>OZ038478.1:124112863-124192901 GCA_964036315.1 Acanthosepion esculentum | reverse complement strand
GCAGTCATTGAAACAAATCGCTGAAAGTTACAAGACAGATACTGCTGATAGGAAGAAGAAATGAAGCAAAATACAATAATAATAATAATAACAGTCATAATAATTGTAGCAATAATAATAATTGTGACTGTGGTGATGATAGTGGTGTTGGTGGTGATTGTGGTGATACTGACTTATCGGTTATTTTTAATAGTCTTTTGTTATTTACTTATTTATTAGTAATTTATATACAATTTTTGTTTTATAATCCCTACAAGAAACACTTATAATAATAAACTTATTATAATAAACTTTTCTTTAAATATTTTTAGAAATTATATATCAATTGTATTATGGGTAAAATATATTCTTTTAATAACGGGATTAGAGAGATTCGAATATAGTTTCATATCGTTGAGCATAACAAAAAAAGAGAAAGAAAATTCCGTTGAAAATTACAGTTACGTTGTGTCTCTTTGGGATTCAATCGCTTATAAATGAAGTTTTTATCGTTGTTTTTAATAATAGCAATAATAATAAAAAGAAATAGCAGGAAGAGGCCTACCCCCCACACACCGACTGTGATGGCCCACCATGGTATGGATATGCTCTGGCGCGCACGAACTAGCCCACACGTATGAGTAAATACGAACAATAATGCTGGCACAACAAAAATACTGCTAAACCGTATCGTTCGTCATGCGGGTCAACAAGGACCGCGATTCCCAGTAAGGAAACAGACTAAGATCAAAAAGTCTGGAACTCACACTACCCAAATAAAACTAGAGGAAAACCACGCCGAGAACAGTCTTCAAAGAGGCCCTTTATATTCATTAAATGAAAATTCCACAAAAAGAGCAATAAATAAATGGTCTAGGGAAGAGTATATTGAAGTAATGATAGCATTTTACACTGCTATGATAATCCGACAATGACAACAACGGCCAAAGCCACTTATAATATATGGAGAGAAAAACATCCCTCAAACAGACTAAACATCGATGTCAACAAACCAGCCAATATCAGGCGTGACATCATCAGGAAAAAAAAGAATATCTGACATGTAACTCGAAAGCATCTAAAAAAACATCAAAATTAGATTAACGTTAACATCGTGGGGATAAATGGCCACATGTAGAGGAAACAAATAGAAACCAGTTGTAATGATCCTCTGAGGTAAATAAACAAACAGAGTAAGATAATGACGAATATGAGAGAGAAACGGAGTTAATTATGTAACTGGGAGAATGTAAGACAAAATGCCTTTCTAGGAAAGGTCAACAATTCCAAAAGTAAGAAAGAACCATCAAGTGAAGGAAACCATCAACTCGCTAACCAAGCAACTAGAAAAATAAGAGATGAAACAGAAAAACTAAAGAACCTGACAGAAATTAATCATCTTATATATGCGGCCTCGGCAACGATCGCAGAAAAAACAGGTGAAAAAATAAAAATACAACGTAAATGAAAAAGAAAAATCCAGAAAAAATAGAAACTGAAATAAATAAACTACTAAGACAATTTCTAAGTGAAGTAGACAAGGGTTCAAGAATGAAAGAAAGAAACAGGAGATAACTGAAACGAAGCTTTGACATAAAGAATAAGATGGACATACCAAAAGTTAAAGATAAGCCGAAACAACAATTTCAAGCGAAGGGACAGAGTGTCAGGCGTTATGAAAAAAAGAAACAAACTCTTCTGCCAAAACAAAGTTTTCAAAGAAGATGCCAATAAACTATATAGAGAACTATATCGAGATAAATGACCCAGTTCTGGTGTAAGATGGGGAAAAACTGCAAAATGTACAATGAAAGAGCTACATGGATCAAGCAACAACAGGAACAACACACACATATAGAGTTCCAAATATGGACAGATACCAATATTACTGAAACAACCGCTGCTATCTGCAAAACCAAAACTTGCAAAGAACCAGGAATGGACCAAGTAGCCAGTTTTTGGATTTAAAAAAAACTATCTAGCACCCACCAAGACCTCGCACGGCATACAATGGTATAATCATAAACCCAGTAAAATGTCCCGAATGGCTCATAAAAAACAGAAGAAACGCAGAACCCGAAGAACTATAGACCCATCACCTGCCTACCAACAATATACAAAATCCTCGTTTCTATCATAACTGAAAGGATATACAACTTGAGAAAAACAATTTACTCCTATCAGAATAGAAGAGATGTAAAAGAGGAAGTTACGAATACAAGGACCAACTAATTATCAATAAAACAATATAGGAACAGGTGAAAACAAGGAAAAGAAACTTATCGATAGCATGTATCGACAACAGAATGGTATTTGACAGTTTACCATACTCATGGATAGAGAAGAGCCTAAAAATATACAGAGTATGCCCCACAACGGTCAAATTCATAACGGAGAGCATGAAAAACTGGAAGACTACACTAAACCTAAATCAGACAAACGTGTCATTAACATCGAGACCAATCAACATCAAAAGCGACATCTTCCAAAGAGTTACCACTACTCTTCTGCCTTGTATTAGCGCCACTCAGCTGCATATTGAACAACATTAGCTACGGATACAAGACACAGAATAGCAAACTGAATCACCTATTCTATACTGATGATCTTAAAACGTTTGCCAAGGATGGCAACCAGTAGAAAAACCTACTCAGCATTGTCAAAACCTTCAGCGAAGACATTAGGATGGCGTTTGGAATCGACAAATGTGCCAAAGGTACCTTCAAAGGCGGTAAACTAACGAAAACTACAGATTTAGACCTTGATATCATCAACAAGATTAAGGAACTAAACCAAGTTTATACATACAATTACTTAGGAATTAAAGAAGGAGACGGAATACAACATTCAATTATGAAGAAAATGTTCTGAAAATATATAGGAGGCGAACTTAATCGGGCCAATAAAATGAAGCCTATCATCACTCTAGCTATACACATAGTAACATACAGCTTCAACATTTTTAAATGGAAGTTGAATGACATTAAAAGATTGGACGCCAAAACCTGAAAAATGCTTACCTTAATGAGAATGCACCACCCGAAATCAGTTGTTGATAGGCTGTACTTACCAAAAGCTTTAGGAGGACGAGGTCTAATCCAACTTGAACTAAACCTAAAACGACAACAATCGAGTTGGAAACATACCTCACAGAAAACCAATGAATCTCTCCTAAAAATACTGTGACACCAAATCCACTCAATCAACAAAGAAGCTACACCCTTCAAGAAACAGCTTAATATACCTGAAACCCTAGTTACAAAAATGAAATGAATGACATCTACGTGAGTAAAACGGAAAGCAAAACAACTTGGTCAAATGAAATTACAACAAAACTGGGAGGACAATGCGTTGCAAGGTAAATACCTAAAAAGAACGAAAGAAGCAAATGTGAACCAACAGAAAACACACACGTGGCTGAGGAGAACCTGGCTGAAAGCTGAAACAAAAGACCTAATTATTGCAACTCAGGACCGAAGCCTCGCAACCAGATCCTATCACTGTCACATAATCAAGGATGGAACTAACCAAAAATGCAGGACCTGCAGAAAATATGACGAAACTGTCGACCATATTATCTCAGGATGTCGGAAACTAGCAAAAAATGAATATACCCACAGACATAACAAGGTAGCGACATATGTGCACTGGAAGATATGCAAGAAGCACAAAATCGAAACCACTGAGATATAGTACGAGCACCAACCAGACACAGGTACACAAAATAACGATGTAACAATCCTCTGGGACATGCCAATTCAAACTGACGGGGAAATAAAAGCCAACAGACCTGATATTATCATAACAGACAAAAATTCAGGAAGTGTATGCGTATTGGCATAGCAGTACCATCTGAGAAAAACACCTCCATGAAAAATAAAGAGAACTTATTCAAATACAAGGGCCTGGAGATGGAGATGTGGATGTGGAGAATGAAGACTGAGACTTACCAATAGTAATCGGAGCTCTGCGCCTCGTGATAAAGGAATGGACAGTTTTACTAACAGCATCCCAGATAACGTGGACATACAATGTGCCCAGGAGATCGACCTACTAGGAACATCCCTTATACTAAGAAAAGTGCTATCAGTTAAATGACACTACTCCTATAGTGTCTATGGACCATAGTTTGGACCGGGCTCTACAGGATACAACGCAGGAAACATAGGATATACAAATATTATTTTAATAAGAATAAAAATAAGAATAAGACAAGTATAAATGAAGTTTCAAGTGGGTGAAAAAATACAAGTAAAGCGTAATACACCGACTGAAGCTGCAAAATACTTAAAAAGAAAGCAAAAGAAAATGCAACTAACCAGATACAGAAACAATGACAAGGAAAACCGCTTCATGGCCAATACTCTGCCAGTACCAAACAAGCTGATGTAGACAAACCCGTACCCATCAGTGGCTACGTAGTGCAGGGTTAAAAGCTGAAACGGAAGATTTATTCTTGCTGCACAGGACCAATGCTTGCTAACTAGAAATTATCAAGCACACATACTGAAAAATTGTGTTAGCCCAAAATGCAGATTCTGTGAAAATATCCGGAAACTACTGACCATCTTGTATCAGGTTGCGCGGTATTGACACCCACTGAATATAAAACCCGGCATGAAAGAGTGGGCTAATATCTGCACTGGAAAATCTGCAACTTCTACGGAAATGAAACTGAAAGAAATTCGTATGATCACCACACAGGCCCGGTTACGGAAATAGGACCTGTAACAATTTTATGGGATTTCATAATACACACAGACGGACCAATCAAAGCTAAATTCCAGACATCGCGATTAGAGATAAAAAAAAGTTTTGGACATGGCAATCCATGCAGACTGCAATATACCTTTGAAGATCTTCAAAATACAAGGACCTTGAAATCGAAATCTCAGAAATGTGGCACATGAGAATATCAACAATTCCAGTTGTAGTTGGAGCACTCGGATTGATTGGAAAAGATTCCAATAGACTCATTGGAGGGATTCCTGGTAGGCCATGCCTTAAAGAAATACAAAAAATTGTTCTCACGAGTAAAGCTCACACTTTAGGTAGGGCTTTATCTGTGTAAGATATTTTTTTATAATTGCTCAGTGGAAATATGTCATGGTGTCATTGCTGACCTTAGTGTTCTGTTTCGGTAAGCAGAAAAGGTGTTATCCACCAGAGTGTAACGGTGAACAAGTACAGTCTGCAAATCAAACCGAAGAAAATAAGACCGTTCGGATGAGAACTTCTTTCACATCTTCCGTACTCACCAGATTTAACACCTAAAAATTTTCATTTGTTTTGATCGCTAGAACATTTTATAAGTGACAGAATATTAAAAACACAAAGAGAAAATCTGTTACTCTTTAAGCTGTCAATACAAAGGCACAAGCTGCAAGAGAAACCGAAGAAAGAATGAAATTGCTAGGATGAGAACTTCTTTCCCATCTTCCGTACTCACCAGATTTAACACCTACAGATTTTCATTTGTTTTCATCGCTAGTACATTTCATATGTGGCAGAAAATTTGAAAACCTAACACCGAAAAACAAAAGTTGTTGAAAACAGCATTGGGGTGAAAATCCAGATTTATTTAAACATAGAATCGAAAATTTTTCTTCTCGCTGGACTGCAGTCGTTAAAATGAGATTTGAATAAATTTAACTTATTGTTATATCCTTCTTGGCCAAAAGTAATTAATCTTCAGGCTACGATCACCGAAGTTAAGGAACGTCAAGCCTGGTCAGTACCTAGATGGGTGACCGTTTGGAAAAACCTGGTGCTATAAACTTGGATGTGCAGATCGTATGCCTAAGGCCATATAACATTGAAACATCGATTCTCGTACGATCACCGAAGTTAAGCAACGTCGAACCTGGCCAGTACCTAAATGGGTGACCGTTTGGGAATACCTGGTGCTGTAAACTTGGATGTGTGGATGGTGTAATATATAACGGCTCGAAACTGGAAATCGAAAAGCCGATTTTCTATTCCATACGAATTCGTTTTATTCACTTACCCTTGGCAAAGATATAAATCCACTTCCCCCCAGCTATGGGTTAATTAGTAAGACTTGTATCGTTAAACCATTTTTATCTACAAAAGAACTTCTTACAATTTAAATGTTTTTGTCTGAGTTTAAATAGCGAAAAACGAAATCAATTAATTAATTTCCGAACACCCTATTACTTATACGTAAATAATATATATTTAACTCTGATCACTAAAATACTTAATGTGTAGTTTCAGATGAGGCCTACATTTCCCTGGGCATATTTGAATATCTAAATTTGTACAGGCCTACGTTTGATGAACCGTTGCTAAATTCTCTCCTCACTGAACAGTTATTTGTGATTCGTATCAGATTTTAGGTGTAGATATTTAGTAAGTTTAGTCGTCCTTCGCTTGTACAGAGCATTGAACTCATGTCTCTAGAAGAATTATCCACAAAACTAGTTTGTTGAGAAACGTTCTATGATGGCGACTTTAAGATTTCACTGCAAGAAATAATGCACTTGTTGACAGCGTTGAACCGGAAAATGTGATTGATAGTTGCGGACGTGAAAAGCCTTCAAAACTAAACAGAAAAACCGATCTAGAGATAAAACTCTGTGTAGGTGTGGGTCATTGATCTTAAGAAAGAAAAAAAATGGATAAAAAGGAAGGAACAAAGAAAGGAGAGAAGCAAGAGACAAGCAAAAACGGAACAAAGAAGAGAAAAAAGAAGAAACAATAAAAATAAAAGAAAAAACGAGAAAGAAAGCAGCAAAAACGAAAGTAAAAAAGGAAAAGGAATAAACAAGAAAGAAACAAAGAAACAAAGAAAGAAAGAAAAAAACGGCAAAGCGTATTTAATCAGGTATGTTAGAAAAAAATTTTTCCTAATCTTTTTTTGTAATTTTTGCCTTTTCTATTTTCGTTCTCTCTATCTTCCTCTCCTTTTCTCTATCCCGCTGTTTTTCTCTTTCGTTTATTTCTTTTACTCTTTCTCTTTCTTTCTTTCCTTGTCATTCACTATCATTTTTCCTTTATTTTATTTTCTTTCTGGTCACGAGGATTAGGTTAGTCTGGTACAACATCAATGATTTTCATTAGGCATCTCCCAATGGTGAAACACTCATTGAGAATCGAACTCGTTAGCAATCGTCTGCGAAATTACCTGACTTCTGACAGGTATACTTATTTCCTTTTGTCTTTTTCTCCTTACAAATAATTTAATATTGTTTCTATAGAGTCTTCAAAAGAAGATTTAAATGAAACATAACATCTATAGGCAGAAATTCTCTGAGGATAGCATTTTAATTATACAACATATTACCTACATGAAGCAAATTTTAAAAAAATAGAATCGTTCCGTTTCTCCTGATAAGTTTGGCACATCAGTCGTACGAACAGCGATAGGACGGGGTGAGTTCTACTGCACATTTTCAGAGTGCGGAAAAATAATTACCATCGTAAAACGTGGAAGAACAAGCGAATTTTTATATTTATATTCACATGAGATAAATAATAAATTGAAAAATAGTTACACTGATTGCCTATCTTGACCAAAACAGCGAGAAATTTAAGTCCGATTATTTATTGAATTGAAAAATAATTTCTTTATATGTATAAGATACCTTTTCAGCTTTTTGTGTGGTTTTCTTCTTTGTCAACCTGCATCTACGACCATTCTTCTTTGACGACCTGGAGCTCTGACCCTTCTTCTTTGTTGACCTGTAGCCACGATAATTCTTTTCTGTCGTCTTGTAGTTATAATCTTTTCTTTTCTTTTTTTTTTTCTTTTTTGACGTCGTATCGTATCAAGTCACCCTAGCAAGACAAAAAAGGCACTAAAACGCAAGAAGTTATTGTGAGCAAAAGAGGATGAGAAGAAGGAACTGGAAACTCAATCTTAAACAGGGAACAAGGGATCAAAAGAACAGACGATAGATGATCCTATCTACTCCTATTGAGGAGAATAAATAGAAAATAAAATATCAGCCTGAGACCTTAGAAGTATAGAGTTGAAGTTGAAGGAACTGACATCCCCTTTCTTTCTTTTTTTTTTTTTTGTCGGCTTATAATTATGTCGTTTCTTTTCTGTTATCTTGTAGCAATTATACTTCCCTTTTTGTCATTTTAGTTATGATCTTTCTTATATATCATCTTATAGACACGATTCTTCTTCTTTTAAATATATTATAGTTATTAGCATTTTTGTCATCTTGGCTCGTCTTTCTTTTTTTCTCATTTCGTTTTGTTTCACTGCAAAGAAACAAAACATCAGCGGAGAACAGCTTCCATCACTCTACTGAATTGAGGCTCCGTTTATTATGACCTTCCGTCAGACTAAGCTAAATTTACTGAATATCTACATACAATTGTGAGTCTGTTTAAACTCTCTGGCCAGGAGTGACAAAAATGAAAAGAGACAGTGTCAATAATCCCGAGAAGAACTCAGAAGTTTTTTTTTTATATACTTCAAAGGATACACATATTATTACTGATAATGTGTGTGTCTGCTTATGTTTGTGTGTGTGTGCGCACGCGCGTGCGAGAGAGCGAGAGTGAGACAGAAAGTAAGGGATATAGTACTAGAAAAAAAAGAATAGTTTTACTTGTCTGTGAACGAAGATATTTTTTATTAATTTATGTTTACTTGAGTGAACATGAAAAAACATGGGTGACTTTCAATATTTCAATCTGTAAAATACGATACATCTTTGAATTGAAATAAATCCGTCAAAATATTACAAGTCATTCGTGTCTCTTCTTTGTTCAAACATTGATGACTAATATATATATATATATGTGTGTGTGTGTGTGTGTGTGTGTGTGTGTGTGTGTGTGTGTGTGATGCGTGCGTGCGTGCATGCATGCATGTGTAAAAGAAAGAGGGGGAGAGAGAATTAAAAGACTATTGTCTCTAAGAGGAGCTTTTTCGTAATACTGATTTGCTCGAACGAATTTTACCCAGATTTGTTGACTGGCATGGAAATCCAAAAGACATGTGGTAACAAGCAGAGTACTGTATATATGAAACGAGGCATAATTCCTTTCTTATGAAAGCTTCTGGTAATTTTCCTCAATCAAATCAAGTGGATAATAATAATAAGTCCCATTCGTGTGACCAGTAACACCTGGCCTTCCCGAGTCTTCCAATGGAGTCTAATCGTAAGAAGAGTCTCATCTGTACACATGGTTTTCATAATAATTGTTATTGCTATTATGATTATCACATATAAATAGGTGGTTGCGTCTGCCTGTTCACTTGGAAGTCGTCACTCGTCGACGAAGTGAACGTATCTACGGTTTAGGCGTTGGATTAGGAAAGAAATCAAATTTATATAAAGAATTAGTTAATGTGAATCCATCGGGATAGATAGATAGATAGATAGATAGATAGATAGATAGATAGATAGATAGATAGATAGATAGATAGATAGATAGATAGATAGATAGATATGAACAGACTGTGATAGACATGTACAGACTGATAGATAAATAGATACATAGATCAATAGATAGATCGATCGATAGATAGATACTTAGATACGTATGAACAGACTGTGATAGACAGATATGAACAGAATGAGATAGATATGAACAGACTTATATAGATAGATAGATAGATAGATAGATAGATAGATAGATAGATAGATAAAATCGAAATGGGAAAAAAGAAAGAATGATGTAATCGTACATTGTTAAACTAAGAAACATTTTGTAATACAGTGCCCCCCCCCCATTATCCGCGGTTTCATTCCCCCAATCTGTCAATCCCAGAAATAAAAAAGTCATCATTTTTATTTAATAATGACCCCAAATCGCAAGAATAGTTAAGCTAGAAGTTTCTATGTCAAACAGAAGCCATCAAAAATTTTCTATTTGGTAAAAAGGGTGAAATGTCTCGACTTAATAAGAAAAGAAAAATATCGCGTAGCGCAAGAGTAATAATGTTTCCAATCCAAATATAGCTATGTGAAACTGTAGAGCTTCTTTTAAGTGACATAATGAGAGTTCTTGATTTATTAAGAAAAAAAAATCCTCTATGATAACAAAAAAGAAAAAGATATTCAGCAGAAAATCCTCAGTTTATTTAAAAGAAAAACATTAAAAAAAACACTCAATAAAACCACCCTCAGCTTAGAGGATTGTCTTAATACAGCTACGGAAGCGACTACATACCCAAATCAAGTGGTTGTCATTCATGTTGACCACATTCACAATGGATTCCTTCAATGACTCTTTGGTATTATGGGCCTGTCGATTGGTTTTTCTCTCGATACACATCAGACGCATTAGTCCGAGGTAATCCAATTTTAATCCGGGGAACGAGGGAGCTATATGTTGGGTGTAGTACGATCGTGAAAAATCTCGGCCAGTCACGTCAGAGTCGTATGATCTTTGTTGTGGGAGCAGAGCAGAGTAATTTCTGCGAAACCTGGTGTCGGTAGATAAGCCATTGAACTTTTTTTTTATTTCAGTTTATTTACTATGACACTTATTTATATATATTTAAAAAAAAAGAAAAGAAAAGAAAAAAAACTGCTTGTGTTAATATTTTGACTGCCACATCACACCATATATTGGTTATATGGCATTTTCAGTTTACGCTGTCTCCAGATACTGGTGACGATTATATTTTCATTTTAAGTAGTTTCCCCAAATGTCGGAGCTACTCTGTGCATATTTCTATATAAAATAATGTCTGTGGCTTTTTGCGAATTTTGGGGTAAATGCATATGGCACTCTGTTTCTCTTAAAGTTTTATATGAATGTTTTATAAATGTGTAGTAGGTATGAAAAAAAAATATCAAGGAAAAAATCATTGCCAAATCAACTACAATATTAGTAATATTTGTAGGGCTTACGGGAAGAGAAAGAGAATGGGATATTAGAAGGAACCGGAAACCCAATCCTAAACAGGAAACACGTGATAAACCTTTACCCTGTTCAAAAGACGGGTTTTGGCATGGGCCATAACTGTTAGAAAATAATGTATGTTATATATATATATATATATATATATATATATATATATATATATATATATATATATATATATATATATAATAAAATAGGCAGCATATATTTTATATTACAAAGAGTTAATCATACCTTGAATCAATTAGCAATATTAATGCAATTATTGGCGAAATCCCTTCGCTAGTAGAAGCATTATACTACTAATAATCCATTGAATGATGAGATCCTTATGTATAAAATGGATATGGTGTATTTTTTTTAATTCAGCTAGTACTTTCAAAGATATCACGTCTCCGTCATCAGGCTGTATTTTTTTTCCTTTAGAATCAAAACTGGAAGACGAAATAAATGTGTTGCGGACCGAAAGATGTTTTTAATAATGAGCTATTTATTAACGGTTGTATAATGTTGGAGCGTGCAAGTCAAATACAGCCTTATGACGGAGACGTGATGTCTTTGAAAGAACTAGCCGAATTAAAAAAATACACCATATCCGTTTTATACATAAGGAACTCATCATTCGGTGGATTATTAGTAGTATAATGCTTATAATTATGTCTACTAGCGCAGGGATTTCGCCAATAATTGCATTAATATTGCTAATTGATTCAAGGTATGATTAACTCTTTGTAATATAAAATTATATACTGCCTATTTTATTATGTTCATGAAAAACAACTGATATGCAGTAAAGAATTCCTGAGAAAAAAACAACTAAGACATATCACTCTGTTAATTGAACTATCTACTTAGTTTATGTCATGTTAACCGAAAAACACTTATAAAAAGATTCGTGGATTTACCAAATTACAAAATTCAAAATATTCTCACTTGTAACATTTGAGCTTCAGCGTTGCGATTTGCACGCTCCAAAACTACATAGCCGTTAATAAATAGCTCATTCTTAAAAACATCTTTCGGTCGGAAAAACACATTTATTTCGTCTTCCAGTTTTGATTCTAAAGGAAAAAATACAGCCCGAAGATGAATGCTGATGCATTCGAAAGTACTAGCTGAATTAAAAAAATACACCATATCCATTTTATACATAAGGATCTCATCATTCAGTGGATTATTATTAGTATAATGCTTATAATTATGTCTACTAGCGAAGGGATTTCGCCAATAATTGCATTAATATTGCTAATTGATTCACGGTATGATTAACTCTTTGTAATATATATATATATATATATATATATATATATATATATATATATATATGTGTGTGTGTGTGTGTGTGTGTGTGTGTGTGTGTGAACATTGAAGTCAACACTCAGAGGCGACGGGCTGTTTCATGGTAGACACATTCATCAGGCCGCCGATTGCGTCTAGCATGAAACTGTCTGTCGCCTCTGAGTGTTGACTTCAATGTTCACTTTTATATTTACATACGCTCTATCTCTGATATTAAGCACTTCATCCCATAAATATAGCACACCTTAAAACTATATATATATATATATATATATATATATATATATATATATATATTACAATCATTCATACAAAAAGTAAATTAGTAAAGTTAATAATATAAAATGACGAAATCCCATCGCTAACAAAATTTTAAAGATGCATTGACCTACCAATCACTCGAAGACTATTAAGATCCTTGTTTTTTTTTAAATTATAAGCTGTATAAGGTCTTTCTTTAAATATGAAGTGCTAACCGAATTTTACAAAAAACAAAATAATTTCCCTGCCTGAAGATGAATGAATGAACAGTCGAAAGTACTTGCGTATTTAAGAAAGACCTTATAGGGCTTATAATTTTAAAAAAACAAGGATCATAAAATTTATCGAGTAGTTAATGCATCTGAAGCACATGTCAATCACTCACGTACAGCACAGACATAAGCACATTTATATTACGTATGCTTATATATATATATATATATATATATATATATATATATATATATATATATATATATATATATATATATTATTCAGGGTTCCCCTCTTTTTACACAAATGGACTCACCCAAGGTATACATATACTACTACCTGTGAATACCCGGACAGTCAGTAATAGAGCAGAGTCGGTCGGTAGAATAACGTAGCTGCAAGAGTCACAGTAACAAACACGTAGACTCAGTAAGAAGTCATACAGCGATACGTCGATACCAAAGACTATCAATATATTTGTCTACCAACCCCACACACACACATATATATATATATATATATATATATATATATATATATATATATATATATATATATATATATATATATATCATTGTGTATTTCAGCAGAAATCCCTCTTTTATTCATTAAAGACGGCTGACGAGGTATGGTAATTATTTTCCTTGTTGGCTTCTGGGTCATGTAATTTAATACTCTTTCATATAAGGTTCATATATATATATATATATATATATATATATATATATATATATATATATCCACACACACACAGGGTGTGATGGATAAATTATCATCGAAATAACGCAAAAATAGATAGATAGATAGATAGATAGATAGATAGATAGATAGATAGATAGATAGTGCGTGGTCGTGTGGTTAGAACGTTCGTTTTCTAGCCATGAAACCCGAGTTCATATCTCACCACGGTTGATTTATCAGGCAATAGACTTCCTGATATTATCGCTTCTGATGCCGCAAAATGTGCCTGAAAACCATGGGGTTGACCCAAGCTTTGTTAGTGAAATTAGGTAAACAGAACCCTTGCTAGCACGAAGTCACAAGTCATCAGATTGTTGATCACGCTAGATAACAGCTCTCTCCCAGAAGGTCTTGCTCCACATAGTTGCGCACTGCAATTATTTATATATAAAT
The DNA here is from genome assembly GCA_964036315.1 of Acanthosepion esculentum. Lineage (NCBI taxonomy): Eukaryota > Metazoa > Mollusca > Cephalopoda > Sepiida > Sepiidae > Acanthosepion > Acanthosepion esculentum. The sequence continues at coordinate 124,179,158 of OZ038478.1, read as the reverse complement.
ATGGATCCATAATAATTTACATATGTAGATTTTATTATATTTACTTATGTGTGTATATTTATATTTTGATTGAATTTCTACCTTTGTAACTAGAAGTATATAATGTGTGTGTGTGTACTTACTTTTTGTGTACTAACTACCTCGAATTAGTTTATATCTACTTATATATGTCTTGGATATATAGGTATTTTTGTGAACACCGTATCAAACATGGTTACATGGTTACATGCAATTAGATACTACCTTAATCTAGTATTTTTGTAATTGTGGTTATAACTTAATCTAGTACATTTTGCTCATAAGGTTATTCATATGCATATATATATATATATATATATATATATATATAATTTACATATGTCGATGTTCCATGATATTGGAGAATAACTCCGTATTATAATTATTTTTTATAAATACTTAAATTTGTATATCTATATTAAAATTATAATTCGACCTTGAGTGGAGGTCAGTGAGTTATTACTATTTTTTCTTTATATTTATGCTTATTTTAAATACAAAAGCAAGTTCGCCTTTTTTAACAACTACAATTAAAATTGCGTTTTATGATGAAGAAAACTCACCCTTTTGCTAATACAGTGTAACCCGGATATAAGAGAGTTGTTGGGGCCGGAGAAGAAGTCTCTTATATCTGGGTTTCTCTTATATCCGGGTTTTGTCTATTATACGTATATACATTAACACAGGCTCTAATTTGGGACCAGATAAAATATCTCTTATATCCGGGTTTCTCTTATATCAGGGTCTCTTATATCCGGTATCCAATAAAATAATATAAAATAAAGATGCACAATTTAATTTCTTTTTACGTATTTATTTAATCTGTTAAATACAGCAAGATAATTCATTTTTGTTTTAAATGTGACCTTCCTGCTCTAAAAACTGTAAATTTCTTTTAGTGGTAAGTGGTAATGGTTACAATTCAGGAATTATCCAGCCCTGATGATATTTCAACTTCGGAATATGGCAAATGGACAATGACGTCTGTCCACTCAATTGTGGGGAACCACTTGAAGCACTCAAAAAGTGGTCAATAAAGGTGTTGGCAGAAGATTTTATGTCACCATCCACACAATATCACATTTTGTTATGAAAGACCAGATTTTCACAATAAAATTGCTATTAACAAACCGATGTAGGTGAAGTTTTCAGGCTATACTTTTATAAACATCATATCGTGTAAGTTTAAGCGTATATAATATTCATCCCTATCAAGAAAAAATAGTCATCCCTCTTAAAAATCTTGATAACTTGTTTTGGTGAGTGTCAGTTTTTAAAATGAGACGTAGGCCACCGAAATATATACTTTTGAATTTCAAATAGACGGGCCAGGGCAATTATACGTTTTTCAGAAAAAAATCACCCGGGACATTATTATTCTATTAACACCTTTTATTAAATATTGAAGAAATTTTCTCCAACCACTTAATTTAAGCATACTAGAACAAAGCGTTTTATTTCAATAATCAAATGCATCATCTTTTACAAAGTTGATTTAATTAAATAATTAAATGTTGTTTATTAAACATTAATTCAATTTGATTATTAAAAATTAATTTATAAAAAATAATTTATAAAAAATTAATTTTATCTAATTATAAAAAATCTTAGTCACTTCTTTTATTCCAACCATCTCGTTCATTTGAAACTCTTGTGAATTTGTTCAACACTATACTATCCCACATATTTATTTACATTTCGCAATAACCATCACGTCGTATAAAATATACCATTATAAGAAATAAACCCTATTCCCAACATAATTAATACCCACATACATACCATATTAAAACACACCCAAACTTTATTTTCTACCCAACAACAGACAATTTTACAAACATGCCGAAAAGATTCCCCAATGCAATACACAGCGTTTATATCTAAGTCGCTATTGGTTTAGTAATTAACATAACGTTGTGAAATATTTGACCACTCAGAGAAAACTTTCTCAAGCCTACTTTCTGGGAAAATTTCTTATAAAAACTCACAGATTTCTACTTTCAGAGAGCAGAAATATGACTTTCTCCCAACCGAAAAGAAAGAAACATGTCTCAGCGACTTCAAACGAATCAGCTACAACAACAACACATTGGATGGTCAGTGAATCTTTGCTGATGATCATATGCTGGTGACTTCAAACGAATCATCTCCAACAGCAGGGACGGTCAGTGAATCTTCGGTAACGATATTTTTTTCTCGACCACAAATTTTTTCTGTGGACCACGTCCTTAAAAGTGTTTGCTAAACTACAGATTTTTCTGTGGACCAACTCACCAACTATTCCTTTTTAACACTTTTGCATTCATGTACACATGTTTATAATACTAAGGATTTATTTAACAGGCATACACATGTGTTCTTTATTTTTATTTTATTATTGTTTGAAATCTGGACTTTCGGATTTTTAATATAAAAAACATAAGCGAAATGTTGAAATTCACATGGTAAATATATCTTGAAAATTTTAACAAAATCGTATGGTTAATATCAATTTTAATGTGAAAACATTGGAATGCATAATAAAATCTGTCATAGTATATCTACATATATATATATATATATATATATATATATATATATATATATATATATATATATATATATATATATATATGTATATATAAATAAAAAGAAAGAACAGTAAGATATAAAATCCGGTGTTCTTATAGATATTTTTATTTTTACACAATAGTGCTCAATGTAAATTTACAGAGCATTAATATTTTATATTAATTGATTTAAAATATGGTTTTTATCGCTACACAGTGATAACCATGTTTCGAAAATGGAAGCCAAAGCCTTTGAATTCAATTTTCTTTACCAAATCAAAGACATTAGTTCCATTTCCTCGTCAAGCGAATTTTGGAGTAATTTTTTTTTTATCTACGGTTTTAAGGCACGGCAAAGATTCATAATTGAGGGTTCCCATGGATACCGAGAAATCCATTCATCTAGACAAGGGGTGGCAGGGTGTTCAGTTGTTTAATTTTTATTGTATCAGTCAACAGTTACATTCGAAAGCGGGGTTATGTCTAGGGATGGGTAGGGATGTATTTTTCAACACATTCTGACATCTGCTAAATGTTCAGAATATGTTTTAACCACATCTATAAAAAAAACTTAATTTTTAATATCCAATATACTATATTCCTTTTTAAAACTGTAAAATTATATTTTCTTATCGAGTATAAGTATGTATGTTACCAGATTATTATTATTATTATTATTATTATTATTATTATTATTATTATTATTATTATTATTTTATTTTTTATTTTTATTTTATTTTTTTTTTTTTTTTTGTAAACTTTATGACAATAACGGCAAAGATAGCTAAATTATTTCACTAATTAAGTAAACATTTATTTTTATAAATTTAGTAATATAATTTTTCCATGTATGTAACCTATATTAATTTCATTTAACTTTTGGTGTTCTATTGGATTCTTTTATATGTTTGAATTGCTTTGAGAGAGGTGTTAAGTTTAGAGTACGTTTTATTTAATTATAATTTTAATATGTTTAGGTTAGAATCCGTTTTATTTAATTACAATTTTATAACCAATTTAAAAAATTCTACTTTTAAATTTAACTTTAAATTTAATCGGCTATACTTTTTTATAAAACAAGTAAATGTAATAGAATTACTTACAGTATTTAAAATTATTTATTCACATCGAATATGGGTATGTATATTATCAGATCAATGGTTTTTTGGGGTTTTTTTTTTATTTCAATATTAATTTTTGACAATGACGGCACAAAATAGCTATTTCATTTCTCTGATTCAGTAAATTTTTATTTTTCATTTTTTATAATTTTTATTTATTTATTTTTTATAAACCTAGTAGTGTATAGTTTCTCATGTATGCATAAAGGACATGGGTCATTTAATGACCTAATTATTCTAGCTTTTCTTATTAACTTCCATTTTACTGTAGGTGTTTTATTGGATTCTTTCAGGTGCCAGAAGTACTTCGAGAGAGACGTTTGATTTTTATATTTATTTATCCTAAAAGAACTTTGGTGTTGGTTGAAGAGACAAGATGGATTCGTACCTTTTCTGTAGGAAAATAAATGTAATGAACTCGGTCAGAATTCGAACTCGGCTCGCCGGTTTCACTTGCCATGTCACTCACCGTTATACTAGCCGCACACCCGATAAATGAAAAACAGGAAGTAATAAAATGAATAGTGAAAGTGAATAAAAAAGTGAATACAGAAAAAAAAGACAGAAAGCATAAGTTCAACGACAAGGGGAGAAGTATCAAGGAAGGAATCAGTGAAAAAAAAGAAAAAGGAGACTAAGTACTGATAAACAGTGACAAACTGCAGACAGAGATAGAAAACAAGTAACCGGACAATATGGATTCAAGGTTGCATTTTCCCCGTCATCATAAAGGGTGCAAAAATATAAAATAATGACACCAATAGCAACAAGAAAGAAACAAACAAAAAAAAACGGAAATAGCTATTTCGACCTTACGGAAAGAAAGGTCACGTGGTTTTTAACGGACGCGATTTTGCTGAGTCATTTTTCCTTTTAAATTCCTTTACGTTTATTTGTACTTTTGAGTTGGAGAAAAAATATTTTTCTTACAAGGTACAAAGACATACCCAGACTTAGCGATACATTCGTTCATCCTCTTTCACCTACAGACACGAACATAGAAAGAAGTATCAGAAACTTAAACTGTTCCATAAATAACTTGAAGATATTCAATGTACTTACCTACAAACACCCAAAGCTCAGACTTATAGCTTCACTGATCCACACACAATACGCACCTTTCATCACACCTGCCTAAATGAAATATTAACATTCTTTAGTTGCTGATCATAAATTCAATTATTAATCGGATACGAAAATAATAATTATTATTTTCACCTTTTATTTGACATTTATTGGACGCATTTGGTATTCATGCAGCAAAAACAGTTTTAAACCCTTTTTGAAAGATATTTTAATGTATTTAAGGAAACATCGCACTTTTCAATTAAAATGAAACTTAGAATAGAAATTCTACATTTGATGAAACCTTATGTTCTAAATATCCAAACAAGAAGAATATTGGAATTGTTGATGGCGATAAATTGGCTTCGCTATCCTGACATAAGCATTACTTGACTCGTGATATGGTAACAATATTGTTCATAGGTGAAAACAGTCAAGGACGTATATATATATATATATATATATATATATATATATATATATATATATATATATGCGTGTGTGTGTGTTTAAGAGAAAATACTTTATCTACATATTTACAGAGCTTGAATTATACAAATGTTTGTTCATACAGCGAAGCGAATACATATTAAAAGACATAGAAAAAGAAGTGAACTAGGGTCTTACTTGTGAGTTGACTTTGTCTTGCATTATATTTTTTTTTAAACTTGACTCATGCAACGAAGCGAACACATATTAAAAGATATGAAAAAGAGAAATGAACAATGGTCTTACTTTTAACTTGACTTTCAAGACATGGGCGATTATGCCTCCCTACAACTCCCTATCTTTTGACTTTTTGCTATCCTTCTTTGTCCTTGTTCCGCCACCTATTTACTCGCACTAGTTAATTTCTGCTTCTTTTGCATTCAACATATCCTGTGAGTGTTAAATTTTCCACGCTATATTTCCTCATTATGTGTCCCAGAAAATTAGCAGCTTTCTGGTTAGCCACATTTTCCTTGTTCTTATTCTCCTTTAAACTTCCTCTTTAATCACATGATATGTCCATGGCCTTTTCAATATTTGTCGGTAGAGCTACATATATCCGCTGCAATTTTTTTCTTCACTTGCGAAGAGATTGTTTGGCATCTTCTGCTATATAGAAAATTAAATATGCTATAGCAATTCTAAACTTTTTTCTTTGTTTCTAATGATATTTAACCGTCTCTTAATACTTAGCTTATTTTTTTAAGTCATCTTTCGCTATTCATAAGTTTCCAGGTTAATTCATGACACCAGCATCTACTTTATCGGTTGAATGGGCATCTACTCAAATTGCTCATGTATTTGCGTTTCCTAAGGGATATGCCCAACCGGTTAAGCTCAGTCAATTGACAAGCAAATCTAAGGCACGGGACAGAATATTTACTGTACCCCGTCTTAATTGACAAAAACATAATAGGTACATATTAATACCTCCAATCAATTAATATCAGAAGCCATGAGAGCCATATCAAGGTATTTATTATTATTATTATTAACTTCTTTTGGTTTTACTATAATTACTCATGCTAATAATTTCTCCTTAGTATTCAAGCTGACTAGTAACGCTATCGTTTGAATAGCTTCAGCTCTTCCTCAGATTTTCAGTTCTTAAGACAGTAGACACAAATGTCACCTTCATTTCCCTTCTTTCTCTTTCATTTTTCTTTCAATGTCTAGTATTCGTTCAACATTTCGCTTTTAGTTTTTTTATTGAAACGACGACACCTACTATTTAAGAATTTGCATTTTTCTTTATGATGACTAGATCTAAACTTCTGACACAGGTTGGGTGATCAGTTTGAATATCAAAGTCCTAGAGAATGTTATATATAAATATATATATATATATATATATATATATATATATATATATATATATATATATATATATATATATGTGTGTGTGTGTGTGTGTGTGTGTGTGTGTGTGTGTGTGCGTGTGTGTGTGTGTGTGTGTGTGTAAGGCTCAAACACTAATATTCCATGGTTATAATTTATTACATTGGAATCGTAATTATGATCCAATTCATCAGACCTACAAATTCAAAAAGAAATTGGAAAATATAACTCCGGGTATAAAAAACAAAATTTTAGTGAGAGTGGATGTGTGGGAGTGGGAAACAATTGTGAGAGGGAAATGTATGAAAGCTCTAGAGAGAGGTGTAATAGAAGAAAGAACAGGAAAGCCTAAAGGTGAAGGAGGGGATTAAAATTTAACAGAGAGAAGTTATAAAGGGAGGAGTTAAATAACGGCTTAAATGGGTGAGATAAAGATAAATATGAATTATTTTCAGATGCATAATTCGCTACCGATTTGCTGACCTAAAATTAAAATTAAAAAACAGACATCGGAAACGTGTGGATACATTTGTGGTGACACTATGCACAATAAAAAGCGATATGATCTAAACTTAAAATTTTCCGATTTCTTTTTGAATTTGTAAGTCTGATTAATTAGATCGTGATTACGATTCCAATATAGTAAATTATAACCATGGAATATTAGTGTTGAGCCTTTTATAATATATTCTTAATCTGTCCTGGACATTGAGTTCTAACTGGATTCTATCCTCTTAGGAATTTATTTATATAAATATATATATATATATTTTATATATATATATATATATATATATATATATATATATATATATATATATATATATACATTGACCACTAATATTATATATATATATATATATATATATATATATATATATATATAATAACTGAAATGGATCTTTAAGGTTTTTTCCTGATTTATATATATATATATATATATATATATATATATATATATATATATATATATGTGTGTGTGTGTGTGTGTGTGTGTGTGTGCTCTAAGACAGGCCTGCACAGAATACGGTCCGCTAAACTACTCAATGTGGTCCACGAAGAGTTTTCAAAAGAGTAAATGTTTTGTAATCACCAGAATAAATTCGGCGACTGATCGCGTATGAAAAATTAAATTTATGACTTTATTCAGTGATTATTCGTGTTTTAGTAGAAGTTCCCTTCATTAGGGTAAATTAATACAATTGTTACATTTTTTTTTTTTATTATTCTGTAAATTAGTCTAAAATCTAAAGTCTTGCTGCCCGCGGCTAATATTCTGCGAGCAATGTGACCCTTCACATTTTGTAATTGTGCAGGCCTATTCTAAGACAAATCCTGGTTAGTGCATTAATTTGTATGATCAAGTACTAATCCTTTACACCATTTCCACTAGATTTCCCTCCCTGTCCTGTCATGCAACACGTTACTCTGCATCTTTGTTTTGTTATTAAATAGTAAAGTTATAACTTTTTACTCAAACACCTGTAGCAAAGACACTGTAATGTATCGTCAGATGAATTCAACTGACTGTTCGTTGAAGTAGGTCCACCAAATTGTTTTGAGACATGTAACGTTGCATGTCAAACAGTCTGGGATGCAGGAAGTAAAAGAAGAGAAAATAAAAGAGAAATTTGAAACTACAAAAACGATGAAAAAGAAGCCGCGTCCAGAGCGCGCTGCAGGAAAGTGAGAGAAACAAAATTGGCGCGCATCAATGGATGTGCGTTGTGGTGTAATGGATATCGCCTCGGAATGAGAAATCGGAGAGCCGAGTTCGAATCTTAGTCGAGTTTGTTACATTCACTTAAGCACAAATACCCATGGGAAAGTTATGAATCCGTCTCTTCTCCCCCACCTATGGGTTGAATAGCAGGACAGACTAGGTCCTATAGCCTTGGTTTGCAACCAGTCTAACGCAGAAAGAAATTGCAATGTACTGCGGGGAAACCTTAGTCAGTCACGAATCGAAAGCGTGTATCACGTATGGCACTTAACTGACTGAACCTAAATGAAAAGATTTAACAAAGAAGGAAGGTAACGTTTAAAATCGAGTGCATTCCTTAATACCAGGTCGTAATGACCCAAATACGTTGGAAGGGAGAGAAAATGAAATAAAGGAAATGGACACTCTATCTGAATTGAACGTTTGTTAACATTAAAGTGATTGTAAGGACTTCCTGGATGTGCTGACGTCAGTTAAGATGTCAAAACTGCTTGGTTTCAACTCAGAGTTATTAATGATGAAATACCAAGCAATTGTCCTTGAAACGCTGGTTTATGACAGCAGTCTCCACACTTGTCAATACGGATTCCCCATCGTCCATATTACAAGCTTCATAAATTAAAAAAATAAATTAATTAGTTAATAAAAGTTATTTGGATCCACAGGCTATTATTCGGAAGTCTTGGGGAAAATAGGAACAACAAAAGAAATTTATAATCATATCGTGAAACATGAAATTTCTGGGACACATAACGAGGAAAGAGAGCCTAGAGAATTTAAAACTCACAAGACACACAAGAAAAGTTTTAGGCGTTTCAGCAAATTTATGGCAGAACAAGGATGAAAAGGGGTGATAACAGGTCAAAAATTACTTGCAATGATTGCAAAAGATAGGAAGATGTGGAGAACTATTATTGCCAACGTCACTGAAAGGTTACAGGGCAAAAAAAACATATGATTCGGAACAAAAGAGAAAAACGATAACTGTCAAGAAACAATGTTGTGTTTTACAATTTATATTACCAAACAAAAATTCTTTGTCCGTCACTGTCATTGTCTGTTCGTCACAGCCTGCCTGTGTGTGAGTTTGCATGTGCACATTTAACATATATGTGCATGTCTATCTTGTGCGTGATTGACTTACATGTGTTTGTGCCGTTTAATATACACCACACGCTTATACGTAAACAAACGCATACATGTATAGGATATATATATATATATATATATATATATATATATATATATATATATATATATATGAAGAAATATAGTTTTAAGATGTGCTGTATATATGGGATAAAGTGATCAATATCAGAGATAGAGCGTATGTAAATATAAATATAAAAGTGTACATTGAAGTCAACACTCAGAGGCGGCAGGCTGTTTCATGGTAGACGCCATCGTTAGGCCGCCTGATGATTACGTCTAGCATGAAACAGCCTGTCGCCTCTGAGTGTTGACTTCAATGTTCACTTACATATATATATATATATATATATATATATATATATATATATATATATATATATATATATAGCAATGATACAATATGGTAATCCATATGGAATTTCCAGGAGGATATAAGTCGAGGGATTGCTCTATGTCAAAAGACAGTGCAAAATTATTATTAATTAAAGAATATCCGTAGCTGATGGCGAAAGCAATGACTCGTAGTAATTTCAATTTTAGGCTGATGTGTATATTCCGACTATTCCAGATGTCTTCTCATTTTTGTCGTAGCACTTCTTGTTATTGTCAGCGTTCTCATGTTCTCCCGCGTAGAGCCGTGACCACCAAAAGATAAGGCCTACTTCATTGGGTTACGGAGAAATGTGACGTCATCACATTGAGTCCGACTTTCAAGAAGCGTGTTGTTTGTTTTGTGTAGCAGATTTTTTACGGCGGCATTTTTAAATTACTTATTAATATTTTATTTTAAATATTGAATTAATTTAAAACAAAAATAATGCCTTATAGATGCATTGTACCAAATTGCAAAGAGAATTATAAAAACGGCCCTAAAATACATGTATTTTCTTTAACTAAAGATAAAGAATTATCTGATGTTTGGATTCGTACAATCAGAAGAGATCATTTTTATCTACTAAATTCAGCAGAGTGAGTACTTTTTGTATTAAAAAATAAGTAAATTTTATTGAAACTTTAATGATAAAATTAATACCATGTCTTTGTAATTCATAACATAAAGTTAATAAGACATAAATCTAGCGAGAAAGTTTAGAGAGAGAGACATTCATTCTCGTACGTGTTGTTTTTAAAATCTAAAATCTCATTTTTTTAAGAAATAAACTTTAAAGAAATTTTCGACATAAATTCATTCATGAATTTTTAAAGGAATATTTTATATACATAAAAAATAATTTTAACGATTTTTTAGAATTGTTTTATTCGTGACTAAATGAAACTTTAATTGAATTGAATTTTATGTCTGTAATTCACAACACATAAAACAGCTTTGTTTTAAAAAGTTATTAAACTCAATTGAAACTTTGAGGATTAAAATAATTTTATATCTTTATAAATTCCATAATATTAATGATCTAGAAGGGAAACTACATTTCCTTGATAGAAATTACTGGAGTTTTGTTAGGCAGCAAGAGACACTTATTATATTCAGCATCATCAAATCCCCATATCCAAAAATCTATCTGTCTCTTGTAATTGAATCTGATTTTGCAGTACATGTTTTTTTGTAGAAATGTGGAAATACATTCAATATGGGATTATGAGATTTCTAAACACGTAACTGATCAAAATACTCTTGAAATTCTGATAGAAAACATGAAAAAAATGTACACAGAACAACAGCAACCTGAACCTCAAAATATGAGGTTTATATTAAAATTGGTAATGTCATTTCTACTATTGGTGCAAGAAGAATCAAACATATTAATGCACTCAAATTTATATATGAGCAGCTAAATTTAACGACACAAAATAAGCTTGATTATTCAACAGAAATGATGATATTTTCTTCATTGTTATATAACTGCTCCCCTAAAGGGGACAGATTGTTAAGAGACAGCAAAAATATAATTTTACCTAGCTATTCAACCATTAAAAGATTAACCTTATCAACATATATGAATCCTTTGATTGAGCAACATGATAACAATTTTCTTATGTATATTAAAAATAAATTTAAGCTCCTCGTGCAGGACATCACAGTATCTTTACTTGTTGATGAAATTCATCTAAAACCTTATTTAGATTATAAGGGTGGTAATATTGTTGGCTTATCTGATAACAGCAATGAAGCTGCAACAAGTGCTTTTGCTTTTAGGATTAGCAGTGTATTCTCACAATATAAAATGTGCATGTTATGCCAACTAAATGTCTTAAAGCTGAGAAGTTATTTGACATAGTTAAACATAATAATTGGTTTAGAGGAGATAGGCTTTCAAGTATTATCAATTATAACAGATAATAATGCTATAAATAAAAAAACTATATCTTTCTTTTGCAGTTCTCCAAAGCTTTCCATTGTATATCCACCACCAGTTATAAAGTCTCGACCTCTTTTCTTCCTTTTTGACTCAGTCCATATATTAAAATGCATTAGAAACAATTGGCTTAGTCAAAAAGATGCAAATAAATGCATGCTGTTCCCCAAATTTTGTCATGATGGAAATCATGAATTAGATAGTATCCAAAGTGCCACATTTTCTACCTTACAGAAACTTCATGCCTTAGAATTTCAGTCAATTTTAAAATATTGTTATAAATTAACCTCAAAGGCACTTTCTCCTACTAATCTTGAAAGGCAAAATGCTAATTTAGTTCTGCAAATTTTTAATGAATACACTATTCAAGGATTATTGATCTTAGGAAAACAGAAATATTTGCCTAATTTTGCAGAATATATAAACATATTTTATATTTGGTGGACAATAATGAATGTTAAAATGCCATATAAAGGTTGTCCGCTTAGAAATAAATACTGCAATCCACTTAGAATGAATGAAGAAAATTTTAGATTTCTCTCTGTATTCTGTGACTGGTTAGAATCTTGGAATAGCATTTCTGGAAGAAATGACAAATTAACAAAGGAAAACTTCAATGCTTTGCATCATACAACCTATGCATTTCTAAAACTGACCAAGTATTGTATAGAAGAACTGAAAATGCTATACATATTACCAGGCAAATTTCAAACTGATCACCTTGAAGCAAGGTTTGGTCAATATCAACAACTTACTGGGGATCAGTATAATACCTCGATACGGCAAGTGTTTGAGTGTGAAAAAATTATTAGAATGCAATCAGTTTTAAAATTAAACTTATTTAATCAGCAATGCATTAAAATTGATTTAAAGAGTTTACAAGAACCAAGTTGGGATGAAGTGACAGAGGAGGAAAAGTTATATACAGTGTAACCCGGATATAAGAGAATTGATGTTAAAGAGGATGATGTAAATAATTGTAGAGAAGTTCTACCTGTAATACTATACTTAGCAAGTTATTGGTGTAATGCAGTTTTTAAGAAAATTAAATGCAATAGCTGCAAAGATTTAATATCTGGAAGTGTAAGAGATAATGTGGAAGAAATACCTGAAATAAGCAGCTATTTTCAGGGGATTAATAGAGGTTCTCTCTTATATCCTAATGATAAAACTATAAATTTTCTTCTGAATAATTATGTAGTCATTGATAAGCTGATAAAATATCATTCTTTTCTTCATTCAGTAAATCAAAGAAAAATAAAATAAGCCATGCATATAACATTGAATGTTTTTTGCAGATTATGAGGGTCTTTTTTATGTTGACACTTGTGATGAGGGTCACAATATAGAAAAAATACAAAGAATGTTTGTCTGGAGCTCTACAAATGCTCTTTTAAATAATTTTTATTCTAGGGAAAATAATAATATTACAAGTAACAAGTTAAGCAGAAAAAGAAAACTTCATTCAGTTAAATTTTGTATCAGTAACCTATTTTTCTGAAAGTATTATTTGATTTTTAAATCTATTTATTGTTTGTATCTAATGTATTTTCTTGTTTGTGTTTTTGTTTCTTGTTTATGTTTAATTGTTTTATTTATTTATTATAATTATTTTATTTATTCATCATTTAATTATAATTTGCTTATTTAATTATTGTTTGATCCCTAATTCATAATTCAGTTGTTACTGTAATAATCTCTTAATGATTACAAAAATTATAACTTCACAGAATAATTATTAAAATTGAAATAAAATCATGCAAATTAAAACAATGCTGATTATGATTTATAAAAAATGTTCAAATGTGAAACAATTGAAATCATGAATGAATTTCATTCTTAAAATTAATTGTCTGCAACCTACTTTTCTATAAGTATTATTTGAATTTTAAATCTCTTTTTTGTATCAAATTTATTTACTTTCATGTATTTAGTTTATTTGTTTCTTATTTATATTTTAATCGTTTATTTATCATTTACATGTAATTTGCTCGTCTATTTATTTAATTGTTTATTTGTTTCCTAATTCATAATTGAGTTGTTGCTGTCCGAGTGTATATGAATAATAATCATTAATAATTACGATATTGTAACTTTACAGAATAATTACTAAAATTAAGATAGAAACATGCAAATTAAAACAATACTGATAATGATTTAAAAAATGTTTTCAAATTTGAAACAAATAAAATAATGAACGAATTTCAGTCTTTAAAATTTAATGAAATCTAACATGATGTTTAATTTCTTTAACAAAACATTCAGCAACATTTTTTTTTTCTTATCGGTTATTTTTTAAAAATTAATATGAAATAAAGTTCTGTATAAAATCCAATTCTGTTTATTTGTTTTGTAAAACAATGTATTTTTAAAAAATTTTCTAAAACCAATTTTTTTCATACAATTATTCGTTACATTATGATTACTGTCTGTTTCACTGCATGGACTACTTTTGTGACGTCACGTCACTACCGAATAGGCCTTCTATCTCGGTGGTCACGGTAGAGCTGACCTGGGTATTGTTGGTAGAGCCCAGGTACACAAAGTCCTTCACCTCTTCTACCCCCTCACCATCCAGTAGGAAGCCTGTGCAGAGCAAGGTGACTATTGAGAGAGCAGAGATAGCACTAAGGAAGCTCCGTTACTTTGGACATATTATGCAGCGTGGCAAATTTGATAAGGGCATTCTGCTGGGCCCAGTAGAAGGCAAGTGTCGCCAGGGACAACCACCTATGTTTTGATTTGATGATATTAAGAGGTGGACTGGAATGGCAGTGGCCGTGGCTGTAAAGGTAGCATCAAACAGAGAGAGATGGCAGGGGATTCGTGATAACGGCGGCGCAACCTACGCTACCTGAACAGATGAGGATGATGATTCTGGGTGCTATTCCAGAAGTGGGTGCGCAGAGACGAGTGGAATAAATGCTTTTGTTTTTATCATATGAACTGTGGAATGAAAAAAGAAGAAAAAAGTACGAGGCAGTTTCTAATACCACCAAATACATCACAAAACCGAAATAGTATATTAAAAACAACAAAGATGAAGAGAATAGTTCGAAAAATCTATGAAATTATTTGGATATATAAGAATTATCCCATGGATGACGGTGGATAAGTTATTACTGTACAAGTGAAATATTTAAAGTGATCAGTCACCTATGCCCTACAATATACACTCTCTCCATCACGTCCTGTACTGGTGCATTGTGTGCTACATCTCAGATGATGATAACATTGCAGGCTTTTCCGGAGAGTTTTCCATCTCCTAGCTGCATGTTGGCTCCTATAAGAAGCTTACTGCCCTTGCCAATCCTATCCACACTGGTTTGCATTCAGAGTTTTCCTTCTACTAGATTGGTTGCCAATCAAAACTATTTACAATCAAAGTTACAATCAAAGCTATTTACCCTTAGCTAGGAGAGGAAAATATAGAGTAATGACCTCGCAAGGTTATTTGCGCATAAGTAGATGTAACGAACTCGACTGGAATTCGAACTCAGCTCTCCGATTTCTCATTCCGAGTTGTCATTCAATAAACCAACCGCACACCCAAGCATATATTACCTGGTATTCCCAAGCGGTACGACCAGGCTCAACGTTGCTTAAGTTCAGTGGTAGGACGAAAACCGGTGTTTCAACGTGATATGGCGCTATATATAGTCTTGATTGCACACACGCACGCGCGCACACACACATATGTGTGTGTGTATGGTCTTCAAAAATTTAAATTTATTGCCTTGTTTGAGGTGAAATGATTAATATATATATATATATATATATATATATATACATGTGTATGTGTGTGTGTGTGTGTGTGTGTGTGTGTGTGTGTGTGTGTGTGTGTGTGTGTGTGTTTGTTAAGCATCGCAATTATTTTCCTTGTCTTTATATCAACGTTCTATCTTGTTAAAATGTTTCTGATTCGGTGAAATAAATTTGTCAAAGAAATTTTGTAAATTTAAGAGATTTTTTTTTCTCCGACAAGGAATGTTACATTTATCGAAACAGTAATTTGATAACGCATGCCGCGAGTTGATGAATTTCCCGTCCCAACTAGATTATATTTTCGAGGATTGACAAAACAACGTGTCGACGAGATTGTCGTGCAGCAGGGATGTCTTTCCAACTCTTCTATGCTCTGTAAATGTCTTCCTTTATTTTCTTTCTTCAATTTCAGCGCTCAAGTTTCAAAGATGACAACTGCAAATCTCTACAACAGTTTCTTCAGGCTTCAATAACACCCAATAAAGTCCGATTATTACAGCCTACCATAAATAAACAAATTACTTTTTTCCTGTTGATGTTGCAGGGTAGGGCCGGCGCAAGTGTTTCGTGTCATACAACCCATCCCTAATCTATGATACGGGGCTCCCACAATGCTACATCTCAATTTTCATAACGTTGCATTCATATAAAATACAAATTTTTATTGCAACCTAATTGTATACAATAATGGATCATATGCAATGTAGTTGAACAATTCAACTTGAAAAATTGAACATAAGCACAATGTATCTAAATACAAATGAAAGACATGTCATAATAGATCATTACATTTTAAATAAATCGGCAATGTTTTGCGCCAATTTTTAACATCAACTTGAGATTTTTCTTGTTAAAAAGTTTAACAATCTTAACACATTCAAGATTATGAATAAAAAATAGTGAATTTTATGTAGTGTTTTTGCTTTGTTTTTTTGTTTTTAAACATAACATGAGCAAAACAAATTCATGGATTTGGATGAAAAAAAATGACCCCAGAATGATGTCAAAAACCGCAAAAACAATTTAATCCTTTAATAGACAGTTATATTTAGTTTAATTTATAACGCATATAAATGTAAGTAGAAAAAATCAAATGTTGATAAAATAGTGAAGGTCACAAAGCACTGCCCGGGTCACCAAATCATGTTCCCCCTTCTCTCCGTCCAGTCGGGGATAGTACGCACCGGCCTTGCTGCAGGGTGTCCTGTATCGTGACTTTTAGACGCCTCCGATTATCATACGGAATCCACTTTTTATTTGCAGGGAAAATCATCCATAAAAAAGAAATTAAATGCAAGTGATGTGACGTTGCCCAATGTTTCGCTCTGAAAATTCATGTGATCCCACCGTTCCGGGTTTTTTTTTATCTTTCCTATATCGTGCAAACTTCTTACAACTGCTAAGTGATCAACACCATTTTTTTCCGCAAATCCTAGATTGAGCCTTTCGTCCTCCAAAAAATGACTGAAAGTCATCACTTCCAAATATTTGTAATCTAGCCCTGTTTGATTTGTCCTCCAGATTAAGCTAACCTTTCTTGAACTTTGATTACCATTCATAACAGGCACTGCTTCCACTTGAACTACCTGCAAAACATTTATGTTTCGGTCCTGTCCTACCGAACTTGAAACGGAACAACATGCAGTGTCGTCGTCATGGTCGAACTAGGTGGAATTTCTAGATGCGGCAGTCGCCAAACCCTCGAGCAGTAATTCTTAACCAGGGGCCAAATGGCCACAAGGAGTTAAATTGTATGAGGGCCACAGAAAAAATGGATTTAGCGGGGAACAAATTCAATTAAAGTGTCCACAGTATTAAAATCATGTTCCTCTCTATATTTTAGTTCTAATAAACTTAAATTATGTAATAAAATAATTTTCAAGTGTCTTTTACGTTACAAGTGTGCATTTATATAAAATTAACATGCAGAACTTTTTGATTCTGTATAACTTTGATTTTTTATTTTTGCAGAACTTTTTAAATTTGTATGTGCAATTTTGTTTTCCGAAATAAAAGCTTATTTCACTTAATTGGTTTGGTTTTCAAAACAAACAGTTTTGAAGTTTATATGAATGAATACCAGTTTATTTTGTTCCGGAATTTGTAAAATGAGCTTTTGTTAAAGTAAACCGCTAGGAGGTGGGGGGCATAAAAATCATCAGTCAAAAAGGATCTATGAATAGAAAAAGGTTGAGAACTACTTCTCTAGAGTAAAGAAATTGTACATTTTTAGGGCAAAAGCTGGATATATTTCAAGGTAACATAAAACACTTTCAGGGTGAATTTATTAATATAAACGGATACTGAATTCCAAAAACTCGGAAACGATTTCATTTGTCTATTTAGTTCCTTGTTTTCAAAAGTGAGAACATGTGAACATACCTAACAGTTTAATTTCCACAGTTATCAGTAAAAAAAAAAAATGTTATTCTTGGTAGGCACTTTCTGCAGAAATTTAGATTTCAAATCAGCCACATTATGAAACGCGTTTAGCGATGGAATAATTCGTTGTTATGAAAACTGTTTAATGTAAATATTATTTGAAATTTTGAGATAAAAAATTTTCATTATCCCACGGAATTGCTCCGACCTTTTCTCTTTTTTTTTTTTTTTTTTTAAATCACAATGCTTCAACTGAAGTATTCTTGTCTTTTTCAGCTGTATATTTTATATGGTAGTTTGGGACATTTTTTCTCCTCGCAGCAGGACAAAACCTCACCTGAATATTTTTATCAGTAAACTTTCAAAACAAAAAAGAAAGATAATGAATTACAAAATGACTATCGTGACTAGTCAAAAGTAGGTATGTCCAATTTTGACCTTTTTAGCGTTTTTTTTAGTTGTTTTTTTTGTCAGTTGAAAGACACATTAATTTCGAAATTCTTGTAAAAATTAACTACTTGTTGGATTTTAATGAAAACTTCAGAACTTATTCAGAAATGAATGAACTTATTTTAGAAATGTTTGTCTCTTTGAAAGTCATGGTATAAATATTTTTTTTTTATATCTGTTACCCCCCTCGAACTTAATTTTATGAAAACACAAAGAAAAATTTATTTGCAACCTCAATTTTTTTTTTTAATTAAATGCACAAAACTCTGAAAAATCTAAATCATCGATTTTTTTGTTAAAAAAATGTCCGAAATTGTCCAAACTTTTACCTCAATTGTAAAAATACAAAACCCAATAAAACTAAGACAATATTTAATTAAGAAAGTTTTTAATGGCTTTTCTGAATAATATATACGAAGGTAATTATTATCTGAAAGAAAAAAAAATTTTTGATGAACAATAAATTTTTACATTAATTTTCTTTTTTTTTTCAATTTTAAATACACAATATGACAAAAGGTTGTTATATATTTATACATTAAGTTCTTTCTGCAACCTTATGGAAATGATATATTATGTTCTCTACTTTTTAAAGATCATAAATTTGAAAGCTTATTAAAATCTGACCACCATAATTATTTTTAAAATAATTTTTAATATTCCAAAATTGTATTTAAAATCGTCTACAACGAAAGTACGGATGCACATTGTTGAAATAATGTCACATGAGTAGTTTCCTTTGATAGAAGCAAGTTTTTTTTTTTTACTTCAGAAATGGCTTTGATTCGTTCAGTAACAAGAAAACAACGCTTATCAAGTTTTCTGAATATCGTCGTATTATTTTCAATTTTTTTCTTTTTCTATTCAAATATAATCGAATAGTGGGATAAAAGAAAATATCGACTATTTACAATTACAAAAAAAAAAAAAAAAAAACGCCCTTGGAAGTCCACCCAAATTTTCAAGTTTGAAATCGAATGCATAAATTCATTGTACATTACTTTGGAATTATTATCCACACGACAAATTATCAATTAAAACGATTTTTGGAGTTTAAATTTTCTGGAGTTAGCTCGCTACTACTCAAACTAAAAAATACTTGTCGAGTCAAAACAAAACCAACATAGCTGCTATTAGCATGTTAATTTTATTAATAAATAAAATAAAACTCATATTACTGCCATATAATTATTAATAAATAGAAAAAAATCTGCCTTAATAAAAAAGAAATAAAATCTCATTTCATTAAGTTAACCCGTTTCAATTAATGGTGTTTCATGTAATTTTTATATTCTCAGAAAAATATTTCATGACTGAAATAATAAACCTCAAATTAAAAAAATGTATTTTTTTTACTGTTTTATTTTTACTTGTAAAATTTGATTTTCTTTCATAATTTAAATGTTATTTTCAGTGCAGAATTCTTCCTCAAACGTAAGGTAAAAAAAAAAAAAAAAAATTTGAAAGTGAATTTTTTTAAAAAAAATCTACTAACCAGATTCACTTAAAATTAGAACGAATTATATCACTTTGGCGCTACCGTACAATAAATTTCAGTACCGTAAGTTGTGAATATATTGACGTACATCAATCAACGCCTGTCAAAATAGACCACCCTGGTGGGAAATATCTCTCTTAAAAAAATTTCTACTAAAAATGTAAGTAATGTTTTTTTCAAATTACATTAAGTATACTTTAATTATTCTAAATTTCCTAAGATAACAAAAGAAAAAGGTGTAATTGATTTTTCATGATTTTTTAACTAACAAACTATGATCTTTCCGACAGAAATGTCGATAAGTTCGATTTTACGAAATTTTTTGACTCGAAAAAAAACAAGATTTTTAATAAAATTTTTAACATTTATAGGAAGGATTAAAAAATCTGAAAAAATATTCAGAAAATACTTTGGTCTTTCCTCTTTAATAACAACATAAATATTTAAACGTTAAAAATTGTTTTATCAATTTGGGGACCTTTTGTCGTCAAGGTATACCACTTTTTAGCGAAATATTGGACATACCTAGTCAAAAGTAATGGATTCAATTACTCCTCTCGATTCAAATGCATTTTTGAACATATCACGTATCAAGCAGCATGTCAATTCTTGCTCGGGTTGTCAGCTCTCTGACTAATCATCGTTGTTTTATTTGTTGTCTGTTAGTTTCCGCGAAATAATGAGTACTGTTTGTAAATTAGATGCCGCAGATCAGCTATAAACACCATAAGTTATGTATTCATTCCCACGCGCCAATCAATAAGTTAATTCTTGTCACATCTTTCACCGACTCTGTGACAAGAGTTTCTCACAACCTCGCCTGACATTCTGACTTCACCAATCCCTTACTTGACCAAATTTTTACAAACCCATAGTTACCAAGAAACAATAATTTATACTGTATTATAGTTTCTTTATAAATAACATTTTATATTCAGTAATTCTATAAAACTTACCTTTTAATCTAGAAATATTTTTGATATGATTGTTTTGTCGGTTGACGTGTTGTGAAGCAATGGTTAACGAGCTAGTCTGGTTGACCATTAGTACTGAGCTCGATTCTCAATGAGTGCTCCATACCTGCATACCTCATGCCAAACTAATCTAAATTTAGTATATAATGATTTGTCGAAGGGCTTTACAAGGTCGGATCAAAAAGTATCGAGACTGGTTCTATAAAAAAAAATTACAACACATATCGGTTCGACGTTTAATCTCCTTCAAAATACTCCCATTCTGAACCCACACACATTATCCAGCGTCGTTTCCATTGATGGAAACATTCCTGGAACTTATTTTTTAAATAGCGTCGCATTCTCTTGGATTCGACGTTTTGAAATCGTTCCTTACAAGTGGGATTTGATTTTTGGTAAGAGGAAAAAGTTGCAAGGGAAAAAATCTGAGAAATATGGTGGTTGTCGGACTTGGAAAATATTATTCTCCGCCAAAAACTGCTGCACAAGCTACGCTAAATGGGCAGGTGCGTTGTCATGGTGTAGCTATCATTCACCGGACGCATGCAATTCTGTCCTTTTCCAACGAACAGCATTCCGCAAATGTCGCAACACGTCAAGTTAGACTATCTGATCAGGTGAAGCGTATTCGGGATGAACAATGCCCTTGTAGCGAAAGAAAACTGTCAACAGTGTCTTCACATTGCTCCGGTTCATTCTTGCCCTCTTCGGAAAGGTTGGTAGTCTTTTACTACCAAGTCAGAGCATTGGTTTCGATGTCATAGTCATAGACTTATGATTGGTCACCTATTATGACCGCTTTCAAAATGTTTTCTGTGGTATGGTGAGAACACCACACTCTACACACTTTCCTTCCAAGCATTGCTATAATCAATGAATGTAAACGAGAACGTTATAACTTAGCGCGGCAGAGTTCAAAGTCAATTTGTGCCAAGTGTTTTTACTCTGCGTATAGCTCTGTTACCATAGCAACAGTCGCGATACCATTTGATCAGGCCTCGTATATAAATACTTCCCAAACATCAGTGAAAGAATATAATGGAATTTGAAGCCGTAATACACATCAGAAGAAACATTTTTATACAGACTTTTTTTAATTGGCTAACTTAAAGTTAATTCTGGCTCTTTCGTTGGTACTTAGAACACGTCAACTGCATCATTTTCAGAAGATTAGACCCACCTAAAAAGTCGGCCACCATCCGAGTAAAAATCGCTTAGATTCTAATGTAAACCAGATCTATGACTATGATTTTAACTCGAGTGTAAACCGGACCTATACTTACCTTCGTTTTTACCCTATGTAAACCAGACCTATATCTACCTTTTTTGCCCAAGTGTAAATTGGATTTTAACCTAACGATATATATATATATATATAAAACATGCTTCGTTGAATATGACATTTTTTCCGTTTGGTTGGAGTAAGATGTAAAATGTAAGAATGCTGGAAAAACGAAATAAAAAATAATTAAATTTTCCTTGTCTGTCATATTTAATGAAACATGTTTAAAAGGAAGGTTGATATATATATATATATATATATATATATATATATATATATATATATATATATATATATATATATAATATATATATATATATATATATATATATAAGAAATATAGTCTTAAAGTGTGCTATATTTATGGGATAAAGTGCTCAATATCAGAGATAGAGCGTGTGTAAATATAAAAGTGAACATAGAAGTCAACACTTAGAGGCGACAGTCTGTTTCATGCTAGATGCAATCATCGGGCCCGATGATTGCATCTAGCATGAAACTATATAGAAGTTATATATATATATATATATATATATATATATATATATATATATATATATATATATAGGTAGAGGGTGACAGTGACAGTGGGTGAGAGGGAGGGAGTGAATAAGAAGAAGAGAACCATTGGTGGGCCAATCCAAAAGAATAAACAGCGCTCAGAGATATCTGCGTGTTTTTGGTAGTGAATGCTGGGCAATCTTCTCACAGATAAAGAAGGGACATGACACAACAGAAATGTGGTTCTACAGAAGGATGCTGAGAATAACATGGACCGAATATGTGAGCAACGACGAGGTTTTAGAGAAAATGGAAACAAAAAGAACACTTATACTTAACATCAGAAAGAGACTGTTGAAAATTCTATATAACGAAAATGTAATTAGGAAAGCTAAGTCACAGGACATATAGAAGGCAAGAGGGACAGAGGAAAACAACGCATAACCTACCCAACGAGCTTGTGTAAATGGTTCGCGGAACAGGTATTAGGAGAGATAGCAACAACAAAAAAAAGGAAAAAATAACTGATTTTGAGCTGTATCAAGAGAGTGAAGAATAAGTAGCTCTGGGTCAAATATGGCAGCGATACTCTATTTGGGGTCTGATTTAACTGTAACGATACATGTCAGAAGGTGTGAGATACCGCCTAGAGCGATATTGTGATCGATCATTTTTCCAGCATCTTTAACAATGATTTCCACTTGTGGTTCGAGTTGTACTTGAAAGGATGCAGATTCAGTGCAACCGTCCATCGCCACCGATAAAAACTAGAGATCTGCTCTATTATTGTATCTTAAAAATGAATGCACAAAAATCGAAAAGACGGATAACAACGTTTATTTTGCCCAGCGGGTACAACAGGAAACTGACTTTTACAATTAAAATCTCTTTTTCATAAGAGTATAGAAATCAAAGGGTTAATGGTAAGTTATTTCCCTTGGACTGTAAACATGCTCTGTTAAAACTTTTGGAGTGCTAAAAAAGAGACAAGCCAGTTATTTCCCTGTTGAACTGTTAGAGCTAAATCGAAGGCGGAGATCGGCTGCAGGGTTCGGATCAACTTTGTTTATTTACGTCGTTCTATGTTTAAGGACGTCGTACTAAAATAACATTTGTTCTCTTATTTCCTTGCATTCGTCTCGTCTCTGATTCTGATATAAAGGCTGATCCATAATTCGCTTGAACCACTTAGAAAATATTTTTGTGACATCAGGTTGGTTAATGACATGTCAACCCTTGTTGCATTATTAAATTTCGGATATAAGTCTTAATTCAGATACAATTCAGACTTATTCAGGTTCTATAGTAAAAGTTAAAAGTGTATTAAACAGAATGGATGGATAAATTCATAACTTGATAAATGGTTAACTGGATAATGTCGATGTAAAATCGCTGCGTTAAAAATACACCGAGAAATACTGAAATTACGTTGAAAATAATTACTTTTTTAGACTACGGATTTATTGATAATTGCTAATGAGATCTAAGACGTGCTTTTTTATATTTATAACAAAATTTAGCGAGCGCTGACTTTTTTTTCTGTTAGTTTTTAAACTAACGTAATAGATTTTTAAGTATTGCTCAGTAATGAATAAAACCGCTTCCGAAGGAAACGAGCCTAAATTTCACACACACACACACACACACACACACACACACACACAATCTCTTTCTGTCTCTCTCTTCTGATCCCACGTCTATTTTAAAATTTAGACAGACGTCTCAAATAGTATGTACATAAAATGATGACTGCATTCCTCTCATCGCCTCTCTCAGTCCTAGCTACTGACCGTACGATATGCCAAGCTTGCCTACATTCGACCTTGTCAATTTTGGATGAACTTCCGCTAATTTTCCAAAGAGGAGTTAAATCAGGGACTCGAAAAGTGTAACTCGGTGTCGTCCTGACATTTTCTATGATCATGGACGACAGTATTTGTAGATTTAGCAGGGCATGATGTCATATATCTTTATAAGCTTGGTGTAAAAAATTTTAATTTTCCAATCGCTAGTATTACTCGTCTTCGAAAATATGACAAGAATATAATTTGACCCAAATCAAATGTCTACCAGCCTAACTGTCTGTACGTGAAATTTATTACCATTGTCGTGTCCATAAAGAAATGAATGAATAAAGAAAAATAATTATAGTGTCACTGTGTCGCGTCCATAAAATAAATAATTAAAAATTATAGTCAAAAATAATTTTAACAGTTATAATTATCATTAATTCACTCTTTCTGAACAAATGAGAATCGACACCCACTTTTCTCCTCTACACAGTTAAGAGGCAGTTAACATGTGGGTCCACAAAAGTTCGCCTTCTTTACTTTTTCAGGCCACAATGGTAATATTCATCTCTTAACACTCAACAAAAATTCAAGGTAAAAAAAAACACCAAACATATCTTTTATATTCCAACTAAATTATCTGGACACTCATTATACACATGTATATAAAAAACGTAAAGCAAAGACTGTATACACTTTGCTTATTCTTTATTTTCTCATTCTGTTGGATTCCGATCTAAATTTGGCAATAAAATCAAAATTTTTACTCGGATTTTTTTCCGTTTTGTAGCGGAAATGTAAATGTATTGTCAACCGTGTTTACGTTGCTAATACAATACATTACAATACATTACCATACTTATTAATGAAATATTCCATTGTTAACAAGCGGTATTACTCTCCTCTTACTAAGAAGGGGAGATCTGCATAATCCATAAATATATACGGTCACTTTTATTTTAACAACCTCATTTTCTTTATTCAGTCGTATCGAGAACATTAACATGGCGGCATTCACTTTGACATGGGAAATTAAAAGGCACGCCATGTTCATGGCACAAACAACCAAAAACCTCGAGGTCCTTTAAAGTAGCCAGATGAAAAGGAACATCGAAAGTGATGTTATGGAGTTTGTGATGCCGGAGAACCATATCACGACACCGCACTTCTCCCTAGGTACTAAACTTTGTTGTCAATACATGAATCAGGTGGTCAGGAGAGTTCCGACAAGACTCTGCCCGCTTCCACATGGCTCAGTTGACTCAGGTGCGGCTGATTGAGAATTTCCACGATTATGTGTGCGCTTCTGATTTGAATCTATTAGATTAATGCGTCTAAGATGTCGTTGAGATTTATCTCCAACTAGCTATTAAACAATACCAATGATTCGTTAAAGGGCGCCATCGTGGATTTGATAGCGAACATGATTGAAAAAAAACTTGATCAGGGCATGCAGTCGATTCTGAGGTCGCATAAAAGCCGTTCTAGAGACTGTGGGTGTTTTATTGTCTTTCTGTAGTGAACAGTTTTTATTTGGAAAATATTATTTTCTACTGAATATCTTTGCTTTTCTTTATGTTATAATTTGTTTTCATTTACCTGGCACACATTATATTCGCTGCCATATAGAAAGACTGATATTACATAACAGTTCAGCATTCTTTTCTTTATTTATAACGATTTTTTTTTCTGTTTAACACTTTGCTTATCTTTGGCGGACATCTTTCACTATTACAATACTTCGGATTTCAGTGTCACATTTTCCGTCCTCTATTGAAATAATTCCCAGATATTTAAATTTTCGTACTAGCTTGATTTTGGTATATCTAATTCGTTGTTTGCACCTTGGGCTGTTCATATTGCTAACAACTGTATATTCTGTCTTCTTACAATTGATGTTTAGTTCTTTCTTCTCACTTTATTCATTTTATTTCTTTATAATTATTAATTTTATTTCTTGGGCTTGCACAAGAAATAAAATTATTAATTAGCTTTTTGGTGGCTGAGATTTTATACTGACGTAGTTTTGATATATATTTCTATTTTATTAGGAGAGTGTGTCAATAAAGTTGTTTGGTGTTGTAGAGGACTGTGTGGGTTTGAGTATTGTTGAATTAGAAACATGTGCTGTTTATTCCCTGCTAGAAGGAGGTCCAACTACAAGAACAATGCCGGACTCAAATTGAGTCCAACTGAAGATGTAAAGAAAACAAACAAGACCATATATATATATATATATATATATATATATATATATATATATATACATGTCAACAAATATATGTATTAAACAACAAATTTTCAAGTGACAAAGACATTAACATTTGTGTTTGTGTGTGAACTTAAAGAGTTTGTTCTTTGGTGAATGTTCGTAGGTACGTGTATGTGTTTCATGGCATTTTGCCACTAGTGGGCGAAAATGCAGATTTCTACGAGAGATTACATTTTTAAATGTGTCCGCCGAAATGCAAAGTGAAAAAGAATATTTATTTCTGTAGAAAACAGAAAATGTAGCACAAGGCCAGATGGGGATGGGGGAAGTGGTCAGTCTTCTGTCTTAACTTTAAACTTAGCTAGCCACAAACGCTGACCCAATCATACTAACAATATTCCATACACCAAGACAACACATTCTTACATACCTTTCTCACCACACCCACCATAATACCTCAATGTCTCCATGAAAATACTAACTAGTCCCCATATGTACAATTTATCGTCTGTGGGGGGGAGGGGAATAAAACAACAATTTAATTTTTTTTTTAAAATAGCCCCAATGATTATTTACAATACGAAGAAAATATTTACAAGAAACTAAACAAAATCATGTTAGTAATAAAAAAAACACAATCACTAAATGTGGCAGAAACATCAGTTAACCGGACGAAATTTATGCGGGACTATAATAATATAAAACATTTGTTCATCCCACGCACTCACGCAGACACACACTCAATCTGACACAACAACAAATACGAAAAATCACACACGAAAAGAAAGTCGCCCCGCATCCACCAGAGAACAGATATCACTGACCAACTAACGAGGGAGGGAATGGGGAATAAAACTTTAAAAAAAATAGGGACAGAAATAAAAGGAGCCAATGAGCATACATACCGTAGCTAAGTTTATTGAAAAAGGAAACTAAAATATCAAAACTAAACCTAAGCTAAACTAATTTTGGGAAGGGTTGCCCGTGTTCAACCCAGGTGAAGCAATATCCTGATGACTAACCGGCATCAAAGTGCCACTCCAGGTCAGCCCCTTTCACACGACACAAGCACGCAAGATTTACCCACCTTTTGCCGAAAATCAGTGCCAGCAAGGAAACAAAAATGGGCGACTGCCTCAAGTACACTTTGTACGGAAGACCATCTAATCCCGGAGATTTGTCCAGGCCAACCTGTTTCAGCGCTTCCCAGATTTCCGACTCCGTTATGGGATCCTCGCACCTAGCCGCTTCAGCTGCCTCAAGGCAAGGAAAGTCAGCTAAATAGGCGTCGAATTGAGCAGGGCTCAGACCGGGCTCCCTGGTGAAAAGGTCCTGAAAGTACTCACGAAAAGCCTCACATATGCCATCGTTTGTAATCACGGTCCGCTTATCCGTAATGCGACGCATGCGATATGTCGCCGAGACGCGCTCCGAACCTCCTCTGCACGCAATTCAGCGGCCATATTCGTTGCCTCAGGAGACGTTCTATTTAAACTAGCCCTAACTACCAGAGCTTGACCCTTCTCGATAAGCAAGAAGGACAACTCTGCCTTAGCTAAGAGGCTATTTTCCCACTATCACGGAATTTAACTACCCGATCAACTTTTTCTTCTAAAGCCGCTAATCTATCTAGATTGAGTCGACGACTAAAATCAGTAGCAAACTTTCTAATTTTGGATTTTAATTTATCCCACCAGGCATTTCCCAGCACAGCCCCCGTCAATTCCCTCTTTATCATTAGTAGCAACTGGTCCCGGAAATCCCGCTCACCAAACAATGAACAGTTTAATTTCCAGTAGCCAGCCAACCTAACCTTAGGCTTATCTAAGTTTACCCGGACAATCCTATGATCCGAATAAACGGAAACTTGGACGCTCTAAGAGCCCTACATCGACTCTCCTAACTAAGACTCGGTCGAGGTAGCTAGCAACCGTCACAGGAGCCGAGTTGCCACTATTTGTCCAAGTCCAAACTACCTCCCGGGGGTGCTCATTCCGGTACTTATCGACAAGATCAAACCCGAAATGGTTTCACGTCCCGGTTGTTAGTACCCGTATTTTGCCCTATACGATCTAAATCGGGGTCAAGGACGGCATTCCAATCCTCCCGCTAAAACTACCCGACGAGATGTCGTCAAGAACGGCTCGATCTACCGAAACAAAGCAGGCCTCTCAGAATGGTTATTGGGCACATAAACCCCAATGAAACGCAGAGCATTATTCTTTATGGTAATATCCAGCACGCAAAGTCTGCCCACCGGATCTACAAACACAAGAGCACACGCAGCCTTCAAAGACTTGCTCACCAGCCAAGAGACACCCCTAGAGCGTCCATCAAAACATGCTGAATAGAGGGGAAAACCCCTAGACAGAATGCTCTCATGATCGTGAGAAGAAAAAACGGGTCTCTTGCACACAACATACATCCACCCCGAGACGCTGAAGGTCACGATAGAGGCTCGCCCTGCGAGACTACGCGTTCAGGTCTCGGACATTAAAACTAGCTAACCAGAGAGACATTATCAAACCGATTGACAATGTGGGACAGAGGAGGTGGAGGGTGTGGCCTTTTTATTTGAGAGTTTTTTTGTTTATCCAATTTTTGTTTTAATTGCTTTATTTTCTCTCTTTTCAAAGGATGGGTCATACTAGTTCTGCAATTCTCTTTGGATAAGTTTAGAGGCCGGGGCATCGCCCTTAATGTTGACAGAGGGAGTGGGACTGTCAGTGTCATCCGTCCCTGGGTCTTCAGGGGACCGAGGACCCTCTGTCTGCCGCTTCATTCTGACCCTGTCAGCAACCTACCATTCCCCCTCTCCCTTCTGCACAACTGCACTAGCAGCGGGCGAAAGCTCTTCGGGGAATGAGGACTTAGACATTGACCCAACCGGTGGTTTCACCACTCCGGTCCTGAAAGCTGACACGCCCATTTCAGGCGTGGCCGTATCTAAAGATGCGGTCAGAGGGGGAGTTTGGTCAACTGGGGCCTGACTTCCAGAGGCCCTCTTCTCTGGGGAGGAAGAGGGGAGGTGACCAGTCTCTCCACACTTCCAACACACTGTTTTGCGGCCGGTAACAATGACCGGCAGCTTCAGGCCCCCTACTTCCAGAGTTGGGGATGGAGAGGAAGGATTTTCGGTCTAACATTATGTCGAAACTCCATCCCCCGATCAAGCTATCGCAGGAAGCACCTAGTATTTCCCCATACTGCGACAAGAAAGCGGCCAGGTGTTCCCTGATATCCTGAGGAGGAACCTCGTATATCGCTAAACTGGTCCTTCCCCTTCCTTCATACTCCGTTCACAGAATTATATATTTTGTTATTATCTCTCTGGTTGTTACTTTGACACAATCTTCCGATTTGGGTAGCAATATGTCCCACATGCAAAAGCCAGAGCCCTTAACAACTCTTAGTGGCTTAAACCTCTGGGACTCCAGTGTTTTTACCACTAGGTCTTTCGTTGAACGACAAATTTTGCGCAAACGCTTGTCGACGACAAAGACTGACACTATTCTTTTCTCGATCTTCTTTAGTTCTATGGGGTCCTGCAAGTTCCAACCTTCCACGACAAGGTGTGCGTAACTCTTGGAACGCTCCAAGAACTCCGCTATATCGATAATGCATTTTGGAGGGAACTTCCAACAACGGGGAGAATCCCCGGCCTCAGCAGTATCATTAGTTTTGTTTTTATGGCCAGAATTAGCCTCCGTGTCTTTGTCAGAATTTTGGCCATTATTGGCCACCGTAGCTTTTTTCTTTCTTTCTTGGCCGTTATCGGCCTCCATACATTTTCCAGGTTTTGTTTTTCCTTTGCCATTATTGGCTTCCATATAATTTGGAGATTCTTCTTGGCCTTTATTGGCCTCTATACTACTTACATTGTCAGTAATGGCGTCCTCACAAGAGAAAGAAGATTCCAAGGCTGGGTATTCCTCTAAGCTGTCTTTATCAGGCGTGTCTTTTTGGGGGAGGTTGAGAAAATGCTTCCTTACAGATCTCTTGAAAGAAGCCATTTTGGGTTTCTTTTTTTAAATTAAGAAAGAAGATATTTTCTTTTCTTTCTTTTCCATTTTCAAGGAAAGGGGAGGGGTGATGAATAGGAAAAATGGTTAAAAACACAGTAATAATTAAATTAAATAAACAAGGTTCGCTTAAGAGCGGAACAACAAATTTAAATATTCAAACAAACAAAAGCAAAAACAAAAAGACGTACAAGAATTAGACGACAGACGAGAAAAAATTGAAATAATATAAACAAGGTTCGCTCGTAAGCAAGACTTCAAACTTCAAAGACGACAAACAAAAAACAGAAGGACGTACATAAGAGTAAATAGACAAACAAAGAAACAAGGTTCACCTAAAGGTGAAACAAATTTAAACAGACCAAAAGAAAATGCAAGACAAAAGGACGTACGACAGACGAGAACAAATGGACAAAGTTCGCCGAAACAACAAATTAAAACAATCACAAAACAGAAAAAATGTAGAAAAATTAAAAAGACGGCAGACACGAAAGCAACAAATTAAACAAAATAACGAAGCGTTATACAAGGAAAAGTAAGAAAGCGCTATACAAATAAAATACGAAACGATAAATGTAACAATTTACAATATTGCTGCCGATAAAAAACGGTCAACCCTAAAACAAAACGATAAACAAGGAAAGAAGAAAAATGGACAGAATATACAAAATAAACACAAATATATTACAGAAAAAATTAAGAAATAAAACACAGAACTTTACAGATATTTAAAAGAAAAACACAGAACAAAGTAACACGTAATAATAAACAAAGAAAAATAAAGTCGAAAGAAAAATAAACATAAACTCTGGGAAGTGGGTACGGGAAGAAAATAAATTTAAAAAGGAAGATAATCTGTAAGAGAAAATCAAAAAACAAAATAATAATAGCAAAATAAAATAAAAATGGGGAGGGTAAGGATTTGAAAAAGAAAAAGTCAAAGTTTTGCAAAACAGTCAAAAAGGAACGTAAGAAAAAACGCTAAAAATAAATCAAAACTTAACAGAAAAACAGCAGTTAGCGATTCCAAACGTTCTCAGAGAGACAAAAAAGGTCTAACAAGATCAATGCAAAGTGAAAAAGAATATTTATTTCTGAATAAACAGAAAACGTGGCACAAGGCCGAAATGGGGAAGGGGAAAAGGGTCGGTCTTCTGTCTTAACTTTAAACTTAGCTAGCCACAACCGCTGACCCAATCACACTAACAATATTGCTTGCACCAAAACGACAAGAAGTTGCCCAGTATTTATAGTGTAGGGAGAGCGACCCCTAGTGAACAATTAGGGAATTAAGGAGGAGCTAATTCCGAAAGTGTCGTCATGTTTTTCTTATAGTTCGTGTCTCCATCTTTCACCTTATTACAATACATCTATTAAGATTCACTCGCATTATGATTCAAATAGTTCTCCCTAGTTATTCGAAAATCTTTATATTTTTACTCAAATATATTTTTATTGCTGTTAATACTTCTGTCTGGTTAAAAAATTTATTTTTCTCAATGATAGCAATATATTCCTCAAACATAGGTTTTTTTTTATAGTAGGTACTACTATCAAAAAAACCTACTTACCGTATTAGGTTGTGCTAAGCTATTCCAATGGTGGATACAGTTGTAGTGAACACCCTAGAAGGGGCGCGATCTGAAATGGCTCGAACGCCCCAAATCAGTACGAGGTCACAATTTTGTTTTTAAATTAAAAGAAGTGAAATCTGACAGGTGAAACAAAATGGACGAGGATATTTAAAATTAATACAAAATTTATTTACAATGCAGACCTGAGTTGTCTGGTAAATGAAGGGTGGTCGGACTGGACGTGTCGATGACGGGAAGTTGGTTAGTGGCGAGCAGGAATGTTATCGGCGACGATATCTGGTCAAGTTCGATCAGGAGCGTTACCGGCCAACGGCCGGCTGCAACACAGTTTTCTTCAGAATATTTAAATGGTAATCGAATAAACTTATCTTTAAACGAACCATCCGAAGGAAGTCTCTTTTCCATAGTTATTGTTGGTCATATTTACGTTTGAAGGAATTAATTTCAACGGAAGTTGGAGCCATCTATTATTTCAACGAACTCCGATCTCCCATATATATAATAAGTTTATGAAAAAAATAACTGGTTTTTATTTTAAACTTTGAATCTTTTTAAGCAAAATATGTGTATGAGATGTATCATTTTAAAGTACAAATTTTACTGTTTATTAGTACTGATAGTTTTGATTTTACTGTTTATTGGTGTTGACTTTCGGCTCTCAAAGTAAAGATAGGACAAACAAAGCAAATTTTAGCGGCTTTATTCACGACTTCAAAATGGCACTGAAAGCAAAGGAAACTATTAGCAACGTCAATTAGATATCTGGCTAGGTGGCTATCAAGGTGCAGCTCGACATTGGTTCCAAAAAGTTTGTTACTGAAGCGAGAGTCATAAAAAACAAGGAAGGTCGTCGAAGTCCATCTGATAAAAACAATTGACGGCCATTATTAAAGCGGGCCCAAATCGAGAGGTTGCAGAAGGACTATAGTATCTCTGCAATCGTACTAAAAAAATACGCTCCTGAAATGTCTCCTTTCTAAACTCTACAGAAAATGCTTTACTGATTCTTGCTTTCCAATTTATTAGAAATCTTCTTCTATCATTCCTGTTTATAAGAATTTTGGTGAACCTTCTGATCTTTCGAATTATTGTCCTATTAGTTTTCTACCTTTTTTTGGCATAGTGCTAGATGCTCTAATGAACTTCTAATTGCTTAGGCATCTCATTTCATATGGTCTTCTTTCAGACAAACAATATGGCTTTCGCTTCTCTAGGTGAACCATCGATGTGGGTTATTACTAAAAGATTATGTCAAGCTTTAGATAAGAACGGTAAATCTCGGGTATGTCTTTAGATTAGTGTTTGATATGGTTTAGAATGCTGACGTTCTTCACAAGCTGAATGGTCATGGTGTCTCTAGCCGAATTTACAATTTGATCCAATCTTGTACAATGAAACCATCGTGAACAGCCACTCTTCTAGTTCCTTTCACATTAATGCCGGGGTCTCCCAGGCCTCTATCCTTGTACCTACGTTGTTTCATATCTTCATCAACGACATATGGTAGATAATCTCGAAGATGATCTTCAATCAGTTATCTGGGGCAAGAAATGGCTTGTAAATTCTAACGCCTCCTAAACGAAACTGTTTGCTGTCTTTTAGTCATCTTAGATAACCATTTTTTCTGATGCTAACTTCCAGGAGAGCAACTTATTGCACCTTCTTGGATTATTATATTAAATCAATTGCTAGGTCTGCTGCTATGAAAGTTTGTTTCCTGTGATGTGCAAAACATTTTTTCACGCTAGAATCCATCTTGCAAATCTATAAATCTACCTTTCGTCCGTACATCGAATATTGCTGCCACATCTTATTTGGTGCTCCTGTTATATATCTCAATATTCTTGACAAAAACTAGAGTAGAGTATGTAATGTTATTGGTCCTGACCTGCAATCTCGGCTTCAGTCACTTTCCCACAAGCGTAACATGAATTCCATTTGTCTTTCCTATTAATATTTTCATGGTAATTGTTCTGGTGATCTTTCCTCGTTGGTAACTTGGACGCATGAATTTAAGCGTACTACGAGATTGGCAACTAGATCTTATCATTTTAATGTTGAAATATCTAGATGTAATTTTAATTCTTTTCTAATAGTTTCTTTTTCTTGCATTGCCCACTTGTAGGAACTGTCTTTCGTTTTCTTGCTTCCCTGCTAAAGATTTAAATAGAACATCAATCGTTATCTTTTGTCTTCTTAATTTCTATTCTTCTATTGTCCTTTTTCCTCGCCAAAGTCTTACTCTCTTTCACACTCAGTAACCCCTGACGTCATAGTAGCATTGTCACATTAATTTCTTCATCTAACATTTTAGTCTTCTCTTCATATTTACTTAAAGGTGGTAGTTTGGTTGTTTTCCTTTTCTTTTCTTTTTCTTTTTCATTTAAGGTTCTTTACATTCTGCTATTGTTTTCTTCTTACATATGCAGCACAAACTTCTTCCAATATTTATTGCAGGTCAATCCAATTTTCTAATTCTTTTCTAATAGTTTTTTTTTCTCACATTGCCCACTTATAGGAACTGTCTTCCGATTTCTCGCTTCCTTGTCACCTACAATCGTTTCAAGCAAATGTCTAATTGGGAATAAAACCGTTTTTTATGACTGGTTAAAACGTGGGGTTTGCTCTGTGGTGATGAAGCATTACTAGCTTTGTTTTGGGGGTATTAGTTGCTACAAATTCAGTGTCTATCCTGTTGAACTGTTTAATAATCGAACTCCCGTGTTCAATATTTGTCTGACTGCTAAACCTGTCGCTGGTACCTCCGGAACGATCCCTCTAAGTCACAAAGAATGTCCTCATTGAACCGTAAAGACATGCAACACCCACAACAGTCGACGTTTTAGCCACCAAATTGCTTCTAGCGAAATCAAATTTAACCTGCAAGAAATCTTGTCCAACAGCCATGAGAGCACGCTTGTGACATTTATATCGCAACAATGTTTCACTTGCAACTTTCGGGAATAGGCCTGAACCAACCGCTTGGCTCTAGTTGTTAGTTTAACTTGTCTCGTGTTCATGTCTGAACAAAAACTAAACATTCGATATGCCTTAGCTACATACACGCACGCACACACACGCATACATACAGACACGCATACATACACACACGCGGACAAATAATACTAATAATAGATTACTATAAAAACGTTGATGGATCTTTAAGGTTTTGGAAATGTACAAAGTCTCCTCTGTGATAGTAAATTTCCTTAAATATAATAATAATAAACTAAAATTTCCTTAATAATAATAATAAACAAAATGATTCCAATATTTTTCAATATAATAATTTTTCATAATAATAATAATAATAATAATAATAAAATGATTCCAATATTTTCAGCAGTTAACAGAGGCGAGCGATTTAAGAAAAGTTAAAGAAAAGAAATAACAGCGGAAAACCACATTATACCTAAATCACACCAAAGGTACTGCCACTTCAAATTGTTTGAATATCCGACGAGGAATCTTTCAAGGAGACTACCTGGTGCCCCTTCACTTCTTTCTGTGATTAATCCCCCATTTACGAGAACTAAACTGTAATAACTAGGGATACAAAGTAAAAAAAGAAAGTGTTTAATCACTTATTCTACATGTATTATATTAAACTCTTTGCCAAAAACGATAATGAATGAATTGTATCCTCAATACTGTAAAATGTTTCAGTGATGAAATTGGTATGGATTTTGGATTAGATAAATGTGCAAAAGTAACATTCAAGAAACGGGGAATTACAAAAACACACTCATTAGACCTAGATTTTTTTTCCCAAAAATTAGGGAACTGGAACAAGAGGAAGCCTATAAATACCTAAGAGTCAGTGAAGGAAATGGAATACAGCATACCCAAATGAAGGAGAAAATAAGAAAATAATACTACATGCGTGTGCGTCTGGTGTTAAATACCGACTTGAATTCACAAAACAGAATATCAGTCATAAAGACTTTGGCTGTGATGGAATACAGTTTCATCACTCTTAATTGGGCCATAGCTGACATTAAGTGAATGAATGTCAGCACGAGAAAGCATTTCAGTTGCCACTGCATGCATCATCCTAAGGCTGATGTTGATCGTCTGTATGTGCCCAGATCCAAAGGGGGCAGAGGATTAATTCAAGTAGAACTGACTTACAAAACCACAAAAATTGGTCTTCAAAAATACCTGGAAATTATAGAAGACTGGATGATGATCTGTATAAAAGAACATGAAAGAAATAAGAAACTTTATTTAATAATAAAAGAAGCCAACAAATTGAAAATGGAATTTCGAGTAGGTTAAAAAAAATGACAAGATAAATCTCTTCATGGTCAATACTCTGCCTGTACCAAACAAGCTGATGTAGACGAATCCCCTACCTATCAGTGATTACATAGTGCAGAGTTAAATGCTTAAACCGAAGGTTTTATTTTTGCTGCGCAGAATTACAAATTACCAAGCATACATACTTAAAAATCCGTGTTAGCCCGAAATGCAGATTCTGTGATAAATATCCAGAAACAATTGAGCATCTTGTATCAGGCAGCACAGTGTTAGCACGCATGACAGAGTTGGTAATATCTGCACTGGAAGATATGCAACTTTTACGGAAAGGAAACTGCAAGAAACTGGTATGAATATCACCCAGACCCGGTTACAGAAAGAGGACCTGTAACAATTTTATGGGACTTTACAATACACACAGACAGAACAAAGCTAAACGCCCAGACATCGCGATCAAAGACCACAAAAACAGAATGTGTGGCAATCCCTGCTGATTGCAATGTATCTTTGAATATCTTTAAAAGAAAACTATCAAAATACAAGGATCTTGAAGTGGAAATCTCAAAAATGTGGCGCATGAGGATATTATCAATTCCAGTTGTAGCTGGAGCCCTTGGGTTGACTGGAAAAGATTCCAATAGACTCAAGGTGAAGGAGTCCCTGGTAGGCAATGCCCTAAAGAAATACAAAAAATATACTCACAAGTACAGCTCATACATTACGAAGAGCTTTATCTATGTAAAAGGTGCGTGATCTTAGTTTATTTTATTATTCTTTTTACAAAAATGACCAGTGGAAAATGTCATGAAGACATTTCTGATCTTAGGTCTCAGGCTGGGACCCGGAAGGAAAATGTACACGACAGAAATCCAAGGAAATAATAATAATAATAATAATAATAATAATAATAATAATAAACAAAATGATTCCAATATTTTTGAACAGTTAAGAGAGGATTGCGATTTAAGAAAAGTTAAAGAAAAGAAAAAGAAATAACAGTGTTTGACAATGTTAAACAATATTTCAACAGAAAAGTATGAAAATAAATATATCTACAAAAAAATTAAAAAACATTGTACAAACAATGCTTGTCTACGATTAATTACTGACCGAATACAGTAATTGTGGCACAAAGCGGGAAAATGAGGTGAGATGGGTCAAGGTCGGTTGACACTAACTATACTATACCTAGCTAATCAGATTCGTGACCCATTCATTCATTACAATTTGCTCATTCACCATAAGAATCTATCCATCACCATTCGCTCCTACATACACCAAAATACTTCACACACAGGACCCCTACTGAAAAACGTCCCATGACTTAAAATTTCAATATGTACAATTGTATATACAAATATATATATCTTATGGTCCAGGTCCTTGTACCACGGTGATGGTCTAAGGTAGAACCAATGAAGAATAACTCGAACACAGGTATGGAATAATACAGATATATTATGAATAGAATATATGTACAAAAGAGTAGAAGTGTTAGTAATACAATCAGGTTAGGTTAGAGAGAACTATGTTGTCTCGAAGTATCACTATTCCAATGTCTTACAGTAATCGTCTAGCCGACTCTCTCTCTCTCTCTCTCTCTCTCTCTCTCTCTCTCTCTCTCTCTCTCTCTCTCTCTCTCTCTCTCTCTCTCTCTCTCTCTCTCTCTCTCTGCTGCTTCCTCTTGAGGTGCAGTATTTATGGGCTACGGGCTAGTCCATTACTATTATGGGTAGGTTCCATGGCGTTCTATACTCCAGGCCAAGTCATGGCGCAACTGAGAGCCAGAACTGGAGGCCGATTGAAAAATGTAGGATTTTCAGAAATTTTAGAAGAAAATGAAGTCAACCACTTTATGAAATACTTAGAATAATATTTTTATTCACACCTGAGGATAATAGGATGTGTTGAAAGATAAATAAATGAAAATATTATACCAAGTCCTGTTTGAGCAAGTATAGATGGATTGTCAACTTATTTACCAAATAGTTGTTTGCCATGATATAGCAACATCTTTTTGATATATACTTCATCATGGAGAATTATGCAATATATCATCTATATATTAAATATAGATAACAAAAAAGATTTTTCATTAAGTTTTGAAACTTTTGACGTCATCCTTCCTAATGTTGCTAATGAGGGTAATTGAAAATCATATCTTAATTCATTATATAATGTCCGTGATCTTGCATAGTACCCAAAAGCACGCACAACTATATCTGAGCTGTATTTTATTCCAACCATTTTGGGAGCCATTGCTAAAAATTGTTGACTCAGGATATTTTTCTTGGCACACCTGGCCATACAGGATTTTTTGAAAGTATTTTTCCATTAACTTTTATGGTATCAAAATTTGAAGACCAATGTTGTTGACAAATAACAGTATTATTAGTAACATTTAGATTGGCATTTGGAACTGATTTTATCCATTGCTCTCTTTGTTTTCAGGAAAACGATAAACTGGTATTTTATTAATCTCACCACACATAGTTTTGTCTTCCTGGCTTCTGTAATTTGTTTTGCAAGCAAACACACAGCACTTCCGGGGCATGGCTAGGAATTAAGTAGTATCTGAAATGGTAGATTAAACATCTTTAACAAATATTTCTCTTACTACTCCAATTTAGGAGTAAATTTTCAAGCTAAATTAATTATACTCTTAATTACAGTTTTTATCCACACACCCTGCCCAAATACACACAATTAATTAAAACCAAAAATTTTAGAGAGTTGCCTTCAGCTTGAGAATCCACTTCTTAGTTTTTAAAAAATGGTTGGGGGTATGGTTTTGTTTGAAGAATACTGTCAGGTTTGCAGTTTTGCACAATATTATTAATCGTTTAATTATCAACAATAAAACTGTTTTTAATCAAACAAAAAATAGTAATAGTTGCATAGTGCCATTAAACTAGAAATTAAAAAATTCAATTTGAAGTTGGTATTTAAATTTCTGGTACTTGTTAAATGTTAAGCTATTTCTTGGCTCTCTCCCAAAGGGTCAGCCATAAAAAAAAACAATAAAAAAATGCCCCTCCAGACATAAAAGGGGAGATCGTTTTTGTTCCTAAAACTCCTCGCAAGGAGATTGGGAAGGGGGAGGGGGCTTTTCGCAATCTTTTGAGACTATGCCTCCGATCCATCACTTCTGGCCATGTGCAAAAAAGGGTTTCCTTCTCAACTGGGTAAATAAAATAAATGACTGAACTAGTAGCAGTGAGCAGCATGGTTTAAGATGGTAAAAAAAAAAACTTCGCGTAAAATCGCCCGGTCAAGTTTTATTACTTTAAATTTAAAACTTTATATTAAATTTAAAAACATTCATAAGTAGCCTTATAACTTTTTTTACCTTAAAGCAAAACAATTAAAAGTAAAGTAAAAATAATGCATTTTGTCCTTTAACAACAATATCAGAAAAATATTAAAATAAATATGATAAATAAAAAGGTACCTTCATGAGATCGACAGAAAATGAGCATAGCATGATAAAAATTGCCTTAAACTTGACGAAAATAATTTTTATTTGTCTAACTGTTTATGCTATAATAAAGAGGAAAGATCAAAGTATTTTTTGATTATTTTTTTACTTTTTTTTATCATTTCGAGCACATCCAAAAGTGTCGTTTAAAATCATGTTTATTTTTTTCTAAAAAAAAACGATCGTCAGACACTTTTTTTTAATTTTATAAACAAAAATTTAATTTTTCCGTTTTAAATTCTGCCAAGAAATAGTTAAACTTTTTTTAAAATTTATTTTTACAAAATTTAAATGTTTATTTAACATATTTGGAAAGAAAGCATTACTTACTTTACGCTCTGAAAAGTGTACTTTTAAAAAAAAAGACAGCGGGTCGGAACAATAGTGACACATTCGAGGTGTCGATTGATGCTGTCAATAAGTATTGACAGCTTACGCGACCTAATTTCATCGTACGGATGGACGAAAGTGAAATAATTTAGCTTCTTATTGAACCAACTTACGTAACCAGTTATTAAGGGAAAATTTCAGCGTTTTAATTTTTAATTGTTTCTTAGCTTTCCATCTTTACGTGTACGATGCTTTATGAAAATTTTAAAACTAAGACTGTTGATAGAAAAAAAATTCATAAGGTGCATACAAATTAATTTAATTACTTTAATTAGATACCTTTCTTATGAAAGGCTAAGGTGTAAAGTATAAACATATACATTTATTTTATTTTATAGTATTATTTCTATTTCCCTTCATTTTATTAATTTTGATATTTCATATAGAAAAAAAAATAACTGAGAAAATAAAAAAATAAGAAATTTCATAAGATAGGTTAGGTACATAATACTTTTAGGTACCCTTATCATTTGAAATATTACACAATTTTTTTTTGTTAATTTTTCTTCAAAGTAATACGAATATTGAAAAGACTTTATTTCACATAATTACATAATCATATACACTTTATTTTATTTATTCATAACCAAGTAAGAAGAGAGGTCTAGAGATGCAATGCAATTCGTACCAGAGATTCGTGAAATATTTCCTCACAAACTCCAACCTAATGATCAGAGTCCTTGCTGCCAGATGTCACAGGATGGGGGTTAGCCATTAAAGAGCAGGTCGTGCATGATATAGTCGGTAGCTATTTCACATTTGTCCAGTTGATAGTCTTCATTATCTTCTTCATAGAAAATGTTGTAATCTGGGTCAGAGAATTCCATGACCCATCCTACAAATATCTTATCAACAGAATCAACTGTCCAGATGTGTTTTATAGTATGGCCAACTATATCACCACGTAAGATTTTGTAAATGTTATCTACAAAATCTTGGGAAAAGTCCGGGAATTCTGCTTTGATGGCAGAATTGGTGTGTTCAAGGTCCTTCAATCTTTTCTGTAGCTGACGCCTTTCCTTTCTTGATGCTGTCTCTGCTTTTCTTCACTCCTTTTCAGAATCTCCTTCTCTAATACTTCCTTCTTAGATATTCTGATCCTGTGTGGTTCTGTGCTATACTGCATGGCAACATCCAAAAGGATTGTTTAAACTTTAAAGGAAAAGAAAAATATCAAAAATTTCTCCACACGTGTCTAGCACAAACACAGTAAAGGCTGACCGACAGCGGAGGACAACATTTACAGCCAGGCAAGCCACGTGACTTTCTTTTGTTTTCATGACGCTTCCGGTCTTCCGTATATTTGAATTTAAGCTATTTTTGACACAAAAAAAAACATGTTATATTAGATTTTTACCTAAAAGCAACTTTCTTATTGTAACCAGGTTTATTTTATAATCTGTAAATGATATTATCTACTTAATAATACATTGACTAACTGCAACACCATTTTGATCAATTTTAAAATATTTAACAACTTT
The DNA here is from genome assembly GCA_964036315.1 of Acanthosepion esculentum. Taxonomy (NCBI): domain Eukaryota; kingdom Metazoa; phylum Mollusca; class Cephalopoda; order Sepiida; family Sepiidae; genus Acanthosepion; species Acanthosepion esculentum. The sequence continues at coordinate 124,137,308 of OZ038478.1, read as the reverse complement.
AAGCAATAAACATAAATTTAACAATAAGAAATAACAAATAATTGTTGTAAAAACTTATTTTTCATCGAAAATGTTTTTTGCTTTCAGGAAATGTTATCCATAGTCATACAAATAAGTAAAAGCAACTAAAAGTTTTTGAAATTAAATAATATCTTTGTTTTATTGAGTTTTGTATGTTACAATTCAGAGCTGATTTTAAGGTAGACGGGTCCGAAATAAAAAAAAAAAGTAAAATGGATTTGCTTTGGTCAAAGCCTTGTGCTTTTAACTAATTAGTCGCTAAATCGGAACACCTTAGAATTTCATGAGTTTTCATGAAATTACTTATGGGGGGGGGGGTGTAATAAATAAAATAAAAAAATTACCATGATTTAAAAAAAAAAAATAAACACATTTATAATAATTTCCATCATTTGTGAATAGTTACTGAAAGTTTCATGAAAATCCGACAATTATTTTTATTTTTACAAGATTTTCAAAATTAACGGCTCCCATTAAAAAAGAAAATTCAAAAAAAAAAATACACGCGCTCATGAAGGTACCTAGGCGTAAAAAAGGAGACCTTTCTAAAAATAACAAAAAAATAATAATTAAAATATTGACATTAACTGCATGTAATAAATTTATTATTGTTATTTTTTTCTTTAATTCTAATAAGTAAAAAAATACTTACAGTTCATCAATTGGTAACTAATGTAGTAAAAATAATCATTTATTCTTTAACTTCGGAAACAAAAGCGCGAAGAAATTCGTTTGTTTTGTTGTTTTTTTTAACTGTTAATGGAAATGTTGGATAAAGTTTTAATAGAGAAATGTTAATGAACCTTTCTCTATTCAAATTTTATTCAAATTTATTATTCAAACTTAAACTTTTAAATGAAAAATGTTGACATGCTAATTTTTTATCATGGTTAAAAACTTGAGAAAATTAAACTTTAATTTCGTTGACGTTATGTTTTCACTCATACTAACAATGTTTTTTTTTGCGATATCAAAAATAAATATCAAATTAAGTAATGACATTGAATTTATGAAAACAAAGAAACATTTTTAATTCATTTTATAATAAAAATAGTTTTCTTTACGTCTTTGAAGAAACTAAATTAAATTCTGTTCAAATTTGTTAAACGTTGTTTTGTTTTGCTTCTTAAAATAACACAAATTACTCAAAAAGAATTGCATTTTATCAATAAATAATTCTTTAAACTTTAATCAAAAAATGTTGAACAAACTTTAAGAGGGAAAATGCCAAAAATGAATTAAAATTTAATTTAAAAATGTTAAGGCTTTAAACTTAAGTAAATCTTTTTGTGCGAGTAAATTTAAGCACCGAAGTTTACTTTTTACAATTTAAATATAAATAATGTATGGATTCAAACTAAAATAATCAAATATACTTACTTCAAATAAATAAGTTAAATGATATTCCAACCAAAAGTAAAATTAAAAGATTCCTTTGAATTTCTCGAGACAACAACATAAGAGTACACAGTACGCAGTAGTTCACACAAACTGAAACTAAAACGATCTAATTGTCAGTCGGCCTCCAGTCTATCGAGATCGCGGCGTTACGCAGAGGCCTGTTAATATAGAACGCAATGGTAGGTTTCCATAACACCTCCCTTCCGAGCTTTTGCGTAGCAGGGGATTTTAATATTTCTTTTTTATTTGGATTTATTTCCAACGGTTCCGTAAATTTTCTTTTTCGAGACGATTTTCTTGGTTCTGGCATTGTTTGTGGTCTTTTTATGTCAAACGTATCGAAAATCGTGTCCATTACCTCTTCTTGAAGTGGACCGTTAGCGTCCTGTGACAGTCTTTTCCTTATTTGGTTCACGTGTCTTCTGTGTGAGAATCTTTGTCCCTGAACTATGTAAACCATCTTGCCAGTTCTTTTCTCAATTTTGCCTTGCTCCCAGTAAGACGTGTTATTTTTGTAGGCTTCACAAATACTTTTTCTCCTGGGAGAAATTTTCTTTTTGGTGTGTAGGACTGTGTTACTGGTTTTGTTTTACTTGGTAGCAATTTATCAAATGCTGATCTGATCTTTCTAGTAAACATCACTTCTGCTGGTGATAGTGTTGATGGTGTAGCTAATTCATGATCAATTTTTTCAATTGACGCAAACGGTACACTCCTTTTTTTCTTAAAAATAGGCTGAACGTTATCCTTTACTTTGATATTAGCTGCTATTTTCTTACATCTTCCTAGGCCTGCTGAAAATACTTCGGGGAAACTCGTTTTTAGTTTTTCTTTTGATTTGTCTGCCTCGGTTGGTAAGCTTTTTACATTTTGGCAGTACGTACTTATAGGTAGATCCCACAATTCGAATTTTTTCATCCAGTCCGTCCCGAAAAGGTTTTCGGTATTTCTTAAGACGTACATTTTTAGTTTTTTTGTCATACCATTAAATATTACGTTAGTAATTACTTCACCCTCGAAATTTATCTTTCTCCCCGTAACTGATCTAGCAATTTTGTCCGTTTTTAACATGGCAGGTTTATTCAGTCTTTTCCGTGTATGTAGGTTTATGATACAAAAGTTAGGCTGCAGCTGGATTCTGGCTCAGACTTAGTTAAGTCTGAGCCAGAATCCAGCTGCAGCCTAACTTTTGTATTTTGCATTTCAACTTGTACATATTTTCTTATGTTCGTTTCATCTGCTTGGTCAGTCCTCGTAGCTCTTATTCTGCTTTTGTTTTCTTTTTTATACCAGCAGTGAGAACTCTTGTGGTCAATTTTTTACATGTTAGGCAAGTTTTGAAACGATATGTACAGTCTTTAAACCAATGCCAAATTCCACAGCGATAGCATGGACTGGGTGGTAATTTTTTTTATAGATTTTTAGAGTTAGAAAATTTTGTTTTACCTGTTCTTGAGGGGGAGGAAGTCGGTTTGATTTGTTTGTGAGGAGGGTAAGTCAGTTTGTCTTCGTACTTTATGTATGTGCGCTATACCAGCTTCTTCTATGTCTTTTGAATCTCTCTTCACACTGATGCATCTTTGGCAGTATTCGGCTAGTTTTTGCAGTGTTCAATCAATTTCACTCTCCAATTTAGTAAGGATTCTGCGTCCCATTTCCGCGTCTTTGGTTGATACCAGGCCTTGGACGTAAATTAAGCATTTGAAATTGTCTGCGCTGAGTTCGTCGTCACAATATTTGTTGACGATGGACGCGAAAGTTATGAAATCTTCATTGTCCTTTTTTGTAAGGTTCATGCATTTCCATCTTTTGTGGAATAGTGAAGTATTATGGCTGAAAAGTTCCGTTAGCAGTTTAATGGATTCTTTGAACGTTAACTAGCTTGTTTTTCTTGGAAGGATATAATCTACGAATTTGGTATATTCGCATGTGCCTAATTTCCTTAGCAATAGGCGTACTTTACATGCATCTGACCAATCTTTGCAGTCAAATTCATATAGATCTTCGTACCTTCGGGAGTAGTTTGCAAAAGTTTTATCTTCGTCGAGTGCGTGCTTGAAATATTTGATAGTACTCCAAATAGCGTCTTGTGAGATAACTGTTTCTTTCTCGGATTTTTGCTCCTTATTTGACATTACACGTAGTAATAATTCTTGCAATTCCAGAAATTTCTGTTCGTTTTTTTGCTGCTGTTGAACTTGGGTTTTGATAAGCTCCATAATGGTTAACTTCAAATCTTCCATGTTAACGTATATTTTTGTGTAACCTGATATTCTGTAACCTGTGTACGTAAAAATTTCCATTGTTGCCAGTGAAATTTGATATCCAAAAAGAATTTTTTTATATATATATGTGTTCGCGCAGAACTAGTTTATTTGTTTTGTTTTTTTTAGAATCTCGCGTAGAACTTGATTTTTTTGTTTTTTGTTTTTTAGAATTTATTCGTCGACCAGTTATGTGCGACGGATAGCAAAAAAGGTATGTCCTCCGCATAGAGTTCGTTTGTCCTTTAAGGTCACTTCGTCGCCGCTGTTATGCGCGACGTATAGCAAAAAAGTATGTCCTCCGGGAATAGAATTTGTATGGCCTTTAAGGGCCACCTCGTCGCCAATGTTATGGTCCAGGTCCTTGTACCACGGTGATGGTCCAAGGTAGAACCAATGAAGAATAACTCGAACACAGGTATGGAATAACACAGATATATATTACAAATAGAATATATGTACAAAAGAGTAGAAGTGTTAGTAATACAATCAGATTAGGTTAGAGAGAACTATGTTGTCTCGAAGTATCACTATTCCAATGTCTTACAGTAATCGTCTAGCCGACTGCCTGACTCACTCTCTCTCTCTCTCTCTCTCTCTCTCTCTCTCTCTCTCTCTCTCTCTCTCTCTCTCTCTCTCTGCTGCCTCCTCTTGAGGCGCAGTATTTATGAGCTAGTCCATTACTATTATGGGTAGCTTCCCATAGCAATAATATATAAATTATATCATTGAAATGATGGTGGGTGTGATAACACCGAAAAACTGAAAATGAATGATGTTAGCAGGACCCGTCAACTAATCAAAAATTAAGAGTGGTCGCTGTATTCTCTCTTCCGACAAAATCAAGAATCTCTCTCGCTAAGGGATGGGAAGGAAAAAGTTGTGGGCAATAGAAAATTCAAAAATTGACCCAGTCGAGATAAAAAGGGCAGGCCAAAACAAACTAGGGTGGTTGGGAATCTCTTCTTGGATCATAGGGCGAAGCCGGGAACAGGCCTGGAATGACACTTACTCGCATTAACTTTGTACACTTAGCAGAATATCCTAACCAGTGGAGGGCTCCTCGAGATAGCGCTACGTTGTGACTTAAAAAAAATAAAGGCTAGCCTTGTTCACGCGAACCAGGATCGCTACAGTTACCCACCTTTCGTTGATATCTGTCAATACTGAACGCTATCTATAAGTTTTAATCTTCATCCTGAGCTGATGCTCAAAGAATCTGATCAGATCTTGACGAGAAGAGCTATCACATTGCAAGATTTCCTCCATCCGCGTTGTCCAAATCACCATTCTAGCCGTGGCCAGCAGCATCAGAAGCACCATCAGAATTCGGGGGGGGGACACATTGTTGCATGCATATGCACGATCAATGAGAACGCGCTTCTTGGGAGCGATACTAGCCGTCAACTCGCCGACATAGTCCCAGAAGGGGTGCACACGAGGACTCTAAGCCAAGGTCACACTGATGACAGTCAGGCAAATCCGCCAAACCCCGTCTGAATGCTATTTCATTGATAGGTAGCCTATTTCGAACCAGTCGCTAGATAAGCAAAAACTCAGGGTTGCTGAGACAATCCGCCGCTGGCGCCCAAGACCATTTAGAGCGTAACTCGGTTGCCGATGAACCGAATCGTCGCAGAGCGGATCATTCGCGACGCTCTCCACTAATTCCCGATACAAGTCTTCCCTATGCCAAGAAAGGTCACTGGGCCGAGGAAGGCCCATCGACACTCGAAGAAGAAATCCGACAGATCCCGGGGCCTACGATGGCACTCAGCCTTAGAAACATTAGGAGTGATGGTAAGGCAAAGGAGTGCGGCCCTCACACTCCCCTTCAAGATCGAATCCTCTGTCAACGTGCGGCGTAGGAAAGCCAACCTCGAGGCGTGTCGGTGACTCGCCAAGTGTGGTATCCCAAGTCCTCCATGACACGGACGTTGGGAACAGACATATCTGTCGACGTGACCACTCCACAAGAGAGAGGAGAGCAAATGCTCGATCGCCTTCTTACGTTCCTTACAGAGCGGAAGTACAGCCAGCCGGTAAAGGATGAGAGGAAAGAGATAAGGGGTACACGCCCTATCCTTCAACTACAACAGCCTTTGGCGCCAAATCTTGACAGATGCGCTGACCTTTGACTGGGCTTCTGACCAATTTTTCTACAGTTGGAGTCCGGTCCCAAACCACACTCCGAGAATGCAGACGGGTCCGTCAGTCCAATGAAAGTGCCCGGAAGATCGACCTCGTTCCAGGCACCTAACCGCAAGCCGGAAGACTTGTTGCAGTTAGTCTTGGCCCTCGTGACCTTTTCGTACTGTTCAAGCACCTTCAGTTCCGCCTCAGTGTCGCTTCAGGACGACACGAAAGTGGACAAGTCATCGGCGTGCGCAGAAACCCTGGTTCGAGCTCTACCAGAGACAGCGATTCCACGTAGGGCCGGACTGCACGCCCTGTCCTTCAGCTGGCGAAGAAGGGGCGCCAACGCCAAAGCGTAAAGTAGGGGTGACAGCAGGCAACCCTGACGAACCAACCGAGACAGCGCAAAAGCGTGCAACCGCTTTCCGTTCATCTGCATCACAGCACTCGGGGAGTGATGCAAGAAGCTAATCCACCGGCAGATGTCGGGTTCGAATCCGACAGCTTGCAGGACAGCAGCCAGGTACCGATCGTCGACCCTTTCAAATGCCTTGAACTGATTCAAATTCTATCATAACCAAGAGGACATACAACTTCCTTGAGAAAAACAATTTCCTACCAGCAGAACAGAAAGGTATGTAAACGAGGAAATTACAGTTGCAAGGACCAACTAATTATCAATAAAACAATATTGGAAGAAGTGAAAACAAAGAAAAGAAACTTATCGATAACATGGATCAAGTATAGAAAAGCGTTCGACAGTGTTCCACACTTATGGATAAAGAGCCTAAAAATATATTGAGTATGCTCCACAACGGTCAACTTCATAACAGAAAGCATGAAAAACTGGAAGACTACACTAAATCTAAATCAGACAAAAGGGTCATTAACATCGAGACCAATCAACATCAAAAGTGAGATCTTCCAATTTGATTCATTGTTACTGTTGGGGATGTGGAAGTGTTAGAAAAGGTATCAGGAGGTTTGAATGGTCAGAAGGCTTAAAATTGTGTGTGTTCAATAATCTTCCATCCACAACAATTAAGACAAGACAGAAATAATGATTTAAAACATAACAATTGAATTTATTAATGTTTCATGTACATGCATATAAACTGAAAGGTTTGACAGAGTTATTAGGAAATATTTGTACCTGAGCTCATAAAGGTAGGATTAATTATTAAACTGTAGTTTATAAGAATGAGTATGTTGCATGTTAGAGATTGTCTATTGGACAAGTTGGTAAGAGTTCAGAATTGTACTTGCGTGATTGTTGTAAAGTTCTTTTACGTCTGACTGCATTAGTCAAGACGGGAGTTCTTTAAGTGTCACATTTTGGCAGCGGAGATGAGACGCGAGAGTGACAAAGAGAGTGAGAATTACTCGTGTTTGGTTTTTATAATCTGTTGTATCACGTGACATGCTCAAACTTAGTTGGCGCGAAAACAGACCTGTCGCGTGTAGGTGATTTGATTGGTTGAAACTGACCAATCAACGAGCTAGATTGGAGGCGATTGACCAATGAATGCTCGTTGTATATTTTGTAAGTATGATGGTGGTGAAAATCACAACAGGAAGAGTACATTTCCCAGCGGGGGTGACTGGCAGGCGTGGAAGATTCCACATTACCACTACTCTTCTGCCTTGCATTAGCGCCACTTAGCTGCCTACTGAACAACAGTAGCTACGGATACAAGACACTGAATGACAAACTGAATAACCTATTTTATATTGATGATCTTAAAACGTTTGTCAAGGATGACAACCAGCAGAAAAGCCTATTCACCATTGTCAAAACCTTCAGCGAAAACATTAGGATGGAGTTCGAAACCGACAAATTTACCAAAGCCACCTTCAAAGGCGGTAAACTAAAGAAAAATTCGGATTTAGACCTTGATGTCAACAACAAAATTAAGGAACTAGACCAAAAAGGTACATACAAATACTTAGGAATTAATGAAGGAGACGAAATTGATGTCATTTTTTTTTTTAATAAACGAAAATTTTACATTAAAGTGTTACAGTAAATAAAACGTTGAATTATAAATTAGGCATTTATTTTCTATAAGGATGTAGTGTGACAGATATCGGCGAGGGAAGTAGAAGTGGAAAGTCAAGTTCAAATTTCAGGTTCGTCTGTTGCGTTCACGTTCGCACAAATGCCCTTGGAAAAGGCAAGGAAAGCTCTGGCTACCAAGCCATCGAGAAGATATTAAAATTTTATTAGTTAATGATACAAAATAATTAAAAATAATAATTTAAAAGTGTAAATAAGTTGTCGGGTCGACCGAAAGTTCCCACCTCAAGAGTCAAGAGTCGAATGGCCAAAATCAGTTATTTATGCATAGGGTCCGAGTGGCACTTCCGATAGCTTTGAAAACATTCAAAATATAATACAAATCATTAATCGACCACTGACAGCGTTTCTCTCGCATTTTCGAGGCACTATTTTTGTGTGCCAGTATCTGCTTAAGAGAAACTATAAATACAGACCATAAACCAAACAAGAGCAGTTACAAATAAATTACGCGTTGTCAACTCAACCGATTTACTAATAGACTGAAACATTCCACGCTTCCCTGATGTAGATTCAACAATGAATCCAACGTATGAATTTTCCTCCTTTCAAGGGATACACACCTCAATGTGTGTCAATTTAAACACACCTCAATGTGTGTCTTGTCTATGAACCTCCCCCCTTTCAAGGGGTTTTATTAAACACTCCTCAATCTGTGTTTTGTGTTGGAACATTTCCATTATCATGAATTTAATTAACACACCTCAACATGTGTCTTTCTACCTTTCCATTTTCAGGGGTTTATTTAAACACACCTAAATGTGTGTACATAACTTTCCCCTTTCAAAGGGTTTTTATTAAACACACCTAAATTTGTGTATTGTAGATGCTACTTGGTTTATGCGTTGAGGTTATCAAATGTAATTGCGTGTTCTAAGAGCATTTATCTATTATACATTTAACGATTCAAGAAAAACAACGAGACTCCAATTGTGCATCAACAATAAAATATATATTGAAACAATAACATACAAAACAATCATGTAATGTTGTGTAGTAATTAAGGGAGAAAAAATAGATTCCCTTTAACTGCATTCTGAATAAGATTGAATGTTCGAAAGAATTTCTCTTGAATAAGAATGTTCAGGATTCTATGTTGAATAGAGTCTGGTGTTAGAATAGAATGCAGTTAATTAAAAAGTGTGTTGTTTTGAGAAATTAATAGAGTGCTGATTCATGAACTTGGCTTAGTCACGGAGAGGAATATATGTGTAATGTGATACAAAAATCTGTGCCTGTGTGTGCGTTGTGAGTAAAGTCGTGGATTTGTGTAGACAGGCGTAATATCTGGACTCTACTGAAAATTGTAGAAAATATTACTCCATTTAAGGCTGCTGCTAGGCTCCAGGCGACAACGCGGGAAAGTAGATTTAGCACAAAAATGTTTGATTGGTTAAAATTCGACCAATCACTGACTTTGTAACAAAGACACATGTGAGCAAGTTCACAGCAGAAAAAATTCAAAGTGGTGACTACGATTGCTAAATTGTCTTATGGAAAGACAGTATTTATTTACTAGCCAATCGCAGGCGAATAAATTGTGGGCGTGGAAAGCGTAGCAGTCGCTACAGTATGTCATCTTTTCCCTTTTAAATGTATATATGCGAACCTAACTTTTTCAATGGTTTTATATTCACCACACGCCGTATAAAATACCCAAGTAAATTGTTATTTGTTGATGAACAAATCTTCATCTTCTTGTTCGTTTTAAATTCACTTGTTTAAATGTCTTGCTTAAATAATCATTGTGTTGCATGTTGGGACAGCTCGCAGAATAATTAATAATCAGTGCTACTATCTTATAACAGTTAGCCACAAGAACTAAGCGCTTTCTGTGCTCCAATTGTCAATTAGTTCCATAGCCTGCTCCTGAGAAAGTCCACAACCCCCAACAAAGTAAATAATCGTCTAAATTTGCCTAATTGTTAGAGAAGTGTATTTTAAAGAAAACTAGACGGTTTATGAAAAAATGGGTGCATTTATTTGTAAATCTTTCTATTTTTAGAATTGTCTGTTAAAGAACCGGTCAAGGTTAATTGTTTAAAAATATGTACAATTTCTATTTATTATTTATTATTCAATCATTACGCCCAAGTAAATTTGAAGGTCTATTTGCAGCCCCTTCATTTTCTTTTATAAAGAAAAGAGCCAGCAGATAAGCTGAAGATAGTATTCAAAATTCAATCAAGGAGGTTCCAAATTCAGTGGAGAAGGTAATGAGTTTTCCAATGAAGATCAAAATTTTCAAAAACAAATTGTTTCGACCAAAGCAGAAGACGAATCGGCCAAAAAATTTCATCCTAAAAAAGAATAAAGACCTAAACAAATCAATTTTTGATTGCCATCTATGAAGCTTTTATAAAAGGGGACTGAAACCTGTTAAATTGAACCGTGTTTAAAATTTTTTCATCTTCTGATTAGGTGGGTGCAGCAGAGTGCACCTTTCTTTTTTAAAGATCTGCCTTTTTCTAACTTTGTATTACCTTCTCAAAGTTTTTTTCACTTTTCGAAGATTGTTTAAAATCTTTTAAAATCACTTGCATATTTTTTTCGATATTCTTCTGTTGGGATTGCTATGAGTTTGAATTTGTTATCAGAAGGTTTTAATATTAAGATGGTTAGTTTACGGGCATGTTCACCATATTAATCCACAACAATATAGAATATAGGCATTCAAAACGAATCAATCACAAGGCAATTGAATAAGAAACAACGGTAATTAAGGTTTCAATAAAAAACAACAGATATTTATGTACAATTAATATACAATTAGAAAACTTGTGGTTTGATAATGAAAGAATTGACCATGTATAAATTGGGTGTATTATTGATTTACAGTTCAAAATTGTTCATGTGTTAAAGAACTGGTCAAATAGAGTAAAATGGAAAATATTACTTATACAGAAATTTGTGTAGTTTGTGTTCGTGATTAAAGTAGAGTATAAAAGTCTTAATTTTCCAGAGTTGTTTACCTTGGATTGTTCTGTATTTATCTTTTGTTAAATACAATTTATATTTTAGTAGTGTGTAAGAACACTTTTCTTAGAAAGTTGTAAGTGAATTTTGAGAGAATAATGTTAGTGTTTGACTCAGCAGTTGACGCGCGAAAAGTTTCTTAAGTAAAATTAGTGACACGCGTGGATTCGTGTGACATCTCTCTGAAGCTAAGTGACTGACTGGTGAATTGGGTCGAAATGGTCCTTTTTATTCGTTTTTGGAATCCAAAATAGGCTCCAGGGAACTGGGCGCAACATGTAGGTTTTCGATAATTGTTACACATTTTGGTGTTGTCTCAACCAATAAAAAGTCGAGATTTGCAATGTGAGGTGTTGGTTGGTTAAAACTGATTTTGATAGAAGAGTGTATTTTATCTCGGGGGTGAGTAGAAAATATGGACGATTCTATCACTTTCTTTTCAGCTTTATTTTTAAATAAAACGCACAAAAGGAAATTTTTATGTAAGCCCATCTTGTAAAATTGTATTTTATATTGTTTTAATTATGTATGTCCTTTTATATTTCACGTAAGAGTTTTGTTTTTATTTAGTTAATGTTTGGGATAAGAGAGAAAACCTTCTCTCTTCTCCCATTCCATCCAAGGGAATAAAAAATTCTTTTAGAAAACTAAAAGCGACAGAAAACCATTCCATTGTCTTTTCGAATAATGCATAGCAATTCATAGATTATGTGGAAAGTTATGATCACCTACACACCCAAGAAAGAGATGACATTAAAAATTTAAAAAAATAAAATTATAAAACATTTTTCAATACAGTACAGTACAGTACAGTCAGTCAATATATCACTCTTCTTCTTGTTGTTTATTTGCAGAAATATGCAACATCAACAACTAGTCATCAAATATATAAATTACTTTTCGAAAGACTAAAAAAAATATGACTTCTTACGAGTGAAAAGACTTAGGAAACGGGATTGATGTCGATGAAATAAGTTTATCACCATTGTTGGAAAAATATTTATTTGGTAACTATTCAATCTTTGTCACCGTATATAACACCGGTGCATTAGTTAAAATGGAAGTTCACGTTTCGACGCGTGCTCTCTTTGTGGCAGTTTTTCTTTTTTCACAAACTTCTGTTTCTCTGGGTCGGAAAAGCCATACAATAAGTCTAACTGATGATAACTGGCGTCAGTTATTGGAAGGGGAATGGATGGTCGAATTGTAAGTTTTATTTTTTATTAACGCACACAATTCAGTATTTTTTTTTTACACTTTCAATTTTTTTCAGTTCAGATTACGAAAACGTCAACACATCAATCTTATTGTTATTTCTTTTGTAATTTGGAAATATTTCAAGTTTACATTAAGCTTCTTTTTTTTAAACTATTTTTTTTTCATAATAGATCGTTTCAAACTTTATACACTTAAAAAAATTCCACTTTGTTTTTATTTCATACAGAAAAATTTCAAATAGTTTTATTTTTAAAATGATTTATTTTTACTTTTAAGTAGGTAGACAAAAAACTAAATCAACAAATTCAGAATTTATCACTTTTATGAGGCAAATAATGTTGTTTTGAAAGTACACCGTTTATAAAAATAAGTTTTCTTTTTTCGAATTTTAAATTAAAATGAATTATCGAAATTTATGTAATTTTTACGGATTTTGAAGTTTTCTTCACTCATTGCATAATTAATTTAATTGCTTTTTCAAAACTTATTACTTTTTGCATTAAAATTAAGAATCTAAGATTAATTCCAATAGTATTGCCAGAAAAAATGTAAACAATAAAAATTAAAAGCCTTGGCGAAACTATATTTTCACGAGCTTTATTACATTATTTAAAAAGTTGTTTGTTTTTTTTTACTTTTTCTTTACAATTAAATTATTTTTTATTTATTTTTGCAATTAAAAATTAAAACTTCAGGGTTAAAACTTCATATTTAAATTAATTAGCAACTTTTTTTTTTATTTCTGTGCGTGGCGGTCTTTAATTATTTTATTTGTCCTTTTTTAAAACCTTTCTCTTTATTTTCAATGTCAAGCTTTAGGCTTGGCTCGGTCGCATTTTTTAAAATTTTCTCTTTATTTTCTCTTGGTCTTCGGCAAGTTTGAACATAAATTTGATGCAGACATGCCTGGTCCCTGGAGATTCCAACTCCAGGGCAACAACTCTCCATTATAGGGGAAGTCTTTGGTTGCCCGGACGCTTTTTCAGCAGAAACCTGGAAGGATTTTTGCCACTACCCACACGTACATGTGTTAGAGTTTTTCTTGTGGAAAAGCAAATACTAACCGACTTGTTACATTTTTTCTCTCTTTTTGCAACCAATCATTTTTTTCCTTTCTTTACGCAATTAATTTATAATTCGTAGTTATAATTTTTACAACTACAATAAAAAACTTTCAAGATACACTAACTGGAAACTGTCAGTGTCATATTTTACTTCTTCTTACTTCACCTCAACATTACTGTATTAAAATTAGTTTTCATCAAAAGCAATCCATCATACTGATACTTAGTTTGATAGGAGTTGTATCTGTGGCCACCTCACAGTGAACTAGGTGTTTGCAAGCTAATTTCTTACTGAGTGTCCCTCAGTTGTAACCTTGTAGACTAAGCTTGTCAAATAGGTTGCTGCAATATTAGAAATGTACCATTACTTCATAAATGCTTTGTGATTCAACTAAAGTAATCATTACTAGTGAAGAATGCATAATTTATGGAATTGTTAGAATGAATCTCTATCTCCTTTTATCAATTACAATCCTAATGTTATATCCTCAATATATTGTTCTCTATGAAACTGCTGCAAGAATTATTTAATCAGTTCTGCATACAGCAAAGAAAAATTGAAGTTGTAAAATTTCAGTATGATCAAATGAATGAAACCCAAACATAGCCTAAGTCTGTTTTATATGCTGTGTCTCTTCAGGACATGGTCAATCATGGTTCTCTGCAGCTGCCTCTCCTTTATAAGTCTTAAAGTGTTTCTCCCTTTACTATCCTGCTCAGGCCCTTGTACACACTCTTGTGGAATATAAGGCCACAGCCTCAACCTGCTAGGCATCGCTGCTATGGTTTCTATAGTAAATAGGTTTTTACAGGTTGGAGTCCAACCAGTTTTAAATTCAGGGTTGTCATTCTAGTAGATGTTGGAGGTACAAACAAGTTTTTTGAGCCATCTTCAGAATATAATGGCTGCCTCCCACCTTTTTCTTTTTTTAAGATATTAATCTCTTGTATAGGTTTTCAGGCATTTGTTTTCTATCTATGCATTTTTGAGGATCTACCAGACAAATAATTGAGACAAGAAAGAGAGCAGTTTTGAAAAAAATCTTTTTTTTCCCCCTCCAGTTATTATATCACTGTTGCTAGAATAATTAACATGGCTCTGGATTAAAATATTACTCAAAACAAGAAAAGCATAGAATTTCTAATGATAAAAAATAACGGATGCCTTAGCATTGCAATTCAGACAAATATCAATGGTAGATTAGCTCAAAAACAGGGTTAAACCCACATAATAAATTTCTTTTGGTGAAAAATCTTTAACAAAAAAATATGGGTATGACCTTTTTTTTTTTTTTTTTCTTAAAAAAAAGGTCATTGAAAAGATAGTACTAAACAGAACATTAGTCATAACAAAAATCATTGTAATTAGTCATGTTTAGATTAGATTTTATTCATATACAAGGTCAGATGTCCAAATCAGATTTTATCGATTAATTGTTAATTTTATGTCTCAGTTTTTAATACTTTATTTACTATGCCCTGCATGAGCACATATCTGATAACATATTATTGAGAAAATTCAGAGTCCCTTAAAAAATTAATGATTCATACTAAAATATTCTGCATAACACCAACAAAAATGTTAGCTAAAAAGTTGAATACCATCAGTCACCATCACAAAATATCACAAATGCAAAAAAAGCAGACTGTGTAAATAAATATTCACTAATAGGGTTATTAAATAAAGAATGACATACCTTCAGAAGGTCATTTACACCTTTATTGTCTAAACCAGGGTTTCTTTAACTAGGAGTTGTAACCCCAAATGGAGGCGCAAAGCAAAGTGCTGGGATCGCGAAAATTAAATTCAAATGCTTGAATTTCAGTTTCTATGTTATTTCACAAACATGCAATATTTATCATGATGTGCCATGCAAGCACTGCAGTAATAAAATGTGTGTGTGGTGCTCTTGTGGCTAGTGCAGTTAAAACGTATATATTTTCAGTGTAGTTGATTAATACCTGGGGTCGCAAAAAATCTCATGAATGAAGAAAGTTTAAGTGCTGGTCTAAGCAATAGATCCTTTAACTATAAACTATTACATTTTCATGTAAACTGTATAAAATCTCTGGCCTACCCCCTAATCACCTGGCAGATTCTCAAAAATGAATTTGAAAGACTTAAAACATCATTAGTGGCATAATTAAAAAAAAATGGGGTAGCCAACAGATTTCAATGCCCCAATATCTTCAACTTTTACTCTTAGACTAGTTGCTATTAATGGTTGAAGAGCCCAATCTACCCAACTATTTAGTCTATAGTAGGGTGAGAAGAAATGGATTCATACCTTTCTCAAGAGTGGATGTAATCAACTGGTGAAGAATTTGAATTTGGCTCACTAATCATCAGAATAAGTTGAATGTCTAAATTATTTTATTTCTTTGTTAATGTTTCACTCTTTCTGAGCATTATCATGACAACTGAAAAAATCTAAAGCCAAAAATTCTTTATCATGGCAACCCTGCTACTTAAAATTTCTGCTGTTTGAAAAATATTAACAGTTAATAAAATTTAAAAGTAAATATCTGTGAATAAATCAATGAGATTTGTACCTAGGAAATACATTAAAATAAACTGTAAGTATGGAGAGTTGATATACAAAAATCAATAAAAGAATGCTATGGTAAGAAAAATAAAGCATGTATATTGTTGGAGAGAATGGTTAAGCATACCAAAATGTTTTGTAAAGTCTTCTGATAGAGATTTGTTTTTGAATGATATTCCATGCAAACAGTTATCAGTGATCAAATCCAGACATTACTAAATCATTGTTATACAAAGCAGGAAATAGCTCAAATATTCAAGATATCCAAATAAAGTACTGAAAATCATTTTTGTTATGGTTATGTTAGTCACTTTCATTTGTGTCTTCCAAATAAGTTCAGCATTACTGGATTGTATTTTCATATGTGATTCACTATTTATATATATAAATTTTGTGATGAGTGATGAAAAATAGATACTTAATGTCAGTATAGAACACTGTAGAGCAAATTAAAAACAAACAAAAAAAAAATAACCACTAACCATAACAAAGACCAGTTTTCATCCAAAATGTCATATTGTGTATATAATCTAAGAGGAGCTCATTACAGAGAACCAAACAATTGATTTGAATAAATTTAATATTGCTGAAGGAAAAAGTTTTTAATCAATCTATAAATCTATTAGTTTTTCTTTATTGGGAGTGTATGGTAATACTTTTCACTTCTATGAGCCATGGCACTTTAGGATGTGGGTGATCATGACTCTCCACAATTTCCTGTATTTTGCAGCACTTCATAAATTTTGCCTATTTTGCTATCTCTCCTAATCTCTCTTCAGATGACCATTTAGACGAGCTTGTTAGGTTATGCACAGCTTTCTTATATTTTATATTTGTAATTTGCATGGTGGGCTGTCCTTTTTGCTGACAACCATACATTTTCTCTTCTTGTAATTGATGTTTAATCCTCTTCGCTTTACCTTCTGTAGGAGTTCCTGTAGTTTCCTTTCTATGTCTACATATTTAATGTTAAGATTGTAATTGCCAATAATGAATCTTGGTTGGAATTCTAATTCTCTCAGAATCGGCTCACTGTAACGGTTGAATAAGTTTGATGAGACAACATCTCCATTTCTTACAACCATTTTTATTTTTATTATTTTATTTACTGAATTCATTTTCTATCCATATGCAGGTGGTTTGCTCCCAGTATAAGTTCTGTATTATTCTAATATCCTTTGCAAATATATCAAGCTTACCTAGCAGTTCTTTGTGATGTACTTTATCAAACACTTTTGCATAATCAATAAAACCAAAATATACATTCTTCTGCATTTCTATTGCTCTTTCTGATATCATTCTAAGCATAAATACCAAATTCTTTGTTCCAGTGTCTTTAACGAAACTGTACTGTTCTTCTCTTATTTCTACTCAGAATTTGGATGTTAAGTTTTGTTATACGGCTCATTAGGATGATTGTCCAATTAAGTTCATATTTTTTGTACCTGGTTTCTTAGGCAGTGTCATGAAAGTAATCTAAACTTATTTTTTAGTCTGTACTCTTTTTTTTTTTTTTTTTTTTTTTAATTTTTTACCAAATATGTGTCATTTGCATTAATTTGTGAGAAGTTTTTAACTGTGCTATTCAAATAAAGTTCAACTAAGAATTTTTATATAAATCTAATAAACTGAAACAAAATAATAGTCATAGAGAAAATTTATTTGTAAAATAATAAGCATGCCATACTAAATATATACAATGCTACATTGAGAAAATTCAAGGATATAAACATGCAGGCACTTATATTTAGTACACACATTTTTTTCTTCTCTGTCTATAAATACATTCCAGGAAATAGTTAATCCTCATGATATAGTGGTGGTAAATAGCTTCACAAATGTTGCACTTGAAATGGAACTTTTCATTAACATTCTTATACTTTAGATTGAACTAAGAAACATTTATGTTGTGACGGTATAATATAACTTCTTTTTTATATTTAAGGGAAAATCTTTTGTCTTTAAAAATCAGCTTTGTTTTTTTTTTCTTTAAAAGTCTGTATTAATCTTGGTTCATCACATAAATGAATCATCAGCCAATTTCTGTAACCATTGCTTGTGTTAACTTATAAATCAACTAAAATTCTACTGTGGAAACAAGGGTCTGTAAATATAATATACAGCCTGAAAAATTGAACTTTTCATCCAGTAACTTCTTCATACATGTGTGCAGGTAGTTTAGCAAATGTCAAACTGAGTTCAAAGGCTGTTGCATTCATTTTTGTACAAATGTTCTTAGGAAAGGCATGAATTTTCTTCTGCCTTCACCTATAGGTTAAATAGCAGAGTTGATTGGGCTCTCTTGGTTTTGGATAACAACCAGTCTAGAAGAAGAAAAACTCTGAATTCTAAAGTGTGGAAAAGGCAACAGGAAGTTATTCCACTATATTTTCCAAGGATGTATGATAACTCGCATATAATAAAGAAAGCTTTGTAGAGAGCCATGAATGCCTACATCCTGAAGGGACATGACATTTAGTCCAAACTTTACTAAATTCAAGTGACACTACAACATAGATACAATATAAACAATGATATACACAAAATATAAAGTAAATACATTTATTATTAATGCATTCATGTAACTGTTATGGGTCCTTACCTATAACTACAGAATGAACTCTTCCTAACACTATGTATACTACGCCCCTCAAGAGAGAGGGACAAATCGAATCGAGTTGAGCCGATAGTAGTTCACTCCAAACCAGACTGACAGTCATACTAACACCTTCCACATCTTGTATTATTTTTTTGTGTAATATATCTTTGTTATTTCTACTCTTGTGTTCTTCCTTGGTCCTAACCTGGACCATAACAGTAACAATATTTGAAAAACTCAGGAACAAGAACAAATAGGATAACAACAACATGCTGTCAGCGATTGAACATCATTAATCACTTCTAAATCATTTTCTTTATTCAATAACTTTTACCAAATTTTTAGAGTGATTAATGAAACACTTTTTATGCTTATATTTCCTTCTTTCTAATATGTTCTTGGGATTTCTTTTTTTTATGTACAAGTTTCCAATTGGATTTTAGATCCAAAAAAAGCAAAATCATTTATCTTTTGCATCCATTCAATCACCATCATCGACTTGTGTTTGTGATGTTGAAATTTTTCTTTTTTTTTCTCTATTCACCCAACTCTCCAACGTAGCAATAAAAATTAAGGTAAATAAGATCAGAAGGGAAGCAATGGTGTTCTATATGTAGGGTCAACTCAAATATGTCAGCAGGGGTGCAATATGGAACAGCCAGTGGCTTATATATTATTACATTTTTAACTTAGGAGATATCACAACTTATACTATCAAGGCAAAATCAACCAGAAAATTAACTGCACAAATTACCAATTTTTTTTTTTCTTTTCAGTTTCTACTCCTACAGAAATTTTGAGCCTCACTTTTCTCTTAAGTGTATCCAGATAGATTTTTTTTCTTTCTTCTTTTTTTTTTTTTTTTTTTTTTTTTGTGGTTTCACTGATCTGCACAGGTTGACTAAACAATTTTTACATTAAATGTTCATACTCTTTCACACACAGTAACCACTTGCGTCTTAGTCTTTATTGCCTTGTTTGGGGTGAAATGATAAAATTAAAAATAAATTGTATAATCGAACCTACTTCATAATATTAGGGGGGTGTCCATTAGTAAATAGCATTTGTTTTTTTTGTTTGTTTGTTTTTTTGTTTCAACCATACAGATGGCTTGCTTGAATAACAGAAAAGCTCCAGCATCTTGTCAGTCTACAAGGCATTACTCCAAAAGGCTAAAATGCAGTGATTGTGCAATTCATATGAATTAAGAATTTTAGCCATTGTATATATTTATAAGCTAATACATTCCCACAAGTTGCTCAAGCTGATGGTGGGGGGGTTTTTATCAAGTCACTATTTCTATTGCCAACCAATACTAGAGAACTCCTTGCCCTGCTATTTAGCCCATAGCTGAGAGGGAGAAGAGATGGATTCATACTGTTCTCAAGTGAATTTGTGTAAAAATAAATGTAACAAACTCTACCAGAATTCAAACTCAATTTACTGATTTCTCTTACCAAACTGCTGTCACACCATTTGCATTTTCTATCTCTTTAGTGAAATTCAATCTAGCTTTTGAGTGCATTGTATACAATAAAAGTGTAATCATCGGTATATGGCTCTTCAGTCCCATATGTTGTAATATATTCTTTGCCATACTCTAACATGTTTTTAAATTATTATTCACATCTTACAGTGTTATCAGTCAGTCTTACTATCATCCTTTACCATCTTGCACATGAGTCTTCATGAAATTTTACAAGGACAACCATCTTCCAGAAAACCACACAATCAGCTATCTTGAATTTATTATATATTGTGCTGTCAGTTTAGTGAACCTTGGTTCCTTGCAAATCTTGCTGGGCCCCTTTCCTGTTTTATCTATATTACCATATATACTGGGGTACAAGGTAACTGGGTGTAAAAGACAACACCCAAATTTTCAAGTTAAAATGTAGGTTTTGGGCTATATTCACTGTATAAGATGAACCCCCATCCCCAATTATATTTTAAAATGTATTGAATTTATTAAATAAATTCAGTAAGCATATACTTTCTTTTCACTCAAATTCTAATGAAAAAACAGTGGGTAAATATCAATTAACTACCACGATCTACAATACTTCATGAGCAGGTGCTGTAATTTCAGTAGCCTGAATGACATTTCACCTGTAACCATCCACTTGTTCCATTTCCCCTCTAACCATCCACTTGTTCGATTGTAATCTTCAAATGGCTTGTTAAGACCCACATCCAATTGTGTTTTTGTTCAACTATTAAAATATTTGTGTCAATATTTACCAAGGCAAGGGTTAGCCTACTGTCAAGTCTCCCATGCTAACAACTTACTATAAACCACAGGATTTAAGGTACACATTTTATACCTGGAGTACAAGATGGGCCCCCTATTTTGAGGGGATTTTTTTAATGTTAAAAGGCTGCCTTGTATGCTGACATATACAGTAATAAATCAATACTAAAATCCATTATCTTCATGAAGATCAGGCTCAGCGATGGATGTTGCCAAAAGTATCAATCAAGCAAATTGTCTGTCAAATGGTTATATATAGATGGAAAATAACTTATATTCACCTAATTTATAGTGATGATTTATATCAACATTACTAACCTATGTATTTTGTTTGTCTACCCTGCCAAAAATATTGTTGTATAATGGTAAGCAACTCAGGATAAATTGATGAGCCAAGTTCATCTTTCAACCATGTTCGTTACATCCACTTGATGAATGTATAAATCCATCTCTCTCCCAACTACTGTTTATGGGTTAAATAATAGCGTAGACTGGATTCTCTAGCTTTTCATGTAAACCACTCTAGGAAAACAACAACTCTGAATTCAAAAACTAGCTTATCTTGCCATAGACACACCCACTGATTCTACAGCTGCATTACATGTGATGTACCAACAACCCTAAAAGGCTATAAGGACTATGTGTTTGTGCATGTTACACAAGTCCTTCAATAATAAATGCCAATAGTAGTAGCTGTAATAATGTTGTTTGAGTAAATATTATGGTGTCAGGTTATATAGGAGGGACTGTCGGGGGTAAAATTATAGCTGATGGTAGTGGGTGTTGGGGATAAATTCTGCCTATGGAAGAGCCTCAATTTCACATAAGGTACAGAGCAATTTTTCCTTCCTTTCCTTTTTTTTTTCTTTTTTTCAGACAAGACACATCTCTTAAAAATCACTCTCAACAAGGAATTTTTAAAAAAAGGAATTTTTCTTTGAAGAAGACATTTTGCATCTTATATTCCCCCACCAACACTTCATATATATTTAGGAATGATGTATTTTAACATTTATCAACATGGGTAACCAAAATATGTATGCATATAGATGTATATGCACATTTATCTCTTTCCCTCTCTCTCTCTCCCATATATTTACCATGTCTAGCCACCTTCTGGGTGGATAGTCACAGATTTGGGTATAAAAACCAGGCCCATGTGTGCCTTTTCTGACTTGAGTGCAAACCATACCCATCTTATAAGACTTGCATTCACTATTAAGTATATCTAACAAGGGTTGATGACATTAAATTAATCAACATAGCTCCTATATCTCTCTCATATATATATATATATAATATATATATATATATATATTTCATCATCAGCAAGCCGTCCTGGGTACGACGTTAAACTGCATCCAACAGCAAGGCCTCTGATCAAGAGGTTTTGAGGAAGCGTGGAACCACCTCTTAATTGCTGGTGTTCCCAGGTCCACCCAGACCCGCGGTGGTAGCACCTGTTGGGGTCCCAGCTATGGGCAAATAGTGAACTTCCATGTTTGTACCGCGTCCTGGGTATGACGACAAACTACATCCGCGTCCTGGATATGACAACAAACTACATCCGCGTCCTGGGTATGACGACAAACTACATCCGCGTCCTGGGTATGACGACAAACTACATCCGCGTCCGGGGTATGACGACAAACTACATCCGCGTCCGGGGTATGACGACAAACTACATCCGCGTCCGGGGTATGACGACAAACTACATCCGCGTCCGGGGTATGACGACAAACTACATCCGCGTCCTGGGTATGACGACAAACTACATCCGCATATTTGAACTTTATTTGAGTAGCTAAGCAATTAAATTAAATTAAATTTTATCAACAAAATAATTGCTTTTTTATAAAGATCACAAAAGACCAGAATGAAAATGAAAAAATATTATTACCAGCTCTACGTTTTTGAAAAATATTATTACCAGCTATACGTTTTTGAAAAAACATTTTTACCAGCTCTACATTTTTGAAAAAACATTATTACCAGCTCTACGTTTTTGAAAAAATATTATTACCAGCTCTACGTTTTTGAAAAATATTATTACCAGCTCTACGGTTTTGGAAAAATATTATTACCAGCTCTACGTTTGTGGAAAAATATTATTACCAGCTCTACGTTTTTGAAAAAATATTATTACCAGCTCTACGTTTTTGGAAAAGTGTTATTACCAGCTATACGTTTTTGAAAAACCAGAATGAAAATGAAAAAATATTATTACCAGCTCTACATTTTTGAAAAATATTATTACCAGCTCTACATTTTTGAAAAATATTATTACCAGCTCTACGTTTTTGAAAAATATTATTACCAGTTCTTCGTTTTTGAAAAATATTATTACTAGCTCTACGTTTTTGAAAAATATTATTACCAGCTCTACGATTTTGGAAAAGTGTTATTGCCAGCTATACGTTTTTGAAAAACCAGAATGAAAATGAAAAAATATTATTACCAGCTCTGTTTTTGAAAAGTATTATTACCAGCTCTACGTTTTTGAAAAATATTATTACCAGCTCTACGTTTTTGAAAAATATTATTACCAGCTCTACGTTTTTGAAAAATATTATTACCAGCTATACGTTTTTGAAAAATATTATTACCAGCTATACATTTTTGAAAAAACATTACCAGCTCTACGTTTTTGTAAAAAACATTATTACCAGCTCTACGTTTTTGAAAAAATATTACTACCAGCTCTACGTTTTTGAAAAAATATTATTACCAGCTCTACGTTTTTGGAAAAATATTATTACCAGATATACGTTTTTGAAAAATAATATTACCAACTATACTTTTTGGAAAAAAACTTTTTCAGCATTGAATGGCCCAACGAAGGTCGATATGCTGGTTAAATAATCAATCAATCAATCAATCATCAGCAAGCAGACCCTAAATTCCC
Organism: Acanthosepion esculentum; assembly: GCA_964036315.1. Classification (NCBI taxonomy): domain Eukaryota; kingdom Metazoa; phylum Mollusca; class Cephalopoda; order Sepiida; family Sepiidae; genus Acanthosepion; species Acanthosepion esculentum. Next base: position 124,113,850 of record OZ038478.1, on the reverse strand, counting down.
TCTAATCCTGATGAGCAGTCATACACTCAAAGTGTGTCATTGTTATGAATGTTTATTAGGTCTAAAGCTTACTGCAGACCTCAAATATTCATGTTAGTGCAAAAGATACTGGGAAAATGGTCAGTTCCTTGTATCACTCCAGGAAATACCAAACTCCTGCTTCTATACTCTATCATTACAAGAGTCAGATAAAACCAAGAATGGAATATTGCTGTCATATCTGGGCTGGTTCTTGTCCAGCCTTGACAATTCAAAAGTGATTACACAACCTTATGAGTGATGAATTATTCTCCACTCTGCAACCCTTATCCCACTGATGAAATTTTACTAACCTGTAACTACTTTATTACTATGGAAAATGTTCAAACAAATTAGATTCCTTAATCCCATCAGCTCAGACCTTCACAACTAGGATCTGCCATGCTTTTCATGTAAACCACTCTAGGAAAACAACAACTCTGAATTCAAAAACTAGCTTATCTTGCCATAGACACACCCACTGATTCTACAGTAGTAAGGAGTAATTTTCTCCAGAGTCTGTCTATATTTCTGAGATGAGGTATTATGTACAGTATTTACATTAGTCGGACTATTGTCCTCATCTTTGTCGACATTTTTGTCACAACGTTTCGGCCTTCTTCTTCGGTTGGAATTTCTAACCGATCTCTTTATTTCGATCACTAGTTCCACAAGCCATGTTTGATGGATGTCAGTTATCAGTTATCTCCTGCTAATTTTCCCTCTGAAAGTTCTCCACTGCCTGAACCGGGTATTGAACTCACACTCTTTGGGTCTGTCGGTGGATCTAACCAACGCCTTTATCCACTGTGCCATGTGTCCTTGAGGACATCTGGGTATGAATTTCTGAGTATTATAAACCTAATTTTTCAGCAACCATTTTTTACCAGTACTCATATTGCAATTTTGCTGTTATCATTGCATGTTTTTACCAGATCTCGTATTGCAACTTTTTTGTTATCATTGCTT
>OZ038478.1:123922863-124102863 GCA_964036315.1 Acanthosepion esculentum | reverse complement strand
ATATATATATATATATATATATATTTATCTATATTCATATATATATATATATATATTTATCTATATTCATATATATATATATATATATATTTATCTATATTCATATATATATATATATATATATATATTTATCTATATTCATATATATATATATATATATATATATTTATCTATATTCATATATATATATATATATATATATATTTATCTATATTCATATATATATATATATATATATATATTTATCTATATTCATATATATATATATATATATATATATATATTTATCTATATTCATATATATATATATATATTCATATATATATATATATATATATATATATATATATATATATTTATCTATATTCATATATATATATATATATATATATATATTTATCTATATTCATATATATAAATATTTATAAAGAGTTTTCTTTTTTTCCTTTAAAAACGGACAGAACTTTTTTGGTTACCTTGTGTGTGTGTATGTATATATATATATATATATATATATATATATATATATATATATATATATATATAATAATTCCAGCACTTGACAATTACTTCAGCATGAAAGTCAGAGTTGTGTAATTAATGTAAGGTATTATGTATATTTCGTTATATACAGGGTGCAATGGATAAAGTTGTCTAAATTATGCAAAAATGAAAATAATACTGATGTCTCATTTTAATGAATATATTTACCAAAATTACAAAAATGTCTTGAAATACTAAAAAATAAATTTATTCAATGAAATCACTATTGGTTTCAACCACGCCCTCTTGACAACTTCGGAATCTCCTGCAACTCTTCTGGACAGTCTCCTGGTTTAAGTTGGTAAATGCTGCCATAATCCTTGCTTTCAATTCATCTTTGGTGTCACAAGGAGTTTTGTTGGTCTCTTGCTCAACTGTGCTCTCCACATATTAATCAAAAGGTTGCAGTCTGGGGAGTTAGATGGCCAGATGTAAGGGGTGATGTGGTTGCAGAAATTGTCTGACAGCCATGACTGCATTCTCCTGTTTGTGTGGCATGGTGCAGAGTCCTGCTGCCAGATATAAGGTCTTCCAGTAGCCACCCTCTTGACTTGGGGCAGCACTACTTCCTCAAGGCATTTGATGTCGGCCTCCATGTTGAACTTGAAGCTCTGTGGGAAGATGAATGGAGGCATAACATTGTCATTACTAGTGATCACTCCAAACACCTTCATAATCATCATCAGACTCAACCAATTCTTTCCAAATCCTCTGTACTGTCTTCAGATTGACACCTAAAAACTCTGAAATGTTCAGATTGGAGCTTCCAACATGAATTATGTTTCCAAATTTCTGGCAGAGTGAATTGCATCATGGTGCTCTTTTTTTCACAGATGGTGCCCAACTGACCCTTCTATACAGTGCAGTCGACAAAATCAAAAACAAACAATACATATGCATGAAACTAAAAATATAAAATGGCGACAATTTACCCATCGCACCCTCTGTGTGTGGCTCTGTCTTCAGTTCTTCGTTCTTTGAGGAAACCATTTTGCACTACTAATTCTGGGTAATGTCTAATATATACTTGATTAGGAATATGTATCTCATTTCAACAATCTTCAAAGAGTCTAATGCACTCTTCCTTTGTACCTGAAACCTATTTTCCATAAATAAAGATTTTGTCTCGCATCTTGCTTTAATAAATGAATTACTCGTCTCCCATATTGCTAGTGTCTATAAGTATCTATGTAATTATTATATTCTTTTGTTAATGTTAAATTTAATTACAGCTAATGACAAATGCTTAATTCTTGGTCAGTAAATTGATGGTCAGCTGTTTTGAAAAAACTCGAATACTTTGTCAGATCTGAATTGCACTTGTAATTTTATGAAAACATCTTTCATTTCATGAAAAATATACTTTCCTAATTACAGGTTGTGTTATTACTTTTAATAGATTTGTAAGTCTTATGACATCACTGTTCAGTAGATATGGAGCCTACTGACAAATTTAGGATGCTTCTGCAAACTAAAGCCAACTTCTGGAAACAAATTTTAATTCATTTTTTCCATTAAATTTTATATACAGATTTACTGAGATTTCAGTTAGAAATTAACAAATTATTTCTATTTTTAAAGATTCTAAAAAATTTTAATGCAGAAATCTTGAATTGAAATCAGTACTGTTTTTTTCTTTTTAATTTTAAGTGACTATTGGTTGTTATTATATATTCTGTCATGTTTATCTTGGATCTGTATCTTGATGGTTCTGCTCTTAATAACAATGGCATTAGTAGAGATATGCACTTTCTAAGTGCTTTATAATTTCCTTCTTTTTCTAGCTAAAAACTTAGTGTTCTTTCTTTTTTTTTCCTGTCTGATTTTTTTTTTTTTTTTTTTTTTAGATGAGATGTTGTAACCTCTGTGTGTTGATTCATTTAGCTTCATAAAATATCTATAAGACATACAAGCAATATGGAAGGAAACCAGTCTAAAAACTCATGAGGAGAGACCCCACATGGTTTATGCATGTGATGGGTCACACCTAACCCTTAGATCAAAGGTTGACATTACAAAATATGATACAGCCAAAAAAGAAAGGCCAAAGAGCACAGCAACTAAAATATTGTGATAAGCACAAATATATATATATATATATATATATATATATATAAGTCCAAGTTTCAAGCTTGTTTTAAACAAATCAAACCAATTTCTTTCATCTTTGTTGCTTTCTCGTGCAACTTCTCAGACAATCATTGCTTTATGACTGTTAAGCAGCATGGATCAGAAATAATGTGACTGACTTAACTATGCTAGAATAACAGCCTGAGTATAGTAATAAAAAGCAACAGAAATATTATTTAAAACAGACGTCTTAAAATCATAACAATAATGCTAACAAATTAATAAAATAATGCTAATTGTATTTATAAATAAATGGTATTAATAAACATGTACTTTTTTATTGATTTAATAAACATGTACTTTTTTATTGATTTAATAAACATGTACTTTTTTATTGATTTAATAAACATGTACTTTTTTATTGATTTAATAAACATGTACTTTTTTATTGATTTAATAAACATGTACTTTTTTATTGATTTAATAAACATGTACTTTTTTATTGATTTAATAAACATGTACTTTTTTATTGATTTAATAAACATGTACTTTTTTATTGATTTAATAAACATGTACTTTTTTATTGATTTAAAAAAATCACTGTAGTATCTGTGCCCTTTGAAAAATGTTAGGTGAACAACAGTTGTTTTTCTTTTTTAATCATTTCACCCTAAGCAAGGCAACAAAACCACTAAGATGAAGGGTTTTATTGAGTGTGAAAGACTATAAGAAAAAGAAAAACATTATTAAGGAGGGGGAACAATAAAAGAGCAGAAGTTTAAAAAAATGTATGGGGTCAATAGGGAGGAGGGCTGCTGAAAAACTATTAGCACAACTGCTAGAGAGTAGGACCCAGTGTACTTCCTGCTCTTACCTACTACTGCAACAATGGGCTGCTCCAACTTATAAATATGGCAAGTAGCCACATTAGATGAGGATTTGAGTAGTATTTGGTTTACTCAAGTTTTTCCATTCTATATATGAGTATTTAATAAATCTCTTGTTTCCTCTACGTAGTCTTCTGTTCCTTCAGTACTCTCTCTCTCTAACTACGATCTTCCTAATTCTTGGTTATTTGGAACAAAGACAATAATTTGCAATTTTCTGATTTATTTTTTTAAGAAATTTCTAATTTGTGTGTTGTTTTTGTTTGCTTTTTTAAATAGAATAGAAATTTATTGATCACTGAAAACATCTCATTTACATTAATGCCTTCTTAAAATGTATTAAAAATTAAATAAAAGCAGTATCTGTCTATAGAGGAAGTGGAAAAATCAGGCGTGGCTGACCACATATGGAGAGAGAGAAGGGAGATCACCGCCCTCTGTGGGATCAGGTGGCGATCATAGACAAAGAACACTATTGGAAAATTCATAAACTTAAGGAATCAGCACATATGCTAGGCCACAAAAATCTCCTGAGTCGACCAAGCATAGAAATGAATACAATATGGGAACCAGTAATAAGGAGTGCCAAAGAAAAGCGATAATAACAAAAATTGCAATATGAGCTCTGATAAAAACATGTATTGATAACAGTAAAAATTGCAATATGAGCACTGGTAAAAAATGTTTTCTGAAGACATTAGGTTTATAATACCCAGAAATTCATACACAGATGTCCTCAAGGACACATGTGGATAAAGGCGTTAGTTAGATCCAGTGACAGGACCCAAAGCGTGGGAGTTCAATACCCGGTTAAGGCAGTGGAGAACATTCAGAGGGAAATTAACAGGAGATAACTGATAACTGACATCCATTAAACATGGCATGTGGAACTAGAACAGTCTACCCCAGTGAGCAAAATAAAGGGTTCAGTTCAACATTCCAACCACCTGAAGAAGGCCGGAGTGTACAACTGCCGAAACGTTGTAATAAATATGGTGACAAAGATGAGGACAATAGCCCAAATAATGTAAATAATTTATTTTATGTTTAAAATGGTTTTAATGCATCAATATTAGTTAAAAAATGTCTCAATCAAAAATTACAAACATTTAAACAAACAAAAGCTAAATGATTGCTTTGATATTTTTTTTTCATTTTATGTTCTCAATATACTTTGGCAATCAGTAAACAACTTTTTTTTTTAGCATAATGGATTCCTTGTTTGCTAATCTCTTGGCTGGAATTTTGACTCGCAGCAGGATTAGCTCATTAATTTTATATCATTGCTTTTAGCATGTCAACAATTACGCTTTAATTTAACCAAGAAGGTATTTAAACAAGAAAAATCCATTATTTGCTTATTTATTCTGATTTTGAAAAATAAGTCAGGCTATGAACTTGTCAGCACTCCCACTTCATCAAAATCAAAGTAGTTGTCATCAAATCACTGAATCATTCCTATTTCCTCTGTATTCCAAATATAAAGAGGAAGTTCCATTCAGACAACTTTTTTCCAAGAACTGCTACTTTGTGGAACAAACTCCCATGTGGGTGCTTCACTGAACACTTTTTCAAGCCATGGGTCAATTGTTATCTCTTCTTTTTATTCTGACAATCCTCACTTTCTACCACTCCCCGCTTTCATTCACTGTAACTATTTCAACAGTAACCCTCTGCCTTGACTGACTCTCAAGTCTTTTGTTTAATGAACCTTAAAATAAAAAAAAAGTTAAGATGTTAGAAATGAAAAATGGCAAGTGGTTAAAGAAAAGAAAACTTGTGTTTATAAGATTTAGAAAAATAAAACCAATATGTGGGCATTAGCTGGCTTTTTCTTCCATTTTAAACCCTTTACAGTATAATCCTGTATGATGAAAGAGTTGTAATCTACTTGTTTTCAAAACAGATGGCCGGTGCACCAATAAGCAGTACACTAAACAGATTAATTTGTGTTAGTAAAATAATCTGAAATTAATACTCATTCATGGATCCGGTCACCGATCTTTGTTAATGGTACCATGTAACCCAGTACAACCCATCATATGTTACTTGGAGAAAAAACAAGTGCCACTAAATAAACCCATTTGACCACTTTAGACAAATATGACTCAACTCCTTGGAAATTATTATTTATAGGCTAGCTAACTCATACCATCAAAAGCCGATGACAATCTTTAAGTAATTTTCTGATGCATTGGTTCTGTTGTATACATGAGTAATTGAGGGTTTTTCATCTTAACAATTAACTCTATTGTTGCATGTATGAATTTGGGGCAATATTTAATCTTCATGCCTACAAAAAAAAAATGGTGTCAAAAGGATGGTTATCTTGACACCACTGTTACTGTAGACACTTTTGACTCCCTCAGTAATGTTTATTTACAACATTATAAAAATGTGAACCAAGTATAATGCAGTATTATTTACCATTTTATAAAGAAATAAATTTGAAAAGAAATCATTTTATTCAAAGGTCAAAAAATTATCAAAATAATTAAACCAACTAAAATGCAATATTTAATATTTACCATTTTATAAATAACTATGAAAACAAGTTTTTATTCATAATTTTATATAAATTCTCAAGGAAAAAGGAATTGTATAAATCCACTTTCATATCTTTGGGGTTTATTGAAATTCTAATCATTGATTTAAAAAAAGTGTATACATTAATATTAGTTACAAGGGAATAACCATCCTTTTAACACAATGTTTTGTTTTTTGGGGTAGGTGAAAAGGTTAAAAAAATTTTTTTTAACTCGGTAAAAAAGAGATATCCAAATACAGCTAACATGAAACTAAAATAAAAAAAACTGTATAAGTTGCCTGAACTCCCCTGCTTACTAATGAAAGATTCTGCTCTTAACATGCAGTATATTTGCTTGTTGGGGTTTGTGTGGATGTATAATCATATCCAAAACAAAAAGTGAAGATCACCTTAAGCATAGAAATGTTTTCATTCTGAAGGTAATTGTCCAAACATAAAAAGAAAGAAATCTGAACATTTGCACTTCTATATTAAGCAGGTTTGTACATCATGGAATGTTACTCTGGTCCTTGGTGAATTAAAACTCAACTGTTCATAATCGAGAACTTTTTGGGAACTTGAGATAGGTCAATATCAATTTTATTGATTGGCTTTTCTCTCTTTTTACCTAATCAGCATTTTTATCCACGTTTCATTTGGAAGCATGTTTTTGATTTTAATAAATTAAAGATAACAACACAGAATTCAATGTGCTAGAACATTCTCATATGTAACTCCTTCCCAAAACAATTTCTGATGAAGCTTAAATAAAATCGAAACATGTCAAATTTATAGATGTTTCCTCTTTGTTCCTTATTTAATTATTTTATTGGATTTAATCCATATTTATTTCCAATTCGTTGTGGACTTAAGAGAGACCAAGACCTTAGCAGATCACTTTTATGGATTAAGTTTTCTCTAACTTTTTACCAAATCTACTTTTTCATCCACATTTCAATTGAAGGATTTTTTATTTTAATAAATTAAAGTTTATGCAATATAGGAATGATGAAAATGTTTTCACTCAATTTTTTGTTTTAAAAAAATGTAAGCATTCACCTACCATCAGTTAAAATAATTTGTGCAGTGAAATTATATGCTGTAAACATCCAATAAAACATCTCTCTAAATACACAAGGTATGCATCCATAATTTGTGTTATGAATTCCTTCTGGAGAGCCTGAAAATATTTGTTAATCATCTGAAATGCTTATTTTTGCATCTTTTCTAAAGAATTGTGATTTATTTATTTACTTTTTTTCTTAAAAAAAATCATTTTAAAAAAAGTTGTTTACTGATTGTCAAAGTATATTGAAAACATAAAATGGTAAAATATAAAGGCAATCAAACTTTTATAGATAGTTAATTTTTTTTCCTCCATATTTACAAATGAAATAGCAGGAAAGTGGCAAATAACTTCTGCAGTTATTAGCTTTCACTATAATTTTAAATGTGTTTTTAACTAACATTTTTGGGAATGGATATTAAAATGAATTGGATACTAAGATTACTGCAAATTTCTACCAGAAAATATTTTCTTTCAATTCAACAATAATTGTAAAAAAAGATAATTAAATTCTGATAATCAGTGGATTAAAAAAAATATATTTTTACTCTGAAAACTTAATGCAGTAAACAATCATGGATTATTCTTCAACACTACTTTTTTACTAAAAGCATTTTTTTTTTCATTAACACTATAATTCTAGCTGCAAATAAATTTCAAATGAAAATAGAATAGAAGAACACATGGCACAGTGGATAAAGGCGTTGGTTAGATCCAGTGACAGACCCAAAGAGTGTGAGTTCAATACCCGGTTAAGGCAGTGGAGAACTTTCAGAGGGAAAATTAGCAGGAGATAACTGATAACTGACATCCATCAAACATGGCACGTGGAACTAGAACAGTCTACCCCAGTGATCGAAATAAAGGGTTCAGTTCAAAATTCCAACCACCTGAAGAAGGCCGGAACGTACAACGGCCGAAACGTTGTGACAAATATGGCGACAAAGATGAGGACAATAGTCCGACTAATGTAAATACTGAAAATAGAATAGTTTTTAATAAAGTATAAAATGGTCATGGTTTCTTAATTTATATATATATATATATATATATAACCCTACCTGGACATTTCTCTTTAAAAATATTTATTTTAGAAGATTGTGTAGTGTCATCATCTAGTGGTTGGTTATCTTTACCATAAAATTGTGTTTTTGAATCCTCACTTTTGCTTCCAAATATCTGTTAATGCTAGTAGCAAATCTGACCCCTATTGCCTTGATTATTTTTAAAATTATCATTTCTTTGTAATTTGAGTAAATTCTTTAACTGCCCATAAAGGTCTTAATTATAGAGAGATTTACATTGATTAAACCCTTTTAACAATAATGACAATTTCTTTTACTTTCGCTGGACTTGTATGTCTGCTTGTCTCATGGTTTGGGGGCCTATTAACTTCTTTTTAATTCCAAACAAATTATTTACATAGCTCTGATGTATATAAACTGACATGTTTTATTGTATCACTATAGTAAGGAAAGAAGTTGTGCACTCAGTAAAGAACAATGAACTTGTTTAGTAGGTTAGAGTAAATGTTTATAAAACTTAAAACTGTACTTGAAAAAAATAATATACATATGTAAAAACACTTTCCATGTGTGTATGTATTATAAGAGGTGAAAGGAAAGAACTGAAAAGAAATATTACCTGTTAGAAAAAAAAAAAAAATGAACAATGGTCAATACCTAGAAATGGAAAACAAATAAAGACATCCCCCCCCCCCGTGATCATAATCACATAAAGATCATGGTCAGTATGAAACTTGGGCTCGCAGTTGTTGATTGACTGCTCTAAATGGATTCTTGATTTGTGTGAGTGCATAATTAATAAATAATCAAAAATACCCAATAAGGAGTAAGACTGATCCTTGTAGACATGAAAAAAGTGCTCAAATCTTCATAGCAGAGCAAATATTTTGCCAGCCTCTACCTTGTGTGTTATATATATATATATAATGTGTGTGTGTGTGTGTGATAGACATTTTTTGTGATTTTAATAATTTCTTATAATAACTCTTCAAGTCTACAACAAGAATCCTCAACAGAATGCAGAAAACACTGAACAGCCATTTTGTCCTTTTTGGGACTCATCAGCAGTGCGCATCCACTACCAAGAATTGAACCTGGACATTACAATATAATGCAAGTGTCATACGAATGGGCCTCAGTGACAAAGTGGAAAACTAACTAGACTCAAGTACTAACTAGACACAGCTACTCCTAATTCTGATGGTGACATTCATCCAAGCATACACATTGATCCAGCTTCTAATGCTCTGGAGGGAGCAGCTTGGTGAAAGATGATGTTGCTCGTGGGGCCAGTTCCGTTGGGTTATGTATGCTTGGACACATTATAAGGGAAGAGGGCTTGGAGAATTTGACACAAGAGCAGAAGGAAATTTGTGACCTAACTGACAAACACTTTTATGTAAATGAATGGCAGAACATCGACTGGGAGGGCTAGCAAGGAGATAGACATTGCTTTGAGCTACAAAGAATAGGAGGTTGTGGAGAGCGATGATTGTCTGAAGAGACATGGCATATAAATGATACTATATTTAGTTACTCAAAATCTGTATTCATTGTGAAAAACAAAATCACATTTTTTTTTGTCTTTACAAAAGTAGATAGAAAACTAAAAATTAATTTTATGTTATGTATATGTTGTGAAGGTTAGCAGCATTGCTGTCTACAGGATTTTATATAAGATGCTTTGCTTTTATGTTTGCCTCATGATTATATAAAGTACTTCTTTTCTCTTTTAGCATGGCACCATGGTGTCCAGCTTGCCAAAGTTTCAAAGAAACTTGGGAAAATTATGCCACTTGGGCTGAAGACCTAAACATCAATGTAGCCGTTGTGGATGTGACTAATAATCCAGGTATGTCATTTGGATGTTGAACATCTTCTCTGCATTAATAACCTGACTCTACAATCTTATATCCTAAAATATTGGACAAGACAAAGTTTGAAGGAAAGTGCTTGAACATAAAGTTGATGGAAACATTCACAGCATTGTTTTTGTGTTTGTGTTTTTAATCGCTCCAAGGAAGGTGATAATGCCACAATGATGCAAAAAGCTACAGGAAGTGAAAGAGAATGAGAAGACTGTAAAAGGAACTGGAAACCCAATCCTAAATAGGAAACAAGGGATAAACCTCTACTCCTGATTAAAAACCCAGGGACGAGTGTGAACCTATCTACTCCTGTTGAGGAAAAATAAATAAATAGTAAATAAAATTTCAAAGTTTAGGCAGAGACATTAGAAGTATAGAATTGAAGTAGACTTTAGAAGGAACTGGAAACCCAATCATAATCAGGCAACAAGGGATAAACATCTACTCAAAAGGCCGGAGCGGAGAGTGAACCAGACGATAAGTGAATCTATGAATACTTTAATGACTGAATAATGAGGCTATGAATTCATAGCTTCATTATTCCATTATAAAAGAATTTTTCTAGACTTTCTATGATCTTTCATCACCTTTCAAGTAATTTGTATATTCAATCATAAAAGAACAATTCCAGTTTTGATTTGATGGATTTCTGAAAGGAACTTTTCAATTTATTGGAACCCCATATTAGAACAGGGGCAGGCAAACTTTTGTCATGGAGGTGCCACATCATTGTCTGCCCTGTATAAAGTGGACTGCACCACAATACGAATAAGAGAAATGACCCAGTGGCTGTTGGTTGGGTCTAGTGACTTGACCCAAAGAGTTGTGAGTTCAGTACCTGGCTACTGCAGTGGTGAACAAAAACTTGGAGAGTTGAATTAAAGGGAGATAACTGAGACATCCGGAAGAGGCATGGCATATGGAACTAGAACAATCTACACCAGTGATCGAAATAAAGGGTTCAGTTTGAAATTCCAATAATTTGAAGAAGGCCGGGGCATACAACGGCCGAAACATCGTGACTATGGCAATAAAGGTAAGGACAACAGTACAAATAATGTAAATAAACATTGTGATAAATATGGCAAAAAAGATGGGGACAATAGTCCAAATGATGTAAATAGTGTACATAATACCTCATCTCAGAAATATAGACAGATAGCAAAGTTTTTTACAGTGAAAATTCCTGAAGCAAGTTTTCTTAAAGCAAAAATGTTTACAGCAAATGTTCCTAGAATCACCAAAAATACCAAAATTTTCTTGGACATTTTAAAAAAAATGTTTGTTGTGCTGTTTCTGAATGCATAAAAGTTTAAATGCCCTAAAATTAGTGTGTTGCAGAGACCCAAACACAATATTCTGCAGATGCCTGATCTGTAGAATATACTATATGTGTATGAACCGACAGCTCCATGATTATTTGCAACAGCTGTTATCTTACAGCAAAAACATCAGTCACCTTCCTTGCCCAGAAAAGGGTCTTGTTTTAATATCTCTTAAGCAATTCAATTCTGCACTATAGCATTGCATAATATCAGTTTGTCTACCTTCCATCAACTTGTATTAAAGAATTCTCTCAGATATATAGAACACTATTGGTATCTTAACTCATGATTGAGTTAAGATACCCACATAGAAATGAATGGTAAATGATTTTATCTGTGCCTGGTGTTTTTATATGACAAGCCGTTAAAGTTTCTGAAGTAAGATCTTAAAGCAGCCACACCCTTTTTTTATTTTTAATCATTTCACTCCAAACAAGGCAATAAAACCACAAAGATGCAATGGATTACTGAGAGTGAAAGAAACTGCAAAAACTTTACTGAGGAGAAAAGACAATAAAAGAACAGAAGACAGAAAATGGTGACTGGCATTGCATTTAAATTTTCAAAGATTGTAGGTGGCAGGAAAGTTCCACAGGTGAGAAATGCGAGAAAAGAAATTATTAGAATAGAATTGACAATTGCATCTCGCAAGTTCAACAGTAAAATGCTAAAACTATCAATCTAGTAGTACCCTTTAATTTATGTACTCAAGGTACTGAAGAGGAAAGCTCATCAGAACAATTGCCATGAAAATACTTCTAGAAAAGACAGGGAAGCCATGTCACATCATTGGGAAAGTGACTGAAGTCATGATGCCATGGGGTGTGTATGTATGTATGTATGTATGTATGTATGTATATATATATATATATATATATATATATATATATATATATATATATATATATGGTGGACTCTCCAATCATCTTCAACGTACGAGGGTCAAGCAGCTCAGTTCCTACAAACCGACAGCCCAGACACTAGCACATATGATTTGATTATAGTGGTGAAGGCTTTGTGCAGAACCAACTGCACTTTTTGACAGGCCGAATACAGAGACCTGGTGCACTACATGCCACAAGGTCTGCAAACAACCCTCCGCAGGTTTTGAATTCAGAGTTGTCCTTCAACTAGACCAGTTGCCATCCAAGGCTATAGAACCCAGTCTCTTACTATTTATCCATAGCTGGAGGGCATGTAAGTGAATGTAATGGATTTGACTGGAATTTGAACTTTGCTCTCTGATTACTCAATCCGAGCCGCTATCCACTGCTCCACTGTGCATCCTTATTTATAATATACACAGACATGACAGAATTGAATAGACACTCACAGAAACCGTTTATTTTATTAAACAAGTAATTTATACAAATGAAGTAATTATAAATGGTCATAAATTTAATGACTAATACTTGGTTGACATCCCTTTTGCTTTTTTTAATGCAAGGACCCTTCTAGGCATGCTAGTGATGAGTTCACGAATATCATCTTGTGGGATTTCTTGCCATGTTTCACGCAATAATCCTAAAAGTTTGGGCTTAGAAGATGGCTTCCTGTTCTTTTTGCAGAGTTTTTGATCTAATATGCCCCAAAAGTGTTCAATAGGGTTAACATCCGGGGACTGACTTGGCCATGGAAGTTTATTGATCCCATTTTGTCTCAACCAATGTTATGTTGCTTGAGTAGTGTGACATAGAGCTCCAGCTTCCATAAATAGGGAGTCAACTTTGCTCATTCTACTACTTGAGAATATTGGAAGGAGCCCTTTCTTTAATATAGAAACATCTTTGGTTGAATTAATGTTTCCTTCACACTCCACAAGCTCTGAGCAACCATCACTCCAAATTGCACCCCATACCATTACTGAAAGGTCCCCATGTTTCACCGTTGGCTGCAGTCTTTTTAAATCAAACTCTTGACTACAGTGTCTCCATACCCATACTCTTCCACTGTCGGAAAATAATGCGAAACTTGACTCATCAGAGAAAATGACAGTGGTCCAAAAGGTCACAGGTCTCTCCACCATCTCATTAGCCCAATCCTTTCTGCGTTTGATATTGGCTGGAGGGAGAAGTGGTTTCCTTCTCGCAGCTCTGCCATAGTAGCCCAGCATATGAAGATACCTGACAGCTGTTCTGGGACTGACATCAACATAGTGTTGCTATTTCAGAGGCCTTGCAATGTGGATCCTGTTCAACATTTCTTTCGACAAGACGCATGGTTCTTTCAGAGGGCCCAGGGCGGCCTGGATGAGGTTTTGTGCACTTCTTGCCCTCTCTGGTGAATTGTACGATCATTCTATTAACAGTAGAAAGGGGTATTGAAAGATTTTCAGATATTTTTCTTTGACTAACACCACCTTCATGTTGGCCCACGATATGTCCTCGCTGAAATTCGGATAGGTCTGATGCTCCTTTGGTTTGTGGCATGTTCCAGTATTGTTATCTGCAATTTTAATCAAATAATCTAAGTTAATTTATCTTGGTTATTAAAAAAAATCAGAAATAAAATTTATCTTGGTGTCTATTCAATTCTGTCATGTGTGTGTGTGTGTGTGTGTATATATATATATAAAAGTAACTGCCAAAATAGACTACCCATAATGCACCATTGACCTTTATATATAAATAGCCGGGAAAAATAACAGCACTAGTTGCCTGACGATTGCACTAGCATGAAACAGACTGTCGCCTCTAAGTGCTGACTTCCATGTCCACTTATATATTGTGTGTGTGTCAGGTTAGAATTGCTTGCATGCTTATATAAGAAGGAATAGAATTGAGAGTAGTCCCAATGCATGCCTGTTCACAGGATACAGGCTGACCATCAAGGGAGTTTCAGATCACTCATTAGGGTGTTGTGAGCTGTGCATCATGATGGAGGAATGGGTGGTAGAAGTCAGTTTTTGCTGAGAGAAGCTCTCATACATTAGTCTGTCCTAACTAAAGTAGCAGACGATGTCCCAAGTGTCAACAAGAACATGCAAGAGAACCCCTGAATAAACTGCTAAATATATTAGAAACAAGATTTGCATTTTCATTTCTCACCATGACTATCTTTTTACCTTTTGTTTATTTGTAAATGTACAATGGGCTTTTCCCAATTCTTGTGCATACCGATGCAATTCAATGTGGAGTGATTTGTCCAGTTGGTAAAAGACTAAGAGAGTTCCATTGTATGTTTACATATGAAGAAGTGGTTTTTCCCCAGTAGACTTCCATTTAGTTTGAAATGTTGACACCTATAGAGTTTTCAATGTTTCTCTACATTTTTTTTTTCATTTTTTTAATCAAGTTCACACCAAGCAAGACAGTAAAACCACTGAGACACAAGGTTACTGGGTGTAGAAGAGTTAGAAACAGGAACATTGCTACAGAACCAAGAAAAGAGGAAGTGTAATCAGGAGGACAGTAGATAGTGATTGAAATTGCATTTAAATTTTTTCAGATAAAGTTGGATAGCATGGAGCTGGATGGGAGTTCCACAAGCAAGAAGTCTGAGAAAAACTGTTAGCAGTTAGAATTTATGGTTACATCTAGCCAGTTTAACTGTAAATTGGTGAGACCTCGTCACCAGTGTAGTACTGCTTAATAAATCCATTTTTCATTGCCACAGACTAGTTGTCCAAAACACATTTCTGTATCAAGCAAGAAGAAAAAGACAAATGTTGATCAATGTTGCTTATCTGTAATTTCATGTGGACCTAATTTCAGAAGTCTTTGAAAGGCCTGTAAACAACATTCGAAAGTTGACTGATAGTGCAAACAATAAACAGCTGAGTAAATATTAAAGGCATGTGTCACAATAGGTTCACTGCCAAATACATGACCAACTGAACACCCACAGTGTGGAACCTAAATGATGTTATTGGAGTCTGTTTTTTTGCCACAAGATAGTCTTTGAAGTTTGAAGTTCAAAGCGACAACACACTTAATTGAAGGGGAATAAATATAAATAAAAACTTGCAAGGTCAAGTGATACTTCATTGGAAGTTAGAAGTTTCTGTCTAGTCTTATATAAGTAAAGTCCCAGTTAGGGCAAATGAGGAAAGACATCCTTCTGACAAGTAATGTTTGGTAGCAGTTGATCAGCAAAAAAGTAAAAAGTGGCAAAAGGACTTATGTGCTACTTACCTTCTACAGGAGAGAATACAAGATCCGACATGAAACCCCAGTGAATAAAATACCAAATATCAAACCGGATTTGTGTTTTCATTTCTTGTTGTGGTGTTGATTCCATCTTCCTTCTCTTGTATGGACTGGGCCCTTCCAAGTCTTTGTGCACATGTGAAGTGCAGCATGACATGGGGATGGATTTGTCCAGTTGATGTTGTCTTTAAAGTCATGTTTTCTATCTTTTCCTGGTATGGTGACTTTTAGAACATTCCTGTAGAATACACTTGGAAGAAAATTATTTTCTTTCTCTTTTGTTCTTTTTTTTTTTTCCAGGTCTCAGTGGCCGCTTCCTTGTCACCTCTTTGCCAACAATATTCCAGTAAGTATATTGCTATTAATATCTGCCCTAAGGACAAATGTTGTTTGAACAATGATCATAACTCTCTCCTTTGGGCTTATGGCCACATCACACTGAAATACCAATTCCCATACAAGCACCAAAGTTAAGCAATGTCAAGCTTGGTCAGTACTTAGGTGGGTGATTGCTTGGAAATACCAGATACTGTAAGTTTTACTGGTATAATGGATAATGGCTCGGAATTGTTAATCGGAGAGCCGAGTTCCAATTCTAGTTGCGTTCGTTATATTCACTTACTTGCAAGTACCCTTGGGAAAGGTATAAATCCACCTTTTCTCCCCACCCTCCTTGCTATGGTTTAATCAGTAAAACTTGTATCACTAAATCTATTATCAAAAAAAAAAAAATTTATACAAAATATTTAGATTTCGTCATGAAATAACCCATAGAGGTGTTGATATACTGCTAAACAAAAACAACCAACCAACTCTCCCTTTTGTCTTTCACTGATATCTTTCTATCCATTTGCTGTCTTCATTCATGATGTCCTTTCAAAGTGTTCATTTGCTGTGTGAGTACTTTTTTTTTCTTTCTTTAGTGTGAAGGATGGTATTTTTCGGCAGTACCAAGGTCCCCGCATTACTGGTGATTTAATAAGTTTTATTGAAGACCAACGATGGAATCAAGTTGCTGCTGTAAATTACTGGCTTACACCCGATTCCTTACTGTAAGTTCTATCTTCCCAAAACAAGAAGTTAATGTTACATCGGATAAATGTAGCAAATGTAACATCCTTATTTCTTTGTTTGATATTTGTTGTGCTTCTTTTACAGGATGTCAGCCCTAAGCCTTTTCTTCAAAGCAGCCATGTTTATTCGGGTGAGTTTACCTATTTTTTTCTCTTTGGATTATTTATTTTTTTTAACATGCATTGCTTTCTGCTCACCTTTTGCATTTCTGTATGCACATTCCATCTGCTGTCTCATCTAAGCATATCTTTTGACACAATGAAGGTGCTAATCTATGTGAATACATGTAAGCACACATATTTCTCACTCTTTCTCACATAATGTGTGTGTATGCATACACACATTTAACTTATGTGTGTTTGTGGTTTAATATTCTTCTGCAATTGCTCAAGCTCTTCTCAGTTTGAACCCTGTGAGAATTAGAACATCTCAATACCAAACACAGCATCTATGTATTTCTAGGATGGGAAGTTATCATTATTTATGTTATCAGCATGCAGACTATTGTCCTCATCTTTGTTGTTATCATCACATTTTAGCTGTTGTGCCTTTTGGTTTTTATTGGCTGCTTGTCGATCTGGGTAACTTTTGCGGAGTTTTCAAGCTGAACTCTTTGTTTGATCCACACATGTGGATTGTTCTTGTTCCAATGGGATAATATCCTAGTGGATTCAAATGTTGGTTTGTGAATTTGGTGACATAGTAATTGAGAGTTCAATAGCTGGGCCAGGCAGTGTAGACTTGAACTCTGTGGAAACAGAGCAAGTACTAACTGAGCAGTACTAAATAAGAATTAGATGAGATATCCATAGACATGGGCAGCAGAACAAGAACGATCATCTCCTATAGATTAATAAAGACTATTGGAAATTGCCTGAAGGTTACTCAGATCTACATGCACCTGATGAAGGCCATAGGGCACAACAGCTGAAATGTTGCTAAAAGCTCAAAATTCTTTCAGTTTTAAATAGATATGATTAGTTTACTATTTTTATTTTCTTGAAGTTATTTTTCTTTCTTGATTGCAGATGGTTTTAGCCTGAAACAAGGCTCAAAAGCCACTTAAAATACAGCTATTGTCAAAATGGTAATAATGAATGAAATGAGTTGAAGAAAAGGTATTAGGAAGTGGAGATTATGAGGATAAGGAGGATAGATAACAATTGACCCTAGTCTTGAAGAGGTCAAGATTGAAGTTTTCAGAAGCACCCATATAGGAGTCTGTTCACAATGTAGCAGTTGTTGGGGGAAAAAGCTGTCTGAGTGGAACTTTCTTTTTACATTGGAAACTTAGTGGAAATAAAGGTGATTTGATTCTGTGGAAGTGGCATGTCTGAATGTAACAGTGTGCGTGTAAAAGAGAGGAGAATAAAATAAGGATTAGGGAGGTTTAGATTAAAAGGTTCAAGGAAGCACCCACATGGGAGTTTGTTCCAAAAAATGGCAGTTGTTGGGAAAAAGCTATCTGAGTGGAACTTTCTTCTTACATTTGGAACATGGGGAAATGAGGGTGATTCAACTATTTATTAATGGTATGACATGTTCTCACTAAAGGTCTTGATTTTGAACTCGAACAAGGTTGGAAAGTGACAATAGAGCAACTGCAACAATACTCTATTTTTGGTCTTACAAAAATATAGCATGATAGAAAGATCAGATATTTCCTGGAGCAATATAGTGAGCTGACCATTTTTCTAGCATCTTTCACAGTGGATTGTATATAAGAATTCCATCTTGAGTGAACTTGAGGCCCAAAAGACATTCATATGTGGGACTGTTTGTTGTGACTGCAGAAAATTTAGAGTCTGATTATTGTTGATAATGATGATGATACTAGTTTTATTTTTGAGGTATTAAAACTTACAAGCCAGTTATTCCCCCATTGAGCTGTTAGAGCTAGATCAGAGAAGAGATCATTTACTGGGTTTTGGTGTATAAATAAGGGTGTATATGAGAAAACTTGCAGATATGAGTAAAATCTTTAATTATTTACTAAGCATAGCTTAGTTTTGACATAAGCCCGCAATTACTGGGCAGCTATGGTTAAATTAGGTATCGTTTTTAGTTATCTGTGAACAGGGCCTGTGGAAATTTCATGGTGTTAACAACTGCTTAACCATTATCTTATGCCTCTTCTCTTACTCCTTACCTTTATCTTCTCATTCTCTTCCTTATCCCTTCTTGTCATATATGAATGAAAAGTGTCATTGCTGACACCAGAGTTTGAACGTGAATCTCAAGACAATGAAAATGTAGATTGCCATTTACTACAAATAGAGATATCATGCTAATTGACCGAGTGGTTGCAATTATGTGTTGTACAATCACGTGTTGAACTCTCTGCCCTCGGACAGTGAGGAACACAGATGGGCAGAGTTTCGTTTGGGGGGGGGTCTATGGGGAATTTTTGTCCAGGCCTACGGGCTCAGATTCATCTCACTTAAAAAACAGCCATGTGCATCGTCTTGCCTTGTAGAGAGGTTGGTAAATACCGGTTCCAGTTACGTGTTTGACTATTGTGTTAACCTAGACATTAAAGTCGAGTGTCACATGGTTCAAGACAAATTAGTACTTTTCTTAGCAGCTCTATGCAGTCGTGTATTAACTGATAAGTAATCAATCTTTTCGTTGACTCTTTACTTCTTTGTTGTTAATGTGTTTTAATTGCGTTTGGTAATTAAATACTTTATTATTTTACGTTGAAGTCTTTCTGTTATTACTTGTATTATGTATGTGTGACTGATTACAAAACTTCTAATCTTTTTTGCAAGTTTTTATTTTTTTATCTAAATCTTATACATAACAACACTACACTGCACTTTAAGTACATCTGCAAGTGTGACTTTAAATTTGCAAAGATTGATCTGGAAAATTGGATCAACTTGTGGATGATCACATCAATTGGCAACAGGCTATTCAAGAAGGCATGCAAAACCATTAGATGGAGGACAGAAGATATGCTAGAGTGACACAATTAAGTTCATGTTCCACACACCAGTTTTGCATGCAGTACCTACAGAAGAGATTGTCATTCAAGAATCAAAGTGCCGAGTCCTTCTAGATGTTACTCTTGGCAGACTGAATCTGTAATTAAATATTGTGCCATTTTAACAAAAACACTTTGAACATTTCAATGAGAACACTAGACTTTATCTTTCATATTTAATATAACATTTTATTGCACATGAATATTTCATCAATTTCTTTCTGTACCTTACATTCTCACATGCAATGTATCCAAGACTGCCTCTCACCTCTCTGGAGTAGGTGTTTATATATGTCATATGGTTCTTTCCCACACATGCATTCCAGGTGCAGCTGTGTCAATCATATGGGTCTCCACTCAGCAACCACATGTTCTGAAATTTTAAAGTCTCTCTGAAAGATGACAGTCAAATTGACCTAAATATCAAATTGATGCAAAAGTTTACAGCATCATTTTCATTTTATTTTATTTTTTTTTCCCTTAAGTCTCTGATTCATATAAATTCATAGTCTTATTATTCAATCATTAAATGCATTTTCCTAGGCTTTCTGGGGTGTGCGGGTGGTGTAGTTGATAGCAGCTTGGGCTGAGAAATCAGAGAGCAGAGTTCAAATTCCAGTCAGGTTCATTACATTTACTTATGCACAAATACCTTTGGGAAAGGTACAAATCTCTCTCCTCCCCCTTGTATCAAGAAAAATCATTGTTATTCTCCCAAAAAATTGTTAATGTAAGATTCACTCACAAAAAATCTATTCTTACAAACCAAAATATATTTTGGCTTTCAATAACCCACAGAGTTGATAAACTGTAAAAATAATCACTCAACAATCTTAGGCTTTCTATGATCTTTCACCATCTTTCAAGTAATTTGTGTATTCAATCATAAAAGAACAATTTCAGTTTTGATTCAATAGATTTCTTAAGGGAATTTTTTGATATCTTGATCTTATTGAAATCTGATTAGACTAGGGGTAGGCAAACTCTTTTCATGAAGGACTGCATTATTTTCAGCCCTGTGCAAGTGGGCTTCATTGCAATAACAGCATGAGTTTCATGCTAACAATATAAATAATTATATATGTGCACATTTGTACATTTATTTGCTTATTAAACACATTTTGTGAATGGATTACACAAATGTCTGAGGAATCCGTTTAATAATTAAAACTTTTATCTATGAGATTTACAGAAATTCTTTGACAATAATAATAAATTCTTGATAAATCTTGTAAGGCTTCTTGAAGGACACTGAATGCATAATCTACAATGAGATACCACTACAATTCTAATCTACCATTATCTTACGAGATGGACAGTTGCCAACAAATATGTGACATAAATTAGTTTGATATACATAAAATAAGGAATGCATGAATGTTTTCTTTCTTTTCCCCTCTCTCTCCTCCTCCTCTCTCCATAAAGTATTTAATGTGTTATCACTTGATGCCCTCTCTTTTTACTCCTTATCTCTTGCCTATCCATTTAGCTGTGTCTCTCTCCCTCTTTCTTTCATCTTCATCATTTTCTCCTCTCTGTATATGTATTTTTCTTTTCACCTTTTCTCTAGCTTTCTTACCTCCTACTTTTCCTCTTTCTGTACCCCACCTTCTTGCAACTCACTCGCCTAATTCCATTGATGAATAGTTTGGTATTAGACACATACTACATGCTTTTCCTGGGTGGAAAAGCACTGGACATACAAATGTGAGGTGTGCTGAAAAGTCCTTGAACCAACCAACTTCTCCAAATCTTAGTAAATATCAGATCTTAGACATCATTCTTGGTCAGATTGAGAGCTGTTCATCAGAATCTGGTAAACAGAATAATAGATTCACTCCCTACCCAGTTTTCTTCCTTATTCAAGTACTTCAAAACAATTTTTAGCCTGATTTCATTTTTATTCTATCACAATGCTTAGTTGTTGGAATAGTGAAGTTTCCTTTAAGTAAGTTCTTGTGTGTGAGAATAGATATATATGAAGCTAGAACTGAAATAAAGAAACCTGTAGTACTGGGTTGGAGCTAAATGCAGGTGGATAAGTGTAGTAGTGAGAACATTTGGGAGACTTGCTCCCTTTGACCTTACCACCAGATGTGGGTGTGTGTCTCTCAGAGCTAGAGATCCTGAATCATAGTACAACACTTTTTCTTTCTTTCATTCTCATTGTGTGAATATTGTTGGCTTGGTGTATAGGCTCCATCATACTTCTGTCTGCAACTGCATGCCCAGTCCCAAATATACAGGCAATGCATGGTTGGCTTTGAATGTTTTTCTGTTCATGATTTTAGAAGATATTGCTACTAACAAAAAGTATTAAACGTTTTCCCTTCAATGACTCCAGTGTATTACTGATATTTTTTCTGAATTTGAACTTACCATTTATCAATATTTTTCCATCATACATACTTTTTCTTTTTTTTTTCTTTTTTTTTTTTACATGTGTTAACATTGTATTCATTTTTTTCTTTTAAACAATTATTAATTGTTGAATTAGTATTTCTTTCATCTTAATTGCTTTTCATTTCTACTATTATTATTATTAGTAGTAGTAATATTATCCTGAATTTTTATTAGATGAAGCATTGTCAATCATTATTAATTGTTGACTAGTATTTCTTTCAGTTGCTTTTCATTGCAAATACTCAGATTGTCATTCGATAGCTGTAAGCAAGTAACACAGAATGGAAAACAAAGTCTTGCTGAAAACTTATTTTTATTTCCATCTTATGGTGTTTACTAATGGCTATAAAATGATGATCTAACTAGTTGCAATAAAAAGCAACTAAAATTAAGGTAAAATAAATTCTAATAAAAAATGAATAGGTCAACATATATCTGGTCATACAGCCACAACAAAAAGGTCAGCATAGGTCCAGTCATGCAACCATAACAAAAAAAAGGTCAACATATCTTGAATGTCGTGGAATCTTTATCAACAATATGACAAAATCAAAGGAGACATTACATAATCACCTCCAGACACACACACACACAGTATAACCTCAAATTACTCAGTCCCAGAACCAACAGACTCCGGATTTAACGGACAATACCTGCAGAAATGGTAGTGTCCAGCTGGAATGCTAAAACACCCATGCATAGCGAACAAAGTCCCTTAATTCCAGAATTAGCTGGTGTTTGTTTACTGGTGCAAAAAAAAAAAAGACTGGTAGTTCTGGGAATAGACACTGTTGTTTATTTGAGTGCATGTCATGTACACACATACATCATCTCTATCTGTGTACGTGTAATTTATTTTAAGTTACTATATGGTAACTTAAAAATAAAATACATATATACTGTATTTACATTTATTTACAATAATTTTGTACTGTACTGGGTGTTTTTAGACCTAAAAAAATGCTTTAAATTAACGGACGACCATCTGCCCCATTATATATATATATATATATATATATATATATATATATATATATATATATAGTGTAAGTTGGTATCAATCAAAAATGAGAACTTTGTATTGTTTGCTTTTGTTTTGTTTTTGTTTCTTTTTCTACTACTCTCACATTAACAAAAGGTCATGTCAACATGCTATCTTGTTACATCTGGTGCTCATATTACTGACAATATTACATCTGGTGCTCCTCGTTTACAAGCATAGATGTGGAGAGATGGGCACTAAACATTTAAGCATTACATACCACTTCCCAAACATATTGACTAATAGAAAAGAACAATCCTGCTTTCCTATCCGATGTCATTGTACTGAGAATGAGGGAGGCTATGCCAACAACATGGATAAAGTTAAAATAGGAATGATCTTGAAAAAAACATATCAACATCCTCTACTAAATGTTCCATGAAATATGACTGAAGATAAACCTTTCCAAATCAGAAGCAATGATCTGGAATTGGAAAGAAAGCAATGATGGTACATATTGTGAATTAGTAAATACTAAACACTTCAAATACCTCAGCATATGGATTAATTATAACAGATTTAGAATAGGAAATAAGGAAATTAAACATAGAATAAGGCTAGTTTCATCCAACACCACAAATTTCTACAAAACCAAAACATAAACCTGATAACTTGAATCATGTTCTTAAATATCCTCACCAGATCAAGACTTTCATATGAATGTCATGCTTGATTTTAAACTCATTCAGAAATATCTAAATTGTCAGCTGTACACAACTACTTTCTAAGATCAATGGTTAAAAATGGTTTTGAACAAATGAAACCTGTAGGCCTTTGGAAAGACTACCCTTCTTTGAACTTTGTGGACTAGTGCTACAAAATCACAAAGAACTGTACCAAATACCAGAAACCACACCACTTTAGGACCTTCAACAGCAGAAACAGCTAAAATGAATATCACATCGAACTCAAAAAGATAATCAAGATGTTGACATTCCACACTACTTCAAACAAAAGGTTAGGAGGGAAGCCACTATCAATACTGGAAAGAGTTAAAACAAAGAAAACAGCTAATATTACCATTGAAACTATATAGGTCTATCAATAAGTCATTAGTGTAATGATGAAAGGTGAAATAGTAATTATTTCACCTAACAAATATCTATTTTTCACTATAATATCTGTAGAAGAGAAGATGACATACCTGGTGTGACAAAGTGAACACGTATATGCCTGGTGTGCAAAACAAGTGAAGGGGAAAAAAAGATGTCCACCATGATACCTTAATTTAAGAAAGACACAGTCTCAGAGCTAGGATAATTGGCGAGAGTGGTTGGGCATATACAAATGTTTTGTGAGATCAACTCATCATAAAATACATCACACAAGAGAGAATAGGCAGTTTGCTTGTACAGAGACTTTGTCAGTTGGAAAGAGATTACTGGGTCAGTTTCACACAATATCTTTCCCTGTCAAGGCACTTAATTCAATATATCTCCATTTATCACATAGATTTAAAATTACAGATTAAAATTCAGTTAACTATGTTGGGCTACAGATTGATGTACTGTAGTAGTTTAATTTATTTTTTACATATTAAAAAATTGTGTTAATATCCCCTTCCATATGAAAAGCCTTTATTTATTAACCTGATAGCTATAGTCATACTATTTTAAGTTTTGTATACAAATTGTTATATCAACTGTAAGTAAATTGCATTATTGTTCTGTTGATCCTGAGGCAGTTTTAGGTTTTGTATACATAAAGCAATTCTTATTGTCTTCAGTTAAAATTTGTTTGACATTTTTACATTTGTGTAATGCAACAATTCAAGTTGACATTTTTTTTTTCCCCAGTCTATGTACTCAACAATGACTGAGGTGTATGGAATTCCTGAGTGGGGATGTTATGTCATCTTTGCTCTGGTTACATTATTATTTGGATTCCTAGTTGGCTTGGTAAGTTGCTGTTTTGGAAGAATGTTTGATAAAAAAAAATATGTTTGCATGTTACTTTTTCTTTTCTCCAGATTGTCCCCTGGAAACAAATTAACTATTAATTTACAATTAGTATTATTTCTCCAGGAGCCAAAAATATTTGATAAATTAAAACCATTAAACCTTCTAGCATTGTTCATTTAGACAATCTTTTTCTGGATTCCAGTGAAGTAAATAATAAAGATTTTAAAATTGAATAAATATTGGAAATACAGAATAAATTATTTAGACTTATCTGATGATATTACTTAAAAACTGAGTTTTTTTTGTTTGTTTTTTTAATGTTGTGCAAACTTTTAAAAGAATTACCTTAACCAATTGAGACTTGGATATTTGTAGCCTTGTGTCATACTAAGTTAACCATTTTTCCCATATCCCAAGGATAATTTTTTCCCTCCAACGAAAAAATGTCAGTGTATACACACACACACACACACACAGGTGGATGTGCAGGTGGTGCAGTTCAGAATGAGAAATCGGAGAGCCAAGCTCAAATTCCAATCCATTACATTTACTTGTATATAAATACTCTTTTAAAGGTATGAATCCATTTCTTCATTCCCAATTCCTAGGTATAGATTAGTATGGATTAAACAAGAGGGTAAACTGGGCTCCTTACTTTTGGTTGACCCAAGGGGTGCTGTTTGTGGCAACACACTATACTCTCTGTATTCATTTTTTTAACAAAGTGTGGATGTTTCTTCACTCTAATCAAATCATACAGTGTATCCTGAAAGTATAAAATTATGTACAAAATATCTGAAATTGAAAGCATAAAATTACATAAAAAATATTTAGATTTCAGCATTAAATAATCCATAGAGGTTGATATGCTGCTAAACAAAATCACCCAACCATCCAAATTTGAAAATGGCATGCTGTACTGTTTGCACCATAAGCTCCAATACAAACATTTCAGAGTGTTTGGGTATCAATCTGAGGACAGTGCAGGGGATTCGAAAAGAATTAAATGAGTCTAATGGTGATTGCAAAAGTGTTTGCGTGATCACTAGTGATAGCGAAGTTATGCCTCCATTCATTTTTCCACAGGGCCTCAAGCTAAATATGGAGGCCTACATCAAGTGCTGCCCTGTGTCAATAGGGTGGCTGCTGGAATACCCCATGTCTGGCAACAGGACTCTGTGACATGCCACACAAACAGTAGAATGCAGTCATGACTGTCAGACAATTTCTGCAGCCACATCACCCCTTACATCTGGCCACCTAATTCCCCAGACTGCAACCCCCTTGATTATTATGTGTCGTGCACAGTTGAATTAGAGACCAAGAAAACTCCTTGAAATACCAAAGATGAACTGAAGGCAAGGTTTATGGCAGCATTCATCAACTTAAACAAGGAGATTGTCCAGAAGAATTGCTGGGGACTCCGAAGTCATCAAGAGGCTGTGGTTGAAGCTAGTGGCAATGTGTAATTTTAGAAAATATATCTGTTAAAATGAGATGTCTGTTATTTTCATTTTTGCATAATTTAGACAACAATTTATCCATCATACCCTGTGTGTACTGGGGTAGTCTGACTTTTCAGTTCTAAGTGCTGAATTGTTGTAAACCTCAAATACTAAAGACAATGGGAGAGAATATCATATTCTCACACAAACACGCACACACATTGTGAACATGGTTGTATCTATGTAGGGCAGATGCCACACAGAGAGAATGGTCATTCATTACACATTATGAGGTATTTCTATTCATAGTGTCAAAAAGTATGTACCTCAGTTGAACTAAAATGTCAGAGATCATCAGAGTCCAGCAAAGTTCTATTAACCCTTTTAAGGAATGCACACTTCCT
Organism: Acanthosepion esculentum; assembly: GCA_964036315.1. Lineage (NCBI taxonomy): Eukaryota > Metazoa > Mollusca > Cephalopoda > Sepiida > Sepiidae > Acanthosepion > Acanthosepion esculentum. The sequence goes on along the minus strand of OZ038478.1, from coordinate 124,076,149 downwards.
CATTCTCAAAAACCCTGTCTGCCCAGTTTTGTATCCGAAATGTAATCTGACATTTTTATTACTTCAAACATTATCTTTGGTGGATGCTCATGTTTGAAATAGATATTCAAACCTGAAATAGAAATCCAATCCAAACATAAATAATCTCATCATTTCTGTGAATATTATGCTAATTTGTATAGAATAAGTCCCAGCTACTTATCCATCCACTGTGAAATAAGAAAAAAAAATCTTTTCACTTAAGCCAACTTGCTTAAAAAAAAAATAAAATAAACAGTCAGTAATTGAAAACAATTTGGTTTGTGACAAAAGAATTTATTCATCACTAAGATATTAAAAGAACACTAACATTTTTTTTTAAGTTGGAAATTGAAAAAGAACAAAAAATAGCAGTTCAGATAAGTTTTATTTTTCTTCCTAAAAGGTTAAAAAAAAAGGTCAAGAGTTCAAACTCGGAAAATTCCAGGTGTTAATCCAGATGCATTTTTGTAATTAATTCTTTTAACCTTACCATATACATTAATCATAATTCACATTAATTTGTCTTCTTTTTTTTCTTAATCATAGCACCATAGTTATTTCTAATGGAAAGCTTTTCATTAATCTCTCACTGATTTAATGTCACATTTCATATTCACAGTATACCTGAAGAAGGCTATAGAATTGATTGCCTGAAACATAATGAGGTCATTAATTCAAATAACTTAGAATGATAATGATTCTTTGCAAAATTATTATAAAAAAAAACATTATTTAATTATATTCATTATATTTTTTAAGTCTAGTTGACTGTATTTTATTTAATTTATTAGATTTTTTTTTTCTAATTTTTTTAATTTTTTTTATTTTAGGATTTTGATTTCTCTTCAATTTTTTTTCTTCCATTTTCTTGAAACAAATTTATGTTGAGGCAAAGAATTCTCCTTATTTAATTTGGTCTCTGATTCCACTGACTTAAAAATAAAATGTTCTTTCTTTTCTTTTAGATCCTTGTTTGTACTGTGGACCTATTGTTACCTGCAAGTTATTTTGTCCCTTCCCAGCGTCCAAGGCCTGATCTGGCCCCTACAGATCAACGCAAAGAGGAAATGGAAAAGGTAAACATGAACGCTTCAATAAATAACTTCACGCACTGAGGTTTTTGAGATATTAATTAATGACTAATCTTAATCTGACAAAAGGCCACAAATATATCATTTCCTGTGAAATGATCAAACTCACTTCAGTACTAATTGTTAGGCTAGCTTTTGTAACCACTGCTTCGCAGCAAGTTTTCTATTAAGATTTTAATTCATACAAGTTTAATCAAGTCTATCATTCCAATCTTTTTCAAATCAATTGCAGTCCATCAATAAAAAGGAAAAGTTCTGTTTATAAAAAGGATTTATTGAAATCAATGTTGTAAGATTATTCTTTAAAAAATGTTGTGCACAAAAATAAATTTGAATAGTTCAGCAATTTCTAATATATAAATGGCAGTATCTTTTTAACCTTTAGATTATATGGATTAAATGTTTACCTAAAAGTGAACTTTGACTTCTATCATATCATGTAATTTCTAATTATAAAAGATTAGTATTATTAATGAAAATTTCACTATACTCTCTCTGAATAACTTGGTGACATAAATCCTTTCAATAGATTATCCAGTGATATTCAAAACTCACTTGTGACATTTTATGAACTAAAGAAACTGTCAAGTGCTGCCTAAATTATATTTATTCCTTTTCTACCTTCATTTCTCAAATAAGTACATTTTTTTTCTTGGTGCAACATATACAAGTCTATCAATATGATTTTGATCCTGTGACAGTACTTTAATACTTGCATAAAATGTTAGCTTATGGTTCTCTGTTTTTTATATATATATATATATATATATATATATATATATATATATATATATAGGTATGGTATATTTATGGGTTAAAGTGCTCAATAACAGGGATAGAGCATATGTAAATATAAAAGTTGACATTGAAGTCAACACCCAGAGATGAGTCTGTTTCATACTAAACGCATTTGTCAGGCACATGGCCTGACTATTGCATTTAGCATGAAACACTGATGTCTCTGGGTGTTGACTTCAATGTCTTCCACAGACACTGTTTCACTGTATCACAGCTCATCAGTGTGGCTAGACATCTGATTGGCTTCAAGCTGGGACAAAAACCTGACTGATTTGGCATAATATATATATATATATATTACATCAAGCATTATAGTGGATACTTTGTACTTGAAATAGATGCCCCATTAATATTTATCAAACAGCGTTTATTACATCTGATAAACTGCGCACACAGTAAACATGAGTAAAGACAATGTGTTCTTCTGCAGGGATAGAACCCGTGTCCCTTTTTATCACAGAAACAACTGTTTGGTCCGGCCTGCTTTACTGCTCAGCCACAAAGAACATCACAGTAAGCAAGACTCTATTTTCCCTTCTTAAGGAAAAGAAAAATTAACTGCAAGCAGTAAAGCACATCGGATCAAATGTGGACACAGATTCAATCCCTAAATAAAATATTTAGATTTCAGCATTAAATAACCCATAGAGGTGTTGATATGCCGCCAAACAAAATCACCCAGCCAACAACCAATCAACCTCAAATTGAACATGTATACTTGTATCATCACAAGAGATGCTAGGAAAATGGTAGGTTCCTTGTAATGCTCCAGAAAATACCAAACTCCTGCTGCCATCCTCTGATTTTACAAGAGTCAGATCAGACCAAGATTGGAGTAGTATTGCTGCCATATCTGGGCCGGTGGTGTTGACCAATCCTCATTGTCCAGCCTTGGACAGAGTTCAAAAGTGATTCCACAGCCTTATGTGTGATTAATTATTCTCCACTCTAGGAAAATGGTTAGCACTTTGAACCACTCCAGAAAGTACCTGACTCTTTAAAAGAATCGGATAAGACCCCAAAATGGCCATTGCTGCCATATCTTGGCTGGAGCTGCCCAGTCCTAACTTTTCAACATTGATAGAGTTCAAAAGGCATTCACATGGCCTTGTGAGTAATGAATTATTTTCAACTATGCAGGCCCTTTCCTGCAGATGAAACGATGCAAGTCTATCACCACTTCCATGGCAAATGTTTAGACAAGTTACATTCCTTAGTTCCACCAATTCAGGCCTTCACAGCTTAGACCCACCATTCCACGTACACAGGAACAAATCATCCTCATTCCTTTCGTATTCCATTGGTAAGAAGGAGGTTTCACTCAAACAGCTTCTCCACTAGATCCATTACTTTATGGAACAGACTCTTGAGAGGATGTTCATAATCCGCACTTATTTCTTCCCCTTATATCTATATGACAAACTCAATCAGTAATCCTCTATCTCGAGTGGCTCTTGGGCCTTGTATTGGGTGAATATTTAGTGAAAAAAAAATGCCTATGGTTTTAGAACTTGTATTATACATATAATAATTTATCAATTTTCAATTATTGCATTTAATCATTTAACTTTTTCTTATTAAAAAAAGTATTTTCTGTTTCAACCAGGATGATGAGTCGGACATCATTGATGACACGAATGATATCAAAGGAGTTGAGACATTGCGTCAAAGGAATCCCCAAGCTGCGGCTAGCAAAATTTCTCAAAACAGTAAAAGATGCCAAGAAAAGCAATTAAATAAATCTTAAGTAGAGATGCTTTCAAGGCATAAAGCATTTTTTAAATTTCTTTTATCTTTGTTAGAAATGATTTTGTTTTTATCTCTATATTTAAAAACATATATCTGCATATAAAATGCAAATCCTCCAGCTATAATGAGTTTTTTAAAAATATAGACTTACATGCATAGATATATTTTCTTATGTTTGTTTAGGATCTTTATTACATTTTTGTTGTGTCTAAAATGTTGTTTTTTTTCTTTTCCCACGCTACTTTTTCTTGCACCTTTTGCTCTCAGCCTTGAAGGTGTCTTTCTGTTTTAATGATTTTCTTGTCTCATGCAGACTATTTTATGATTTTGGTTCAACTGACATGCCTACTAGTTTACAAAAATCAAAATAACTTACCAAATAATGACTTAAAAAAAGCAATGATTTTTGGCATATTCTTTAAATAAGCTTTTCTTTAAATATTAGACAGGTTTTTTTAATAAGCATTCAAATTAACATGTTTAATATTTTTTACACTGCCTTCAAAAGCATGATTGTAAATTGAAAGTCATAAAATCTATTAAATCTGCTAAAATTGGATCTAGTCAGAAAAAATATTTTAACAGCAATGTAACTGTAGAAATTCAAAACTTAATTTTCTTTAATTTAAATTTTGGTCTTTGTTGTGAATTGATAAGCACAAATACATTTTAAAAATAATTTCCACCAAATATTAATATTTAGACATTATTCATAAATAACTTGTTTTAGAAATATTTGCTGTGTATTTGTTTTTTAAAAGTGCTCAAAACCTTGTGCATATATGTATAAAAAATAATTCCAAGAGGATAGAATCCAGGTAGAACTCCATGTCCAGGACAGAGTAAGGATATAATAAAAAGACTTAAACACTAATATTCCATGGTCATAATTTATCCCATTGAAATCGTAAATATGATCCAATTCATCAGACCTACAAATTCAAAAAGAAAACAGAAAAAACATCTCCGGGAATAAAAAAATAAAATTTAGTGAGAGTGCATGTATGAGAGTGTGGGGCAAATGCTAGAATGAATGAAAGCCAAAGGGAGGGGTAACAGACGAGAGAAGAATAAGAAGGTCTAAAGATGAAGTAGGGATTAAAATTTAATATAGAGAAGTTTTAAAAAGGGGAGGCAAAGATGGTTTAAGTGAGAAAAATATGCATATTTTCAAATGTCTGATACAGTAAAGATACACCGGAAGAGTGTATACATTTCTTGGTGACATACACACACAATAGATGATAAAATCTTAAAGTTCGGAAGATGAGAGACGGAGAGGAAAAGAAAAAGGGGTGGGAGAACTAAAACTGAAGGGCCTTTATAAAAGGGCCACTGTGTAATCAAGAAAATTTGACAAAGGTAATATCGACTACAGGTTACAAATCTAATATAAACATATAAAAATAACGATTATCTAAACTAGCAAGGACCTAAATTTCTATGTTCAAAAACACTTACGTATACACACATACACAACAAATATTAATATTTTCACGTACATACATACATATAGGCGTGTACACATATACCCATACATATATACACATATATATATATACACACACACACACATCCACTCTTACATATATACACATTTACGTACGTACATACATACGCATACATGTACATAAACAATATATACATAAAACCTTACGCATCTCCATACAAATACCTACCTACACACACACACACACACACACACACACATATATATAATAAACAAAAATATATATATATATATAATAAACAAAAATATATATATATATATAATAAACAAATATATATATATATAATAAACAAAAATATATATATATAATAAACAAAAATATATATATATATAATAAACAAAAATATATATATATATAATAAACAAAAATATATATATATATAATAAACAAAAATATATATATATATAATAAACAAAAATATATATATATATAATAAACAAAAATATATATATATATAATAAACAAAAATATATATATATATATATATATAATAAACAAAAATATATATATATATATATATATAATAAACAAAAATATATATATATATATATATAATAAACAAAAATATATATATATATATATATAATAAACAAAAATATATATATATATATATATATATAATAAACAAAAATATATATATATATATATATATAATAAACAAAAATATATATATATATATATAATAAACAAATATATATATATATATATATAATAAACAAAAATATATATAATAAACAAAAATATATATATATATAATAAACAAAAATATATATAATAAACAAAAATATATATAATAAAAATATATATATATATATATATAATAAACAAAAATATATATATATAATAAACAAAAATATATATATATATATATATATAATAAACAAATATATATATATATATATAATAAACAAATATATATATATATATAATAAACAAATATATATATATATATAATAAACAAATATATATATATATATAATAAACAAATATATATATATATATAATAAACAAAAATATATATATATAATAAACAAATATATATATATATATATAATAAACAAATATATATATATATATATATAATAAACAAATATATATATATATATATATATAATAAACAAATATATATATATATATATATAATAAACAAATATATATATATATATATATAATAAACAAATATATATATATATATATATAATAAACAAATATATATATATATATATATAATAAACAAATATATATATATATAATAAACAAAAATATATATATATAATAAACAAAAATATATATATATAATAAACAAAAATATATATATATATAATAAACAAATATATATATATATATATATAATAAACATATATATATATATATATATATAATAAACATATATATATATATATATATATAATAAACATATATATATATATATATAATAAACAAAAATATATATATATATATAATAAACAAAAATATATATATATATATAATAAACAAAAATATATATATATATATAATAAACAAATATATATATATATATATATATAATAAACAAAAAATATATATATATATATATATATAATAAACAAAAAATATATATATATATATATATAATAAACAAAAAATATATATATATATATATATATATAATAAACAAAAAATATATATATATATATATATAATAAAAAAAATGAAAGAAGAGGCATTTTAAATATTTACACTTTTCTAACACAAGAACTTTTTTACCTTTTCTCCTCTTAAAATTGCACATGTAATTTTAATTTTTTTTTACCATGCAAGCACAACTTGAAACTGCTAAAAAGCAAAGATTGAATCTTTATATCTATCTGAAGACATAACTGTTTTGATTCAATCTTTTCTGTATGAAAATGTTCCATGGTTCATCTTAAATTTTGTCCCGACCGCCAGTGACAATTCTGACACCCCAATGCATCATTTTTATCATGTCTGTATATTTGATAAAGTAAGCTCTCTTTTTTTTGTCTTTTTTATTGTTACTATGCTTGTTGCTTTCATTTTCACTTTATTAAAATGAGAAAATAGATTGTATTTAAAAATTTAATTATAAGCATATCCATAATTTAATTGTAAATGTAAGTTTAGCAGGTAAATTTTGTGCTCTTTCCATTTGCTTTTCAAAAGGATCAGTTGCTTACAACTGTACAATATACATTCTCTTTTGTGGAAATAATTTTGAATTATTTATTAGTAAAAGTTTTAATGTTTTTTTTTATTTCTAAATTTTGGTTAAAATTAAATTTTAAATTCATATCCAGATAGCCCAACAATTATTTTGCATAATTATTTATGGATATGCTTACATCCAATTGTAATACTATCAATGGCAGTCAGTTTGCAAATTAAATTTGCAGATTCTTTAATAAGCTTTCCGATTTTTCTCTTACTCCATTTTTAAATTTGCTTTCCAAATAATTTTGTAATTTGATACTCAGCTAGAAACCTTATGAACTCATGTGATCAAGATCTGTTTCTTAATCTTTTTGTTTTTCTATACACACACACACACACAAATAAATATGCAACATTTTTTTTGTGGAACTGAATGACCACAAAAAAACTGACCAAAACAGCATCTTCAATTTACCAGATTTAAATAAAACTATTTGGCTTTCATTTCTGTCATTTTCCACTTGAAATTCTATCAGTCAAATCTCTGTTCTTGATAAAAGGTACTATAGTGTTCCACACACAATAGTACCTGCTATTATATAGAGTGAAGTTGGCATTTATTTATATGGATTTAAATGTATCAAATGTTTTCAAAGTAGTTTTTATATATATATATATATATATATATATATATATGGTGTCCATAAAGTTTGTGTGCACTTTAAAAAATGCATAACTTTATTTGTATTTGCGATAGAAATAATTTGTAAAAAGGATTAGAAAGAAGTAAATCTATATTTTTTAAGGTTTTATTGAAATTTTATTTAAGTTTCCACATGTCCTCCATCATTAGCAACACAAAGGGTAATACGATTTTGTATTTCGCGGAAAACATTTGCCAACTGATTTACAGTAATGCCTGAAATCACATTAGTTATTTTAGCTATACTTAAAACTAGGTACGTTTTTTACAGATTATTTCTATCACAAATACAAATAAAGTTATAGATTTTTTTAAATTCACACAAACTTTATGGACACCCTCTGTGTGTGTGTTTTTCACTTGTATAAATCAACTATAAGAAAAGGAAAGAAATACAAGCAATTCTAATAGATTTTTAAAAGTGCTCAATACCTAGCCCATAGAGCAATATTTGTAAATATTATCTTTAAAAGATATAACAAGCAAACCAAACTAGCTTGAAGAATCAAAGGATGATATATATATTTGTTTAATCAAACATTTTAGTGGAAACCCATTTTTACTTTAAACATTGTGTATCTTGTCTACCGACCTGCGCCCTAGAGGAAACTTTAAAAAAATGTGCTCTCTGGCAAGGTTTAAACCATCATCTCCCTTTGTAGGAGAAACCACCGTTTGGTCCGGCATGCTTTAGACAGCTCAGCCACAGAGTGTGTCACAGTACAGCAAGGTTCTATTTACTGTTTCATGGGCTTTCATGAAAATCAGAACAAGCAAATATACAATAAAAACCTCACTAGGCTGTGATGCTCTCTGTGGCTAAGCAGTTTGAAGAACTTCAGATCAAATTTAATATACTTGCAAAATAATATGTAATGTTTGACACATGTCAGGTTAGAATATGAATCCCAGCATTCCAAAAAACATGTCTGGATGTAGCTAAGAAATTCTTATCTACAACACTGACAATACACAGTTCTTGATAATGACTGAGATGGTCAAAAGTACTTGAATAAAAACATAAACTTTACTCAGTTTACTCACAATTTTCATTTGAATTTACACAACTTATTTGACAATTGGAAAAATACAATAAAAAATTAAACAGACCTTGTTGGTAGGAATTTAAGAAAACTTATATATATATATTTACTCTCTCTCTCTAAGTAAAATAGTTGATGGTTACTGGAGTTCTAAGCAAACATATCTGTTACTTAAAAGTTTCTAATATTGACATAATTAACTCCTATTTATATCTTTGTTGTTATATCGGCCATAAAGGTGGGTAGGGGAAAAAGTAATTGCTTTACAGGGCATAAAATAAAAATCTCATTTCATTTGATCATATTTGAAGCTCTTTAAAAAAATACTATTTAGAAAATGTTAACATTCATTGAAAAATAATCTTTTAATTTAAAAATACACTAACTTGAATTCTTGAATTTTCTTGACCAACAACTGCTAGAGAAACTAATATATATATATATATATATATATATATAGTCAAACCTAATGAGCCAGACACACCTACCAAGGTTTCACTTAGGCAGATCGTCAGGGTCGATCTGCCTAAGTGAAACCTTGGTAGGTGTGTCTGGCTCATTAGGTTTGACTAGGTTTGCTCTACGCTTGTATTGAGCTCTTTAGTTAGTTGTTTACTCGTATCAGGGTTTTTTCTTTGGGCCTTGAACCTGTATCTGTGCGATTATTTTTGACAGACTTTCATGTTCCTGGCTCTTTCTTTTTTTAAAACCTTTTTTTCCTTCGTGATTGATTTGGCTGTTGTTAAATCAAGAGTTCGAAGGTTTTTCGACACGAGTATAGTTACCTATATATATATATATATATATATATATATATATGTGTGTGTGTGAGTTTTATGTAAAATAATCCCACTTCCTACCTTTTTGCTGCTTATTTTTAATTGGCCCTTCCCTTTCTCTCTCTTACACATGTGTGTATAGTTATATATGATTCATTAAAAAAGACTGATAAGGTACCTCTTTCTAGCTTTTTATTGTGTTTGTCTGCAAACAAGATCTACCTTTTGGACATGTTTTATGCTGAGCACTTTCAGCTAATCTAACAGCCATTTCCAAGCATTTGGGCTTTTGTTATTGTAAATGGTATGTAATTTTATAAGACACAGACATGTCTTTGATTTTGATTCCCAAACACATCCAGTATACTATACATTTTTGTTTGTTTGGGTTTTTTTAACAATTTTTTTATTTATTTTTAAAATTGCTAATAAATTATCAAAAATGCTTAATTTAAACAAATATCTGAACATATTTCTATATACATTGAGTCTAAAAGGTAGATATCATCTTCATGGACAGGAGAAACATGAAAAATGTACCTTGTCAGTTGTCGTGCTATTTTTCTTTTTTTTATGAAGCATTCATTAAGGAGAGATTGCTGCCCAAATACAAAAATAAAGATTTTCATGATTTTGATGTTATCAAATACCAAATTCCCTTTGCTCTTTAACAGCTAATAATTTTTTTCTTCCAAGGCAAGACACATTATCATTCCAATTTATAGACATTAATGAAATTAAAAGTCCAAAGACAGTATTATTTCCATATAAATTAAGCATTAACAAAAGTGATTCCAGAGAAATATATTTCTCACACATAAAATCTTGAAATTAAAAATGTAATTTTAAAATTTTAAAATGTATTTTAATGGATAGTATTGTAAATAATCCAGTTTATCTTTTGGTTTTTTTTATTAAATGTAATTAAGCCAATTATGTTTTAATCACTTCCCATGTGTCTATACCGCCCAAGTGTTTGTATTCTGAACCTGTTTATACATGTAGATAATTTTCTTCGATACATGTTTCTTTCTCAGTGTGAATTCAAATCTTCAATAATGACACCTGCCCAAATTGTTATCTTTGTAAACAAAACAGAAAGATGCACAAGCTTTATTTTTTACACTGATTCATATTTACATGTGATTCTGCAATAAGATGGCATATCGTTTCTTTCAACTTTTTTTTTTTATTGTTCAAATTCACCTGATGTATTTTTTTTATCTACTCTTCTCTACAAGAACTAACATTTTGAAATACTGTATAACAAAGTGGGAAAATTTTACAAGTAAACTTTTTCCACTTTGTCATACAAGTTTCCCGGTATTGTTTTTTATATATAAAAATATATATCATTATCTTAAATATTGCATAATCACTAGATTATATAAAAGATTTGGTTAAGACAGCTTAAAAGAAAAGGCTTGTACTCTTTGTTCCCTATCATGATAAATAATTGCTTGTTGAACAATAACACTTGTTTTTAAGATTATTTACCAAAAAGGAGTACAATGGTAAATTTTTAAAACCTTATTCTTGTGACAGTTTCAGAGATGTGCAATTTAATTACTGCTTTTCCAAATGGCAGATTCCATGCATTTATTGATACAACCTTGAGCTGTTGGCACTGTAACTTATCTGAACCTTTCCAAATAAGACTATAACAAAAAAGAGAATCATTTAGAAGCTTTTACTTGTCATGAGACTTCAATTGAAATATTTCTTTTTTAATAGCATGAATAAATATTGAGTTTTCTACTTTGATTATTGCTTTGTCAATAAAAGAAAGTAACTTAGAAATTTTATACCTTTTGATTCTGGTCTCTCACCTGTGTTTTGTGTTGAGTTTTACTTGCACAAATTATACAGTGCACTATTCTGCCAAGTGTTTTTTGTATATCAGCACCAACGTTTTGTTGCTTTTTGTTTGTTGTTTTGCTTACATGTTCAGGCCAAAAATAGAACTATAAGAATTTCTCAGACTAGTCAATACACAAGGGACAAAATGAAGACCAGGTATACATTTTGAGAAGTGGATGCTATGTCATTTGGCAATGGGCATGTAAAGTATCAGAAATGTCCTTTTTAGCCCTGAACATGTTAATATAAATTATACATTACCACAGTTTTGCAGTCTCAGTTCCTGTCTATACTTATTTTGTTTTCTTGTCTTTCTACTCAAACTGTATTTATCATCTTCAGTTATTTTTAACTGAAATCACTATTCAAAATCCAATCACACTGTAAACCTGATTCTTTCATGTCATAATCTGTTTAAAGAGACAACGAAACAAATCAACAATTTTTGTTCAGATATCAAATAGAAAATGTGAAAATTATTCTTAGCAAAGGATTGACCTCTTAAACTAATTTTAAATTAAACCTACACATCTCCTCTTATATGAACCACTGTGCATCAAAATCAATTGTATTCAGTAGGTTTTGTGCCATTATAATAAAACTGGACAACATCTGACTTGATCTAATGAGATAAATCAATATTTATTTAATTATACTTCGAAGCTATTAACCAATGGTGTAAATCTGGGAAACCAGTCATTTGCTTTGTATACAAATGCCCATCACCTACCCTCTCTATACAATGTTGAGTTTATTTTTTTCTGTGGTATTTGGGCAAGTGCTAGCCACAGCTAAGAAATGCCTCTGGCTGTGCTTTTCAGATTATTTTCTCAAAAGTGCACTAGTTTTACCCAAGTCTCATAATTGAATTCCTGGGCCTCACTGTTATCAGTAAAATAATGTAACCCTTAAATTCAGTACTGAAGGCACAGTAGCTAAGTAAATTTTTATTGACACTCCAGTTTGCAAGCCCATTGCATTTGAATCAAATTGAACTTATTACTTTTTTTTATATTTAATTAAATCCCACTGGCAATGATTTTAGATTCTTTGTCTTTACAAATGATCATAACCAGTCTTTTGTATTTGGCTAACAAGTGAGAAGTGTATGATCTTGCTTGCATTTTTATATTTGATATTCTCTGTTCTTTGATGTGACCTAAACTGTTTATTTTTCTTTCACCTGTTCTACAATACGCTCTTATGATGGAATTACAAAACCCTTATCCTAAACATCAAATAAAATAGAAACTAATATTTTATCTGTGCTGCTTTATGCATAAGATAACTTTATGAGCCAATTTTGTTATTTGGAATTTAAAGATGACCCAACACTGTTTTTATATCAATATTTGAACGGTTTTCTTGACCTTTTTGTTTCCAAAATATGGACCCCACCCAATAAAAAGGCAAAATGTTGATTTCACCCTAGAAATTTTTTTTTTTTTTAACCAAATTCTGACAAATGGAGCAACACACTATAAAACCCCAGTTTCTAAAAGAATATTTTGCTTTTTCAAATACTACTACTTTTTCATTTTATTTTGGCCCCCCTCCTTTCTTTTATGTCTTCATTTCAAGAATTTTAAGTCTCAGTGGTTCATTTTATTTTCATATTTTAATTATATTTTCATGTTTTGTTCTTTTTGTGTGTTGAGGAAAAGATAAATGTACATAATCCAGCAATTTTTCAATAATTGCTTCATTAGCTATTCATGTTGTGTAATTAATTTCAATGTACCAAATAAAATATCTTCCAAAAATCTCAAAACTGTGGGGGAAAAATTAATTATTGCAAATGTATTTTATGATAATAAAAAATGTTACAATTTTTTTTTCCTTTTTTTTAGTTGTATTTTTTCTTTTTATAACTTTAAATTGAAAGATTCCTCTTTGATAATCATATTGAATAATAAAAAAAAATATCCATATTTAAGAGCAGCAGTAGTAGTCATAAGTGGATTGCTATGAAAGAGTTGAAATTTCAAGTATGCATAACAAAAACAAGAGGTTTGGAAAATTTGACACTATACACATTGAGGGGAAACATGTAAATGGATGGTAGAACAGGGAGAGTGAAAAGACAGACCTTACAAAGGATAGGAAATTGTGGAGAGCCGTAACCACCTCTGTCCTGAAGGGACGTGGCATGTAGTAGTGATAGACTATAAAATTGGTTCTTATAAAGAAAACGGTCAATGACTGTGGCATTTGCTAATTAACTGGCTGAAAGATAAACTTGAAAAAGAATCCATCAGAGAATTTAACTGAGTCATTAAAACAAATTTTATACTAGTTTTTCTTATATGAGGTGTATCGGGAGAGGTATAACTCAAATTCAGCTCAAAGTATATACTATCTGCATCTAAAAGCATATGTAATACAAAGGTGCTTCAATAAGTCTATAAAGGCTGATGGTGATATCCCATTGAAACGCTAGTTCCCATACAATCACCATAGTTAAGCAACATCGAGCCTGATCAGTACCTAGATGGGTGACTACTTAGGAATACTAAGTGCTGTAAGCTTGGATGTTCAGGTGATATAATGATTTGAAATTGTTGAGCAGAGTTCCAATTCTTACATGCAAATGCCCTTAGGAAAGGTATGAATCCACCTCTTCTCCTCCAGGTATGGGTTAATTAGACTTCATCACTAAACCATTATTATCTCCCAAAAATATTGTTGCAATATAAAAATATTTTCTGGCTTTAAATAACCTGCAAAAAATGAATCAATAAGTCTAGCTAAATTTGAATCTTTCACTGTATGTTAAATATATGGTGAAATGTTGGATTAAGTACACATGTAAAATAAAATTGCTTTTTTCATCATCTAGCCACATATTTATACACCTTTATTCAACAGCATTACAAAATATGAAGTCACATAGATGGAAAGATGTCACTTGATAAAGCATTTGCATTTTAAAGAAGAGTTATAAATGCATGGTTTTTGATAGCTGTTATGAAAACATTCAATATTGTCAAATCAGTCTAGAGGCAATGTGTACTTTTTAGTAAACCCATCAAGTTGTATTTGCTCTGAGTTATGAATTAAACACAAAAGACATATTTTTTTCAATTCTCTTTACTCTTTTATATTTTAATATGGCTGATCATTACAAAAAAAATAGATTTTATTTGTAAAGGGTAGCAATTCAGAAAATGAGACAATTGTTATCCAAATAATCAAGTTTTGTTTTTTTTTTGGTGGTGGGGGGATATATTCGTTTATTTTTAATTTTAAGAATCTAAAATTTTAGGAAAATATTGTTCAACAAATTTCTATTACTGATTGATCTGAAAATTATAAGACATTTTTAAAAAAAAAGGTGGGGGGGGGTTCAATATCACAGATGGGATTTAGTTTTTTTACACATGACAATTTCCCTTTTTAGACTCCAAGAAACTTCACAAGGTTCTTCAAAATGTTTATGGATGATCCCTTATAGCCACTTCCAAAATGATTCCTACAAATAAAAAAAAAAAGATACCACATATTGTATTACAAAAACAGTCACCTTTCAAATTTAACAAATGAAAACAAATTTAAAGATCTCAAAAATCTAAGTTACAACTGAGTGTTAGAGACAGAGGGGACCTATTCTGAATTTTATATTTACATATATTCCATCTTAAAGTACATTATTGCACATTAGGAAAATCTATGCACATAAACTCAAGTAAAATAAAATGACATCTCTCTCTTCTAAAACAAACTGAAATTGAGAATAACCAATACAATCAAAACAAACCTGAAAGAATTGTCTATAAAAATTTCTAAATGTGCTTCAAAAGCATTATTTTTTAATTACATCACCTTGAGTAATAATTTGTGTTTTGAAAAGATGAATACCAATGTTTGTGCAAGTTCATGTATCCATTTCTGACATGATTTGAGGAATTTTTTTTTTTTTTCAGAAAAAAAGCCAAAACATGAACATT
Organism: Acanthosepion esculentum; assembly: GCA_964036315.1. Classification (NCBI taxonomy): domain Eukaryota; kingdom Metazoa; phylum Mollusca; class Cephalopoda; order Sepiida; family Sepiidae; genus Acanthosepion; species Acanthosepion esculentum. The sequence goes on along the minus strand of OZ038478.1, from coordinate 124,060,496 downwards.
TACTAAACTTGGTTTAGTCTGGCACAAGGTTATGGGAGAAGTCAGTGCTGACCATTGTTATGATAATGGTATGGCAATCAGAGCTGAACATCTTCATACTTCTTTTTGACCTTCTTACAGATAACAGCTGTCCAATAATCTGGCAAAATCATGTCTGACATGAAAATGCTTATAAAGTGGAAGTGTATTGCTGAACATTTTACAGAGACCGAGCAGTCAATGTGAGCACTGTGGATAATGAAATTCAGCAGTAGTGACACTGATATGTATTAAAAATTGTGTTGTTTTCCTTGCACAGCATGCAGTTTCTTATTGATAACTGCTGTAAATGGTGATTATGTGGGAAAATATAGTTTTGTAGCTGAAAACTTGCTCTATTCAACAGTTATTCTGCATCCTCTATCTTTTGTAGTTTCCATGTAAATAAATAGGGAAGCATTACTTTTGGAGCGATATTTTTATATATATATATATATATATATGAAATTTTTTTTTTTTTTTTTTTTTTTAAGCATTCCACCCCAAGCAAGGCGGAAAGCCACTAGCATGCAAGGGGTTACAGAGAGTTGGAGCGAGAACAAATAGGAGTGACAGAGGAAAGGATGAAGAGGCGGTTAGAGGATAGATCAAGGCATCTGGAGACGTCAATTGACGTTACATTTGAATAGTTGGAGAGTATAGCTATCAGGAAAACAAGAAATGGGGAGGGAGTTCCACAGGCGAGAAGTGCGAGACATGAAGCTATTGGAGTAGAAGAGACAGCTACATTTAACAGTTTCGACAGTGAAAGGGTGAGAGCGAGATGCCAGCCTAGTTGAATGCTTAAATTCATGAAGTCTGGGAACCAGTGAAAACAGCTTATCAGAGCAGTTACCGTAAAAGTATTTGTCTTACACCCACCCCATAACTAATTTTATGAAAACTGTAGAAATTAAATGCTGTTTTTTTTAGTGAATATATTATTTAAAAGCAGAAGTCTTTGAAGAATTTAAATCATAATATTTTTTTTGTAAAATCTAATGACTAATTACTGAAATTCAGCTCTGAATTGTAACATAAAAAAACTCAATAAAACAAAGATATTATTTAATTTCAAAAGCTTTTAATTGCTTCTATGCATAAGAATAATATTGTCTGAAAACAAATTTTTTTTTTGATGAAAAATAAATTTTTACAACAATTATTTATTTCTTATATTTTTTTACAATGCATTAATGTTGTTAAATATTTTAAAATTAGTGAAAAAAGCTGTTTATTTTAGGCAATGGTGTTATTAAATAGATATTTATTTACAGATCATAAATTATGAAGCTTTTTACAATCTGCAAACTACCAGTATGTACAAAATTGAATATAACATTGTTTTTGTGTCTATAAAAATTGTTTATTTCAAATGTACAGAAGACTATATGAAGCATGAAAAAAAAATCAAGTGGTTTCAGAGTTGTTTCCCCCCTGACAGCCACTTACATTTCTTCACAAAGAGAAGTTGATCTGTGCTTGAAACTAAAAAGATCTTGACCTAGAGCTGTGACAGAGAAGCGACCCAATAGTAGCAGCAACATTACAATATTTGGAAAAGCTAACTGCCATTTTATTTTTATACCTATTTCATGTTTCAATTTATTTCAATTTTGAGTAATGTATTTATTGTTTTCAGTGAATCTTGTTTTCAATTAAACTTTTTTCTTTCAATTAATAACCCAAATAACAAGCTTTGAATTTAGAAGGGAAATTTAGAATTTTACAAAATGTATTTAAAATTATACTATAATTTTATGTACATTTCTTATAACATTTAATCTTACTCAGCACTTATATTTTAATTATTTTATAGTATCTAAAATTTTTCCAGAAAGTATCAACAAACATAAGGTGAAAGCTACAGTACAAAATTAAAAAATATGAGACTACTAAAAGTTTTTCTTACTTTAATAATTACAAGGTAAATAAGCTGGATCACTTAAAACTAAAAAAGATTATGTCACTTCTGTCCTTCTGTATGATAACTTGAATCTTATGTTAGCTGTCAATACGTGATGAAATCATCACTGTTAAGACATGTTTTCCCTTATTTTAAACATTTTTTTCTGTGAAGAAAGTAAATAATGTTTGTTTCAAAATTTATTAAATAAACTTTAAATTTTCTAATTTTCCTCAAATTTTGAAAAAGGTATAAGTGATTTTTGCAAGATTTTTCAACAGAGAATTTTACTTCTATTTAAAATCCTAAAAAATGGCTGAAATATGGATTTTTTAGTAATTTCACTGACTGAAAAAAAAAGATTTTTAACTAAAATTTTGGACGTGATATGAATGAGTAAAAAATATCAAAAAATACTTTGGACTTTCTTCTTAATAATAACAATCATTAAGATGATAAAAAAATTTTTCATTACATTTAAGGCTGTTCTTATCATGCTATGCTCTTTCTTTAGCAATTACATGAAGGTACCTAACCTAAATGTTTTTCAGAGTCTGTCTATATTTCTGAGATGAGGTATTATGTACAGTATTTACATTAGTCAGACTATTGTCCTCATCTTTGTCGCCATTTTTGTCACAACGTTTCAGCCGTTGTACGCTCCGGCCTTCTTCAGGTGGTTGGAATTTCAAACCGAACCCTTTATTTCGATCACTGGGGTAGACTGTTCTAGTTCCACGAGCCATGTTTGATGGATGTCAGTTATCAGTTATCTCCTGCTAATTTACCCTCTGAAAGTTCTCCACTGCCTTAACCGGGTATTGAACTCACACTCTTTTGAGTCTGTCACTGGATCTAACCAACGCCTTTATCCACTGTGCCATGTGTCCAGACGCAGTCTACCCCAGTGATCGAAATAAAGGGTTCGGTTCGAAATTCCAACCACCTGAAGAAGGCCGGATCGTACAACGGCCGAAACGTTGTGACAAAAATGGCGACAAAGATGAGGACAATAGTCCGTCTAAATGTTTTTCTTTCTTTTTTTGCGTGTCTCCAAATAAATATAATTTTCTCTTCTTTTGGAAGCTGCTGTTCTTTATATAAATATGCATGCAAAATTCCTCCATGTGTTGAAATTCATTTCTTTTGAAACTTCTCAACTTCTTCATCCCAATTCTTAAATAATTGCATCCATTACAATGTTGCACCACCCACTACAAACTGGTGACCAACAGTAACTATGTCCATTATAATCATTTACTACAGGATCAATAGTCACTAAGGGTTCCTTTCCAATTAAGTAATATAATAGTGGACTTGATCCTCATACTTGTAGCATGATACTTTTTTTTTTACAATAATGTTCACCCAGTACAAGTCTCAGAAGCCACTCAAGGTAGAGGGTTACAGAGTAATAGGCACCATTTATGTGGGAAGATAATGGTTTGTTTTTTTTAATCAAGTTCAACCCAAGCAAGGCAGTAAAGTCACTAAGACACAAGGGGGAAGAGTTAGAAACAGAAACATTACTAAGGAGCAAGAACAAAAGAAGAGTAAACAGGAGGACAATAGAAAATGATTGATTTAAATTTTTGCAGATTAAAGTTGGCTGGAAAGCATTGAGCCAGAAGCAAGAACTGTTAACATAGAATTTATGGTTACATCTAGCTAACACAACTGTAAATTGATGAGAGCTTATCACTGCACTTAAATTCAAAGAGGCAAGACACCATAGCAAAGAGCTCATCTGAACAATTACCATGAAATTATTTATAAAAAAGGCACAGAGAGGTAACCTTACAGTGGTGGGAAAGAGGCTGAAGCCAAGATGACAGAACAGAGCCAATAATGTTGCTGATTCTTTGGATTTTATCAAGGTACATAGCAGGGGTAATGGACCATATATGGTAGCAATATTCTAAGCATGGATGAATGGTAGACTTATAGATATGTAATATAGATACTGGAGAGAAAAATTGTCTAGCACAACACAGTGAACCTTCTTAGCAGCTGACCTAACAATAGATTCCATATAGTATTTCCACTTCATGTCAGCCAAGAATGTTAGCTTGAGAAAGTGTAACAAGTCACTCTACTGGAGGTCAGCATCACCCAAACTGAGGGAAGGCAGAGAGGGGTCTCTCAGATGATTAATAGAGAGAAGTTCAGTTTTGGAGTTAAAGTTAAACAAGCCACCCTTTGCCCAAATTAACAACAGACTGAAGGTCATTTTGAATATCAGCTGCCATTTTACCTTATCAAACTTGCTTACTATCAAGACAGGATTAAATGGTTGTGTCATCAGCATAGATACCAAGTTGAGAACTGATGTCATCAGGAAGGCCATTGATGAAAATTAGGAACAAAGTAGATCCAATGACAGAGACCTGGGGGATACCTGCATTAGTATAAATGATAGAGCAAGTGAGAGACTTGTGACATTTCATCTGTGAGAAAGGAGTTGTAAAGTGAAAAATAATTTGTCACCCACAAGGATGCAGAGATGTTTTTGGACCCTATCTTGACTGGAAAATGAAGACTGGACAGAAACAAAGTAAATAATACTTGTGCTAATGTATACATATTTGAAAATTTCAAATCAAACATCAGGAACACATATGTCAAATGTCAAAAATATTGGCGCTTACCAATGGTTTAAGTAATTGAAAAGTTTATAGAGTTCCAAGCGTTCTTTATATCGAGCAGTTTGAGGAATCACACTATGGTAACTATTAAAAAACTCTGAAGAGAATCCACCAAACATCCTGGAGATTGCAAATTCATATTCCGAGTGTCCATAAAAAGATGCAGGATCAAATATAACTGAAAAATACAAAAATGATTTGGAAAGAATCATTCATTAAATTATTCAGTTAGCACATTTTGTGCTGGTGTTGTCACCACTCTCCTCCATGTCGCAATTGTAGTGCATGGTGACACTCAAGATAGAATAGTGAAATGACTTGCCAGTTCCTTTTACACCAGGGATGTTGAGGTTACCCATCCCTCTTCTCAGAAGTTAAAGAGGCAAGACCTACAAGGCAGCAGGTGGTTTGAATTCAGAGCATGGTATACAGAGGCTGTGTATTGCCCAGACTACATGACCTTCCTCTCTCAACCATACCAACAAGATCCAAAGGAATACAGGGCATTACATTTGGGGACAGCTTAACTGCAGGAGTTGTCAGAAAGTTGTCAGTGCTGACAGCCAACCACCTTTGGGGCTGTACTCTGGATTTTCTGTTTGGATCTACTTCCATAGCCTTTTCCGTATCTTGGATATGACCCATATCTGGCTTGTCGCTGGACTCAGTTTTCAGAGGCTATTTGAGATGCATGCCACAGAAGCTTTTTATAAACAGTGGGAGCTTGCCCTACTATCATCCTCAGCTATGACAACCTTTGGAACATATATAATGTACATACATAAACATGTGTTTTAGAAGTTCAAAAAAAAAAAATTAAGGTTTTATATATAAAACGTTAGGTAAACAAAAAACTCAACAGCAAGACAAATTACGAAATAGTACATAAATAAACAAACACAAATATAAAAAAGGTTGTTAATTTTAGAAAAAAATAGCAGAAACAAAAAATGAAAATATATATCAGGATATAAGATTAAAATACTCAGAGATTATGAAGTCATTATTTAACATAACATACAATCATTTACACTGCCTTTTTGACAGTACTAACACCTAAACTAACAATTGATAACTAATGAACGCAAGTAGAAAATGCATACTTTAGTTAAACAAAAACAGAAAGTAAAAAAAAAAGACAATCTTTAGGTTAGTTATACAAAAACAAATAAATACTAATACAGAAAAACCTGATAACTGTGGAAAAAGTTGAAAAAAATAATAATAATACATATATAACTTCAAATGAATATAATAATCATAATATATATAATAAATTAAATAATGATTGAAAATTATATTAAATTAATACATTAATTTTAAAAGAAAGCAATATTTATATTTTTCAGTTAAACTTAAAATCTATTAATTTTTTGGGATCCATCTCTTCTCCCCCAAGCTATAGATTACATAGTAGGGTAGACAAGTCTATTTAGCCTTGAGTGGTAACCAGTCTAAGTGAAGTTAAACTCTAAAATCAAAACCATGACACAAGAAACTACTCCACTATCTTTCCCAAGATGGCATAGCAATTCAATGATAATAAAGAAAAAGAAATATGTGGAGAGTCATGACCGCCTACATACTGAAGGAACATGGTGACAAGAATGTTGTTTAACTTCATATTCATATTTAATATGATTACTGAATATAAAAAGAAAATACAGACCAATACAAGGGCTTTAATATTTTATAAGTACAGTTGTAAAATTACTCAAATATTGTCATCAATTTTTGTGGGAAGTATGGATAAACTTGTATTTAAGATAAACATGGAAAGAACTTTATCAATCAATCTCACCCAGTTTTGCATTAATCATCTCATTTTTCTTCTATTAAAAGATTATCAGTAAAATTGTATTCTGCATCCAGAACTATCCAATGTTAAAGATCCCAACTATTTATCATCATTGTGAATCTTATATTCTTACCTGGGCCATCTGAAGTCTCAGAAACATTTCCACTCCACAAATCTCCATGTAGTAAAGCAGGATAAATTACATCGAGGTCCTCAAATAAAGATGAATACTTTCTCAGCACACGATCCCATAATTCCCTGACTGAGTGATCATTATACTGAAACAGAAGAATTCTCTTAATGACATAACAGAGAAAACAGAGAAAATAGAAATACATTGTATTTATATTATTAGGTTGTCACACATGAAATGACACATTTTTTGATTGGTTGTTGATATAGTCATCTAACAAAGTAACCTTCTCGACATATTCCTGACTCTTTTTCTTTCCAGATATTGTTACTCATAAGCCCAATGAAAATGATTACAATAAAACAATGCTGAGTAATCTTACTGTATGAGTACAAACTGGGAAAAAGAACCATTTTTGCATCGAATCATTACATGCAATGAGAAATGGATACTCATTGACATCTCCATAGCCTGAATTATGAAATTTTGCATCATCCTCCATATTCACCTGATATCTCTCCTACTGATTATCACTTAAGTATTTTGAGGTTTTCATACACAATAAAACATTCTCCAATAAGAAAGAGGTAATCAAAGCATTTGAACTGTTTATCACATCAAAGAATGAGAATATTTTTAAAGATGGGATCAAGAATTTAGAGGTATGTTGGAGAACAGTCATTCATCAATATGGTGCCTATTTCAACTGAATAAATTAGTTATTTAACATTTCAGAAGCATTTTATTCATTTCTTATAAAGTGCATCAATTCATGTGCGACAACCTAATATAATGTTCTGAAATTTGTTTACAAGTCTTTATTATTGCTTTCTGTCACAACTCCCAGATTGTTGTTCTATAATTGTTAAATGTAAAATGCATAAACAGTTTGAAAAAAATCAATGTAAAACAATTTGCCATATTGCATTCTTGTGAATAATTTAAATAAAGAAAATCTTTAGTTGATTAGAAAACATGAAAACTTACATCTTTTTCAATTTTTCCAATTTGGAATTCAACTTTCTTTGCATAAAATTCCTGAAACAGGAGGAAAATAATACAAAATAATTATTTATATAATCATTTTTTCTATTAATACTTGACAAAAATATTCCAAAACCTGGAAGCAATTATAAGTGAAAATTTAAAATATCAAGGTTTTAAAGTAAGTCTAGAGGTTAATTCTTCAGTGCAAAAGATAGAAATGCTAAGTTTCTTCTCTCACACATCTTACTAGTGGAACTCTCTTCCAGCCTCTTGCTTTGCAGTCAACTTTGATCTTCAAAAATTGCAATGACAATCCTTATCTACTGTCTTCTTAATTCCAGTTCTTTGATTGTTCCCTCTCTTTAATAATTTTTTTTCTCATATTCTTTCACACTCAGTAACCCCCTACATCTTAGTGGCTTTACTTTATTGCCTTGTTTGGGGTGAATGATTAAAAATAATTATTGCTGTTTTTTTAATACAGATCTCTGCATAAATTAAAAATACTTATTAAATAAGTCATTCTTCTCTACTGTACATTTTATATCCAGTGTGGTTGCATTCCCTTATTTTTATGTTTTTGTTTTGCTTTGGGCTTTTTTGTTTTTTGGGGAGTTAGGGTTGATTATACAGGAATTCAGTTGCACATCAAGATATAATTACAGTTAGTAGCAGAGGTAAGTGCAGTTTCATAATTCTAGGAAATACATTAAATACAAACAATTCCTGTCACAATAGCTTATGTAACTTTGAGAATGTTGAACTCGTTCTTTTTGTTGCCCTTGTAGTTACCACAAAATATGGGTCTGATTCCTTCTTCCAATTTCTTCAAGTGAATAATTCATATTGAAAGGAAGCAAACCATTATCATTCCAAGAATTATTTGAATTACTGAACACTTCTCTTTGTTGCTGTTTTTCATACTACTACAATGTTTCAGCCAATCCATTCTATATCCTTCTTCAGGCATACTATCAATATGAAAAGTGTGTCACTATATTTATTTGCAAAGCAGAAAAGGATAACAAATAAAAAAAAATGAAAGAAGCCTTACAGAGAAATCTATGAGAGGATAGTGAAAAGTTCCCAGCCTGACTACTTCACTAAATCAGTTTTCTGATATTTGGTGACTGAAACAATGATTTGGAGAAGAGTGTTTGGACCAAAACATTTTCAACATTCCCTTGTAAATGTCAGGCCAGTTTCAGTAGTATGCTTTTTTTTCCCTTGCTAACATAGAAAGGATTGGAGAGTATTCTCACATAGCCTGAACAGATTTGTATTGAATGGAATAGGCTGTATTACATTACTGGAATGAATTGATGCAATCAGTATATTTGTTGCAGTTATTTCTTTCCTATTATTTTCTGCTTTGTCTAAGTGTGATTTGTTATGGTTAACAAGCTAGTCTTGCAGATCAATTACTACTAAGTAGTGAGTTCAGTTTTCACTGGGTGCCCCATACTTTTCTGGTTTGCATGGGCACTTCATCACAGAAAAATGGTTAGTAAGCTGATCTTGCTGATCATGACTACTTATGAGTTTGATCCTCACCAGATGTCCAATATTTCCAGCTCTGTGCCAGAAACTAATGTGTGATTAGTAAATAACCATTTTCTTCTTGCATCACCAAGTGCTCACTTCTCTTTACACAGAAATTGTAAACCTGAAGAAAAACCCAGAATGGATTAGTTGAAATAAAATGATAACAACCAGAGTAACATAGAGAATAAGCAGAAAATATTCTTTCAATAAATTCTTGCACAGTATTTACATTAGTCGGACTATTGTCCTCATCTTTGTCGCCATATTTGTCACAACGTTTTGGCCGTTGTACGCTCCGGCCTTCTTCAGGTGGTTGGAATTTCAAACTGAACCCTTTATTTCAATCACTGGGGTAGACTGTTCTAGTTCCAAGAGCCATGTTTGATGGATGTCAGTTATCAGTTATCTCCTCCTAATTTTCCCTCTGAAAGTTCTCCACTGCATTAACCGGGTATTGAACTCACACTCTTTGGGTCTGTCACTGGATCTAACCAACGCCTTTATCCACTGTGCCATGCGTCAGGACACATGGCACAGTGGATAAAGGCGTTGGTTAGATCCAGTGACAGACCCAAAGAGTGTGAGTTCAATACCCGGTTAAGGCAGTGGTAAATTAGCAGGAGATAACTGATAACTGACATCCATCAAACATGGCTCGTGGAACTAGAACAGTCTACCCCAGTGATTGAAATAAAGGGTTCAGTTTGAAATTCCAACCACCTGAAGAAGGCCGGAGCGTACAACGGCCAAAACGTTGCGACAAAGATGAGGACAATAGTCCGACTAATGTAAATACTGTACATAATACCTCATCTCAAAAATATAGACAAATTCTTGCACGTCAATACAAATTTGTCTAGAAATTATGATAATTTTAAATTAATAGCAGATAAAAGTCACTAGTTTCTAAGTTTCTTGTATATTTAAAGAAACATTTCTTTTGAGAATGCAAATTATTTTTCAGGGTACTGTCTTTCACACAAATGATAAAACTGTAACAATTATTTTATATGTTAATGTTACAGAAGCAACAAAATGTTTCTAAATTGATACTGAGCATGGAAAATGAAATCTGCCAAAATGGTTGTGTCCATGTCATACTAATGATCTTAGTGCTAGATTGGCAGCAAAGTCTCATCATTTCTCACTTGTAGAACTCTCTTCCGGCTTCTTGCTTCCCAGTCAACTTTGATATTCAAACCTTTAAATGTAACGTCACTCATTACCTTCTGTATACCTGTTCTTTTATGTCCTCTGTCCTTAATAGTATTTTTCTCATATTCTCTCATGCTCAGTAACCTCTTGTGTCTTAGTGGCTTTACTGCCTGGTTGGGGTGAAATGATTAAAAGAAACAAGAATATATCTCTTCTTTCTCAATCTATAGGTGAAATACTAGTACAGACTAGGTTCTCTAGCTTTGGTAGGACAACAAATCAAGGAGGATAATTCTGAATTCAAATCTCCTACCAATACGTCATGGGTCAGTATGACAAAGTAAGGTTCATTACTCCCCATGTCTAACAGTCTTTTAGAAAGGCCAGTCTTGCTGTGGACTGATAAATAGGCTGATATAAATAAATATGAACATAATATGCCCTATTTATTTATATGGAAACCATAACAAATAGAGGGGGGCACAACAGCACTCTTGGATAGAGCAAGTTTTCAGTTAAAAAACTTATTTCATGAATTGCTAGCTGTGCCTGTCCACCTGTAATGTGGCTTGTCATACTAATTGCTTATGCACACTGCTCCTAGCCTGTGTTCACATCCATTGTTTAGTCTCTGTAAACATTCAGCAAGCACTGATGAATATCAATGAATGTAATTTTTTTCTGTCTGTCTATATTTTCTTTACAAGTTTTTGTTCACATCAGCTATTGAACTAACAACTCTTTGGAGATGTCAGTGTAATTTTTATTTTTGCTCACTGGATTCAATCCACACTTTTATCCATTACCATTATAAATAATATTCATGAGAAATATATCGCATTTTGAAAAACATTTTACCTGCTGATGATTTAACTTCATCAGAAAAGGAATTTTATTTCATAAGTAAATCAACGTTAGTGATGTGAAAACCAATTTACATTTCTGTCTGAATTTCTGGTACATACAGGGTGCGATGAATAAATTGTCGCCATTTAATATTTTTAATTTTGTGCATGCACATTGTTTGTTTTTGATTTTGTCAACTGCACACTATAGTAGGGTCAGTTGGGCACCATCCGTGAGAAAAAGAGCACCATGACACATTTCACCCCACCAGAAATTTGGAAACAGCATACTGTACTGTTTGGCATTCACACCAAAAGCTCCAATACAAACATTTTAGAATGTTTGGGTGTCAATCTGAGGAGAGTGCAGAGGATTTGGAAAGAGTTGGATGAGTTTAATGGTGACTATGAAGGTTTGTTGAGTGATCACTATTGATGGCAACATTATTCTTCCATTCATCTTCCCACAGAGCCTCAGGCTCAACACAGAGGCCAACATCAATTACCTTGAGGAGGGAGTGCTGCCCTGGGTCAAGAGGATGGCTGCTGGAAGACCCTATGTCTAGCAACTCTGCACCATGCCACACAAACAGGAGAATCTAATCATGGCTGTCAGAAAATATTTGCGACCATATCACTCCTTACATCTGGCCACCTAACTCTCCAGACAGCAACCCCCTTAATTACTATGTGTTGGGCACAGTTGAGTGAGAGACCAACAAAACTCCTTGTAACACCAAAGATGAATTGAAGGCAAGGATTATGGAAGCATTCACTAACTTAAACAACGAGACTGTCCAGACATGATGCAGAAACCAAAGTCGTCTGGAGGCTGTGATTGAAGCCAATGGCAATTTTATTTACTCTTTAATATTTCAAGATATTTTTATGTAATTTTGGTAAATATACCTGTTAAAATGAGATGTCAGTGTAATTTTTATTTTTGCGTAATTTAGACAACAATTGAAAGCTGTATGTAAGTATTGATACACATTTTCTAAAAACCTGATTTTTACTTTAACTGCATCATTATAGAAATTAGATTTTAATTTCAATTCAATTTTTTTTATGGTTCAAATATCCAACATTGTTTCAGTACTAATTTAGTAAGAACAGGACAATAAGCTGAAATAACTTAATCATATATTAATCGTAGGGTACTCATTGATCATGGTACTTTCAATACATCTTTGTCAGAGTAAATTATATTAACTTTTTTTAAAATAGCATTTTCTGGGTCAAAATTGTGAGCATAAATATTTCAGTGTCATACAAGTGCATTGTGTGTGTTGTTTAATTCTAAGTTTGTTTTTTTTTGTTCATATATTCTTTACTTTAAATTTCCAAATGTTTCACTAATGTATTTTGAGTGGGTGGTGTTGTTAACCATTTGTTCGGTGTCAGAAAGTTGATACACTGTGTTATCCTAAACAATTTTTCTCTCCAGAATTTATGTTTCACAAAGTCTACCATTCATCCATGCATTTAATATTGCTGTCACATCTGGTCTGGTGCTTCTGCTATGTAAGATTATTGATGAAATCCAAAGGAGAATCTGCAATGTTATCGGTCCTAAACTGGCACCTCAGTTTTAGCTACTTCCCACCACCATAACATAGCTTGCCTGTGCCTTTTCTATAAATATTTTCATGGTAATTGTTCTGATGAGTACCTCTTTGGTACCTACACTTTATAAATTTAAGTGCAGCACTAGATTGGCAGCTAGGTCTCATCATTTTACATTTGAAATTACTAGGTGTAACTGTAACTTTTATGCTAACAGTTTCTTCTATCACACTCCCCACTTGTTGAACTCTCCTGGCTTCATGCTTTCCAGTCAACTTTGATCTTTAAATTGCAATCTCAATCATTATCTTATGTCTTCTTAATTCCTCTTCTTTTATTATTATTCTTCCACTATCTGTATTTTGTCTTTTTGTTATCTCTCGTAAACCTTATTCTGCCATCCATTTACTCGAGCTCACTATGTAGGTTATGTATTGCTTTCCTCTGTTGCTTTTGCCTTCAATCTGTCCTGTGAGTATCAGATTTTCCAAGCTCTCTTTCCTCATTATGTTCCCCAGAAATTTCAACTGTCCCTTTCTGATGTTAAAGATGTGTCCTTTTTGTTTCCATTTTCTTAAAAACTTTGTCATTGCTCACATGTTCAGACCATGGTATTCTCAGCATCCTTCTGTAGAACCACATTTCTATTGCTTCAAGCCTCTTCTTCATCTGTGAGGAGATTGTCCAGCATTCACTGCTATATAGAAAGACTGATATTATATATTAGTTCAGTACTTCTCTCCTTAATAATGTTTTTCTTTTGCTTATATTCTTTCACCCTCAGTAACCCCTTGCATCTCAGTAGCTTTATTGCCTTGCTTGTGGTAAAATGATTTTAAAAAAATGAGTTGGAGTTTAACAAATAGAATGTAAACAATGTCCACCAGAAAATACATTGGTGAAGCATATAAAGTTGAGACATCTTGTTAGGCTTTATTGCTTAATGAGAAAATATAAACCATTTTATCAAATTTATGTCATTCCCTTAGCATTAAACATAAAATTGTCCTTGTAGAACATCAAATATTTGATGTACAAACAAGAGTTAAGCAGGATTTAATGTTATGATGTTCGGATGATGCAAATAACTGTTGAAAAATGACATTTATTTGTAAATCTATTATTAATTATATTTTTTTCAAGTTACCTCCATTGTTTATATTTGGGACTTTGAAATCTACAATGCAACAAGCATATTTTTGTCCACAGAAAATAATAAAGTTATACAAACCGGCCAATCACTCGTCCAGTTGTTGGTCTGAGGAAAGTAGCCACAGCAAGTATCAACATGGAACCCAAACTGAGACTTATAAGTCAATTCATTCTCACACTTTTTAGCAATATTGCTAGAATCTTTTTCTGCCTGTTTAGCTAAGTTTTCATTGTGCTTATGCATCCTGAAAAAACCAAAGGCAAACATTGAAATAACTAAAGTTCAGTTCAATAAACTGTTCAAATTTCTTAGATGAAGCCTTTTCTCTATTAACTTTTACACTAGTTTATCTTTCTGATTCTTAATTTTCCATCCACACTGCTTAAAATTAATAGTCATAAAAAGTAAAAATTGACCTGAATGTTATGGTAAAAAGCCAAAAAATGTGATGAAATTAGTCTGAAAATTAATAGTATAAATTAGGTACCTCCACTTGATCGTGTAAAAAAAAGCATAGCATGATGAAAAAAGGCCCCAAATTCAATAAAAGCAAAGTTTTGTCATCAAAATGTTTATGTTATTATTAAGAGGAAAGACTAAAATATTTTTTTATTATTTTTGGAAATTTTTTATTCCTTTGTAGCACGTTAGAAATTTTGTTTCTTTTTACATCAGTGGCAGATAAAGGTTAGATTTTTTGCGTTTTTTTCTGGTGAAAAACAAATTGATTTTGAAATTCTTGCTAAAATTAAATAATTGTCAGATTTTAATGAAACTTTCAGGATATATTCAGAAATGAATGAAATTATTTCTGAATTTTTTCTTTTTAGAAAATCTTGGTAAATTTTTTTTTTTTACATATATTACCAGCTACTTAATTTCATGAAATTTTGAGAAATTAAATTTTGAAGGCGGGGAATTTTTTATTAATTAAAACAGAACTCCTTGGAGAAAGTAAATCATCAATGTTTTTTGTAAAACAGTTACCCATTTCATCAAAAATCTGCTCTGAATTGTAAAATAAAAAATGCAATAAAACTATGACATTATTTAATTAGAAAAGCTTTTAATTGCTTTTATAAATAAGATTTATTAAGGACACTATTGTCTGAAGAAGTAAAAATTTTTCAATGAATAATGAATTTTTACAAGAATTTTTTTCATTTTTTTTTAAATTTTAATTATAATAATATAATAGTTCAAAAATAATATAAAATTCTTCATTGCTTTCAAGACAGCAGTTTGGTGATATCATTAAGTGAAATGAAGTCGATTTACAAATTAAAATTTGAAAAGCTCACAGAAGTTGTTTGTACCCAAATATTTTTTTTAAATTTTAAAAATAATTTTTATTGAAAAAAACGTTCCTAATTTCTACCTATGGGAATCTATACATGACATAATCCTTAAAATGGTCACGTGATTTAAGTATCATCTGACACACTGCAATTATTTAATTTTTAATTCAGTTCTGTTTCATCATTAACTTCTTTACAAATCATCTCTTCAAAATATCAAAAAAAAAGTTTTACTTTCCTTAATTGCTATTTCACTAAATATTTTTATTTTATGTATTTATTTTAGTTTTGGTCATACTTCAATTAAGTAATTTTTTGTTTTTAACTTAAGAACCTAGAGATGAAATGCAAATTTCATAAAGCTTCTTGAAACCCAAGTAAAAGTCAATAAAATATTAAATAACTGCCAAAAATATGTTAATTTGCAAAAATAACAGTAGTTAAAAACTAAAAAAAATGCATCCACTTAGATTTGTAAATTTATGTCATTTCTGATCATCCATAAGAGCTGTCATCACCGTGAGAGCTTCTCGATAAATCAATAAAGATCAAAGAAAGAGGGGATCCATCATTAAGAAATGCTTGTATATTGGTGTTTTTATGCTATAAGTAATATTTATTTCAAATCAACTTTAAATTAACTTTAAATTTTCTAATTTTACTCAAATAACATGTCACAAATCTATAATTTAATTATGAAAGATTTTTAAAACCAATAAATTTGTTTGATTACAAATTTCTTAAAATTAAGAAAATAGCTCCTTTTAAAAAACTTTTTAAAAATTCAAGCAATTATTTAACATTCCAATCTATATAATTTCTGTCTGAAACACACCTGAATATTTTACTTACTGGAAATAATAAATGTAATCATTTAGCTTTCAATTAAAACTAAAATGAAATGTTCAAGAATGCTTTTTCATTTTTAAAATTTCATTTTTAAACTTAGGTATTGAAAATTCAGTGGAGGTACCTAGTACAAATGCTTAAACTTAGAAATTTAGGCAACTTAAGACCATTTCTGCATTTAGCTCTAGATAAGATGTATTTTCTAAAAAATATAATTTTTTAAAAACATCCCTATCTGAAGCCTCCCATAGGCTAATTTTATTCCAAACACATATGACCCTAAGTTATATTTTTACTTCAGACACTTCTATCTTGCCCAACTCTATAATAATATTTATTTGAATAGCATTATTATTATTATTATCAGTACCATAAAAGTAATTATCATAAAATAATTTTCAAATGATTTTTCTTTTCCCCTTTTAAATCATACTGTTTCTTTGTCAAATAGAAGTGATCTTCATCAGTGCTTTATAATTTTTAGCTGGTCTGTTGTGATTTTCAAGTATTCCATTGCTCAGGAGGAGGTTTTATAGATTTAATGATGGACAGATAGAAATCTTTAATATCCCGTTGGGTGAATGCCCAGTTATTCATGATTTTTTTTATTTTACAAAGTCAGTCTATTACTGATCTTTTAATTTTTTTTTTTCATTGATTTAAAAATAAAGATGTTCTTAGTTAAAAGTTAATTTCTTTGATTATAATTTTACTTATTTTTCCTAGTTAGCTTTTTGTTGGGTTTATTCATCTACATGTTGGGTTAGTTCTGAATTTTTCTTTGTTGTCTTTTAATGTGATGAATGCTTCTTAATGTAATCAATGACTATGTGATTTCATTGGCTTTGAGGTTAATTTTGTATGCTCTTGTATATTTTGGGTGTTTGATTTTCTATACTGTTGATGTATACTTTGTGGTGGTTTAAAGTTATATCTAATGTGTCTACCTCTTTTTAGTTTGTTTTGATGTTGAATTCTATTTCTTTCAAAATTATTTTTTCTGGTTTTATCCATTTTAATTTCTTAAGATTATGAGCCTATTTTCTCTGTATAATTCTGACTTTTTATTAATAATCTTAGAATTGTATAGTGTAGAATATATATTCCTCCCAGTCATAGCTTTTCGTTTCTGTCATAACTACCCAGGGTTACATCAAATGTTTTCTGTTACCTTCTTTAACCATGCTGTTTATCAAATAGGAATGATTTTTAACAATGTTTTGTAAATTTGATTTGATTTGTTGTAATTTTCAAATATTCCATTGCTCGGGAGAAGACTTTATCTAATATAGATTTAATGATGGTTAGATAGAAGTCTTTAATATCTAGTTGGGTGAATGTCCTGTTATTCATGTCTTTTATTTTACAGAGCCAGTCTATTACTAATCTTTTATTTTTTCATTGATTTGGACCTAGAATTGTTCTTAGTTCATAGTTAATTTTTCTATTATAATTTTACTTATTTTTCCTAGTTTACTATTTACTGAGTTTATAAGTCTACATATTGGGTTAGCTCTGAAATTTTTTTTTCATTTTCTAAATGTTAATATTATAGCAGATTCTTCCAAAAATTTTCTAAAAAAGAGCATGTTATTATTAAGAGGAAAGAACGTAGTATTTTTTATTATTTTATTAAATTTATTAATCCTTTCTAGCACATTTGAAATTTTGGTTAAAAATCTTGTTTTCTTGCATCAGCAGGTGGGCCAAAGATTAGTATTGGAAATTTTAGCATCTTTTTTGGCATTAAAATACATTGTTTTGGAAATTCTTGCAAAAATCAAATAATTGTCAGATGTTAATGAAATTTTCAGGACTTATTCCCAAATTCTGCTCTGAATCATAAAATAAAATATGCAATAAAGCTATGACATTATTTAATTAGAAAAGTGTTTAATTGCTTTTGTAAATAAGATATATTACGGATACTATTGTCTTAAGAAAAAAAACTTTTTTGATGAATAATGAATTTTTATAAGAATTGTTAAACATTTTTTTAAATTTTAATTAGAAAAATTTATTAAGTTTTAAATCTTTAAAAAAATCTCTATTAATTTCAGCCTTTTAGATGATATTATTATTAAGTGAAAACTATATTTACTAATCATAAATGGAAAAGCTTATTAAAAATCATCAAACACCAATATTTTTAAAAGAATTTTAAATTTATTTTGTATGTGTACAAGTGTGCTGATTTTTGTAAGTATGGATGACCATACACAACATTATCAAAAAAATAAGATCAATAACTACAGTAAATTTAAAGCTAACATTTGTAAAATTCAATAAAACATTAGATTACAGAGAATATTTTCCTAAATTTTTAAGATTACTCAGTACTTAAAAATTATATAAAAAAAAGGTGCTCACATCATTTTCTTCAATTATGTTTTACAGATAAAGTCTCCATAGAAAAATATTAGATCAATCATCAGGCTGTCAACGCGTGAACACAGCTAGTGTTAGGTTAAAAAATGCATTTCTGCTTAACTTAAAGTAAATAATGTTTATTTCAAACCAGATTAATTATATTTTAAATCAGCAAATATTCCTCAAATAAAATTTCAGAAAAGTATATTTTATTTTTGGAGGATTTTTTAATAAAGAGATTTACATTGCAATGAAAGATGACTAAAAAAGGGTGCTAATCAGCTATTTTAGCAAATGAAAAAAGAAAAATTCCTTCCTGTCAATTTAAATTAGTTTTTAAAATACAACAAAGTATGTTGCTTATTGGAAATATTAAATTTAGTCTATTAGCTTGAAATTAAAGCTAAAATAAAAGCTTCAAGAAAGATTTTTCATTTTCAAAAATTCATTTTAAACATTAGATATCATGTTTTTTGTAGAGGTCCCAATATAGTGGAATCATAGATCATCTGAAATAAGCTTTTGAATAAAGGTATGTAGAAAATAAAAATATTTTTGATACTTTCTAACTTATAGAATAAATGTGCATTGGCATAAAGGATAACTCTCAGAATGAGACATTTGGGAGCAGAGTTCAAATTCCAGTTGAGTTCATTACATACACTTACATGCAAATACCCTGAGCTATAGACTCGACCCTATAGCCTTAGTTGGCAACTAGTCTAAGAGAAGGAAAACTGAAAATCAAACCAGCCTAGAGTGGGTTTGGCTCAAGATACAGAACTGATCTACGTCTGTAGCACCATTGGTGTCTCTATGACCTTGATGGGTTACAGGACTCATGATAGTGAATATATAATAATAATAATATAATAATGTAGTTATAGTCCTTAGATGTGTACAGGGTGCGATGGATAAGTTGTTGCCATTTTATATTTTTCATTTCATGCATGCACATTGTTTTTCATTTTGTCAACTGCACAGTATAGTAGGGTCAGTAAGGCACCTTATGTGAGAAAAAAGAGCATCATAATGCAATTCACTCTACCAGAAATTTGGAAATGGAATGCTTGACATTTGTTTCAGAAGCTCCAATACAAACATTTCAGAGTGTTTGGGTGTCAATCTAGGGATAATATAGAGGATTCAGAAAGAGTTGGATGACTCTAATGGCAATTACAAAGGTATGGCAGTTCAAAAAACTCACTCTGATCATTCTGATAAGAAAAGAACCCTCAAATTTGTTGGTGAGTGCCTCAGACTCAACACAGAAGCCTACATCAAGTGCCTTAAAGAGGTAGTTCTGTCCTGGGTCAAGAAGGTGGTTGCTGGAAGACCCTATGTCTGACGACAGGACTCTTCACCATGCCACACAAACAAGAGAATCTAATCATGGCTGTCAGAAAATTTCTGCAGCCACATCACTCCTTACATCTGGCCACGTAACTCCCCAGACTGCAACCCCCTTGATTATTATGTGTGAGGCACAGTTGAGTGAGAGACCAAAAAACTCCTTGTAACACCAAAGATGAACTGAAGGCAAGGATTATGGAGGCATTCACTAATTTAAACAAGGAGACCATCTGGAAGAGATGCAGGAGATTCCAAAGTCATCTGGAGGCCGTGGTTGAATGGCGATTTTATTGAATAAATTTACTCTTTAATATTTCAAGATATTTTTGTGTAATTTTGGTAAATATATCTGTTAAAATGAGATGTCAGTGTTATTTTCATTTTAGCATAATTTCGACGACAATTTATCCATCGCACTCTGTATTTGAAATAAGCTTTCAAATAAAAGCCTATAAAAAACAAAATATTTCTTAAACTTCTTAATATTAACTTTTGACAAGACTGACTGATAGTAAACAAAATCTATTTCTAATACAATGTGTCAATACCTTTAAATATAAAAATCTAGAAGTAATCTACAGTATTAAAAAGAAGATATTTCCTGTTTTAACAGTTTTAGGGAATCAACTAAAAATGTAAAGATAGGGATATTTAGCTCTGTTAATGATCAGTGACAAAAATAATTCTCAGATGTTTGGGACAATAGGATTTTCTTCATGCAAACCTTAATTAAGAGAGAATTAAAATTTCCAATTCTAAAAAAATAACGGAAAGATTAAAAAAATTGTCATTTATATATTAGCTAACTGTTTATTTTACTCACTGCGCTATTTGCAAACCAAGCAATGAAGCATCCTTGGACAAGCCTTGATGCATCTTGACATGCTCCATCACAAACATAGCACCACCAGTTGGCAAATCCATAACCTAAAAATGTACAAAAGGAAATTAACAATGAGCAATTGTTCTGAGTTTTGCCTTCAACCATCTGGATTGAATATACAGTCTTCTATTATAAACAGGACACCTCCTACTTCTATATTGATAACTAATCAATATTTTTTGATTCTAACAAATGTCATAGTGTTCTTCTATATGTCATGTCCCTTCACAACATAGGCAATCATGGCTCACCACAATTTCCTGTCCTTTGTAGCTCCTAATAAATTTTGTCTATTTTTATCACTCTTAAACCCTGTTCCACCATCCAATTAACCAAGCTGACTAAGTAGGTTATGTGTTGTTTTTCTCCGTCCCTCTTGCCTTCAATTTATCCTGATTTTCCAAGCCCTCTTTCCTCATTATATGCCCTAGAAATTTCAACTGTCTCTTTCTGAAGTATGTGTTCTTTTTGTTTCCATTTTCTCTAAAACTTTATCAATGCTCACATGTTCGGTCCATGATATCCTCAGTATCCTTCTGTAGAACCACACCAGGAAGATGTAAAGAATTCTAATCTAAAAATATTATTTAAAAACAAAAGATTTTCCCTAGTTTTTATGAGTCTAACAGTACAAAACCTAAATATAGTTTGAAGAAGCAGAGATATGTTGAAATTAACTGTCCAAAAGAAACAGATGCTCTGATTCCTCTTAAGCAGTCAGCTTTTCAATAAATCCTTATAAAAAATGATTGCTGAATTCAAAATGTTAAGTGGCTGCTTTAAAGGAATTATACCATCTGTTCCTTTTGGACAGTTAATTTCAACTTGTTTCTCCTTCAGATTATATTTATTTTTTTCTTATTTCTGTTGTTTTTACTGCAATTCTCAAACAGAATTATTTTTTCATTTTTGATTGATACTAACATAGAATGACAGTCTAAAGCCTTCTTATTTTTAGGGTTGAATATATACTAATACAAATCCCAACAGCCACTCAAAGTACAGGGTTAGTGTGTAATGTTGTATGAGTGTAAGAAAAGGCAAGAAGTAAAGTTCACGGGGTTATGCAGGTAAGATAATGATTAACCCTAGATTTGAAAAGGTCAAGATTGTAGTGATTGAGAAAGGAGTTTGTTCTACAAAGCAGTAGTTCTTGGGAAGAAAGTGTCCAAGTGTAACTTACTTCTTACTAATAGAATACGAAAGGAATGGGGATGATTCATCCTTGTGCATGTGGCATGTCGAGTCTCGATTGTGAAGGTCAGTGGGGGGTGGCATTAAGGAATGTAGCTCATCAGAATACATGCCATGAAAATAGCAATAGAGCAGCGAGAGGCCTATGTTGTTTCGTCTTTGGGAAAGGGGTTGTAGGGTGGAAAATAATTTGTCACCCACAAAACAGCCCAGATATGGCAGCAATACTCCATTTTTGGTCTGATCTGGCTCTTGTAAGGATAGAGGATAACTGGAATACTACAAAGTACCAACCATTTTTCCAGCATCTTTAGTAATTGATGAGATATATAAGTTCCACTTTAAGGTCTCCTTGCCTTGAATGCCTATCAGGACTCAAGCTCTTCCCAGTAAGAAATCTGAGAGCAAACATCACTTTTTATCCTTTTCACTATCATCAATGGTTATGTATAAGGCAAACTGATACAACGAAATGAATAAACAAAATTTATTGATAATCCAGAAGAATATTCTAACTGAAACATTGCTCAGAGATTTGACTATATATTAAAATATAATAATTTAATACAAACCTTGATTGGTTTTGGAATTTTGACTGAATTGGTAGCCATAATTGCAAGTACACTTTCGTATTCTCCATCAAACATCATACGTGCCTCAAAAAAAAAAGAAAAAAAAAAGAATATTTAATCTGTGTGAAAAAAGTTCTCAGGTTTCCTTTCAACAAATACAAATTATCTTGAACCCCTATCCAATTCACTGTCAGAGTGTAGGAAATTCAGTCATTCAGGTTTTTATATATTAAAAATCCAAACATCCAAATTCCAAACAAAAATAAAATAAAAACAAAGAAAACATAGGTATGCCAGTTAAACAAATCATTTATATTTACAAACATACATACATGAATTCAAAAAAGTCAAAAAGGAGTAAAAATAGTCTTTAGGTGAGTTAAAGTCTTTGGTTAGTTGGTCCACAGTAAAAAGGTTCGGTTGAGAAAAGACTTTGATCATCAATAAAGATTCACTGACCATCCCTGCTATTGTTGTTGGACATGATTTGTTTGAAGTTGCTGACACATTGCTTCTTTCAGCAACGCTGGAGAGAGAAGGAAAAAAACTATGAAGCCACATCTTCTCTTAAAGCGAGAGCTGAGTAATCACATGCTTTATTTTTGAAATTACCATTACAGGAAATTCACCAACTAAGGGCAATAACTCTTCTCAACTTCCGAGTTATACAAGGGACTTAACTACTACAACATCTCCCTTCTTCAAGTGAGAGTGAACTCATCTAATTACTTAACAAAAAAAAAAAACAAAAAAAATGTTTCCTTGTTAATGGGAGAATATAGTGTCTGTTTGTCTAAGGGTGTGGGGAGCTTTATAGATCTAGTCTCTGTGGTGCCTTTATACATCTTCGGGATCTTCTTGACTCGGGGGTAGATCTACAGGATCCACTGGTGTGTGATACAGTGGTCGGCTGCTTTATCTGTGTAGGTGATGCCTGGCCCTCAGACCTCCTTCTCTGGCTAAGGTCTGGTGATGACCTGTTCTGAAGTGTGTGTGGTGTTGGGACATTGCTGATGTGCAGTTCCCTTTGTGATGCAATTTCTTCAGATGTGTGTGGTTGATCAGATCTATCTTCAAGTATTGAAGTATCTTTTGGCTGGTCTGATGAATTGCCTATTCCTTCGGCAGATGTTACCACTTTTAGACTCAACTATGTATGATCTCGGTGCCGCACCAGAACGCTGAATGATTCCGGGCTCCCATAGCTTTGTTTTCTCATGCTGGACATAGACTCTCTGCCCCGCATGTAGAGGTGGGTGTTGTCTGTTATGCTGCTTGTCATAACAGTTCTTTCATCTCTCCTTGTACTGCTGTAATGCTGTTCTTGTCTGCTCATCGCCGAGTTGCTGCTTGGATACTAGTGGTGTCCGTATTTGTCAGCCATTGAGCAATTCTGCTGGAGAGTTGATGTTCACAGACATTGGTGTGGCTCTGTATGCCATCATCGCTAGATAACTGTCTTGTCCAGTTTCTTGTGCCTTCAGTAGTATTCTCTTGTATATTCCGACCATCCTCTCGGCAAATCCGTTAGATTTTGGGTAATGTGGAGACAATGTCTTGTGTAGGAAGTTGTACGATCTGGAAAAGACCTTAAATTCCTTGCTCGTGAACTGTGGACCATTGTCCGAGTATAGAATTTCCGGTACACCTCGTTTCTCAAATATTGCCTTTATATTTTTGATGACGGCTGCTGATGAGGTGGAGTGGAGGCGTCGTATGAATGGACTTCAGCTGTACTGGTCCGCTACAAGCAGATATTCCCTCCCAGCCATTGAGAATAAATCTGTGCTGACGTATTGCCAAGGGTAAGTAGGGGTCTCATGCTGGTGTATCGATTCGGCAGGGATACTTGCCTGATACTTTTGGCAGGTGAGACAATTAAGCACTATATCCTCAATGTCTACCCAGTATAAAACTGACCGAGCTCTTAATCTGGTTTTCTCAACTCCTTGGTGTGATGCATGGAGTTCTTCTAATATACCTCTTTGCAGGGAGGCTGGTATTATGATTTTGTTGCTCTTAAGCAAAATATCATCTTGAACCCCAATCTCATCTCTAAAGTTCCAAAACAGTAAGAGGTAGCTTGGGCAGTCAGCTCAATTGGTAGGCCAGCCGGACATGACCATATACACAAGTTCTTTTAGTAATGGGTCTTGCAACGTCTCAACCCGGATGGTCTCCATTCTGGTTGGTGAAAAATTAAAGTAGGTCATCATACTGTGGGCATTGAGGTCAATTCCTTCAATGTGCTTGCTAGGTCTAGGTGATACTCGTGATAGGCAGTCTGCAATTGATACTGTTTTCCCTGGGGTATATTTCACAATGAAGTCATATCCTTCCACTTTCATTAGCATTCTCGCAAGTCTTGGAGGTGCTCATGATAGGTTCTTTAGCGCTATCGATTCTAATGGCTTATGATCTGTGTGGATGGTTATTTTGTGACCCCACACATAATGCTGAAATCTCTCCAAGCCAAAATCGATGGCTAACATTTCCCTCTCGATGTTTGAGTATCGAGTTTCTGGGCCTGACAGTATCTTGCTTGCAAATGCCACTGGCATTCCCTTTTGTAGCAGAGCCGCGCCTAAACCTGCGGTCAATGCATCCACCTGTAACACAATAGATTCCTTCGGGTCAAAATATCGGAGTGTTGTATTTCTTTCGATTTCTTCTTTGATTTGCTCAAATATTTTCTGTTGCTGGGATGACCACGTGAAATCATTTCTTTTAGATATCAAGTCACGAAGGGGTTTAGTCAAGGTTGCAAGTCGTGGTGAGAATTTTTTTAGGTAATTAACCAATCCTAGAAAACTGGTGAGCTGTTTTACATCCTCGAGTGGTTGCATTTGCATAATCGCCTCTACTTTCTTAGGATCTGGTTTGATACCATGTTTGATATGACTGAAAAAGGGATATTTCAGATGTCTTTACCACAAATTTCTCTGAGTTGAACTTACAGTTTTTTTTCTCTTGCCCTAAGCATTAGTTGCTTCAGTGCTTCGTCATGATCACTACCATCTTCTTCGAATCCATATACGATTATGCCATCACATATAGAAAGGACGTTTCTAAGGTCACCAAAATTCTTCTTCATTGCTCTCTGAAATTCATCTTGGGCACATTTTACTCCCATGGGAAACCTGTTGAACATGTATCTACCATATGGTGTTATAAATGTTGTAAGTCTTCTTGAATTCTCATCCAGGTTTAGGTGCCAGTATCCAGATTTGATGTCAACGGTTGTGAACCATCTTGCACCATTTAGCTCAGCGGTGATGTCCTCAAATGTCAGAGTGACATAATGTGGTCTGCGCACTGCTTTGTTTAAGTCACAAGGGTCTAGGCATAGTCTGACCGAACCATTGGTTTTGGTTACACAAACAAATGAATTCACCAATGGTGTTGGTTCTGTCACCGGGGATATTATGCCTTGGGCTACTAAAGAGTCCAATTCCATTTTCAACTTCTCTTTTAGAGCTATCGGGATTCGTCGAGGTGGGTGTACAACTGGTGGTACTTCTGGGTCCACATGAATGGTATATTCACCAGGTAGACAACCAATAGAATCAAATACATCGGGGAATTCCTGAATGATTTTCTTTCTTTCATTTAAATTTCCTTTCCAATTTGATCTTGGCATTGGAACTGGTTTTGTATTCTGCTGGGATGCTTGGTCATTGTTTGTCTGTACCTGATGATTTTCTGTAGCAGTAATGACTGATTTTACAGTTAAGTTTAGGGTCACTAACCCTAACTCCCGTGATGTCTGTATCAATATTGGCCCTTTTGAATTTACAAAATGGAATGTTGCACTAATAAATCTGTTGCGGAATCTTACCCCTAGCCGACAGGTTCCTTCTTGATCAATTGTTGTTCCGCCGAAAGCAATTAACCGTATTGCCGTCGCTTTGAGTGGTACTCCATGCAGTTTTTTACATATTTCCTTGGGCAAAAGGTTGATCATAGCACCTGTATTGACCTTCGCATTGACGTCTATCTGCACTTGTCTGTTGCCAATTTTTAACTTGGCATATGCCTCTATAGTGGTTGATGGTGACTGCTGAATGGAGTGGAATATCTTCACTTGAACCACTAGCATTACTTTCATTTTGTGTCGCCGTGTGGATTCTCCTGTCTTTGTGCCACCGTGACTGCATCACTCTTTTACTTGCATGTTTTTTATCTCCTGTCTTGGAGCGGCAAACATTTGCAAAATGTCCCTCTTTGTTGCATCTCATGCATGACTTCCCTTTTGCTGGGCACTCTCCTCGAGGATGTCCTTTGCCACAATATCCACACTGTGTTGGCTTTTTATTATTCTTAGCCTGAATTGCATGCGTACTGCTCTCTTCTACTGGGATGCGTATAGCTTCAACTTGCTTGCAAGTCACCTCCTCTGTCTCTACTATGGGTAGCGCTTTTGCTATAGTCAGATTATTACCTTCCTTAATTAAGGATTTCTGCGCTGACTTTAGATAAATGCCAAATA
The DNA here is from genome assembly GCA_964036315.1 of Acanthosepion esculentum. Lineage (NCBI taxonomy): Eukaryota > Metazoa > Mollusca > Cephalopoda > Sepiida > Sepiidae > Acanthosepion > Acanthosepion esculentum. The sequence goes on along the minus strand of OZ038478.1, from coordinate 124,033,737 downwards.
TGAAGAGATCGACTATAAGGGTGTCTTCCACCAGTTGGTCGTATTCACATTGTTTGGCTATTTGGCGAAGCCGTTTCAAGAATGAGTGTGCCGATTCGTCTGAATTTTGTCTGCACTGCAGCAGTTCGTGTCTTGCTACGCGAAAATTCGACTTTGGGTTCGCATACTGTCTAAAGTATTTAATGTATGTTTCGACGGTCCTTTCTTCTTCATGCCGAAAAACAAATGTGTCACTTATTTCTTGTCCCTCGACACCGGCCCATAACAAAAGATATCTAACCTTGACGTCGTCGTCAACATTACACATGGGACCTTCAAAATGGAGCCTGACTTGACGAATAAATCTGTCCATTGATTTGGCAAAGTTTGTGCTGGACCAATCTATTGTTGGTGGAGGTACTTGAGATGAAGCTGCCATACTAAATCTTATTGCTTTGGTATAAAGATAATTATCTTACCTTAGTGTTTGGTGCCTACGCACGTGTTTGTCTTTTTTTTTTTAAATCCTCGAGGAGAAAAAAAAACAAATATCACGGCTTATTCATTATTTCCAATTTTGGTATAAGTGTGTCCTTGTAATCCCACTTCTGACACCATGTTATGTTGTGGGGGGTTATCGGATAGGATGGCTACGATAATGAACGGATAAGGCGAGAGCTGAGTAATCACATGCTTTATTTTTGAAACGCCATTACAGGAAATTCACCAACTAAGGGCAATAACTCTTCTCAACTTCCGAGTTATACAAGGGACTTAACTACTACAACATATGGGTTTTTATAAGAAATTTTTCCCAAAAGTAGGCTCAAGAAAAATAGGGTTTTAGTTTTCTCTGATTGGTTAAATATTTCACATGGTGATGTTAATTTCTAACCAACAGACACTTTGGTTTAAACAGTGTGTGTTATATTGTGGAATCTTTTTGACATGTTTGTAAATGTTGTCTATTATTGGGTAGAAATAAAGTTTGAATGTGTTTTAATATGGTATGTATGTGGGTAATAAATTGTGTTGAAAATAGGATTTATTTCCTACAAGAGTAAGAAAATCAAGGACAAAGAAATTTCTCCTGAATTATCTTGTCTGCCTCTCAGGAACAATTACTACTACCTTCATCTATGACTTGTCTTTAATCACCCTCCAATTCAAAACTTAGAACAAAAATTTTCATACAAGATATCTTGTTACACACTCAAGGATAATCATCACTTTTACTGCCTTAACAAACTGTCTGAAATCCCCATCCTGCAAGATTAAAAAAAGACAACATAGAAATTACTTGAAATATATCTCATCTGTTTTTTCAAGACAAATATTTCTTTCATTGTGATCTATAAATACAACCTTTGACCAAAATGATGGAATCTACACACTTAGAAGATGTTCACTCAACTTTTTGCTTTGTTAAACAAAACTATTTTCATTTAATCACCATAGAAAACCTATTCTGTCTGCCATTAGCTCCATGAGAGCTACTCTTTGTATCTTCTTGTACTCAGTTTCTTCAGTGACATGAAGTAGAGTGATTATTTTGAATCAATTGATCGGTCTATTGCTAGGAAAGTTGATTCATTATGTTGTGCCAGACAATTTTTCTCATCAGAATCTATCTTGTACATTTATAAATCTATCATTTTCCCATGCATTAAATATTGCTGCCACATCCGGTCTAGTATTCCTACTATATATCTCAAGACTCTTGACATGGCAACAAAACAGTTTGGATCTTAATCTGACTGAAAATTTAAAAATGGTCCATGACAAAACCCTATCCTGATAGGCTGATCTGTCAACTGCTATTCAAGATCTTTGGAACCATTACTGAAGTCTAAGTCCCAAAGAAATTATGCTATCATTAAATTCCAATGAGGATTTGCAAAATACTAAGTGTGATTTTTTTTTTTGCTAATGATTCCATAATTTTCCCTTATGTGATGTTAAAAAAATGAATCCTGTTAAAACAGGATCTTGATCAATAAACTGATAATAGCAGTTCATCAAACAATAGAAAATTTCACCCTGACAAGAAATTTCAATAAACTTAAATAATGCCTAAAGGTTAAATCCACTTTAGCAGGAAGGGAGACAAGCTACTGCCACTGCTTAGAACACATCCATTAAGCTAAATAGTAGAAGTCTAATATCTTCAGAAATTTGTTAGCCAAGGATAGTGAGTTCAATCCTAGGTATAACCATAAGAGTTAACCTAGTTAACAAATCCTTTTTCTTAAAATTAATTCTCTAATTTGATTGTATTTTTTATGAAGCCAGAAAGTTCAATTCTTCAGACAAATGTTGTTTTATATCATATATGCTTTTTTTAGTTATAAAATACAAAGAGATTGATTTATGCCATTTCTTTTTTTTTTTGGCTATAAAATAAAAAAAAGGTTGTTTCATGTCATACCTGCTTTTACTGCTATAACTATTGTCAGTGGTCATACTTCTGAATCACTGACTACCTGAGTAAGAAGACACAAGACAAAATTTCTCATGAAATATCTCATCAGCTGCTCCTAAGTGGTTTACTCATTCTTTGATATTTTTTCAATTTTCTACATATCATTTATACTTTTATTCCTTTCCTTTCTTTTCATTCAAAATAATAAACATATATTTACATTTATATAAATGATATATATATATTTCTTTCATTGTGCTCTATAAATACATTTATATAAATGATCAGCATTTCAGTGTTTCAATAACTTACATTAGGATTTGTGTTGTACTTCACATAAATCTTCCCTTCATTTGTCTCATAGGCGACGCCTTTATTTATACAGCCTCCTCCACTTCCAATTTGTTTCAGTGTTGTATAGCCAAGTTCTGCTTTCAGTAAATTCTCCATGTTTTTCTAAAAGAAATGAAAACGAAAAATCAGCTTTAAATCTTGAAGTTCTGAATATCAAATGAATATTCTTTCAAATCAGAATCTTGTTATTCTATCAAGATCACAATGACTTAACCTACTGAACCATAAACGTGACCACTTGCCAATCAGAACCAGCCAACGCCCAATTTGGAAACATGTCAGGTTTGTTACACATATATCGACATAGCTGTCTTCTTAATCCATTAATGTTCCCTGTCACATTTGGGGATGATGGTCATTAAAGAGTAAAAACCCATAATTTTTCTTCTCACTTAAAATTTGACCTGAAAGGAATTTAATTTTTATCCTACCCATTATACAGTTTAGATCTTATTCCTTTACACTCTCATATGTTCTAGTTTATGGCATTTTTTCTATAGACAGAGATTTGTAAATGTTGAATAATTTGAACAAGGATGGCATGAGGTTTTGCCACAAAACCAAAGGAGTAGTTTTGTCAAGGAGTCAAAAGCCCATCAAAAGATAGATGTAAAAATAAAACATGATATTGTAGCGGACAGGCCCGTGGACGATGGAGTAGCCATAATTGTTGTGCGTGTGTGAAGGGGGCATTCACCACAATTATTTAGTTCTGAACAGGAAAAGGTGTGTGAAGAATTACGCCAATTACATTTGATGTAAAATAGCAGATGACAAAATACAAGACAGAAGATAAAGTTGATAACAACATAACAATAGGATTTATTGTGGAAATGAATATACATGTATGTGAGACAGAGTTACGTCCCTTTGAATTGGGGAATTTGTGATTGAGCTCATATTAAGAATAGTGTAACATGTTTGGAAAGTATGAACAAGTTATAGAGTTCAAAGATAATACTTGCATGAATAAAGGATAGTTCATTTAACATCTGACTGGATCAATTGAGACAGGTGTACCTTGAGAGTCACATCCTGATGGCTGTGTTGAGATGTTCAAGTGACGTTAGCAAGTCAAAAAGAGTGAGTGAGAGTGTACGAGAGTTCGTGTGAGGGTCACACGTGTTGGGTTTATGGGTTTATATATCTTCGCTGTACCACGTGGTAGGCTCCAAATTGACTTTGCGCCTAAATTGATTTTGCGTGTGGGAGCGAACTGATTGGTCCGTTTTGACCAATCAGCAAGCTGGATTTACGGTGATCGACCAATGGATTCTCGTTGATATTTTTGTATGTAAGTAGATGTTATTTACCTCAAGTAGGAAGGGTGCATTTCCTAAAAGGGTAGAGTTGGTTGTTGTGGACGATTCCACAATATTATATTTTGATTTTAATGTTTTGTTTTGTATACAATAAAGAGTTAAAAAATAAAACAGTAGTAACATACAATACTGAAAATAACAGTAACATAAAATATATTAAAATGAATTTTTATACAACTGGCTGAAGTAACAAATGAAAAATATATGAGACCAAAAAAAAGAATGTAATCTTGAAATTTCACATTCTAAGTCATAATCACAATCTAAAAACTGTGTATTTTTTAGTCTTAGTTTCAACAGTAACAGGAAGTATTGGAAGAAAATCATAACTTTGGTTTATAAGTAGGAAAGTCACAGAATATATGTATTATTCATCATAATGTTTAGTTAGCATAACAATTGATTATATTATCTATTTATAATTTATTTAATGCAAATTAAATAGTCAATTGGTATGTTTTTTTATTTCTTTATTTTATGAATGGATAATGATGGTTCCTTTTTTTAAGGAATGGCATGTTTATGTGGGTTTTATGAGTAATGTTGACCTCACAACTTCCCCTTCAGGATTTAACTAACAGCAAGATGGTGGTGGATAAGTTGCCAGACTAAATTTCAAAACAAAAAAAAAAACAAAAAAAAACACCCTTTTAAAACTTCATGGCACCAGAATTTACCCTCTAAACTGGTTGTCATACAAAACTAGAGAACCCAGTTTACCCCGCGATTTAAATCAAAGTTTGGAGTAGTCGTATAGATTCATACCATTCCTAGAGCTTAAATCAGAATTTGAAACCGACTTCACTTGCCAATTCCACTTTCCGAGATAACCATAAGACACGTACAATACATCCATGTTAGTTTTTTTTACCTTTAACTCAAAGTGTTGTTGCTTATTGCTAAAAATTAGTTTACTTTATTATTTTTGCTTTCATTTTAATGAGAAAATAATGCTACGTATTTAAAATTACCTATTTAATTTTTAAATGAAATTATTACTTATTTTCTGGTTTAATTTCCTTTTCAAGTTAAACTGCCTAGTTTCTAGTTGCTAAATTAAAATAAAAAGTAAAAATGATCAGAGGACCATTTTTGTACATTTCTGAACGTTCATATATATTTTTTCAAATACAATCTCTCTCTACACTCAAGTTTTTTTTTCCTTTATGTACAATTTCAAAATGTGCAAGAAAAATGTCAAACTAAAAAAATAAACAATGAAGCCTCAATCAATTTGCTTACGCACTGTATTTCAATCGCTTTTTAGTGTATAAATTTACATTTAACAACTTCTTTACGTTCTTGTTTTCTTTCAGAAAATTCATTAATATTTGTTTCGTTTTTTTTTTTTTTACCTTTGCTATTTTTATTTATATTTTGATAGAATTTTATTTTCTTAACAAAACCAGTCGGTAACAAGTTCAAAATCCAAATTGTCTCTCTTAGTTTCTGTTTATTACTCCAGCGATAATCAATATTAAATTATTGATTTATTTTAAAAATAATAAATTTTTAGTAGCTCAACAACTAAAAAACAAGTCTAAATCTGGTAACTGCATTTTTTCTCAAAATATTAAAACTTAAATGAACGGTCAAGAAGTATGGCAATTTAGAAAAAAATCATGTAGAAAATATATGGCGAAATTATAATTATTTTTATTTATTTATGTAGTTGTAGTATTTTCAATTAAATACTTTTTTTTTGCTTCCCCCAGTTTGTCAGGTCAAAAAAAAAATCTACATCTTAAAACACAAAAAAAGTTAAACATTCAAATTTTACACCAGAATGGAAATTTTCATTACAATTAGTTTCCAGGGCTTAATCTACAAATTTTTACCCATTTTACTTTAAGCTATTATAATTATATTTGTGAATGAAGTAAGATTTTACAAATTTTTCAACTGGAAAAAATTTATAATGAAAAATTAATAACGTTACTTAGCGTAAAACTAAAAGCTTGATCAAATTGATAAAATAGTTTGTTTTTTTTTTTAATTAAACAAAGTGTTAAAATTATAACTTTTAATTTTAAATAAAAATGAAAATATAGCCATGATATTGGCAGAAAATCCACATTTGTTAATGTTAGCAAAGTAATTTGGGTTCTCGAAATTACTTGAAAGTATGCAACTCGAAAAAGATAAAAAGAGATCAACTGACCTTATTTTTTTAAGAAAAGACGGTGGTCTATGAATATTTGTTCCTTTTGTAAGAAATTCAACTCGAATGCAAATTAGAAAAAAAAGAGTTGGTAAATGGTGGACAAAAGCTTTTTTTACTTTTCATTGAATTGTCAAGCAAGACCAAACGAGTTCCAACTTTCAATTGATTGTTTCTATTTTTTGTGAAACTAAATGAAAGTAATATGCTGAAATTAATTACACTGATTTAATGAAAAATGAAATTTATTTTTTTGGGTCATGAAAAATGCAAGTGGCATAGATTTTTTATTTGCCAAGAAGTCAGACATAAGGCTACAATACATGTATGAGTAAAAAACGAAACCAGTGAGAATCGAACTAAAAACTGTACTAATCATTGATTATTAGGTGCTCTATATATTGTTCTTTATTTACTAATTCAGTTTGCTTCAAAGATGGTTGACCAGATTAAAACACTAAAAGACTAAAGTCAAAAGTCAAAAATCCGTGTTTTTATGCTATATTTACTAAGATTTTAGCGTAAATTCGGTACAAGACCACAAAATGGGGCACTAAGTGAGGTGTCAACTATTATTACACTTACTGACTTACACTACAACTAAGAGGTTCCCTATGTTGTTGTTTTTTTAACAATTTGATATAAGGCCACAAAAGTATAGGGCACTCAATGTGGATCAAACTCAGTAGCAACGGTCAGCCAATTCTAACATTACCTTGCATCGAGATAGCTGTTTTTTCATTTTGGTTTTTATTTTTGTTTTCTTCCCGAGTTTAGAGAGCGAGTTCGTAACCCACGCTTTCATGGACTGGGAACAAAAATTACCCAAGACGCCTCATCAAACGCGATTAAGCGGAACCCATCTAAAAAAAGAAAAGTAATGCCTGCTGGGAACAACTCACGAGGAAAGTCCATACCAGGACGCTAACTACTGTAGTGTAATTCATGTTTAACTAAAATTAAATAAAAATGTTATTTTTACCAAACTTAGAAACAATGCAACAAGAACAAAAAGTAGTGTAGTCAGTGTGACTTGAACTCATTACTACTGAACTGAGTAAGTGCGAGACCAATTTGCTAACCAAGAACACGAAAAGGACTTTTTTTCTTCTTACAGTACCGACAGTCCTTATTTAAATTCGTGGAACAATTACATTTTTACAAATCAGTAAAATAAAATCTTCGTGCTGTTAGTTAGGTGATGTTTTTTAAAAAATAAAATAATACTCTGCCTCAAACCTAGACTATCACACATTTCTAAAGCGCTCAGCATGAACCAAACTTATTCAGGATAATGCTATATAATTCATTGTTTCATCGCTTAAAAAATAAAAATGACGAACGGATGGCGCAACGCAAAGACAATTTATTCATCGACGCCATAAGAAATGGGCAACCACTCCCATTGGATTATTACGTAATGAATCTCATACTCATCAGTGTTGCGTGATTTGATTTGATTCGATTCACGTTAGCCAATCATAAACAAGGACATAAACTAAACAATGGAGGTAATATGTCACATGTAATAATACTAATAGTAAATAAAGTAAACTAATGAAATAATAATAGCCAAAGGAATTATCACTGCTTTTGTATGAGATAATAATGAACACTCCTTTTCAATATCGGAAAGAAATTCAGCTAAAAATGTAACTCGGAAAACAAATTATGAAATGAAATGTCATTTTTTATAACTGCCAGCGTTTTTTATTTTACCTTTCAATTCATGAAGATTATTGCTGGGTTCTTGTAAATCAAAAGAAAAATAAAATGCATTTTGTGATTATAAATAAAACTGATGTCAGTTCTGAAAATTTATTTCTTGTCTTATTTTTTTAAAAATAAATGTCTCAATTTACCTGCTCAATTAATTACAGAATAACTTTATCCGCCGCTTCGTTTCGGGTTCCTAGTTAAATTATACAAAATTTAACCCAAAAACCGGAACGAAAGTATACTGATATTACACCTTTAAAAAAAACTAAAAAAAAGGTTTTTTAAAGTAAGATCTTTTCGGCTTTCATTATTGCAATAATATACAAAGCAGAAAAATGTGTCCCACTTTAATTCCACCCACACATATGAGCTACTGAATAATTACTCCAGCCCAGAGAAACGATGAATCAATCTCTTAGTCCGAGTTTAAAATTGGATGTGGTACCGTATGCCACATAATAATACACGCAAAATTTCAAGTCAGAAAAATATTATTTCAAATAAATTAGAAATTTATTTTCAGTACTATCGGACGGAAAGTAGTAGCCCACGCATACATAGACTATGGTCAAAAATTGATCTTTTGTCTTTTGGGATGCTGCTCTAGCACTCTCCCTAAGTAGCGATATTACTCGTGGAGACGCCCCCGCACCCGGAGTTATTGCACATTATTCTCCCTTCTTGTAAACAACATTAAATTTAGGTTGTCAGAAAAAGTCATAGCAGCAAAATCATAAGGTACTTTTGTTTGAATAGAAAATCATAAGTAAAAAATTATAACTTCATAATATAATTTGATTAAAAAATTATTACTTTTAAGTTTTTATGATTACCACTGTTATCAACATTTATTTAGTTTATCAAAAATTTAAAATGTTACTATTTAAATAAAAAATTATATATGACTTTAATCTTAAGATTAAATTATTAAAATTTTAAATGAAAATATTTTCAAGTACACTTGTGTACGAGCAGTTCCGACACAACTATTTTCTTCAGTTCTCCTCCCTGTTTTGATTGATTTGTTTTTTTAAAGCTTACCAACCTTTTGTGGGTTATTTAAAGCCCAAACATATTTTGGATTGTTCATTTGTTTTTTTTTATAGAATAACAATGATTTTTCCAGTTACTAGTCCTACTATTTAACCCATAGCTGGGGGGAGATGGATTCATACCTTTCCCTAAGACTATCTGCACACAAGTGAATATAACAAACTTTACTGGAATTTGAACTCAGCTCTCCAATTTCTCATTCCAAGCTCAAAATGGCTAATCACTTATTCCTCTTCAGATGTGCCATTCTCTTTCTGCTTTTCATGTTTTTTACCATTTTACTGTAATTTGTTCAACAATTGTCTCTACACAGTTTTCACTTTGTGACACTTATCAATGCATGTAAATTGTTCATAGTTTTCAACATATTGCACCTTTAGAATGATTTCATTTTCATTGTTAGGTTTATCAGGATTCTCTATGTTAGAATGTTTTAAAATTACAATGTATTTTGAATTATCTCAACATTTATTCTTTGCTGATTTGTGTTGGAGTAGGATGGGGTTTTTTAGTAAACCAGTACCAAAATCCAAGATGTTATGAGGTTTAGTATGATTTGGGTGTTGATTAAAATTTCGAAAGTATTTTGTTATTTTAGCCAAAAAGGTACCAAATTTTACATGTTTTTAATTATTGTTACCAATCAATGCTTATTCTATACTAATTAATCTTTCTATGATGTTCTATTAAGTAAGTTTGTATTTTTGAATTGAAAAGTTCAAAATTGCACATGAAGTTTTTTTTTTTTTAAATACAAATACAGCATTTTTAATGGCACTTACAAAACACAAAGAAAATTACTTGGATGAAAGTATCCTGTGTACCTGTTGTGAAAAAGGTAAAAAAGAACCACCCCACCTCAACATCATGCCAGGTACTATTCAAGTGACTCAAAATAATAAAATGACTGGGTACCAGACAGGAAACTGGTATATGGATACTTAGTCAGAATAGAGGTAACACCACTTGGTACCCAGGGTACTTACTAAAATTTCAGAACCATACTGACACCTCCCACTGATTATGGGTTTGGTACCTTACTTGATATGACACAGGTATATAGTATATGAGAAAATAACAAATTAAAAATATGAATGGTGTTTCACTAACTAAAATGACAACAAAATATTTTTAGTACAGGTGTACAAAAATACCAATTTTTCAGATAGAGTGGTGGTATCATAAAATTTCTATTGATTTTTTTATGGTAGTATGACATCATGAATTTTGGTATCACCCTCCCCACTCCAAGTTAGAGGGTCCCTTACTGATTTCTGTTAGAGGATTATTTATTATTTATTGATTTGTTCCAGAAAAGCAATTATCACAGAATGGGATAAATCTTTAGATGGCATTGTATTTTTAGGGGCTTGGAATTTTGCATCCACTGACACATATAATTGTATTTATACTCTAAATGATTGTATACAATGGTTACTTAATAGATACTACCTATGACTAATTGATGAGTGAGTCAGTAGTGACATTGGTTTGTTCACTCTGGACCAATTAAATGGCTTGGTGGTCTAAATAAACAAAGAAAATTATTACAAATATTAACATAGTACATGTAAAAATTGACAGGGTACTATTTTGTTGATTGAAAGGCAGGCTAAGAATTAATTTGCAAGTCCTGGGTTAGGTAGAGTGCACAACTACTAGACTGATTCAAGGCAGAGAGCCAGGGAGTGATACTTTGATCCTCAATAGAATTGTGAGTCCATAGACGAATAATTCCATTTTTATGGGTACTCTGCTAGTAATAGTGATGATAATGATGAAGATGATTCAGTGGAAGAGGAATTGTATTATATTTAAAATGGTTAGATAATTCTTTAATGATCATTGTACCAACTTTAGTGACTCAGAGGTAGAAATCTGCAATTAATACCAGATTTCATTTCAGTTATAATTAATATCGAATTTTAGACATTAATGGATTAAGATTATTCATTTTACTACTTCTTATTTGTATGTCAAATTCATAAAAAATATTTATTTTTATCTAAGATCATAACCATGTTATTTTCTAACCACATATTTTTCTGGGCATGCCACTGACCATAGTGCCATCAGATAATACATTAATAAGCAGCATAAGGATCATCGTAATATTAGACAGCTACTAACAAACAATACCAAAATACTAAGAAAATGAAATAGTAAAAACAAACTCTGGATCCTTAAAACAATACTGATACAACAAAAACAACAATTTATGAATATAAACAATTATAACTTAAATGTATATAAAAAAAAAGTCACATCTAGTAACAACACTCATTAGTTTTATGAGTCACCATTGTATCTACCTACCCTGATGATGATTTTAAAAAGTCAAAAGCTTGGCCCATATTTTATGTACTTTTCTTCCGAAATGAACATCAGACAATTTCTGATGGAATTTTCTCCTTGTCTGTGAATGATTATTCATAATTTGGGAAAGTTCATCAGTAAAATTAATCAACACAAAACATGTTGTTTTTAATAATAATAATAATACATACATACATACATGCATACATACATACATACATACATACATACATACATATATATATATATATATATATATATATATATATATATATATATCAATTATGTGGTGAAGGTTCAATTTATATTATGCAAATCATTCATATGAAAAGCAGATAATGAAGTTAATGATATGGCAAGAATCACTCTCGCAAACAATTTTTTTATTATTAAAAATTGTTTGCGAGAATGATTCTTGCCATATCATTAACTTCATTATCTGCTTTTCGTATGAATGATTCGCGTAATATATATATATATATATATATATATATATATATATATATATATATATATATATATATATTCTAAATACCTTTAAGTGAACAATGATCAACCACGACTTTAATGTTTACTTCCAAGTTTAATGCATTTTCACATAATCATTAGGTGGTCAACACCTGCTTTTTATGAAACTAGCCATTTATGCCCATTCAGCTTGCTCAAGTTGTTATGAGGGTAGTTGATGTGTGCATAATATGCACACATCAACTAAACCCACCAAGGGGGGAAATGGTCATACTGTCAAGATGGAAATGCCAAAGAATTACTGTTATGTGTGTCTTTGTTCAAACACCAGAAAAAAATCAAGAGTGCTTAAAAGTGCTCTCTGTCTTTCTCTCTCTCTAAACATACACACACACACATATGTATGATAAAATAATATGATAAAATATATATATATATTTAATAAATGTTGGTGATTTAATATAATGTTTTTGTTGTGTGTTTATATTTGGTCAAATTTTTATTAGGACTTCCGCAAAGCATTTTCTACATAAAGAATTATGTTCTGCACAAGACTGCCCATAACTTTGATTTTATAAATTTCAGCCTAATTAAAAAAAGAACATAATTCTTTATATAAAAAATAATTCAAGTTTTATTAAATCCATTCTTTAAGAATCCAAGTGGTTAGAATGTTCACTTATTGATCATGAGACCAGGGTTTGAATCTCACCATGACTGATTTGTCAAGAAGGTAACTTCTTGATGTTATTGGCCTGGAGGAGGTGATCCCAGCAGGTGGCACATTTGGAAAGTGCCTGAAAACAATACCACAAGTTGACCCAAACCTTGTAAGTGAAATTGGATAGACAGAACACTTGGGGAGCTGTCAGTGATTGTGCTAACAAAAAGTTACAAGTCACCGTGACCGAGGATTTGAGCATACTGGCCTTGTTCAGACTGTTGATCATGCTAGATAGCACACTCTCTCTCAGAAACTGTAACTAACATTCAATTAGAATCATTACAGTATAAACCACAGGTGGGCTCTGTGGGTGTTGGACAAACACAAATGTACCTGAGCAGGCGTCTGCAACAGGGATTAGCTAGCCACCCAGTAGACGAGCATCCTCATATACAAGTGGCTAGCCACAATATATATATATATATATATATATATATATATATATATATATATATATATATATTATAAATTTACAAAACAGTGCTCAATGCAAATCTACAGAGCATAAATATAAATTTAGTAATTTAAAAATATGGTTCCATCACTACACAGGAATTACCATGTTTCAAAAACAGAAACTAAAAACTTCAAATTCAATTTGGCTCCTAATTAAAGTTGAGCACTCTTAATCTTTAATGGATATGTATACATACCTTATAAAAAACCCAATACTAATCTTTTGTATATACACCCTAAATCTAATCATCCTCCATCTATAAGTAAGCATATACCTTTATCTATCAAAAAGAGAATAAGTACAAATTCAGCAAATGAGAATATTTTCTATGAATGTATTAATTTCTATAATAATAAAGCTCTAAAAGATAGTGACTACAAAAGCCCAAAACTAACTTACATAAAAAATAAAAATGGAAAGCATAGAAAAAACAGAAGTAGAAAAATAATTTGGTATACACGCCCATGCAACCAAATGGTAAAGAATAAATTAGGACAAAAATTTCTTGCATTAATTGGTAAACATTTTCCTAAAGATAGTAAACTCAGTATATTTTCAATAAAATACCCTAAAATTAAGTTACAGTTGTACTGAAAACTTAGAAAAAATTATTAAAAAACATAATGCTAATATCTTGAATAAACATTTAGACCAAGATCAAAGAAATTTAGACAGTATAATAATAAAAAGAGATGAAGATAAACAAAAATGTATGTAACTTCAGAAATCCTCATAACTGTCCTCTTAATAATAAATGTCTCACTGAATCATTAGTGTACCAATGCAATGTCTCATCTATTGAGGATCCAGACAATGTAAAAGTCTCCATTGGATGCACAAGACATGAATTCAAGAAACAGTTCAACCAACATCAAAGTTCCTTTAGGATAAATACCGAAATCAGACATCCATATCAAAATATTTCTGGCACTTAAAAAAACCCAATAAAACACCTACTGGCAACACATATATACAAACTAACGGTGTCAGCATGTGAAACTCTTTAAGTCCTACTTTCACTAACTTTTACATGTCCTACATTGAAAACAAAATATTTGAAACAACCAATAAACCTGAAATTTACACAAGGTATGTCAATGACATTTTCATTTTGAAAAAAAAAAAAAGATGAAATCACTAACCTGAAATTAACTTTTGAAAAAAAGCTCAACACTAAAATTCACATATGAACACAGGGTACATAACAAGACATTGACATTGAGATAGAGCTAAAATCCAACAAATTTACCACTCACCTGTATAAAAAACTTGCCAGTACAAATTCTTGTCTTCTATATTATGATATCCAATGCCTGGAAAGATATAAAATAGCAGTGATAACAAACTTCTTAAAATAGAGCACACCAAAATTCCTCTTCCTAAAAGATATTCCTAAGCAAAGATAAGACACATAAAACACTAGTCAATAATAATGTTCCCAACAACATCATACTCAGATGAAGTATTTACATTAGTCGGACTATTTACATATGTCGCCATATTTGTCACAACGTTTCGGCTGTTGTACGCTCCGGCCTTCTTCAGGTGGTTGGAATTTCGAACTGAACCCTTTATTTTGATCACTGGGGTAGACTGTTCTAGTTCCACGAGCCATGTTTGATGGATGTCAGTTATCAGTTATCTCCTGCTAATTTTCCCTCTGAAAGTTCTCCACTGCCTTAACCAGGTATTGAACTCACACTGTTTGGATCTGTCACTGGATCTAACCAACACCTTTATCCACTGTGCCATGTGTCCTTGAGGACATCTGGGTATGAATTTCTGGGTATTATAAACCTAATGTTTTCAGCAACCATTTTTTTACCAGTACTCATATTGCAATTTTGCTGTTATCATTGCATGTTTTTACCAGATCTCATATTGCAACTTTTTTGTTATCATTGCTTTTCTCTGGCACTCCTTATTACTGGTTCCCATATTGTATTTATTTCTATGCTTGGTCGACTCAGGAGATTTTTGTGGCTTAGCATATGTGCTGATTCCTTAAGTTTATGAATTTTCCAATGGTGTTCCCTGTCTATGATCTCAACATGATCCCACAGGGGACGGTGATCTCCCTTCTCTCTCCATATATGGCCAGCCACGCCTGATTTTTCTACTTCCCCTAGCGTTACAGCTTTCTGGTGTTCTTGAAGCCTTACCTTGAGGGGGCGGCCTGTCTCTCCTTTATATTCCTTTCCACAGCAGCACGGGATAGCGTACACACAGTCTTTAGTCATGTTCTCCTCTATTATATATTATAGTCCAAGTAATGTCCAAGAAATGTATGCATTATGTTCTTATGCACATTTCCACACAAACAAAAGTAAAACTAGAAATTAAAACCAAGACCGGAAGCACATTCATTTTGCATTCATATTTCTTTCTAGACAACATGAGAATAATGCTACATAGTCATGTAAATGGATTATGACATTATCACAGTGATTTGATCTTGGGAGCACAGATATGCAGAATAATTTTCATGGTATTCCAACTGTTTTTGAGAGAAATAGGAATTCCTTTGCTAGTTGCTTCTGTAGGCTTTTATTAAATTTTTAAATTGTCCATAACAGAAATAAAAATTTTCTTTAATGTCTTTAAACATTACACATCAAAATCTGTATTGATTTTAATATTTAAGATGTGCCTTGGTTTGAACTGACTCTGTTAGCTGGACATTGTTATCCATTCATAGAATTATCTTCTGGTTATAATAAGATGGGTGTGTATGTGTCATTAATGGGGTGTAACTTTGTGGTCAGAGCATAAAACTGAAGCCTATGTTGTCATCAGTTACTTTATCTACTTATGATAAACATGACAAAGCAGTATTTCCTTTCAGTGTGAGTCTGACATTGATAAGATTCACAATTTTCCTATACAACTAGAAATTTGATCTATTTTAGTTATTCAGTAGACATAAGTCAGTTTTAGAAAATTCTATATCCTATTTTAAAAGTCCAAAGTTGTAAATCAAGCCATTGTACATCATATAGTGTATATACAAGTGGTGTAATGGCATCTCAGAATGAGAAATCAGAGAGTCAAATTTGTTACATTCACTTACGGGCAAATACCCTTGGGAAATGTATCAATCCATCTGTTCTCTCCCTAGATATGAGTTAAATAGTAGGACTTGTATCTGGAAAAGGCATTGTTATTCTCAACAAATTGTTCATACAATATTCACTTGTAAAAAAGTATTCTACTTACAATCCAACATATGTTTCAACTTTAAATAACTCACAAAAAGGTGATAAGCTATAAAAAAAAACAATCAATCTATCAATGTATATCATATAAAATGTATTTCCTCTTCCTTAAATCATCCTTGAACAAACACGTTGAATGGTTAGATTCAGCAGTAGCATTTCAAGTGACATAGTATAATTAGCAGTCACAGCTGCTAAAGGTTGAATTGTTTCATTTTTAGTGGTAACATCCCCTTGGTGTTGAAAGTGATGTTCATCTGTGAAGCAGATTAAAATGTAGTCTAAAACAATAGTCAGTGATTGTATGCACTACCCTCACATTTCAAAGATGGGATTTTTTTCCTCAGAGTTTACTCTCTTAATGGTTATAGTACCCACTATTCCCAAGTGGTCCTTCAAATAAGTATTGCTGACCCATTTGAAAATGCTGTTTACTGGAAATAAATGTCTATAAAGATGATGATGGTAATTTCTCATGAGCAATGCCATTTTGGTTTTGATTGGATACTCAGTAATACAGAGTAAATCAAATGACACCCCCAATACAAAATATAACAATACATCATAAAACAGGCCATATTGTATGCTATTATATGTCTGTTTGTCTCAGCAAACATGGAACATCATGCCTGCAAAAAAGTGGAATATCAAAAGATGGTTTTCCCCATGATACTACTTTTATTTTAACTACCTTCTTTGGCAATGTTTACTGTTTTAAAAAGCAGTGATTAGAATTGGAATAAAACCTAAACATGTGATGAAAGTGAATTTATACATTTTCTTTGTTCTTGAGAATTGGCAATAAAAATAATAAACACTATTTATTTAGATTGTTTATTCACACTATTTATTTTTTAGATTGTTTATTAGAATGGTTGGCAAAACACTGACTAATTGCCAACTGATTTAAACTTTATAAAATGGTAAATAATAAAGATTTCTTTAGAGTTGGTTCACATATTTTAATAATTTAATAAATATTGATAAATTTATGAATCAAAAATTGTTTTCATATATATTTCTTTATAAACTGGTAAATGTTAAATATTGTATTGCATTAGTCTCAATACTATTGTATTAGGTTTTAGAATGTTGTAAATTTTTGTGATGTCAACAAATACTCATTGTCACTTTTGTAATGCTCGTTGCTGTAGAGACTTTGTAATCGCAGATACAATTAAACAATGCTGGTCTCAGACACCTTCAAATAGCACTCACACTAATAGTACTTGCTCGATAATACTCACTCAAAAAAGTAACCACCATATAGTGATCTGAATAGAGAAATAGTGAATAGAGTGGAGAATAACGGTCCGTATAGTAATAGAGGATAAAGTAGAAATAGCGATCATTTAGATGTCACACAACTTCCTACTTATGCATTTCTCCCATGGTCATGTTATCCACTTAATTCAATAATGGGATCGCTTGTGTTTTCTCACTGGCAATCTATGTTCAAACTCAAGTGTCAGCAGCGACACTTTATTGCTATATAACATAAATGTAAAATTATTCTTGTAAATAAACAATCCAATAAATAAATAGTGTCAAAGGGCAAATGAGCTTCTCATAGGAGCCAATAGCCAACATGTACATATATAATATACAGGGTGCAATGGATAAATTGTCTAAATTACGCAAAAAAGGAAAATAATACTAACATCTCATTTTAAAAGATATATTTACCAATATTACACAAAAATATCTTGAAATACTGTTATGGAGTAAAGAGTACACCCTTGGTGACCCTATGAACTTGTACAATACTATAAAGACTTCCATGGTATGAGGTTAGTAGTAATGGCATCACTGTACGTGGGGTCTACATAGAATTTTTGCCCCAACCTATGGACTCAGAAATGCCCCACATAAGAATTGGCCTTGTACCACATCTTGCCTTGTGGGGAGGTTGGTAAATACCAGTTGCATCTCCGTCAGGCTCATGACAGACCTGTCGAACTCTCTGTCTTCAGGCATAGAGGAACCCAAACAAGACTATGCCTATGGGCGGAGTCTCATCTGGAGAGGTAGGCAAACCCAAACCCATGTATATGGGATCTACAGAGAATTTTTGCCTGAGCCTACAAGCTCAGATTCACCCCACATAAAAATCAACCTAGTGCCACATTCTGCTTTATGGGGAGGTAGGTAAATACCAGTCAAATCACAGTCTGTCCCAGGTGCACAAGACGAGACCTCTGCCTTCAGGCAGAGGGTGACAAGACTTCCATCTTCAGGCAGAGGATGACACATTCAGGGCTCTGTCTCCAGCTAGAAACTCAGCTGAGAAAAAACAGACAAGTTGGAGTCAGGCAGTTTGCTGTCTGTCTTACAACCGTCTTGTCAGTTGTAAACCAGACAGTAGTTTTCGGTAGAGGGTGACAAGACCTCTGTCTTAAGGCAAAGGGTGACTTAGTTGGGGTTCTGTCTTCAGATAGAGACTCAGCTGAGAAAAACAGACAAGTTGGAGTCAGGCAGTTTACTCTCTGGCATTTGACTGACAAGACCTTTGTCTTGAGCAGAAGGTGACTCAGTTGGGGCTGTTTTTGAATAGAGACTCAACTGAGAAAAACAGACAAGTACAGTACCCAAGAACGCTTTTGCGGGGCCAGGGTAAATTTTGACCAGTGGTCTGGGTGGAAACACTTGGGTTCCCCACATACAGCTTGACCTTGTGTCACATCTAGTCCACACTGGGGTGACCGGTAAATACCAGTCACATCAGAGTCTGTCCCAGATTACAATAAGACCCCTGCTTTTAGGAAGAAGGTGATTCAGTCAAGGTTCTGTCTTTGGATAGAGACTCAGCTGAGTAAAACAGACAAGTAATCTCCCCAAGCTCACTTTTGCAGGCCTGGATAAATTTTGACCAATAGCCTGGGTGGAAATGCCTGGGTTCTCCACAGTAAATTTGACCTTGTATCGCATCTCATCTTAGTGGGGAGACTGGTATAGTCATATTGGAGTCAGTCTTTGAACGGACATGTTTACTTTCTGACAAGTGTTGAACTTTAACAGGACCTGTATTTGGACATTTAACATTAAGTTTTTTATTTTTGTTTCAACAATTTTTTTTGTTTTTATTGAGTACATTTTTGTTTACAGTTTTATTTTTTTCAGCTGCAAACTTGTTTTGTTTTAGGTTTTAATTTTTAACATCAGACATTGTTGGACATTGAACTTATTTTTTCTGTTTGAAAGTTTAATTTAATTTTTCATTTTTTGTGGTATATTTTATTTTGTTTTAAATTTTTTTTGCCCTATCCCTCATGGTGAAATAGTTTGTGTGACCCCAGAATATGTGATGGGGGAGTGGGAGTTTGAGTTGATACTAGACAGGGAATCCTTCACCTCTAACAGAATGGAGATAGGCAGCAAGTATTTTCCTATCATCAGCCAGTCTGATGGAAGTGTGGCATAACCAGCCATTTCATCCCTGCCTTCCCAGAGAAGAAGCCAGTTGGATACTTGCCCAAGTCTGACCTAAATGTCCCCTCAAGCAGAAACTACTTGTTCCAGGGCTCAAAAAGCCCCAGATAGAACTCTTCCAGAGCCCAAATTTTCTACCAAGAAGAAGATAAATAAGGGTGGCAGCTCATGATAAGAGTGAGAGGGAAGCCCCAACCAGCAGAAAAATTGGAGTCCTCTGAAGCCCCGAAGAGCAAGAGTTCTAGCAGTCCCTTCCCCAAGGGGCAGGCTACAGCCAGCTATACTAGCAGACTTCATAGCTGAGCCAAAAATTTGAAGGAATTAGAGTGGCAACAAGGCCAAAAAAGCCAAGCTAGTGGGTGGGGAGGGGTCTGTGTTCTTTGGCATCCATGCCATCTCCCCCCCACAAGAAAAGTTCAGCCACTTCCACACCAAGGATCAAGTTGTTGACTGTAGCTCTGAAATTGCTACCCACATCTTCTGGCAAAGGGGTAACTCTGCCTTTTGGAGAGGAGATTCAGGGAGTTGTGCCCTTCGGCTTCCACCCCATCTTCCCCAGCATGCAAGAAAATCTCCCCTTCAGTGACTAGGTCACTGACCGTGACCCCTATGAAAGCATCCTCACCTTGAAAGGGTGCCGACCCCCTGTGCATCTTCCAATCCTGCCCAATCGTCCCCCGCCCCAATACCACAAAACAAACAAAGGAGACAGAGAAGCCCATCCGTGGAAACCAAGGAGAAGAGGAGGAAATCCAAACTACCCTACAACTGTGAAGATGTCTGCCATGTGTTGCCAGCCCAAATAGAGAGAGCCAAGCAGTACAGGAACTGGATAAAGCTGCTTATGTACTTGCTGTTGATCCAGAAGCTTGGAGACAAGGATGTGCACAATCTGCACAACTTTTCGAATGCCAAGCATGTCCTCACCATTGTCAGGACTGGTTCAGGTACTTAGCAGATTTTGGGGTGGTGGAGGAAGCCAACAAGAACTTCAACATGACACTTCCGTTGACAGTTGTTGAGAGTGATGAAACCAAGGGACTGAAACAATTTTGATTGGGGAAGGTCCCAGTTTTTGTTCACCCCTTCCTATATATAGTTAACTTTTCCATGAAATATCGGGGGTCTTGTGATTGATGGCCACATTAAGACTGAGATAGGCTAGGGGTCAATGAGCAAGGCCATTGGTTTCCTTACTCCAACAATGTTTGGGCCAGGCAGCCAACACTAAAGATCTCACTATGTCTCTCTTTTTAGCTAATAATGATTTCCCTAGGGCTGAGGTCACATTCACAGAGGGTGAGGTTTGATTTTGACCTTCAGCACCTGGAGGTGGATATCTGCACTGTACAGGAGACTCATTTCCATGCTGGTGACCATGATTTTATGAGGTTGGGGAGTTTCGACCTCTTCTCGGCCTATTATGATGGTTGCTCTGGGAGGTGGGAGGGGTCTTTTGGCTGGTAAAATGTTCCTTGAATGCTGTGTGTAAACTTGTCTTCATGAATCCATTGGGTAGGCTTTGCATTGTGGATGTCACCTAAAAGATCAGGCTTTTTGTTTCATTAGTGGGTAGTTTTAGCAGGTGACTGGAATGCTATCCTGAATCCCAATATAGATTGCATAAGGACTAGATTAAGCACTAACAACCAGGATTTAAAACCATTTTGCAATTTTATCAGCAAGCTGGATATTGTCGACCAGGAATGAGCTACCCCAGGACATAGTGTGGACTTTGACAAATAGGAGTAGCTTGGCTTTGGTGTTGCACACAAGCTACATTGACTGGGTCTTAGTTAGGTGTGCTGACTTAAGGATCTTAGGCTGCCTAAATTTTCATTCTATAGCTTATTCAACTTTTCCAGGTTCGTCTAAACTTAGATAAGCCTAGGATTAGCATGGCTAGCTATTGGAAATTCAATACACATCTGTTCAAGGAGAAGGATTTTCAGGACCAGCTCTTACTAACACTAATGAAGGAGTTGACAGGTTCTGTGCTTGGGAATAAGTAGTGGACTCACCTTAAGGACACCATTCGTTCATTCGCTGCTGATTATAGTAGGCAGCTCAACTGAGTTAGACTAGCAGAGCAAGCAACACAAGAGTCTAGAATAGAGAGGGCTATCCAATCAGGAGATAGTGGGAAAATAGCCACAGCTAGGACGGAGTTGGCCTCCTCATTTATCAAGATGGACCAAGCTCTGGTAGTTAGGAAATAAAACATGTTTATGCATCAGCAACCTATCTACCATTTGCAATAGTACAACTAAAATCTTTCAAAATAGTTAATAAATTAACCAAAAGCACTCAAAACCAATCATTTGGAAATTTCTCTATACACTATATCCAGAAAAAACAATATTAGGATATATTTGGTTCTCCAAATAAAGTTTTAAAAATAATTTATTGATGTAATCAGTTCCAATCTTACCCTTGAAACTTAGGAGTAAGATTCAAACTGCTTTCTCCCCACAAAATTTAAATTTAGCAGACGTTTCTTGTCTTCTATTTTCACTGAAACATGCATTAGAGAAGGAATGCTGCCCAAATACACAACTATTAAATTATGATATGAAGATAAGCTGTTTTACATTTTGAACTTAATTACAATTATGGCTCATTTACAATCCAGTTGTTATAAAAAAAAAACTAAGCAAAAGCCTACTCGTATGTCAGTTTTATAAGCAACTTATATTTATTGGATTTTACTAGCATGAGTAGAAGTACATAAACCTCTTCAGTCAAACAAAGGCTTGAAGCTCACTTCAAGTGACTTAATCATACAAAAATGTATTATGCTGTTAATGCATGGCTTGAACTAGTGTACCAGGAAAAGTAGACATTAGAAACCATCTTTGTTTAAATCATCTGGAAGAAGTGTCTTGTCATAGATTCTTGGCTGGAACCTTGGTAGAGTAAAATAAAGTGGCAAATAGTGTATGGGAAGGAAATGTGGGTAGACATCTAAAGGCTCTTGATCTTCAGGAACAATATTTCAAACAAATGTCTTGTGACTGTAACAATGATTTGATCTTATCTTCATCAAAAGGGACTTGCCATTTATTACCAGTCTTAACCAAAGAAAATAGCTGCCACTCCTTAAAGTGGCTCACTATTCAAGTCTCCTACACAACATCCTTTAGGTGTTTTATTACTTTCTTGGGCTTATTTTTTTCATTTAAAGGTTTATTTCCCCATTATTTTATGCACTCATTATCTTTATCCTCATTCAAAATTTCATCTGCTTCATCTTTGAAGCAGTTACTCCTACAAAACATTATTTTGCCAAGAGTGAGTAACCACATTTTATTTGTATTTACTTTTTTGTTATTGCCTTTACAGATGGGAGAAGAGTACCAAAATCCCAAACATCATGAATAATGCAACCTTTAAGTTTTGTGCCCACAAAAAAAACAGTATGTCAAAAGTGTAGAGCAGACATGGATCTCATTAGATAATGGAGGACTTCCACAGGCAGATACAGGTGGAAACAAGTTCCCTCCTCTGATGTTATATAAACAGCTGAGTGGCTAAACACCAAGTGTATTTTTGTATTTGTATCTCGTTGGTACAAGAATAAAATAATTCAGAATTGATACTATCATTGTCATTGTGGTTATTTTACAAAAAGGGTGGTTTTTCACTTGACATCACTAATATTTTAACTACCTTCACTCCTTATTGTTTTTATATTGTATAGGTTGAATAAATCCAGTGAGAAAATTCATTCTTGACTTACTCTGATTTTTTTGTGTATTCAGAATACATTCTCTATCAGCCTACAAACTGTTCCCAGTTGACTTTATGGATTGCTCAAATATCAATAGTTTTAACTAGCTTCACTCAAAAATATCTTTCTTGATTGTATTGTGAATACTGCCAATCAACATGCATGTTTTAATGCATTTTGTCAAACTTGATGCATTTTTGTTTAACATGAAAGAAAATCGGTAGCATTTTTGGCAGATTATGCTTTTTTATTTTACTAAAGGCAAAAATTTGACTCAAATACAAAAAATATTGTACAGTTTTACACTTTATAGAAAAAGTTGCATGAATGATCAAATGTGTCACAAGTAGAAATTTTTCATTGAATAAGGTTTCTAATAGACCAGTTTTTTGTTTTTTTTTTTGTTTTTTTTAATCATTTCACCTCAGATAAGTCACTAAGATGCAAGAGGTTATTGAGAGTGAAAGAAACAGTGAGAACAATAAAAGAACAGGATGTGGGGGATTTACTCACATCATAGCAGCAGAAATTGACCTCATGTTTATGGAGATAAAAGCATACTTGACAGGAAATAAGACATGCAAAAATAACAGGAAAAGCATGGTAAATTGTGTGTTAATTTCATACAGTTTATTTATATTTTTGTATGTGTATTTTTTAGGTTACAATTGTTTCATGGAACCTGGCAGTTCAAATTGAAAAGGACCTCCAATCGGTTGTGAACTGGGGCGAGAAATGGATGGTTAACTTTAACGCCTCTAAAACAAAACTGCTCTCTATTAACCACCACAAGGATCCATCCCTGCATCCCATTAGAATGTCTGAAGACCAACTTCTCGAGAGCTCCTCTCTGCGGCTGCTCGGTCTCACGCTGTCTGCTGATCTGAGATGGAACAAATACATCGAGTCAGTTGCATCAGCCACCGCAAGGAAAGTTGGTTCCCTGTGCCGAGCCAGGAAATTTTTCTCCCCAGAATCGATCCTCCAAGTCTATAAATCGACCATTCGCCCTTGCATGGAGTATTGCTGCCATATATGGTCTGGGGCCCCTGCTGTTTGCCTCAGGGTTCTTGATAAGATCCAGAGACGGATAGGCAACGTGATTGGCCCTGATCTGTCATCTCATCTGCAGTCGTTCTCTCACAGATGCGATGTTGCCTCGCTCTGCATTTTTTACAAGTACTTTCACGGTAATTGCTTCGAGGAGCTGCTTTTGCTTGTCCCTAGGCCTCGTGAATTTAAACATCCCACAAGGCTGGCATCCCGCTCCCACCCCTACACCGTGGAAACTGTTAGATGTAGACGTCTCTTCTACTCCAATAGCTTCATGTCTCGCACATCTCGCCTATGGAACTCCCTTTCCTATTACTGTTTCCCTGACAAATACAATCTCCAATGGTTTAAGTGTAGCGTCAATCGACATCTCCAGTTGCCTTGATCTATCCACTTCCCTTCTCCACATCCTTTCATCTTTCATTCCTATCTGCTCTCGCTCCAAATCTTCTATAGCCCCCTTGCCTTGATCGACCCACTGTCTTTCTCTTTCTCCACATCCTCTCCTTTACCACTCCTATCTGCTCTTCCTCCAACCCTTCTTTAAACCCTTGCGTGATAGTGGCCTCCAGCCTTGCTTGGGGTGATACGCTTAAAAAAAAAAAAAGTGATAAAAGGGAGAAATTTATTCCATAGTATTACAAGCCATTTGACAGAGAGAAGTTGGACACATGTTACCTGTACCAAGGTTTGTGGTAAAGAGGTTGAATTTAATGCCTTTTGGTGGGATATTCATATTTCCAGCAGGAACAGTTTTTGTTGCATTCTGGGAGAGTTTTATTATTTTTATTCTTTATTTAATTTATTTTAAGCAAGGTTTAAATATTATTGTTTTATTTTATTTTATTTATAATTTTAATTATTATTATTATTTTATATTTTATTTTTATTTGTTTATAATAATAATAATGTCCCTACAAGGATTTAAGAAGACAGAAGATGATGACAATTGACAATTCATTTAAATTTTTGAAGATTGTTGTTGACAGGAAAGCAGCAAGCCAGAAGATAGTTCCATAAGTGAGATGTGCAGGAAAGAAATATTAGCATAGAACTTATGATTACATCTAGGAATTTCCAGAGTGAAATTATGAGACTTACCTACCAATCTAGTTCTGCGCTTAAATTTTTGAAGTTGAAGTACCATAGTGAAAAGCTCATCATAAAAAATACCATGAAAATATTTATAGGAAAGGCACAGGGAAGCTACATTACAATAGTGAGAAAGTGACTAAAGCCAAGCTGCCAGGTCAGGCCCAATAACATTGCAGATTATTTGGAATTGATCAAGAATCTCCAGATATATAACAAACCAGATGTAGTAGCAATATTTGATACATGGATAAATTGCACACTTATAAATGTCCAGCATAGGTTCTAGAAAGAAAAACTGTCTAGCACAACATAGTGAACTGACTTTCCTAACAATTGATTCACTATAATCTTTCTACTTCATGTCAATGAAAAACATAACACTAAAAACGCACAATGAGTTGCTCTCCTGGAGGTTAGCATAAGCCATGCTGATGGAAGGTAAAATGGTTCTTAAAGATGATTAATAGAGCAATTTCATTTTGAGGGTATTAAAATTAACATGCCACTTCTTGCCCCAGTTAACAACAGATTAACAAGTAGTTTTACACCTCAATTTCTAATGGTAACTCTAACAAAAATAGGGAAAGCATTATGTAAGGATTCAAATACCCAATGTGTTAAGTTCTACAAATCAATCTAAAATCTTTGTACACACTTTTAAGTTTAATTCAGTGCCAGGAAAAATAATAATACCTTTAGTAAAGACTACTAATATTAGTAATATCTGTATAGTAATAGTGTAGTATGCCAGGTGTAAGTTTCACTCACTCTAAAAGATCAAAGGAGACTTCTTCTATGAGCCATGTCCCTTCAGGACATTGATGATCATAAATTTCCTGTACTTTGTAGCTTTTAATAAATTATATATTTTTGTTATCTCTCCTAAGCCCTGTTCTGCTACCCATTTACTCAAGCTTGCTAGGTAGGTGATGTGTTGTTTTCCTCTGTCTTCAGTCTATCCTGTGAACATCAAATTTTCCAAGCTCCCTTTCCTTATTATGTGCCCTAGAAATTTCAACTATCTCTTTCTGATGTTAAGTATAAGGGTCCTTTTTTGTTTCAATTTTATCTAAAACTTTCATTGCTAACATATTCAGTCTATGATATTTTCAGTAACCTCCTGTAGAACCACATTTCTGTAGCTTCAAATTTTTTCTTCATCTGTGAGGAGATTGGCAGAAAACTGATATTATATAATAATTCAGTACCCTTTTCAGTTCAGTATACTTTTCTGAGCTTTTGGAAGACAACATTTGCGATCTCAATGCATCTTAAGATTTCGGTGTCACACTTTTCGTCCAGTGTTAAAACATCCCAGACATTTAAATTGTGGTACTTTCTTACTTTTTCACCTTCAGACCTATCCTGATAACCATGATAAATTATCCTATCTATACTGATGTCCTTGAAAAATTTTCCTACCTATACTAATGTCCTTGACAAATTATTCTACCTATACTTGATAAGCAAGACAAATTGTCCTACCTATACTGATGTCCTTGACAAATTGTCCTACTCTATCCTGATATCCATGACTAATTGTTCTGTATATATTTATATCTTTGACAAATTGTTCTATATATACTCATATCCCTGACAAATTATCCTACATATACTAATAACCTTGATAAATTGTCCTCCCTATCCTAGTAACCATGACAAATTATCGTACCCATGCTGATAACCGTAACAAATTATTCTACATATATTAATAATTTTGACAAATTCTCATACCTATCCTAATATCCTTGACATATTGTTTTACCTATCCTGATAACGTCAAATTGTATGACTATCTTGATAACTTTGTTAACAATTTTTTATAATCAGTCAAATGATTTAGTCAACTATCTGAGCCTAAATACGGCATAATAAAGTAATCTACAATTTTCAATTCAGTGCTTAATTAAATGAATAAATGTTAAAAGAAAGGTGTATGAGATCAGAGTCAAAAATGATTTTATAAAAAGATAAATTACTTTGAAGAATTTTCTTTCTGGTCTTAAAAAAGCAAATAAAATGAATCATCAAAGCTGCAACAATTGGTGACATCATGGCTTCTTTAAATAATTCATTCATTTGGTTTTATTTATTACTAAAGTACTTTACTAACGCCTGCAGGACACTCCCTTCTCTGCTTACATATTTACATATAAATGCATGCAGGAAGAGATATTCGTATAACAATATGCCTGTGTATGTGCAGGCACATGCACATATATGCATGTATGTGTGTGTGTGTATATATATATATATATATATATATATATATATGTGTGTGTGTGTGTGTGTACATATGTATGTATGTATATATACATACATATTACATGTATTTACATGTATGTATATATATATATATATATATATATATATATATATATATATATATACATACAGACACACATATATATCGATGTGTATGTATGTATATATGTTTGCATACATATATATATATATATATATATATATATATATATATATATATATGTATGTATATATGTATAAAAACACATGAGAGAACAAATCCCTTATATAGAAATTTAATTGGTTCCAGAAGGGCGTCTATATAAATAGAATACTACTTATATGTAATTTTTAAGCTTTAATACTTTTCAAGGGGAAGCAAAGCATGGTACTTGTAATTCCTGATTATTACAGTATAAACATCTTTTTTTCATTGTCTCAACCTTTTCTTTAATTCTCATAAGAATAAAATAACTTGACTCTTGCCAATTAATCAGTTTTTCTTTCTAACATTTGTACTCACCTCTGCAGATTTCTAGCTTGCAAAGAACTGAAACAAAGATTTTTTATGATCTACCATTGTATTATAATTCTGCTTGTAGACAGACTAAAACTATAACCTTTTTTTTAACTTCAGACAAGCCTCATTCTAAGGTGTGTTGAAGCTGCATATGTGTGTTTCTAGAAAGAAAAGATAGGAGGAGATAATGCTCTCTCATTGAATGTATGTTTCAGTGAAATGGAAAACCTTGTACATAATAAGAAGAAAGGAAGAAAAGGAAGATAGTGGAGGCCTTAACAGCTGCTTCATTGAACTGGAATAGCTTGTCAATTTAGAATTTTAATTTTCCTTCTTCTTTAAATAATGACCTGCATCATACATGTGATTGCAATTTTTTTCTTAAGGTTGTCAAGTGCAAATATTTAATGATGTAACAGGGGAATTTCCTCAGGTATTTTATAGTTGCGGATTTTCAAGGAGCTAATTCATTCCTGGCATTAAGAATGATGATTCATTAGAAAATTTGAATAGGAAAACTACAAAATTTTCATGGGCACAGCTAGGAATTATTAATTTTTTTTTGCTTTTTTCTCATAATTTTTTTCATTAATTTACAGTAGAGAATAGACAACATTGGAATAGTGATAAAAGTTAAGCTCTTCTTGAGATTTTAATATTTTTGTCTTAGAAACCTGATTCAGTAGAGTAGCTGCTTTAACTGCTAAGCAATATATACTAGATGGCTTTAGAAGAAAACAAACCTACTTATAAATTCATCACTGATGAAAAAAAATTAAATTAAAATAAATAATAATAATGACTGGTAATGATTCATTTAATAAAAAAAACAGGGCTATTTCTATGAATTCTCACACAATAGATTCCAAAACTATTATGGAAGACAAATGCAACAACTGCTAATTTTTTATTCAATATGACTAAAATCAGAGATGATTTATATTCATTGAGTATGCCTAAATTACTATATAAATCTAGAATGTGTGAATTTATATTGAAAACGTATTTTAACTTGGATTTTCAGCATTCTTGTTGCTATTTAAATGAAGATGCTAAAAGGATGCAGCTAACATTATCAATGCTGTGATCCAGTTGGTTGAAATATGCATCTACAGTGAAATTGATGTTGCTGTCTTTGATAGCATTTTTATGGTTATTAAACCCATGAGGGAATGTTATTATGTTTCACTGATATAATTTCCTTTTTTGAATCTGCAAAAAATTAAATATATTATATTTGAACTGCCACAAGTCAAAGGAGGAGGATTACTGCATGTTTGCAAGGTGGCATAAAATATTATCATGATAATATGTTTACAAATGTGGCATCAGTGTTTATTACATTGGCTTAGTAATGGGGGATTTT
This sequence comes from Acanthosepion esculentum, assembly GCA_964036315.1. NCBI lineage: Eukaryota > Metazoa > Mollusca > Cephalopoda > Sepiida > Sepiidae > Acanthosepion > Acanthosepion esculentum. The sequence goes on along the minus strand of OZ038478.1, from coordinate 124,004,110 downwards.
TGCAGTCTGGATGATGTAAGGAATGTATGTAAATTTGGAGTTTGTTATCTGGCATTAAGAAAATCATTTATTTTCCTTATTATTATTATCATTGTACATATGAAAAAAACATTCAGGAAGAGAGAGTCCCTCTGGTCTAACATGTTCCTAGTATATGTTTTAGTTTCTATCAAAATCAATATGAGGCACTGCTTTCAGATAGTACTTTATATAAGTTATACATATATATATATATATATATATATATATATATATGTATGTTAACAGTATTTATCTACTATCTTCATGCAACCAAAAGTTTTATATGCACCAATATTTGATATAGCAGCACTATCACCAGGCAATGAGGAAAGACAGGGAGATAAGTACCTTTAATATCTGTATATTGCTCTGTTCATCAATTTCCTTATTCATCAAGCACCGCATTGTATCGGTAACCTTGCCATATTTGTTATATATATATATATATATATATATATATATATATATATATATGTGTGTGTGTGTGTGTGTTTATATTTATAAACATGTTTTGCATGAAACGCCAAGTCATACAAATGGTGAGGGATAATATGTATATTTATTTATATATGCATAATAGCTCTGTTGTATCACATCAAGCACTGTTTTATTGACACAAGCACTTTAAGTACAATTCATATATATATATATATATATATATATATATATATATATATATATAAACAATGTTTATAATATTATTGATACACACAGTAATAATATATTACATAAATTTCAGAATAGCAAAAAACAATTAAATAACAAGCCCTCTTGCAATTGTAGAACTAAAAGCAACCGCCCAGTATAAGGAATATGTAAATCTGAAAATGTTATATACCAGGCAACCATCTTCCCAAAAGAGAATAAAAATGATAAAAAAGTATACACTGAAATTTCTGCTGGTAATTGGAAACAAAAGTTCTATAATCACAAACATTCATTCTCAAAACATTTCTGGAAATTGAAAGATAGAAGCTTCACCCCACAGATTGAATGGAATATCATCAGTAACTCACAAACTCTTAACAGATAAATTTAGAATCTGCAGTCGCCAATATTTATCTAAAGAAGAAACATACATAGAAACACATTCAAAAACCTACAATACCCATATCATTTCATCCACGATGCAAGAAGAAAGGCATACAAAATATACAACTGAAACAAAACTAATAACATAATCCGCAATAATAAATTACATGAAAACAGATGCATAATACTCTGTCACGTCCACTATCCAGAACAATCTATCCCATCTAAATAATCTTAAAATAGTCACAAACACTTCCAAAACCATTACGGATCTACTCAAACACTAATAGCAATAATATTTCTGAAGCAAGCATTTATAAAATAAATTGCCAAAACTGTTCTTCACAATATATTGGAGAAACAAGCAGAAATTTAAAAAAACACATCCATGAGCACAAAAGAGATCTCACAAAAAACAACTTAACTAATGCACTAGTCATACATAGAAATAAATTCAACCACAATTTTGATTTTAAAAATGCTACACTCATAAAAAAAGAAAATAACTCACTCAGCAGGAAAATCCTTGAGAGTGCCACCATTGAATATTATCCAAATATTAATCTACACCCAGGTTTTTTCCCAGTATCACCTTTCCTAACAGAATTACTACTCACCCAAGCAAACATACACAACTGTATCAAGAAATCAAAAGAAAATGGTTGAATTCATCAATACAACAAAAAACAATATTTTCACACATGACAGTACTTGACATAATTTTCAGTTGACAATATGAATACAATAGCATTTTCTAAATTCTTCCAGTTGCTAAGGACATTTTATTTTGTTGTTAATAGTTACTCTGTGTAATAGTTTTCTAATTTTATCAATTTTAAAGTTCATAGAATTCCTTACAACCATAAGGCCATTATCTCTGTGCAATCCAGTGTCATTTATACTAATTTCACAATTCACATGCAGTAAAATTATATAAAAATAATTCCTTGATATAACATTAGATTTAATGATATATAATAATTTAACATATTCCTACCTTACAAAAAGCCCAATACTAATCCTTTGTATATACACCCTAAATTTAATCATCCTCCATCTATAATTAAGCATCTACCTTCATCTATCAAAAAAAGAATAAGTACAAATTCAGAAAATGAGAAAATATTCTATGAACATAGTAATTTCTATAATAAAGCTCTAAAGAATAGTGGCTATAAATGCCCAAAACTCAATTATATAAAAAAATAAAAATGGACACCATAGAAAAAACAGAAATAGAAAATCATTTGGTATACACCCCCATACAACCAAATGATAAAAAATAACTTAGGACAAAAATTCCTTGCATTAATTGATAAATATTTTGCTAGAGATAGTAAACTCAGTACAATTTTTAATAAAAATACCCTAAAATTAAGTTACTGTTGTAATGAAAACTTAGAAATGATTATTAAGAAACATAATGCTAATATCTTGAATAAACACTTTTACCAAAATCAAAAAAATATAAATCCTAAAATAAAAATAAATGAAGATAAAGAAATATTATGTAACTGTAGAAATCCTCAAAACTGTCCTCTTAATAATAAATGTCATATTGAATCAGTAGTTTATCAATGCAATATCTCATCTATTAAAGATCCAGACATGGTTAAATTCTACATTGGTGCACAAGGAATGATTTCAAAAGAAGGTGTAACTAACATCAAACCTCCTTTAATAATAATAAATACCAAAATCAAATGTCCCTATCTAAATATTTCTGGCACTTAAAAGGAACCAATAAAACACCAACAATAAAATTGAAATTAATAAGAAAAGCTAGAGCTTGTAGGTCATTAAATGACCCATGTCATTTGTGCATACCTGAAAAATTATACATTAGTTTCTGAAAAATAAAAATTTATTAAATCAAAGAAATGAAATAGCTATTTTTGTAGGCACTGTCAAACATTTTCCTTAAATAATAATTAATTTTGACAAAAAAAGAAGATATATATATATATAATTAAACATGTTGTGTTGAATGTTAAACACATCGTCCTGCATATTTTCTTTTGAATTTTCTCATATTTTCTAATGAGACTTTTTATTTGAAAATGATATCGAAATAAATATTGTCCGTACGATAACCTAGTACTTTCAAACATCATTGTTCATCTTCAGGGTCAAAATTTTTTTAGTCAAAATATTTTAAAAACATTTGCCAATTGTCTTGTAGCGGAATCATGTTGCTACATTTTTTTTTTACAAACTAAATAAACGTTAAAATCCTTTTCATTTCAAAAGACGCGATGATGTTATCACGTGCATGGTGAAGATTTTTAATCATGTGATGGCGTATATGTATATCTATATATATTAAAATAAAGAGAAAGAACAGTAAAATTTATAATCTGGTGTTCTTATTAATTATTTTTATTTTTAAAAAACAATGCTCAATACAATTCTGTAGAGCATAAATATTATAAATTTAATAATTTAAAAATATGGTTCCATCACTACAAAGGAATTACCTTGTTTCAACAACAGAAACTAAAAACTTCAAATTTAACTATAGAATTAAATTAAAATCTGCAGTACTGTTTCATTTTCAAGCAAATTTTGGAATAACTTATTTTGAAATTTACTGAGATTTATAAGCACATACATTCTTAATATTAGTTTCTAAGCATACGGGGAATTCAAGCATCTTGACAAGGGGTGATAGGATAAAATTTTGAAACATGATAATTCCTGTGTAGTGGTGGAACCATATTTTAATTAGTAAATTTATAATATTATATATATATATATATATATATATTTATGTATGTATATATTTGTATGGATGTATGAGTTTTACATGTGTTTTTATTTATATATATTGTTATATGTTTGTACCTGTTTATACATTCCGTTGTACTCATTCGTATATAAGTATATATGAAGTATTTGTATATATTTGTCTGTTAATGTGTTTTCTTTTCTATATATTAGCTGGTTTAATTTTATTTTAAGTGTTGTATTTTGCCTGGACATTTGAATTTGGTGGTTTTGTTTTGTTTTGTATGTGTGTGTCTGTGTATATATTTATTTTTTCTATCCATTTCTATATATTTGTCTTTTTTCTTTGCTTTGTTCATTGCTGAATATTTGTTTTCCTATTCTACCCCTCTTAAATTTTATCTATTGAACCCTTTTTTTTATCTATATATCTTTGCCCATGTAAGTAATATTTTAATAGTCTGTTTGCATTTGCTTACTAACCCTTTCAAACTTGAATCTTTGTGGGTGTGTATATGTCTATGTCTTTATTGATGTATGTGTGTATAATTGCTCATATATGCCTTTCATTGTATGTATATGTTATCTGATATTATTATTTGGCGGGGGGGGGGGGTCGCGGACATCTATTTCCTGTTTTGCCCAAGATTTTGCATGTTTATATATCTAAACATGTTTACGTTAATCTGATTATGTATGTATTGTCATTTGTTTGCAATATTTCCTCCCCTGCCCATATCATCACTTCAAATATATCTAAGTTGTGATGATGTTTTACATCCCCATTATATTAACATTTATTCTGAGATTTTAGCTGTTCAATTAAAACTAAATAAATAATAAAATACATGTATTTTTTCCTCAGTTTCTTCTTTAAATAATTTTTATTTTAAACTTAATACAGATTAAATTTAAAGTTTAAAATTGGTAATTTTTATTTTTCCATTTTATAGTAAAATTTAAAATAAATCAATTAGAATGATTTCTATTTTAGTCTAACCCGAATATTAAGTCATTAATAATCATAACCAAGGTTCATTGTCAAGTTTTTTGAATTCTCATATACTTATATTTTGACTGGTTATTGCAGCTTATATAACAGCGTTTCCCTATCGATGGATGTTTGGTTGATCTGAACCTTTTAAAACTATTTATTCTACATTCAACATCATCACTTGATAAGACACCAGAAGTGTTAGAACAAAATGGCTATTTTTGTAGTGATTTTATAACATATTTATATTATAATTTTTGAATAAATTATATTTGTTCTACTCTGTATTGAGCACTCTTTTAAGAATAGTATTTTTGGTTATTGGAATTTATTCCATATACACCAATCCTATACTTGGATATTCATATATATATGTGTGTGTGTGTTATATATATTCATATATATATATTATATATATATATATGTTTATATATATATATATGTATGTATGTACAGATATATATATATATATATATATATATATATATATATATACACACACACACACGCACACACACACACACACACACACACACACACACACACATGTGTGTGTTTTCTCAAAATTCCAACTCTCTCTTTCTTATTCCAAGTACGAGCATCCTTTTTGTTTCCATTTTCCTTAAAACTTTCATTATTCATATGCTACATTTATGGAATTCTCAGCATCCTTCTGTAAACCCACATCTCTGTTGCTTCAAGTCTTCTTATCATCTGTGCAGAAAATTCCCAGCTATATAGTATTGATTTGGTTGAATTTGTTAACAAACTTTTACCATAGGAAAAGATAGGTCTGTTTTCACTCTTGCAACCTATCAGTTTCATACTTTTAAAATCTGAATTACTTATATTGTGCATATATCTACTATATATATCAGCATACAAGACAGCCTTTAACCTTAAAAAATGCCAAAAACATATGGGGGTGTCTTATAGTCCAGGTATAAAATGTGATTTATGCTAAGTTGTTAGTATGGGAGATTTTTGATAGTAGGCTCACCTCTGCCTTGGTAACTATCAACAGCAATATTTTCTACTGAAACAACTGAATTCAAATTATTATAATAAGAGAATATAAGTGTAGTGTAATAAAAGTACTCTTACCTTAAATAATATGTGGTATGATTGCACAACAATAATAAAACACATTTACCAAGAGAGAAATCCAAAACAATCTTCATACTGTAAACTGCTTTTTCATTAGAATTTGTGTGAAAAGAAGTATATGCTTACTAAATGTATTTAATAAATTCAATAAAATACAATACATTTTAAAATACCATTGGGGGGGGGGTAATCTTATACAGCAAACATAGCCCATAATCTACATTTTAGCTTAAAAATTTGGGTATTATCTTATCCACCCAGTTGCCTTGTATGCCAGCTTATATGTTACTTAATTCTCCCTTAATGAAAATAACTTGTGACTTTTGCAGTTTAATACTTTCTAGTAAATTCTTGCATATTCATGTTGTGCAAAATATCAACTAAGATTGAAAGACCCATCCTTCCAGCGGTCAGTATATAATATTCACATGTCAGAATTAACTTTATAGAGCTTATTTTTGTAGTCAATAGAGGATAAATGCAGCTTCCCTTTTGACAAAATCATGTGACCTCTTAATTGATAGTCAGTGGACCTATTAATCAATCATTTCATTATAACCACATTATCCTTATTTTGACTGTATAAAAATAAACTTAGGTGTGCTGTGATTGTTTTATTGTAAGACCCTCAACAACTCTCCCATTGAATGACCTATTGGTTCATGGTCAGCTGAGCAAGTCATTAATTGTTAATTCCATTAAATTAAGACCCTGATTTCTTTTTTTACTCCAAGCAAAATGATTTTCACCCATAAGGTGTGTATTATCAATGCTCATTTATCGAGGAGCAAAAATAGAAACCTCTTCCCACCCCCAGAGCTGAACAGTGTGGATTGTATTGGTTCAGGAGTAGAATTGGTGTTTGCATATTTTTAAGGGGTTGGAACTGTTGTTATTTTTCAGTAAATGGGTATGGTTATATTTATTAAGCAAAAGTAAATCCTTCTCATGTGTTTTTATACACATATACAGAGAAGTGCAATATTATCAATATTGTACAATCAATTTCATTTAAAATAATATGATTCAGTCTTCTAATATTGAAACAAATGTATTCACATGCACACACACACACACACACACACTCACATACATATATATACATATATATATATATATATATATATATATATATCAGTGGCAACTCTGGGGGTTGGGCTTGTTGGGCTTAGCCTGAGTGAGTCAACATTCAATTATATCTATTTCAAAGCAACAATAATCTTTCATAGTGTGTTGTTCTCATTTTTGACTTCAGTTGGATCCAAAATTAATTGTTTTAACTCCATGCCTCAAAATATTGCTCAAAGTATTGACTGAAATACATTTTGTTGATGTTGTTCATAAGAACAAAAGAAAGATAGGAAAAAAAACAAAGAAAGAAAAAAAGTAAGTAAAAAAAGAATGAGATAAAATTAATGTGACTAGTCAGGCTATATAGATCTGAACTCTATCATACTTAATAGGCAATGTATTTCTTGCTTTAATTTTATAAATAATCTTTTAAAAATCTCTAACGACTTGTATACCATGTTTTTTAAAGAACACATTTTTCTACTTATTGTTTTCAAATTTCCATTTCAAATAATTTATTCTGTACAGTATAATGTGTTTTAGTGAAATGTATCAATTGAAAGAGGGTAAATTAAAATTAAATTTAGCCCGCCCAACTTAAAGTTGGCAAAAATCAAAGAAAGTGGCAGCCTTAACTCATCGACAGGAGAGTTAGGGTGAGGAGTGTGAATGGGTAGTGTTGAGGAAATATGATATCAGTCAATTATTTCTATCTCTACCAACAGTGACTTGATAAACAGGTTATAAAACAATAAAAATTGGAAAAGGAGTAATAAACAGACAAACATATCAAAGATTTTGTCCACATTCTCTTTTCTTACATTTTTTAACATAAATGTTTATTTTTATACAATTATTGCAATTAATATTAAAATATCAAAATGTGTTTTTTTAATTTCATGCACAGTAATTTTTAAAAATTATATATTTTATTTTAGTTAGAGTAAAGGAATCGTTTTAGCATCTAAGTTATACCTATAATATATTTTGTTAAAGATTGTAATGAGTCAAACAAACATTGATGACCTAGAGTTGCTACTGATATATATATATATATATATATATATATATATATATATATATCAGTGGCGACTCCAGGCAACTCATATATATATATATATATATATATATATATATATATATATATATATATAAGATGAGCTGTAAAGTTCATAGACTGACTATGAAGAAGTGATGCTAAAGCTGTGGACACATTAATTTCAACTGATATCTGACTGTTCAAAGAAGACTTCAAAAGTAACAACTTCTTTTGAAAATGGACAAAATTTGCCATATCAAGTACCTGTCAAAAAAGCATTTATCCCCTAAAGACATTCATGCTGACATGTTTGCTACATTAGGGGATGATGCTCTATCTTTATAAACAAAGTCCTTGGCTTTATATTAATGGTTAAAGTTTCTTTGAGCGAGTGAAGCCTGTGGATCTAAGTGAGGTCTTCCTTCTTCAAATCTTGTGGACTAGCACTACAGAATTACAAACAAAGAACTATACCAAATAACAGAAACCACATCATTTGAGGACTTTCAACAACAGCAACAACTACAATGGATTGCACATGTAACTCCAAAAGAAAATAATGACATAATCAAGATGCTTGTGTTCCACACTACTTCAAATAAAAGGTTAGGAAGGAAACTTCAGTACTGGAAAAAGAAATAACAGCTATTGAATTTGAGAAACCTATTTTCCTGAAAAATTGTTTTAAGAGAAATCTTTTTAAATTTCAGCCAAAAACAGCAATGTTTGCTTGGTCAATAAATGCTAAATGTTTCCTTATAAGGAGATAGTTAATATTACTATTACCATATATAAATATAATAGAATAATATATTCATAATCCATTTTATAATATTTTTATTCAATAAAATAGCATTATAAAAATAATATTTAAAAAATTGACAATAACAAAATTATCTTATGAAATTTTTTTAATCATTTCACCTCAAGCAATGTGATAATGCCAATAAGGTGCAGGTGGGGTTACTGGTAGTGACGGAGAATGAGAAGACTTTAGTAAGGAGAAAGGTCAATAAAAGAACAGGATTCAGGGAAGCAAGAAACTGGAAGACAGTTCCACAGGTGCGCAAGAAACTATTAGATTAAGATATGGTTGCATCTAGCTAGTTCAACAGTAAAAGAGTGAGACTTAGTTTGCTAATCTCATAGTATGCTAAAACATCATGTAGTCAAAGCACCTAGGAGGAAAGGTCATCAGAACAATTGCACAGGAAAATATTTATAGAAAAGACATAAGGAAGCCACATCATAATGGTGGGAAGGTGTCTGGTCAAGATGCAAGGTCAGGATTGATTACATTGAAAACTCTTCTTTGGATTTCATCAAGAATCTTGAGATATGTAGTATGAGCACCAGACCAGATATGGCAGCAGTATTCACCAGATGGACAAATGGTAGATTTATAAATGTACAATATGAAATTATTTTAATCATGAAATTCATAAAAGATATATTTATCTTATGTGATGATGAGTTAGTATATCAAGTTGTATCTGTGTGTTATAAATTTTTAAATGGAATTATATTTACGGTCATGAATATTTGCATTGTTCACTCCAAGCTGGGTATCAAAAATAACCACTGGGTGAAGGTGAACAAGTTATCAGTAGAATTAAAACAATGAATTGTCAATGCTTGCAATTCTGGAATGAGTACTGGATTAACATCGAAGCAGTTTTAAATACCCAAGATAACTGTCCAGTATATCATAGAAAATGAGATAAAAACCATTGCAACACATCCTGTAAAAAGTCATAAACTGAAACTCTCTCTAAGATTACAAATAAAATGAATGCAAGAAGAACTAGAAAGGTATTGTTTCTTATTTATTAAAGAATGGGTAAATCAGTTCTATTATATGGTAAGTAGGGCACTCAATAAACATGTTCTCAGTAGTTATTGTTGTTATGTCCATAAAAAAATACATAAATAAAAAATTAATTATAGTCTCAAAAATAATTATAAATAATATTATTATTCACTCTTTCTAAATCAATGAGAATCAATTCCACTTTTCTCCTCTACACATACAAACATGTTACACTATCAGACAGGCATGCCCCATTATTAGTTAAAAAATAAATATATAAGATTAACATGTGGGTCAACAAAAGTTTCAGTTCCTTTCCTTTTTCAGGCTGCAATGATAATATTCATCACTTAACACTCAACAAAAATTTGAGGTAAGAAAACTCCAGACACTTCTTTTATTTTCCAGCTAAATTACCTGGACACTCATTACACACATGATATATATATATATATATATATATATATATATATATATATATATATATATATATATATATATATATATATATATATATATATATATATATATATATATATATATATATATATATATATAAGCTAATTCTAAAAACAACACCCACCTGCATTAATGCAAAGCTTTTCGGTAAAATGAATGGAGCACTTCGGTTGTTTGGCATTTGTTTACATTTGTAAAAACAATACACTGGATTTGGCTGACTCAATCTGTTGAGTGAAGATAGCTCAGTGGTAGAGACTCTGACTAACACCAAATCAGTTGGGTTTCAATCTGGGCTTGAGGCATTTGGATGTCTAGTTGCACTGAAGATCTGTGAAACAGTACTGTCTGCGAATGGCATATATAGAGAGAGATGAAACATACGAGAAAGACTGCATACACTTTACTCCTTCTTTATCTTATCATTCTGTCAGATTCCGATCCATATTTGATCTACATTTGAGCCTAAACTCATAATTTACTCAGTATTTCTGTCTGTCATGTTTCCAACCCCACATAAGAACCAGATAATAAATAACGTGTTCAGGAACTTTCATTACGGATAGAAGCTGCAACAAGGAACAATCGTTTATTTATTTCATTACAAGAATTTACAAATAGGAGCAATCAATTAGCTTATCTTCATACCCTTGCTGGTGGCGCCAGGGGTGGTGGTCCCGCCATAGCCACCGAAACCATGATATCACCCCTGGTCTGTGGCTGATGAAGACAGGGTATCGCACATGTTAATACACGTTGTATGTTAAAAAAAAAAATTAATACTTGTATTGTTGTTTCCATGTCTTGCTGTTTCTCATTTTCTACAAGTTTTTTTTAATATATAAATGTAAAGGGGTTTATAATTATGTACTCAGAGTTATAACTCCTCTACACTGTTCCAGAAAAAATGATTGCAGTCTCATTATATTGGCACGTGGATAGTGTACAAATTCCTGCACTTAGTTAATTGGAGAAAATGAGAAATTTGAGTCGATTTTTGTCCATAATAGCAATATCAAAATGTTTACCATCTGAATCACTTTCCTTTCTGTAGAAAATAGTTTGAATGTTAGGGATATTATTTCTTTCTTTCTTTTTTACACAGAATTTTTATTAGGTATATGTAAGAGTTTCCAGTAAAAAAAAAAAATGACTTTCAACTGTGTATTCATTTTCTAGTTTTCAAAAAAAGGGAACATTAGCACATGCCTAATGTAAATAATGATCTATTTACAATCTCCAAATATGAACACTGATAGCATGAAAATTTCAGTCATAATGAAACTTATTTGGAAGATCTGTGAAAATGCATTCAAACTTTTGAACTGGAGATTGATAAGCAAATGACATATTCATTAGGCTACCATGCTACTGTTTTTAATACAATATAGTGAAATTAACTTGGAAAATAGAAAATTTTAAAAAGTTTATTTGCATTAATCTTATATATTTATTTTTTAACTAATAATGAGGCATAAATGGTGCTCAAAGAAAACAGCAAAAATCAAATTTAAAATTTTATTTGAAATTTCATTAAAGTGACTAATTTAAATAATTACAAATATTAAAAGATTTTTTTAAATTCTTTACTTTGTATTTTCGAGTTAGGTTTGGTATATATGCAAGCAGTAGAATAACTATTAGATATATCATTTGCTTGTATTACCTTCAGGTTGGTAGTTCAAATCACAGCAGTATTCACTTAAGTTATAGTCCCTGCGTAGATTCTCAATTAGAAAGTATATATATATATATATATATTTATAGAGAGAGAGAGAAAGAGACAGAGAGAGAGAGTACCCTACAAAAAACTAGGAAATTTTAGATTTAGTATATGATGAAAAGGAAGAACAGTGGAGTAATGGATAGTGGCTTGCATTGAGAAATCGGAGAGCCGAGTTCGAATTCCAGTCAAATCAATTACATTCACTTACGTGCTAATACCCTTGGGAAAGGTATGAATCCTCTTCTTCTCCCCGCCACCAGCTATGGGTAATTAGCAGGACAGACCAGGTTCTATAGCCTTGGGTGGCTACCGGTCAAATGCAGAAAGAAATGACAACCTACTGCGGGAAAAAATCTACCTAGTCAGTCATGTATCGAAAGATGCATGATCATCTGTGTATCATGCATGGCACATAACTGACTGAACCTTGAAATATTTGGTAAAGATATTAGAATAATCCAGAATCTATACTGACAGCAAACCACCTGCATACAAATAGAAAAGGAATATAGTAAATATACAAAAATAGAAAGGGATGTAAGACAAGGATGTATCTTCTCACCAGACTTATTCAACCTATAGAGTAAGGCAATTCTGAGAAAATTAGAAGTCCTACCAGGATTTATTATTGATGGCCACAATCATAGCAACATAAGATATACAGATGTCACAGTGTTGATAGCAGACACAGAAAAACTACAAGAACTTCTACAGAAGCTATTAAAGGAAAGTGAGAAGAAAGAACTAAACATCAATTCTAAGTAGAATGCATGATTGTCAATAAAAAAAGCAGCCCAACATACAAATTACAAATTTCATGGACCAAAATCAAGTAAGTACAAAAATTTAAATATCAAGAAAGTGTTCTAACAGAAGATGAAAAATGCAACACCAAAATCTGAATATGCATTGGGATAGTGAAAGATGCCCTACAAAAGCTATGCAAAGTATTAAGAAACTGGAAAATCTTGTTAGAAACAAAGAAAAGAGTACTTAACTGTTATGTAATATTGGTTTTCCTGTATGGAAGTCAATGCTGGACAATCTCCTCACAGATGAAGAATAGACTTCAGGCAACAAAAATGTGGTTCTACAGGAGGATGCTGAGAATATCATGGACTGAACATGAGTGCAACAATAAAATTTTAGAGAAAATGGAAACAAAAAGGACACTTATACTTAGAATTAAAAAGAGATAGTTGAAATTTCTAAGGCACATAATGTGGAAAGAGGGCTTAGAAATTTTGACACTCACAGGGCATGTTGAAAGCAAGCAGGACAGAAGAAAGCAGTGAATAACCTATCTAATGTGTTTGTGTAAATGGTTGGCAGAACAGGGATCAGGAGAGAATTTACTAAGAGATACAAAGGACAGGAAATTGTGGAGAGCCATGATTGCCCACTTCTTGAAGAGTTATGGTACACAGATGAAGGTAATATTTAGTGGACTTGAGAAGTCTAATTTCCTGAAAAACTGTTTTAATAAAAATATTTTATAAATTTTGACCGATAATAACAGTTCAGTCAGTGAATAATGAATGTTTCTTGTATGGAAAGAATTAATTTAACTTGTACTACTTATGTGTCAACATTATTTACAGTGCAGTATAAATGGCATTATTATTTACCACAAAACAATTGTTTTATCATAAGAAAAAAATTAATCATTATCATCATAAGTCCCATGACTGACCAGTTCTCTGGATCATTTTTCTTCATATAGCTGTGAGTCCTGGGTATGACTATAAACTACATCTGGTAGCAAGGCCTCTGATTATAAAATTGAAGGTTTTGAGGAGCATGGAACCAGCTCTTCATTGTTATTGTTCCCAGGTCCACCCTGACCCAAGGTAGTAGCACCTGTTAGGGTCCCAGCTATGGGCATATAGTGAATCCCTCAAACAAGAAGACTATGAAAATATAAAATACATTTTAATATTAAATATACCAGCAATAAATTTTTATATAAAAAAGACCAATAATACATATAGTAAAATGACCAATGATACATTTTATCTGTAGTTGAAGGTATACAATTGTGCACAAAATATATTTAGTTGAAGCCCTAAAGTTGTGTTCAAATTTAAATTTTGACATTAAAAAACCCATAGTGGTTGATATGCCACTAAATAATATAAAAAAAAATTCACATATCTGTTTTTTTTTTAATAATTTAGAATTGGTCTGTATAGTTTGTCATTATTTATTTTCTATATAAATGCTAAAACAGATAATTAAAAATAAAAAATGCCAACAGTACCTGATTATTTTCAAGAAATAATTGTTCAAAAAATGGATCCTTCAAATTCTGGAAACAAAAGGCAGTAACAAACTTAGGCAGATCTCATAAGATGAAATTAACTTCATTGCTTTATATAGAACATTCTGTGCAAAAGAGTCACATGACTATTTGCCCTAATTAATAAAAACAAAAGTTTTGAAAGTCCTGAAAAGTTCAAGTTATATGGATCAAATTTTTTAAAAGCTAGTTTGTAGATTATATTTTTTATTTTTAGACACTGACACAAACAAAATTTAAACCTAAACGCCAGCAATATATCCAGCTGAGTTGTTTTTAACCCATGGACTTGAGTTTTGCATTCCACCTATTAAACACTGCATATTATTTTAACATGGGGGTGTTTTGTTACTGCAAAATTTTTAAGTACTCATAATTCCTAGTTGGCAACTTGTTTCTTTTTCTCCCTCCCACTACTCTCCTGACTCAGTGGGGAGTGGGGGGGTAGCACATAGTGTAGCACAATTGTAGCTCAACTGTCATGGGAAGCAGATCTCACTTGCCTTCCATTTTTCAAAAATCCAAGGTGATAATGAAGGGTTAACTAAAATGGGAAGTTATATTTTATGAGTTTGAGGGTGTTCTTTTTGCTTGACTCAGTCCACCATCTCCCATTTCAGTGGATAAAGGCCAAGACTGAATGATCTAGCCCACACTTTTAGTGGGTATGCCCATCAATTGGACTGAATTTCCAAGACAACTTGAACAGTTTGGGATCTTAAAAAGTTTACCTCCCAAAAATTTATTGAGATTACTAAACCTGATAACGGGTTATTGGTGGTGATATTAAATAATGATGATTATGCTAATAAGATGAAGTTAATATTAAGTGAAGCGAAGAAATTCATTAAATTATGACCTGTTGAGTCTTTTCACAAAACGTATAGAGCTTAATTTTCAGAAACGTCGAATTAGTAACAGGAAAGGGACTCCAATAGACATTTATGAGGTTGTAAGGCTGATTAGTTCATTGCATCCCTAGCCATATAGGTTACCTAAAATCCATAAGGACAATGTCTCAGTCTGAACTATTTTGTTGATAATTGGGTCAGTCTAACATAAATAAGTTTAATGGTTAGCTGAATTATAACAATCTCTATTAGATGTGTTGTTCTGTTACAATGGTATCTACTGTTTTATTTTACCCCTTATTCATCCCTTTCTTAATTAGGTACATTTTCAATTAGTCACTGATTTGATCACTTCCTGCTTAGCCCTTAGAAATTACCAGATCTGGTACAGTCAACTCATGTGATTTCTACCTTCTTCTCCTCTTAAAACTACCTGCAATGATACCATCACCAGTATGTAACTTCTTAACCTTTTTCTCTAAGCTATAGTATCCTTTAATATTGTATTATTATTTGAACATTCATTTAAGGTAGCCACTTTACATACATTTATTTTTGATGCTGTACTTCATTATGTAGAACCCTTTACACCACATGTTGACACTGTAACTTCATGTAACTTTCTTCCTTTCTGTAGACTTATTATTGTAAACTTTATAAAATATTCCTGTAAATAAACTACTTTCTACCCCCTTTACCTATTTAGACCCATGGTCTCATAGTTAGGCTCAGTATTCATACCTCTTTGTCATATTTCTTCTTTCCCTTCCTTTTTATTTACATTGTTACATTATTTACATTGTTATTCTGACTAAACAAGTCTCAGTTTTTGGGGTTTTGTTTTTAATTTCACCCTTCTGGCTTTAAATAAACCTGCTGATGAACAGAGCTTTGTAAATTTAATTTATCACTTTTGGTTCAACTAGGAGCAGATATGCAACAACTCTACCATAACAAACATTATTTTATGTATTGCAATGATTGGAGAAAGAGTAGAAGAGGATTTTGACAGTAATATTATAGCCATATTTGTTAAGTATAAATGGATAACTCATTTCTGAGCACACCCATCTGCCAGGGTAGCTAACAAATCACTATTACAGATGCCCACTCAACCAACCCAGTCCACCTGTGGTTTATACAGCAGGTCTTAGTTACACTTTCCGGGAATGAGCTCTTAATCTCATGTGGTCAGCAGTTTGGACAAGGCCAGCACACCCAAACCCTACATCAATTAATTTAAGCACAATACTAAATTGGTGGCAAGATCTCATCATTTTACAGTTGAAATGGCTGATAGATGTAACTGTAAGTTCTATGCAAACAGTTTCTTTTTTTGTACTTCTCACTTTTGGAACTTTCTTCCAGCTTCTTGCTTTCTAGTCAAGTTTGATCTTCAAAAATTTTAATGCATTTTCAAATGTTACTTTCTGTTTTGTTTTTTTAAATTTCTGTTCTTTTATTGTTCTTTCTCCTTAATAATGCTTTTCATTTCCTTATATTCTTTCACATTCAGTAACTCTCTGTGTCTTAGTGGCTTTACTGTCTTGCTTTTTTATGTGTAGATAGATAATTCATGTATGTTTTGAATTCACTTATTTTGAAAAGGTTGAAATATTCTACCAAATATCGTTATATGATAATATATATGAAATATTATGCTGAATATCATTATAATTGGTAAACCCCTTTTCATTACAAGATTAAACAACAGGCAACTCTGAAATACACCATAAACAAAACAGTGTCATGTAGAAGAGATGATAAACTAATTCTAGATGCAGTTTTTTCCTATTAAACCTTGGTTCTACCTTGGCTAGTTGACTCATCCGTAGCAGTGAAATATGTAATTACTTTCCAAACATCCTAATATTATGCACTATTACCAAATATGAAAGATGTATTATTTAATCATCCAATTCATGACTCTATTTGGTTATAATTCCTTGGTGAATATCTTGCATAAGCAAACATTAAATACTTTGTATTGATTGTGATGTGCTTGAAGAAGACTACCAAAATGTGTCCAAATAAGCATATCTGAAAAAATAGTCAAAAGAATATTGACTATAAAAGGGGCACACAAGTGTTTATTTCCGAAAAGAACAGGATCCAAGGCAGAAGGACACAAAGTGGGTCACACAAAGAAACAAGCATTTTGTCTTGAAAAATTCCAGTGGGATAGGATTTCCGACTTTTTCTTAATACTTTTTCTTAAGATTTTCTATCTGAATTTTGATTCAGAATTCCTTGTATATTACCCAGATCAATATACAAATGAGGAATGCTGGAGAGTATAACAGCTGAATTGTTATCATAAGAACAATGAAGTTGAGGACAATATTTAAAAAATGATTATCTTTTATCACCAATAAATGTCATTTAAAAACATAATTGCATCCACAGACGCGACGTTGCCTCGCTCTGTCTTTTTTACAAATACTTTCACGGTAATTGCTCTGAGGAGCTGCTTTCGCTTGTCCCTAGGCCTCATGAATTTAAACATCCTACGAGGCTGACATCCTGTTCCCACCCCTTCACCATTGAAACTGTTAGATGTAGACGTCTCTTCTACTCCAATAGCTTCATATCTCATACATCTCGCCTGTGGAACTCCCTTCCCTATTCCTGTTTCCCTGACAAATACAATCTCTAACTATTTAAGTGTAACGTCAATCAACATCTCCAGTTGCCTTGATCTATCCACTTCCCTTCTCCACATCCTTTCACCTTTCATTCCTATCTGCTCTCGCTCCAAATCTTCTGTAACCCCCTTGCCTTGATCGACCCACTGTCTTTTTCTTTCTCCACATCCTCTCCTTTACCACTCCTATCTGCTCTTCCTCCAACCCTTCTATAACCCCTTGCATGATAGTGGCCTCCAGCCTTGCTTGGGGTGATATGCTTAAAAAAAAAAAAAACTTAATTGTAAAATTCTTAATTTTATATTTCAAATTGTAAATAGAACATTTAGCAATTTGAATAGTAAAATGATGAGACATACCTACCAGTCTAGTACTGTGCTTAAATTCATGAAGTCAAAGTACCAAAGAGGAAAACTTATCAGAACAATTACCATAAAAATATTTATAAATATTTTTTATAGAAAAATTTATAGAAAATTATAATTATTCAATTACCATGAAAATATTTATAGGAAAGCTACATTATAGTGGTGGGAAAGTGACTGAAGCTAAGATACCAGGTCAGCACTGATAACATAAATTAAATTCTTTGGATTTTGGGGAAGTGTCTTTCGAGGAAACTGTCTTACTTCTGGAAAAAATTTGGGGGGAGAAAAGTTCTTTTCAACATAATATGGCAATGTTCAACCCTCAAAAAGAAAAATAGGGAAGATTACTCAACTTGTCAATAGAAAGTGAGAAGTTTAAGCTGAATGAACTTACTTCTGATATGTCTAAGTGCTTGATTTTTGTACAAATTACTATAGCTAATGAAGACCAGCCCCTCACTATTTTCCCTCTTAAGTCCATAAAGTATGTGTGCAAGTACATAAATAAGAGGAGTGACCAAGCTGTGATTGCCACTGACAACCACAATGAAGTAGAAGAAAAATTTCAGTCAGGAAGATACATTTCTAGCAATGAGGCTGCCTGGAGAACTTTTACATTTAACATTCAAAACAGATACTCATCAGTTCAGCACTTGAGTGTTCATCTTGAAAATGGACAGTGGATGTATTTTACTGAAGACAATGCACAGGAATTGATTGAAACTCCAAAAAACACTACCCTAATAGTATTCTTTAACCTATGCAATGTCGATGACTTTGCCAAAACAATTCTCTATTCTGAAGTGTTTAAATATTACACATTCAAATCTGGAAAATTCCACAGAAGAAAGCAAGGAGAACCTCATCCAACTGAACTGCTATTAAATGTTGTGACGTACTTGGTCAGGTTTATACAGTGCATCCAAAAAAATTCTGAATGCTTCTTTCTTCGACTTCTTCTTCATGATGTCAGGTGTTCAAAATCATTTCAAAATTTGAAAACAATTGATGGAAATATTCTTGAGACATACAGACAGGCATGCATTTAACTTGGCTTTACAGAAAATGATGAGCATTGGGACCAAAATTTACAAAAAGGTAGTTTCATATCAATCACCAAGGCAAATAAGGGATCTCTTTGCTCTTATGATTGCTACCTGTCAAATTTCAAATCCAATGGATCTGTGGGTGAAACACCAAGAAACTATGAGTGAAGACATTCTTTATCATATGCAACTGGTTCATCCAGGACTAGCTATGCAAATGAATCCAAGGATTGTGAAGATTGCACTGTGTGAAATAGAAGATAAGGAACTAAATGTGACATAAAAAGAACTGTTCCATTTCGAACTTCCCAAACCAAACAGAGATTCTGACCCCTTAAATAGAGAAATCATGAGAGACTGGATACAACCATGAAGAGCTGATCCATCAAATACAGACTAATACACCTCTTCTTAAAAATGACCAGAGAGTCATTTACAATGAGATTACGTTAAGGATCAACAATTCTGTTGGAAGAATTTTCTTTGCCGATGCTCCTGGAGGTACTGGAAAAATAGTCATAACTAATCTTTTATCTTCAGTTAGGGTGCAGAACAGTAGCTGTAGCATCATCTGGAATAGCAGCTACTTTGCTTACTGGTGGAAGAATTGCTCACTCGACATTTAAGCTGCCATTGGACTTGGTCTATAATGACAATCTAGTGTGCAACATAATTAGAGGTACAAACTTAGCCAAGCTACTTCAGGTGACTTGCTTCATAGTCTGGGATGAGTGCACAATAGTATTAAAGTTGGTATTAAAATAGAGTACCATTAATGCTGCTAAAAAATCTTGATCCTCCAAAGTTATGTAATGGTATATATATTATTGTGAAGAAAATGTTACCTCATTTATCAGAAGCTCTTATTATGACTGGTCAAAGGAAAGGGGAGACTGTACTGATTCCAAGAATTTCATTGATTCCAACAGATATGCCTTTTGATTTTAAATGATTGCAATTCCCAGTCAGAGTAAGTTTTGTAATGACTATTAATAAATCACAAAGTCAATCAATGAAAGTTACTGGGTTTCACCTTATGCAACACTGCTTTACTCACGGACAGTTATATAGGGTGACCCAAAAAAACGGCAACTTTTTAACAATCCAATAAAACCAAGAGTGATAGAAGAAAAAATATTTAATTCATAGTAATTGAAACCTTAAAACATGCCATTTAAGAAACAATGATGGAATTTTCATTTTTTTAAAATTACATCCTGTAGATGGCGTCCTCCAGTACGAATACATTCTTGAAATCTGCTGTTGAGTTTCCTCATTGACTGCTGCAACATCTCAGCTGAGATACGGTAAATTTCAATCTCGTTACTAAAATGGCGAAATGTTTACTTGCTCAGGAAGGAATTTATTTACATTTGCTTCAAATAAAAAAAAATGTAGTTTATTCTACTGCATTAAAGTAATAATTATTTAAGAATAAACTTTAATTTGATTTCAATTTTTTCACCATTATGTTTTTCATTCATGCAAATACATGTATTTTATTTCGGTCAACACCTGTTAAATGTTATTCAGTTTCACCATGTTTCATTTGTTTAAAAATGGCTAATATTCTAATGTTTAGTTAATTATCTGAATAAATACAAATGTTTTCTTTGATGTTTACAATCAATTCATGAATGAAATGTTCATTTAAAATTTTTGTTTTAAAGATTTCAAGTAGTGAATATATCTTACTTTGCGAAACAATAGCAAGTGGTTGAAGCTTGCTAGTATATATATATATATATATATATATATATATATATATATATATATATATATATGTATATATATGTATATATATATATATAAATGTATATATATATATATATATATATAAATGTATATATATATATATAAATGTATATATATATATATATATATAAATGTATATATATATATATATATATATATATATAAATGTATATATATATATATATATATATATATATATATATAAATGTATATATATATATATATATATATAAATGTATATATATATATATATATATATATATATATAAATGTATATATATATATATATATATATAAATGTATATATATATATATATATATATATATAAATGTATATATATATATATATATATATATATATAAATGTATATATATATATATATATATATATATATAAATGTATATATATATATATATATATATATATAAATGTATATATATATATATATATAAATGTATATATATATATATATATATAAATGTATAAATATATATATATATATAAATGTATATATATATATATATATATAAATGTATATATATATATATATATATATATAAATGTATATATATATATATATAAATGTATATATATATATATATATATATATAAATGTATATATATATATATATAAATGTATATATATATATATATATATATATAAATGTATATATATATATATATATATATATATAAATGTATATATATATATATATATAAATGTATATATATATATATATATAAATGTATATATATATATATATATAAATGTATATATATATATATATATATATAAATGTATATATATATATATATATATATATATATATATATATATAAATGTATATATATATATATATATATATATATATATATATATATAAATGTATATATATATATATATATATATAAATGTATATATATATATATAAATGTATATATATATATATATATATATATATATATATAAATGTATATATATATATATATATATATATATATATAAATGTATATATATATATATATATATATATAAATGTATATATATATATATATATATATATAAATGTATATATATATATATATATATATATATAAATGTATATATATATATATATATATATAAATGTATATATATATATATATATATATATATATATAAATGTATATATATATATATATATATATATATATATAAATGTATATATATATATATATATATATATATATAAATGTATATATATATATAAATGTATATATATATATATATATATATATATAAATGTATATATATATATATATATATAAATGTATATATATATATATATATATATATATATATATATATATATATATATACATACACCTTAAGGTATATTTAGGCAGCAAGTATTCATCAAAACAAGAATAAGATGTAGTTTATTGTGAAAATGGCTGAGACAGTCAAAGGGTCTTGAACAAAAGTATAACATATGAATATAGGATGGTTGATCCATAATTTCAATTACAATATCAATAAACAAGACCTTATTCAAAAATTGAAAAAGTACAATAAAAAATGAAACAGACAGACCTTGTCAATTCTTTTAATTATTCTTGTTTGTATATATATATATATATATATATATATATCACCAGGTTGCAAGCAGCAATACTAAGTATAATGACACGAATAATAAATCATGTAATTGTAGGAATCCTAATAATTGTCCACTAAAAATAATTGTTTAACTAGCTCTGTAGTTTATCTTAGTACAATATCAACACTAGAAAATCCAAATATAAAGAAATTTTACATTGGTAGCACCATGAGACCATTCAAGGAACGTTGGCAGCGTCATATGCAATCTTTTAATAACAGTAACTATAAGTATATGACTTCATTATCCAAATACTTTAGGAGTCTAAAAGAAAAGAATAAAACACCTACGGTTAAATGGAAATTGATTAAAAAAGCCCGGACATGTAACTCCCTATATGAACCCCGTGTTACCTATGCCTTAACGAAAAATTTGAAACAATTAGATTTAAAAATGAGACCGATCTTTTAAATCAAAGATATGAACTAACAGTTAACTGTAAACACCGTTTTAAATTTAACTTAGTATAGAGATCATATACTTTCAATGATAATGATAAGTTAAATTTAATAGACTATTACCTTTATAACATGATGGTCATCTTGTCGATATGAATGTGTATTGTGTACTTACAAAGTGTTATATGTGTCTGTATTTGTATGTATATATTTGTATGTTATGTATGTGTGTTTGTACTGTTGGATGTGTATGTGTGTATATAGGGTTATATATATCTTAGTAGGGTTTTTTTTAATATGAGGGTATATATGTGTGTATATTGACACCTATCATATGTTAACCTGTTTATGTGTACGAGTAGGGATGTAAACTTTGGTAGGTGTCTACTACTATGTGTGTAAGTATATGTATATGGATATGAATGTGTACTTGTGTGTGTGTAAATGTGTATATATATATATGTGTGTGTATATATATGTATATGTGAGTGTATGTATGTGTGTATATGTATGTATGTATATGTGTATATATATATATGTGTGTGAGTGTGTGTGTGTGTGTGTGTGTGTGTGTGTGTGTATGTATGTATGTGTAAATGTATTCATTTAAATATGTATATATGTATGTATATGTGTTTGTATATATGTATATATATGTGTGTGGGTATTTATATGTATACGCTCGGATGTGGGTGTACTTATATATATGTATATTTGGATGTGTTGATATGGGTATTTATATATGATTATATATTTATGTATATATGGATGTATGTTCGTATGTCATAGTATGTGTATTTGTATGTATACCTTAGTGTCTTAGAGTGTATCATAGATACTAACTAAAATCTACTTTTGGTTGATAAGGAGTTTTTAATTGCTTATAGACTGTTGTTATTTTTTTAAAATTATTATAAACTTTTAATGTATTTTATCATCAATAAGTTAATATTGTTAGAATATATGTAGGTCTCTGTATACATATTCCTTTCTTTTTTTGTGTGTGTGGTGTGTCTATATGTTTATATATATATATATATATATATATATATATATATATATGCGTATGTATGTGTATATATGTATATGTGGGTGTGTATATACGTATATATGTTTATATAGTTTTAATTTACATTTGTTTGATTTTTCATGTATATGCATGTATTTGTAAATGTTTAGTTTATATACATATATGTATACATGCATATGTATGTATATGTAAATATGTATGTATGTGTATGTATGTATGTATTTGTATATATGTGCATCTTTGTGCATATATATTTTTACTTGCTTTATTTACTTTTTTACATTGCTGTATAGGTCGATATATTTACACGTGCTTATATGTATGTGTATGTGCATATGTGTGTATATGCATATCTGTATGCAGGTATGTGTAGCTTTGTATTGTATATATATATATATATATATATATATATATATATATATGTGTGTGTGTGTAGGTCTGTATGTATATATGTGTGAATGTATGATTATATATGGAGGTAGTTATTTATTTTTTCATGTAGTGTGTGGAAAAATATATGGTAAAAAATATATATATTTATATATATTTATTTGTTTAAAATTATTTTATTTTTTTTTTTTTACTAATTTTATCTATATATATTTGCCCAGATTAGTTATATTTCAATAAGTAGTTAGAATTTGTTTAATAACCTATTAAGCCCCAAATATGTTTTGGCTATTGTGTCTCATTGTCTAGGTCAATGTGCATGTGGATGTATATGCATGTGTTTATCGATGTCTATGTGTAAGGAAAGTGCATGCACGTTTGGTTGTGTGCGTGTATGTGTGTGTGTGTGTGTGTGTGTGTTCGTTTTTTTGTGTTTTTTTATTAAGGGTCGTGTCTCGTCACTGTTTTTTGTGTGTATATATATCTAAATATGTCTGGGCGCTTATGTATTATAACCTGAGTGTGTTTGGATTGTTTTACGTGAGAGGTGATCATCAGAGTTGAAGTAAAATGTATACATTTTCGTCTAGAGCTATCAACATCCTTTTTAACGTAATTTCAATGAAAAAATAAATTAAATAACATATGTATTTTTTATTTTCTCCTCAGTAATTCTATAATTTTAAACTTAATAGAGATTAAATTTAGATTTCTAAATAGGTAATTTTTAACTTTTAATTTTAATTTCAAATTTTATCGTATAATTTAATACTTATTAGTTAGGACATATTCTATTTTACTAGAACCCCAACTTTAAAGCTTTTAATATCGATGATAACCTTGCTTCGTTGTCAAATTTTTTGAATTCTCATATACTTGTATTTCGATTGGTCATTCTAGCTTATGTAACAGCGTTTACCCCTAGCGAAGGATTGTTAATTAATTTGAAACTTTTAAAACCATTTATTCTACATTCAACATCATCACTTGATAAAACACCAGAAGTGTTGAAACAAAATGGCTATTTTTGTAGTGTTTTTTTAATATATTTATGTTATAATATTTAAATAAATAAATATATATATATATATATATATATACCCAAGTATAGGATTGGTGTATACAGAATAACCAAAAAATACTATTCTTAACAGAGTGCTCAATACAGAGTAGAGCAGATATAATTATTCATTCAAAATTTATAGCATAAATATGTTATAAAATCACTACAAAAATAGCCATTTTGTTTCAACACTCCTGGTGTACTATCACTTGATAAAACACCAGAAATATTGAAACAAAATGGGTATTTTGTAGTGATTTTATAACATATTTATGTTATAATTTTCAAATAAATAATATATATATATATATATATATATATATATATATATATATATATATATATATCCACTTTATATATAAGTGAAAATTAATGTCAACATCCAGTGTGACAGTCTGTTTCATGCTTAAACATAATCTTCAGGTCATGTGTGTTGTGTTTTAGCTTGACTATTTATATATGCTGGTCAATGGTACATTATGGAACTATTATGGTCTATTGTATTATATCAAGGATCATTGGGTGGGTGATAACAGTTATGTTTCAAATTATTCTAGCATAATTACCTTCTCATACCAACACAAATTTAGTCCTGGGTATGACAATAAATTACGTCTCACAGCAAGGTCTCTGATTGGGAGATTGGGGGTTTTGAGGAGCGGGGAACCACATCTTAATTGCTGTTGTTCCCAGGTCCACCCTGACCCAGGCTGGTAGCACCTGTTAAGGTCCTAGCTTTGGGTAAATAGTGAACCCCTAAACAAAAACAAAACACTATGAAAGTATAAAAATACATTTTTATAGTAAAAATACCAGCATTACATTTTTATTTTAAAAAGTTATCTACGATACATATTTATAGTAAAATTACCAATAATACATTTTAAAGTGGAATTACCAATAATACATTTTATAGAAAAATGACCAACAATACATTTTATCTGTAGTTGAAGCCATAAAATTGTGTTAAAAAATAATTTGATTTCAAATAACCCATAGATGTGTTCATATGCCGTTACACCTACCTATTAACCTACCTACCAACCAACACAAATTACTAAATAAACAATCAAAATGCAGACACAAAAACAAATTTTTACTAAGTTATTCAAAAATAAAAAAATAAAAAGAAAGAAAGAAAATAAATAAATAAAATAAACAAAAAATCTAAATCAATAAATATTAATGCCCATATAAGGACAAATAAATGTAATAATAATAATAACAAACAATACAATAAATTAGCTACAAATAACTGCATTCAGATACACAGTTATTTCTACTTGGTAGCCTCTAAAATAATTTGAAACATAACCTTTATCACCCACCCAATAACCATTAGGATAATACAGAGTGCGATGGGTAAATTGTCGTTATTTTATATTTTTAATTTTGCACATGTGCATTGCTTGTTTTTGATTTGGTCAACTGCACAACATAGTAGGTTCAGTTGAGCACCGTCTGTGAGAAAAAGAGCACCATGATTCAATTCCCTCCACTAGAAATTTGGAAACAGCATGCTATACTGTTAGGCATTCATGCAGGAAGCTCCAATATAAACAATTCAGAGTGTTTGGGACTCTGAAGACAGTGCAGAGGATTCAAAGAGGGTTAGATGAGTTTAATGGTAACTTTGAAGGTACAGCAGCTCAGAAAACTCACTGATCGTTCTGATAAGAAAAGAACTCCTGAATTTGTTGGTGAGGGCCTCAGATGCAACATGGAAGCCTACATCAAATGCCTTGAGATAATCAGGATGCCTGGGTCAATAGGGTGGCTGATGAAAGACTGGCAATAGGACTCTTCACCATATCACACAAACAGGAGAACCTAGTTATGTCTGTCAGACAATTTCTGTGATGACATCACCCCTTACATTTGACCACCTAACTTCCCAGACTGCAACCCCCTTGATAATTATCTGTGGGGTGTTGTTGAGTGATAGACCAACAAAAATCCTTGTAACACCAAAGATGAACTGAAGGCAAGGATTATGGCAGTATTCACCAATTTAAACAAGGAGACCGTTCAGAAGAGTTGCAGGAGATTCCGAAGTTGTCTGGAGGCCATGGTTGAAGCCAATTTTATTGAATAAATTTACTCTTTAGTATTTCAAAATATTTTCTGTCATTTTGGTAAATATATCTGTTAAAATGAGACTTCAGTGTCATTTTCTTTTTTTGCATAATTTAGATGACAATTTATCCATCGCACCCTGTACAATAGACCATACTAACCATAATGCACCACTGACCAGCATAAATAGCCAGGCCAAAACACAACATACATGGCCTGACGATTGCGTTTTGTCCTCCTTGTCATTTTGCTGTTTATTTTCAGACCGCCATACGACTGCTCTTGCCCGAATCTCTACGTGAACTGTTCTTTTGGTTAAAACCGCCATACGACTGCTCTTGCCCGAATCTCTACGTGAACTGTTCTTTTGGTTAAAGTTTGTTATTTTATTTATTTTCTGTTTCAACTGTTTTGAAAAAAAAAAGAAAAAAAAAAAAAAAAAAAGTCCTTTTGATTTTTTCTTCTATCCATTTTTTTTATCCACCCCCTCTTTTAGTTCTATTCCATTTTTATTTTCATTTTTTTTTCCCCCTTTAATTTTTTGTTTTAGTTTTTCTTTTTACCCCCGTTAATTCTTTGTTTTTCATTTTATCCCCTATTCTAGTTTCTCGTTTTAATTCCCTTCCCCCGTTAATTTTTGTTTCTACCCCGTTTTAATTTCCACGCATTTTTAGTCTTCCTTAGAATTTTCATTTCCCGTTAATTTCTATCTTCGTTCTAGTTATATTGTAACCCTTGTCCGTGTTTTGCGTTAATTAATTTTAATTTCTTGTTTCTGTCCTAACTCTACGTTTTACGTGTTTTTCGTTTTATAAATTTGTTTGTACTAAAATCGTTTTGTAATCGTTGTATTGTCTAATTTATTTGTTTATTTTCTTTATTGGTTCGACTTGTTTGTTTTCGGTCGGCCATTTTGAATTTTTGTTGCTAGCTTTGGTTCTCGCCGAAGTTCCGTATTTTCTTTTGTTATTGTTTTTGTCTAGTGTCGGCCATTTTGATTTTTTGTCGAAGTTGAGTATTTTCTTTGGTTACTTTGTTTGAACGTTTTATTTTATTATTTAATTGTCCTTTTCGTGTTTTGTTAATTGTTACGCCTTTAGGCGATATTTGTGTTTAAGTTTTACGTGTTTTTTGTTTGATTTTTGTAATTGTTGTACGTTTAAAGTTAGCTGTTAATTTTCATTTATTTACTGGTTTGACTCGCTTCTTAGAGTCGGCCATCTTTATTTTTTTTAACTAGTTTCGGCTAGATTTCAATTATATTAGGTTCCTGTCTACTTTTTCTTGAACGTTTTATTTTATTATCCAATTTTCCCCTTTTTATTTTTTTTCGCCTTTTGGCGTTATTTGTTTGTTTTTTTTTTTTTTTTTTTTTTTTTTTTTTTTTTTTTTTTTTGCCTTTAGGCGAAATTTATTGAATATCCCTTCCCCATTCCTTCACCCCTGACCCCCCTTTTTTTTCTCCACCATGGAGAAGAAGGAAAAAAAAGCCCCTTCTTTCCTTATTACTAAAAAAAAGACAGCGACCCTTGCTTCCATCCGAAAATCGGTGAGGAAGCATTTATTCAACCCAAAAAAAGATCCCCCAGATAAAGACAATCCCGAGGAATATCCTGCCCTTCCTCGAACCCCCACAAATGAGGAAATAGTTGACGTCCTTAAAAAGGCCGCCAAAGCCAGGATAGAGAAAGAAATCCTGGAAAAAGAAACAAATAAAAACCTAGACAAGCCAAAAGTTAACACCGAGGTCGGGGATTCGCCCTCTTGTTGGAAGTCCCCTCCGAATTGTATAATCGACATCGCGGAGTTCCTGGAGCGTGCCAAGAGTTACGCTCACCTCGTGGTGAAAGACGGGCTCTTGGAGGATCCAGTGGAACTGAAGAGAGTCGAGAAAAGAATAGTGTCTGTCTTTGTCGTCGACAAGCGTTCGCGCAAAATTTGTCGTTCGACTAAAGACACAGTGTTTAAAGCACTGGAGTCCCTGGGGTTCAAACCCCTAAGAATTGTCAAGGGAAAGGGTTTTTTCATGTGGGACGTACTGCTGCCCACTGCAGAAGACTGCGTAAGAGCCACCCGGAGGGAATTGATCACAAAGGATCTCATCCTCCGAACCGAGTATGAGGGTCGGCGAAGGACCAGGGTGGCAGTATACGAGGTCCCTCCTCAGGTTATCGGGGAACACCTCGCGGCGTTCCTGGACCAATACGGGGAGATATTGGCCGCTTCCTGCGATAGCCTGACTGGGGGATGGAGCTTTGATATGATGCTCGATCGTAAGGCCTTCAGCTCCGTCCCCAACTGGATTGACGTTAGTGACTTGAAGCTGCCGGTCATCGTGACCGGTCGTAAACCAGCCTGCTGGAAGTGTGGAGTGACTGGTCATCTCTCCTCTTCCTGCCCAGAGAAGAAGGCCTCTGGGACTCAGGTCACTAAAGACCAAACTCCCCCTCTGACCGAGTCTGCAAAATCCGCCGCGCCTGTAATGGGCATGCCAGCTGCCGGGACCGGAGAGGTTGTTCCCCCGGTTGGGTCACCATCCAAGCCCCCATCCCCCGAAGAGCCCTCTTCCACCGCTTCTGCGACTAAGAAGGGGGAAGAAGGGGAATGGCAGGTAGTTGGCAGGGTCAGAGGGAAGCGTCAGCCAGCGGGTCCTCAGTCCCCTGAAGCCTCGGGGACTAAAGACACACACAGTCCCACTCCCTCTAGCAACAGCAAGGGCGACGCCCCGACCTCTTTAACATCAGAAGATCATATGAAAAAATATGAACCGTCTTACGAAAAAACCGTCAAACTGAAAGAACTGAAAAAACTAATAGACGTCCAGAGAAAACAAAAAAAATCCCCGGAAAAGAAATCCCCCTTGCAGTCTCCTCAACCCTCTTCTCCAGTCAAGTCTCCCCCTAAAAAGATGGCCACTCGCTCCACATCTTCGAAACCTATTCCTCCCACTCCATGTCCGTCAACCCCTCTCTCCAGAGTGAAGCCTTCTCCAGCCACCCCTTCCACTTCTCGTGCCCAGTCCCAAATCCCTCTCAGTAGAGACCCCAGTCCTTTTAGACATCCCAGTACTCCTCGCCACACTCCCAGTCCTTCACCCTCAAAAAAATTATCCACAACAGTAACCAAAAGGCCCAGAAGCCCTACTCAAGATGGTGCGGATAAAAAAAAGAGACCGAAGCACATATTTAACCCAGGCATAGAGATATGCAAAATATCTCCCCTACAAGCTGAAAAAGCGAGGGATTACGGGAATAGGATAAAGAGCCTAAAATTCCTCTTATCCGTAAAAAAATTTGGGGACAAAGACATTGAAGATCCCGGAAACTTCCCTAATGCCCAAAGGGTATTAACTGTAATTAGATCAGAGCCGGGAGCGAAATCAGTTTGGGCTATGGTGGATGAAGCGATTTCATCGTTCAGCTTGTCCCCGCCAATCGCCATAGTCCAAAATGATAAATTGAAAAAGATGAAGCAGTTTTGTGCAGGGAGGGTCCCGGTTTTTGTTCACCCCTCCCTTTATAGAGCACTAAAATTGACTTTCCCGTGGGATATCGGCGGAATCTCCGAAGACGGTACCATCAAGAATGAGATGGGCCATGGGTCTATGGGAGAGGCTGTCGGTATCCTAACCCCAGCCATGTTCAACGCAGATAAGCAACCCTAATCAGCATTCAATATGGCTCTCTGGTTAGCTACTTTAAATGTCCGGGGCCTGAGGTTGGAGTCTCGCAGGGCGAGGCTCTCTCGCGACCTTCAGCGCCTCGGGGTGAATATCTGTTGTGTGCAAGAGACCCGGTTTTCTTCTCATGATCGTGAGGATGTGCTGTCTAATGGGTTCGCCCTTTATTCAGCATGTTTTGATGGTCGTTCGAGGGGTGTCTCTTGGCTAGTGAGCAGGTCTTTAGACGCTGTATGTACTCTTGTTTTCGCAGATCCGGCGGGCAGGCTTTGTGTGCTGGACGTTACCATAAAAGGTAAGGCTTTACGTCTCATCGGCGTTTATGCGCCCGTTATCCATGCTGAGCGTCCTGGTCTGTTTCGGCAGATTGAGCCGTTTTTGACGACATCTCGTCGGGTAGTTTTAGCGGGTGATTGGAATGCCGTCCTTGATCCCGATATAGATCGTATAGGGAAAAAACGGGCTACTAACAATCCTGATGTGAAACCATTTCGGGGCTTCATCGACGGGTTCGATCTCGTCGATAAGTACCGAGATGAGCATCCTCGGGATATAGCTTGGACTTGGACTAATAGTGGCAACTCGGATCCTGGGACGCTTGCGAGCTACCTCGATCGAGTCCTAGTTAAGAGAGTCGATGTAGGGCTCTTAGGGTGTCCAAGTTTCCATTATATAGTTTATTCGGATCATAGGCTTGTCCGGGTCCGTGTAAACTTAGATAAGCCTAAGGTTAGGTTGGCTGGTTACTGGAAATTCAACTGTTCACTGT
The DNA here is from genome assembly GCA_964036315.1 of Acanthosepion esculentum. Lineage (NCBI taxonomy): Eukaryota > Metazoa > Mollusca > Cephalopoda > Sepiida > Sepiidae > Acanthosepion > Acanthosepion esculentum. Next base: position 123,972,114 of record OZ038478.1, on the reverse strand, counting down.
TTGGTGAACAGGGATTTCGGGACCAGCTGCTACTAATGATACAACGGGAATTGTCGGGAGCGGTTTTGGGGAACGCCTGGTGGGGTAACCTTAAATCCAAAATTAGAACGTTTGCTGCCGATTTTAGTCGTCGACTCAATCGAGATAGATTAGCGGCGCAAACTGCTTTAGAAGAAAAAGTCGATCGGGCCGTGAAATCCCGTGTTAGTGGGGATGTAGCCTTAGCTAAGGCAGAGTTGGCCTCCTTGCTTATCAAGAAGGATCAAGCTCTGGTAGTTAGGGCTAGGTTAAAAAGAATGTCCTCTGAGGCGACGAATATGGCCGCTGAATTGCGTGCAGAGGAGAGTAGGAGTGCGTCTCGGCGACATATCGCGTGCGTCACATTACCGGATAATCGGACCGTGACTACAAACGCGGGCATATGTGAGGTCTTTCGAGATTATTTTCAGGATCTTTTCACCAGGGAGCCCGGTCTGAGCTCGGCTCAGTTCGACTCCTATTTAGCCGACTTTCCCTGCCTCGAGGCAGCTGAAGCGGCTGGGTGCGAGGGTCCCATAACAGAGTCTGAGATCTGGGAAGCGCTGAAGCAGGTTGGCCTGGATAAGTCTCCGGGACTCGATGGTCTGCCCTACGAAGTGTACTTGAGGCTGTCGCCCGTTTTTGTTCCTTTGCTGGAACTGATTTTCAACCACTGGATGAAGCAGGGGTCTATACCTCAACGCTTCACCAGGGGTGTGATCAAGTTGCTGCGTAAGGACAAGAACGGTGGGGATGGGTTAGGGAACTTTCGCCCTTTAACGATGCTAAACGCTGAGTTGAAGATTTTGGCGAAGATCTTAGCCAACCGTTTGCAGCTTGTCCTGTCTAGTCTGATTGGCCCCGAGCAGACTTGTGCTGTGAAGGGCAGGACTATTCAGGATAACCTGCATATGGTACGCTTGATCTTAGAACAAGTCGACGGTGAAGCCGCGCTGATCAATTTAGATCAGTCCAAGGCCTTCGATAGGGTTGATCATCGTTTTCTGGAGGCTGTCCTTTCGTCGGCCGGTTTCGGAGCCGACTTTCGCTCCTGGATCCGACTCTTGTATGCGACCCCCGGTGCGCTGGTGGAAGTGAATGGAGTAAGATCGAAGCCTTTCGTATTGTCTCGCTCTATTCGTCAGGGTTGTCCGCTCTCGCCTTTGCTTTACGTTCTTGCGTTGGAACCTTTCCTTCGCAAGTTAAAGGCGAATCCGGTCCTGCGTGGAATATCTCTGCCTGGGGCTACCACCTCAGCAAGGTATTCTGCCTATGCTGACGACGTTTCGGTTCTTGTGTCGAGCAGAGCCGAGATTGACGAAGTCAGCAAAGAGGTCAGTGGTTATGAGATGGTGACAGGGGCCAAGATCAACCGTGATAAGTCTGTTGGCTTGCGGTTGGGTGCGTGGAAGGGAGTTTCTCTTCCCGGACCTTTCCTCTGGACGGATGGGCCGATCAAGATTCTCGGCGTCTGGTTCGGTCCGGATCTCCAGTTGGAAATGAATTGGTCGGAGGTACGAGAGAAGGCCGAGATCGCGGTTAATCTGTGGTCTCGGAGGAGGCTTTCCCTGAAGGGAAGGGCGGAAGTATGTGTTTCACACATATATCCAATCCTCGTGTACCGACTCTCTGTACTTCCACTTCCGTTTGCCCCACTAATTTTATTAGTAAGGCTCTTGTTCTCCTTCTTGTGGGGAGGCAAGGCCCCTATGGTATCTCGGGAGATCTGTTGCCTTCATACCGCTGAGGGCGGTCTGGGTATGCCAAGCATTGAGATTCGTCAACATATGCTTCGCATTGCATTCCTAGACCGATTGTGTCGCGAACCGGACGAGGTGGGAGCCTTCTGGAAGGAAGACGCCCGGAAAAATTTCCCGTCCCTAAGAAGTGTGCACTCGTGCGAGGGGGAGGCCCGCCGTAGACCCCGAGCCGAAAGCTCCTTCTATCACGAATGTCGTCGCGCTCTGAAATGCCTCTTACGGGCGTCGGAAGGCCTCTCCAACGTCCAGGCGTTGTCTCGTAGGGCATTGTATCAGGTGTTAGTTCGGGGGTCCGTTCAAGATGCTCTGATTAGCGAGCTCGGTCTTACGAAGCAGCAGGCTCGCTCAATATGGCCTTGGGCGCCAGGGTTGAAATGCCTCACTAACGATGAGGCATCACTCACCTGGCGGGTGATTCGTAGAGCCCTCTGGGTCGGCAAAAGACTTTGTTCAGCGGGCTTGGAGAATTCTCCAGACTGCCGCCGCTGCGTTGGGGAAGTCGAGACCATTGGTCACGCCTTCTTTCAGTGCACGGTGGTAGTGCCGTTGTGCAAGTTCGTTGAAGGCCTCATGGTTCGCGTACTGCGGAGAAAGTCCTTTGTCCTGGATGTCGTTTCTGTCTGTAGCAATGTGGTGCCTCAGATGTCGAGGGCTGAGCATTATGTGTGCTGTTGCTTACTAGGCGTTATGAGAGTCGTGATTTGGACGACGCGTCAGAAGGAATTCTATGGTGGCGAGAAGTTTGCTTCTTCCGAACTGATCTTGTTCTTTAGGCATCAGCTTAAAGTCAAGATTAGGACGGAAAGGCGGCGGCTCACATCATCAGAATTTGGCGAAAGGTGGGTGAGTCTTGCGCGTTTGTGCCGTGTGAAAGGGGCTGACCTTGAGTGGCATTTTGATGCTGGTTAGGCATCAGGATATTGTTTGCCTGGGTTGAACTTGGCAACCCATCCCTGGATTTAGGATAGTTTAGGGTTTTTGCATTTGTATTTTAGTTTTTTTTAATTTCTGTAAAACTTAGCTAGAGTGAGTTTGCTCATTGGCCCCCTTTTTTTCTGCCCCCCTTTTTCTTTTCCTTTTGTTTAACTCCCCATCCCTCCCCGCTTTAGGTGCTCAGTGATTTTATTTCTCTGGAGGATGCGGGACGCCTTTCGTTTCGAGTGTGTGATCTTTTCGTATGTTTGAGGCTGAATCAGTGCGTGTTTGTGCGAGTGTTTTGGGATGGATAAATGTTTATTTTATATTGTCAAAGTCCCGTGTCGATTTCGCCCAGAAAATTGATTTTACTGTCACATTTAGGATTTGTGGGGGGGTTTTATTACTAACATGATTTTGTTTAGTTTCATGTATATAATTTTAGACATATTGTATATATTCATTGGGGATATTTATTGTTTTGAAATTTTTACTCCCGCCCCCCCACAGACTTTATTGTACATATGGGGTTATTTAGGACTTTCATAGAGACCATGAGGTATTTTGGTGGATGTAGCATGAAAGGTAAGCATGAATGTGGCGTTTTGGTGAAAGGAATATTGTTTTGTATGTTTGGGTCAGTGCTTGGGACTAGCTAAGTTTAAGATTAAGACCAGTGATGACCTTCTTTTCCCCAATCCCCCTTTTGGCCTTGTGCCGTATTTACTGTATATCACGGTAATAAATATTATGGCATGAAGATTGTGTTTAAGCATGAAACAGACTGTTGCTGCTGGGTGTTGATTTCAATGTCCACTTTTATATTTACATATGCTCTGTCTGTGATATTGAACACTTTAACCCATAAATATAGCATATATATATATATATGTATGTATTATGCAGTGTTACATTAGAACATGTACATACCCATTACAAAACTGTACATCTTATTTCAACATTAAAAAAATATTTTTTAATGTTTCATCATGTGGGAAATCATGACTGCATAATAAATAAATATTTATTGCTCTACTTTTGTATTGAGCCCTGTTTTAAATTAATGTTTTGAACACTGAAATCTAATTCTTTGTTCTTTTACATTTGTGTATATATATATATATATATATATATATATATATATATATATATATATATATATATACATATTTACTGCATTGAATTGGTCAGCCGAGTTCCAGTCAGGTTTGTTATATTCGCTTATGCGTAAATACACTTTGGAAAGGTATGAATTCACTTCTCCCCACAACTATGGATTTAATTAATAGAACTTGTATCAGTCTAAAAGTCATTATTACCTCCAAAAACATCTGAAAATCTAAAATATTTTCTGGTTTTAAATAACATGCAAAAAGTTGATAAACCGTAAAAACAAACAAATCAATCAATTACTGATTTGAAAACGTTATCTCTCTAACGCAACAGTCTCTTCGCTAATCAATGGCGGAATTAACCGACAATATCCGAGTGATAAAATGTTGCTTAAAAAAATAAAGAAAAAAAAAGTATGACTTTGTTTATGCAGGGGAGGTCACTCTCTTAATCCTGTTACCATAAAAACAAAAACAATGGTTGACCAACTTTTTAATAAAATTCGAACTGGTGAAATACTGAAAGGTAAAGATGTTAGTGTTTCAGGCAAACTTCTTGGGATTGAAGCTAAACAACGCTTTATCGAAGCAGTGCAGAAGGGTGATATTGCTATAGTCCGTAAATACCTTCGTTTCGGGTTGAATCCAGAGCTCCTGGACGACTACAATCGGCCTTTATTTTTTTTAGTTTGCCGTGCTGGTTTTGTAGATATTGTGTCTGAACTTTTGAAATACAATGTTGATATAAATGCTTCTTCTTCCGATGGACAGACCGCTTTACATGTCGCCGTGGCTAAAAAACATGTCGATGTGATCAAGCTCCTGTTGGTGTCCGAAGCTTCATTGGCCGCAAAAACTCGGTCAGGTTTGAAACCAATCGATTTTGCCGATTATGGAAGCGAAATCTGGAAAATGCTCAAAAATGCGGAAAATGGGTTCCTTCCGGAGATAACTCCCATCAACATCCCAGAATTGGAAGAAATATCAAAATTTAATTAAAAAACACAAATATGACACAACAAATTTCTCTAAGCCCAAAGAAGCCAATACAAAGGAAAAGAAAAGAAAAAAGAATTAAAAACATTATTAAACTGAAACAAAAAGAATTAAAAAAAAAACATATAAACTGAAACAAAAAATGTTTATTTTTTCAATAATTCTTTAAATAATTAATTTTTCTTTCCACCTTGCCCTTATCGCCCACAAAAATCGAGAAATTCAGTAAACCTCGTGTTATGATGTAATCTTTTACTTTTAAATTGTTTTATTTTTTTAATATTTTTTGTTTTTTGTAATTAAAAAAAATACCTTCTTAATTTGTTTTAAATTGATAAAACATGGATTCTTTTATTTTTAGTCGTCACAAATGTGCTGACGTCACGCGATAGCTTTTTAGAAGTTTTCCATTAATGTGCAGTTACTTTTTTTTTCTCGTGAAATGTTTGTAAATTTTCTTCTTATTCCTGCAATCATTTGCGTTTGCTTAAATATGAAAATCACCAAAGTTTGTTGATATTGCGAATTGATTCGTTTTTGTATTTTTTTTCTAGCTTATCGACCCTTTGTGGGTTTATTCAAGTCGAAATATATTTCGGATTATATAGAAGATCGCTTATCATACCCGGTCCTTCCAATCCAAACTGATCCCTGTCGGTCTGCTTAATTTCAGTGATCGAACCAGAACCGGCGCTTTCAGCATGATATTGTAAAAGTTTTCCTTTTTTAATGATACGAAGGATTTACTACTTGATTGAGATGAGCATTCTTTGCTGGAAGGTTGTGAGGTCTAAGGACATTCCTCTTAGGACCACAATGAAAACCTCAAGCTTTGCTCTAACTTTTTGCATTTCTAAAATGTTGTCTCAAACAGTCAATAATTTTGTCTGTACTATTTTATTAGGTATTTGGAGAATAAAAAAAATGTTTTTGATAAGGCTGGATCAATGTCAAATAAAATAATTTAGTAAAATTATGCTATCAATGGGAATGGTTATAAAAACTTTTTTCACTTTTTGGTATAGGATTCATTCACCCAATCCGCCAGTATGTCACTTTTTAGCACAATTAGATATTCCAATTCAATAATTTTATTTATGTTTGTTTAATATAAATATGAACATTAAATATTTTTATTTAATTCAATAACAGGTATTACTTAAAAAAAAACCCAAATAAATCAGTTTATTAAAAATTATATTAAATTGTTCTATTTTCAAAGCCACAAATTTTAACCAAATTATATTTCAATGAAATTCCAATTTTTCTCTACTTAATAATAAGCAACAGAACCCACTATGATCATAAAACAATTGCAAAAAAGATTGTTACCTGACATAAAACTATGGCTTAATTAGGAATACACACTTTTTTGTCATTGGGAGCAATATCATTTTGTCATTTTTGATTACTTATATTTTAGTTATCTCATGATAATAAATTTAAACAGGCTTTCATAAAATAATAATATCCACTTGACCTTTCAACTGAATTAACAGGTAATGAACTAAACAAATCACAATATTTTAAGTAAAAAAATTTTTTTTTCAAAATCCAGTTATGTAATCATTAAGTTAATTTTCATTACAGTAAATTGTAGTGTACAAGTCAAGTTTTCAAGCCTAAAAAATATTTCCAAAACACTGGGTTGATTTATATAGCAGGTATAAAAAGCTAATCTTTACCACCAAGCTGTAAACAAGTGGAACAGCACTCCTAACAATCACTGTACAGCAGGGGTGTGCAACAGTCATCCCGCAGACCACATTGAATGCAAACAACAGGGTATTTGCCTATTTAAGGGATGATAATTGGTTGAAGGACTTTGCTTTCTTCACTGATATCTCACAACACCTTATCTGATTTAGATATAAAGTTACAGGGTAAAGGTCAGTTGGTGGACAGGTTATTTGAACATATTTGTTCATTTGAAAATAAATTTTTCAATTCCAATTGAATAAAGCAGCATGTGCCCATTTTCCCTGTCTGGAAGCAAGGAAAGCTGTGATCCTTGACCTCACTTGTACAAAATATGTTGCAAGTATTCAAAAACTGAGTGAAGAATTCACTAACAGGTTTGTGAATTTCAGAAAATATGAAAAGGAATTAAAACTGCTCAACCATTTGAAAGATGGCACTGGCTGCTATCAAATGGAGCTTATTGATTTGCAGTCTGATATACAGTGAGAATGATTTGGTGATATTTTATTCAAAGCATGTTGGTGGAAAATGTACAAATTTGACACAAAATGCCATTAAAATGATTTTTAAGCACATACTGGTTTGAATAGTTTTTTCAAGGATGAAGCTTACAAATGCCGAAATCAGCTTACTGATGATAATTTGGCGAGTCAAGTATGTGCTGCCACTACACTACACATCTGTAAAAGCTGACATTGAAAAGTTATACAAAAAATATCAAGTGTCACATTAATAAAAGTATGTATTCTCATGCTTATTTATTTAATAAAAATGTGAAAATGCATCTACAAGTTGTTACAATCAGTCTTTGTACATTAAAAATATATGTTCTATCTAAAAAAAGTCATATTTTTGGAGATGACCATCCCTTTTCATCACTTAAATTTTTGAAAGTGGACCTCCAAGAAAATATGTTGAATACTCTTGCTGTATAGGTACACCATTTATCATATGGTACATAACAGTACTATTAAAGAATTACCTGGTATGATGTGTAATCTATGGTATTAATATTATATAGGAGTTGATGTTGACCTTAATGATTTTTAAATGTTTGCTAAGTTATGCTAATACAATATGGTACTTAGCGGTGGGTGTTGTAGGTTTTTTGTTATAAAACACATATAGAAAGATATTACAGTTAGTGTCTCAATATACAGGTAAGTGGTGTGACCTGATGTAGTTTTGGCAAAGATTAACGTATACTGTAACTTGACTTCATTTACTGGTAGGCTTAAGTTTTGGGTCACTGGTAGCCTACCATATGTTTGGGAATCTACCTATACAGTAGTTATATTTGCCTAACTCAGAATTTTGAGCTAAAAATCTTGAGGTTGAAATGTACACTGCAATTTACAGTAAATTCTATCTTTCTGTAATGTATTTTTGGAAGTTTTTTTAATTGCAGACCTCAATCATCACATAGTAAATGTTAATTTTGTATATTGACATTAAAACAGTTTGTAACTTACTTTTTAAGCAGAATATGGTAATTTTTAAGTTTACAGCTTTCTTACAATTAAGACTAAAGTAAATATATCAAGTAAAATATTTAAATTATTACAATAAGTTTTAAAATTTTCTGAAATATCATTTTTACAATTTGTAATGTTTTTCATTTTTACCTAGTTGAGAGGATTAATATATAAATTATTTTGACATCAGGTTAATAAATACTGAATGTTTCCTTATAAGGAAACAGCCAATATTACCATTGTTTACACACTTAGATATGAACAAAAATAGCATTTTGTAAGTTATAAAACCGTGAACATTATCTTATATATGTGTGTATATATATGTGTGTGTGTGTGTGTATATATATATATGTGTATATATATATATATATATATGTGTTTGTGTGTGTGTATATATATATATATATGGTTCCTAGACTTTATGAATTTAAGTGCAGTACTAGATTGGCAGCAAGGTCTCATCATCTTACAGTTAAAATGGCTAGATGTAACCATAAGTTCTATGCTAACAGTTTCTTCTGCTTTCCAGTCAACATTGATCTTTAAAAAATGTCAATGCAAAATCAATCATTATCTTTTGTCTTCTTAATTCCTGTTCTTTTATTGTTCTTTCTCCTTAATAGTGATTTTTCTCATATTCTCTAATACCCCTTGTGTCTTAGTGTCTTTATTGCCTTTCTTGGGCTGAAATGATTAACACATATATATATATATATATATATATATATATATATATATATATATATATATATGTGTGTGTGTGTGTGTGATCTTGGCTTAACTCACTTTCCCACTGTGATAATGTAGCTTCCCTGTGCCTTTTTTATAAATACTTTCATGGTAAATGTTCTGATGATCCTCCTCTGCGAGACCTAGACTTTATGAATTTAAGCGCAGTACTAGACTGGTGGCAAGATCTCATCATTTTACAATTGAACTGGCTAGATGTAACCATACGTTCTATGCTAACAGTTTCTTTACTTACACTTCTCACCTCTGGAACTCACTTCTTGTTTCCCAGTCGACATTGATCTTACTCAGTAACTCTGTGTTTTAGTGGCTTTCTTACCTTGTTTTAAGTGAAATGATTAAAAAAAATGTCAGAGTGCTCTGTTTTTAAATTAATTTAAAAGAGCTTTTTAATGCATAAAAAATAGCATTTTTGTTTTACTTTCCTAATTACAGTGCTATTTTATGCCAAGTGATTATCAAAATGGGTAACTTTTTGAATTAAATTTGTTAAAATTACATTCTAATGTTGTTTAATGACAAAATCAGTACAAACATTTTGTCCAAGTAAATAATTTGGCAGGTAACTTTTTAATAAAGTGTCAACTGTTAATATATTCACACTATATAAGTTTTTACAAGACATAAATTGGGGATCATTTTTCTGTTGTTATCTATATATAACAGTTGTAGCCTCTGTCTGTTTGTTATTCTACTCCTTCTAGGGTTTTGGAGATAGACCCCCATAACCATATATATTCTGAAACTACATTACTCAGGGTATTTAGATAAGTATATTTCATTTTGATCAAAAGGTGTCCCCGGGGAAACTCCCTTGCCCACTGAATTTTTTTTGTCCCTTTGATATAAATTAAATTTAAATTTGAACAAGGGAATGATTCCTAGTGTATTTTGATAAGTACATTTCATTTTGATCAAATGGGCTCCCAGGCCCCCAACCCTGGAATTTTTTCCCTTTGATTTAAATTAAATTTGAACAAGGGAATGATGCCTATCGAAAAGGTCGCATTGGCCAGATCAAAATGAGACAATATGGACGTCAAGTTGAGCATGAAATCACCATTCAGTGGATAGTGCCTTACAATACATATTTGTTGTGACAATTGAAGTGTCATATCAATGTTGAAATCTGCTCATCAATTCATTCAATCAAGTATTACATTAAATACATAAAAAGGGGTCAGATCAAACTGTTTTTGCAACCCCTCACCTGACTGAAAATTTTTCCCTCTGATTTAAATTAAATTTAAATTTGAACAAGGGAATGACTCCTATAATATAGAAGGAGAAAGCCAGAAGATGGAGGTCACATCAGATCATTGAAATGCATCATTTTTCTCCACAAATTATAACAATGATTTAAAATCAATCATTTTCTTACAAAAAAATGTGTGACATGTAGCAAGGCATGGGTAATTTGCCTAGTTAAGTAATAAATTGATCTACAATATCATATTTTTATGATGCAAGTCACAATAAATATAAAAATACTAAAAATGATTCATATAAATTTCACTGAAAGAGTTAAAATTTCAATGCCTTCTAATAAAAAAAAACTGCCAGCAAAAGATAATGATTAAAATTAAAACAGTTAATGTAAGGATTATTACCCTTATTCAGTAGAATGAACATATGTGGTATATTAACTAAAAGGAATTAATATGAAATATTCTTAATGCTGACAGCAAAATGAGATCTCAGTGCATTAAATAAACAGTTCAGTTAATGGTAATGGTAATTTATAAAAAATTTTCTCTTAAAACAATTTTTAAGGAAAATAGGCTTCTCAAGTCCAGTACTTGTTTTTGCTCTTTCCTATATTGATGGGAGTTTTCTTCCTAACCTTTTGTTTGAAGTAGTGTAGAATATCAACATCTTACGTTATTATTTTTTTAAAATCTTAAAACATTACCAAATACAGCAGACACCTGAAAATGGCTGTATAATAGCTGAATCTTTGTGAGTATAACAATTAAAAGGGGGACACCAGTTTGAATGAATTTGTTTATTTCACCATATAATATATATAGACATTTTTTAGGTCTATAATTGGGTTTGAAATGGAATATGGCACAAGATCAAGTTTAAAGTAGAAGTTTCTGAGAATCTGGAACCAGGAATAAAAATCACACAGGCCCCATCAGTATTTCCCCACTGGGGATGCAAGTGATTAATCCTAACACCAAATAATGAGAAGTATTACCAGGGAGGACGCTGCTTTGGTGTTCGAATACAACAAATTTTAACCACTTGAATAAAATCAGAATGTCATTATATCTGTAATAGTTTGGTGAGAGTTACCTCCCTTGCACTGTAGATTTATTTATATGGTGCGATGGATAAATTGTCGCCATTTTATATTTTTAAATTCGAACATGTGCGTTGTTTGTTTTTGATTTTGTCGATTGCACAGTACAGTAGGGTCAGTTGGGCACCATCTGCGAGAAAAAGAGCACTATGACACAATTCAATCCACCAGAAATTTGGAAAGAGTATGCTGTACTACTTGGCATTCATGCCTGAAGCTCCAATATAAGCATTTCAGAGTGTTTGGGTGTCAATCTGAGGTCAGTGCAGAGGATTCGGAAAGAGTTGGATGAGTCTAATGGTGATTACGAAGGTATTTGGAGTGATCACTAGGGATGGCAATGTTATGCCTCTATTCATCTTCCCATGGTCTCAGACTCAACCTGGGGGCTTACATCAAGTGCCTTGAGGAGGTAGTGCTGCCCTGGGTCAAGAGGGTGGCTGCTGGCTGGAAGACCCTATGTCTTGCAACAGGACTCTGCACCATGCCATACAAGCAGGAGAACCCAGTCATGGCTGCCAGGCAATTTCTGCATCCACATCCCCACTTACATCTGGCTTCCTAACTCACTGCAACCCACTTGATTATTATGCATGGGGCACAGTTGAGCGAGAGACCAACAAAACTCCTTGTAACACCAAAGATGAACTGAACACAAGGATTATGGCAGCATTCACCAACTTAAACAAGGAGACTGTCTGGAAGAGTTGCAGGAGATTCCAAAGTTGTCTGGCGGTTGTGGTTGAAGCAAATGGAGATTTTATTGAATAAATGTACTCTTTAGTATTTCAAGATATTTTGTGTAATTTTTGTAAATATATACATTAAAATGAAATGTCACTGTCATTTTCATTTTTGTGTAATTTATACGACAATTTATACATTGCACCATGTATATATGTTTTGAAATTTGAAAACCTAATATTTACTGATTTATTGACTTAAAATATTCCATCATTTCTTTAACTATACTAAATGTGAAAACTACCAATAATCATTTCAGAAATTCAGACAGAAATTAAATAAAGCATATTTTACTAATCTAACATGGTATTTTTTTTTTTCAAAATGTCATGTATTTTGTAAATAAAGTTATTTTATAACCTCTTGGTTTTGTTTTTTGGGGTTTTTTGTCTTGTGTTAATTTTTACTGATATATTCTGTGTTTTTTTTTATATTCTAAGAGGCTTTTAAATTGTGACTGACAAATATCAGTTATTTTTTCTAAATACATTAAATATAAAGCATCTTTCCTATTATTATTTATTTAACTCACACTAAAAATGATAAAAATGCCTGACCTAAATAGTGTAAAAAATTAATTTTACAGTCACAAGAATTGCACATAGAATTAAAGAGGCAACAGAATGACAACAGATTTTGCTATAAATTATCATTGGTTGATATGTTTGTGGTGACATCTACAAAAGATGAACACCCTCATGGTAGAATTTGAATTCAGATCACTTTGAAAGTTGCTTCTATTTTCATTTCCATGCTGCTTGCTCCAGGTGAGGCAAATCGCATATCAATTGGTTCATTATGACGAAAAAAATGGCAACAATAATAAGATGGATTAAAAGTAGCAATAAAAAAATAATAGTGAAAATGCTGCATCAAATAAGTGAAGAAAAACTAGTAATAATAATATTGGATAGTCTCATAATAATAATGAAAATGCATCATCTAAAAGCAATAATAGTAAGTTGGAATAAAAGTAGTACAAAGAATAGTAAAAATGTTACATCGTAAATGTTGTGATGGTATAACCCAACTTCCCCATTCACGATAATGGACGGACTGTTTGCCGATTAAGTACGACCACAGCAGACAGTCAAGAGCGACTTCGTTTGTTAACACCTATTGAGGTTTAGCATACTCTCGACTCTGTACTACATCCGATTATAAACTTATTATTGAAAACCTACATTCGGGTTACTTTGTTTATTATATCTTGCACGAGATATAACAGCTGGCGACGAGGATTGTGGAACGAACTTCACCAAAGAAAAAAAAAAAAGAAATTACCAGCAAAGTTATAACTTTGCTGGCAATGTACTTACTTGGAAAAAAAATTATATATATATCAGTTGACGCCGAATAGGATTTCGAAAGCGGAGTCACAAGGCAAAAGGAAACTTTTTGAAAAGTAAGAAAATTTTTACTGTTAAATTGTGATTTGAAAAGTATATATTGAACCGTGACTCAAATGCGAGCCGGTCTAATAATTCGTTATTCAAGTAAAAAGTACGGGTTGTAAAAATATTACGGCTGTAAATTGTCTGTTAACCGTTTAAAAAAAAAAAAAAATTTTTTTTTTTTTGTCGAATTCTGAATAAAGTCAGGATGGAGCAATTAGTCGAAATGACTAAAATCCTGTGTACAAGCTTGCAACAGCAACAACAACAGCACCAAGAGTTACAACAACAGCAACAACAACAGCACCAAGAGTTGCAACAACAAATATTACAACAGCAAAAAAGTCTCGAAAAAATTCTGAAACAGTCGTCTGGAGAAAGAAAAAACGCTGTTTTTTCTGCCGAAGGAATAGCAAATTCATTATCCGAATTTATATATGAACCTGATTCGGGCATTACATTTCCAGCATACTTTAAACGTTTCGAAACTATATTTACCAAGAGATGCCAACATTGGTCGGATGAGGAACGAGTAACATTATTAGTCCAGAAACTAGGGACAAACGAGAACACGAAGTACTCAAACTTGATATTGCACAGAAAACCAGAAGAAGTTTCTTTTGAAGAAACTATAAGTATTCTGTCAAAAATATTTGACGAAAGAAATAGTCTGTTTCACACGCGATACAGATGTCTAAACATCGTTAAAGCAGATAACGAGGATTTTCTGGCATACGCGGGAACAGTGAACTCTCTGGTTGAACAATTCAAGTTAGAAGAAATTTCCAAAGATGTATTCAAGTGCCTAACTTTTCTTCAAGGACTAACTGATCCTAAATATAAAGAAATTAGGTCGAGAATATTAATAATGGTCGAGCAAGACTCGAACATAACATTACAAAGGGTGACCGAAGAATGCCAACGTCTCATAAACGTAAAAAGGGATAATACACAAATTGAGGAAAAAAGTGTTGCTAATGTTCGACACGTAAAAACTCAAAAAACCCCAAAAGCCAAAAAGACAGAAAAATGTGAGACGTGTGGAAAAAATAACCGTACCAAAAACACGTGTTGGTACAAAAATAAATTCTGCCAATCGTGCGGAAATAAAAATCATGCCAAAGACGTGTGTTGGTACAAAAATAAATTCTGCCAATCGTGCGGAAATAAAAACCATACCAAAGACGTGTGTTGGTACAAAAATAAATTCTGCCAATCGTGCGGAAAAAAAGGGCATAAATATTCCGTTTGCCAGAAAAGGAAATTACAAGATGTAAGCCTGGTATTATCAGAAAAAGAAATTCAGAACGGTAAAAATAGAAAATACGTAGACGTACGTATGGATAATCATACAATTACTTTTCTATTGGATTCTGGTTCAGACATAAGCATCATTGATGAACAAACATGGAAAAATATTGGAAGACCCAAATTATCTGAAACCAAAAAAAAACGCTAGAGGGGTTTCAGGAAAAAAATTAAACTTTATGGGAGAATTAAAGTGCAATATTTCGTTATGTGGCAAGACTGCAAAAACGAAAGTGTATGTAATCCAAGGGATTAATTCATGTCTTTTTGGAGTAGACTGGATAGTACTTTTTGATTTGTTTGAACTCCCGATTAACTCATTTTGCAACGTAATAAACAGTGCAGAAAAACAAAAAAGTATTAAAAATGAAAAATTCATGAATGAATTAAAAGAAGAATATCCCAGAGTTTTTTCTGAGGGGTTGGGTTTATGTACTAAGACGGAAGTCAAATTTGAACTCAAGGAAAATGTGAAACCAATTTTTAAATCTAAGAGGAACGTTCCTTTTTCCTCCTTAGACACAATTAATAAGGAATTGGAAAGGCTAGAAAAAATTGGAGTGATATCTAAGGTTGACCATGCTGATTGGGCCTCGCCCACAGTCTACGTTAAGAAGAAAAACGGAAAAATAAGAGTGTGCGCAGATTTTTCAACAGGGTTAAACGATTGCCTTAAAAATCAGTTATCCACTACCTTCACCAGAAGATATTTTTTCAAAGTTGAATGGTGGTAAGATTTTTTCAAAAATCGACTTGTCTGACGCATACTTGCAGATTAAAGTGAGTGACGAATGCTCAAAATATTTGTGTATAAATACACATAAAGGTATTTATAAGCTAAATAGGCTTCCTTTCGGCTTAAAGGTCGCCCCAGCTTTGTTCCAACAGGTGATGGACACTATGCTGGCAGGCCTTGAGTTTGGTACCGCCTATTTAGATGACGTTCTAGTCAAAAGTAAGAATGTTCAAGAACATAAAACGCACATCAGAGCGATATTTAAAAGACTAGAAGAGTTTGGCTTTAAATTAAGCCACGAGAAGTGTAAATTCTTCATGGAAAGAATTACATACCTCGGACAGGTGATAGACAGTGAAGGCAGGAAACCGGACCCACAGAGAGCCGATGCAATTAAGAACATGCCTGCACCCGACACAGTTGCGAAACTACAATCGTTTCTGAGGTTGGCCCAATATTATGCAATCTACATACCTAAAATGTATGATTTAAGAGCCCCCCTTAACGAATTGTTGAAAAAAGACAAGAAATGGTTTTGGTCGAAAGATTGCGAGACGGCTTTTCAGAAAATAAAAAAATGCCTACTCTCAGATCTCGCCATAGCACATTATGATCCTGAGAAAGAGATCATCCTGGCAACTGACGCAAGTTTATACGGAGTGAGGGCTGCACTGCTACACAAATATGAAGATGGCACTACTAAACCGATCGCGCACGCGTCGAGGACTCTTCTTCCGGCTGAAAAAAATTATAGCCAGATCGAGAAGGAGGCTTTGTCGATTGTGTTCGGGGTTAAAAAATATCATCGCTTTTTACATGGTAGATCATTTGTACTTCAAACGGACCATAAACCGTTACTTACAATATTTGGAGGTAAAAAAGGCATACAGCTAATCGTTTACGGCGATGGGGTGTAACCCTGCTTAATTACCATTTTAGGATGGAATACGTCAAATCTAAAGAACATGGGCATGCGGATGGACTGTCAAGGCTAATCCCAAAAAATGAAGAAATTTTAGAAGAGACGGTTATAGCAGCATTAACTGAGGAAAAAGAAATATCGGGTCTCTTGTTGAATACAGTCAGGGAATTGCCGGTAACTTTGGACCAAATAAAAAAAGAAGCGGAAAAAGATCACTATATTGTGAATTTAAAGAACCAGACGAGATGGAACAAAAAACAGAAAAAGGGAACTCAGATTTCACCTTTCTCAATTTGCGACAACACGTTGATGTACGCAGATAGAATTGTTATACCTCAATCTCTACGTACAGATATGCTGAAAGAATTTCATATCGGTCATCCTGGAATGTCTCGGGTGAAATCACTCATGCGTGGTTAGGTATACTGGCCAGGAATGGACAAGGATATTGAAGTTTTTGTAAGACTATGTAGAGGTTGTCAATTGGCTACAAGGGCACTTCCGGTCAAAATGAATCCTTGGCCGAAAACGGATTTGCCGTGGGCACGTCTACATATAGACTATGCTGGACCAATTAATGGGTACTATTATTTGATATTGGTGGACTCTTTATCGAAATGGCCTGAGGTAGTCAAGTGCAAGCATCCTACATCTAGGAACACCATCAGTGCATTGGATGAAATTTTTAGTCGTTTCGGGGTTCCCAGGACATTGGTTAGCGACAATGGTACGGCGTTCACAAGTATGGAGTTTAAGAATTTCTGTACTGCCTTAGACATTGAACACATTACTACACCAGTGTGT
This sequence comes from Acanthosepion esculentum, assembly GCA_964036315.1. Lineage (NCBI taxonomy): Eukaryota > Metazoa > Mollusca > Cephalopoda > Sepiida > Sepiidae > Acanthosepion > Acanthosepion esculentum. The sequence continues at coordinate 123,955,168 of OZ038478.1, read as the reverse complement.
CATCCCAGGTCGAACGGTCAAGCCGAGAAATTTGTTGACACTTTTAAACGTGCTTTACGTAAAAATCAAGGTATGGACACGGAAGAAAGAACTATTAAGAAGTTCTTAGCAATATATAGGGTAACTCCTAATGAGAACAACGATGCGAAAATGTCACCGGCGGAAATTATGTTCGCAAGGAAAATTAGATCAATTTTCGATAGATTGTTACCCTATCAAAACAAAAAAGTTGCTAAGAAAGAGGAAAAAGTCAACATAAAAAAGTACACTTCAAAGTTTTTTTTTTTTAAATTTTCAAAGTGGAAAAAGCTATTGGATGGATGGCATAATCCAGAAAAGGATTGGTAAAGTGATCTACACGATTAAAAGTAAAAAATTTACGTGTAAAAGACACATCAATCAGATTAGACCACGATATGGCGAAGAAAGTGAAAAAAGCGAAGAAGAAATTCCGATGGAAGTGCTATGCGATGCTTTTAACATGACACTACCTAATAGTGTATATGAACCTGTATCGCATGGACCAGCCTTACGAGCTGAAAAGCGAAAATTATCTTCGCCAAAAAAGGATCTAATTGTGACGACTAAAAGAAGGAGCACACGGGAAAGAAAACCAGTGGAGCGTTTTAGCCCGGATCCAAAAAGAAGACGACATTAGAAGCAGAAATTTTCAAAGGTGAGAATTTCAGCTTCGGGGGGAGGTGTTGTGATGGTATAACCCAACTTCCCCATTCACGATAATGGACGGACTGTTTGCCGATTAAGTACGACCACAGCAGACAGTTAAGGGCGAACTTCGTTTGTTAACACCTATTGAGGTTTAGCATACTCTCGACTCTGTCTCTGTACTACATCCGATTATAAACTTATTATTGAAAACCTACATTCGGGTTACTTTGTTTATTATATCTTGCACGAGATATAACAGTAAATGTGAACAGTAATAAGAAAAAGTGAAAAGAATAATGAAATTATTTTAGTAAAAATGTCTCATCTAAAAAGCAACTGATGAAATGGAATAAAACTGATAATAAAAGTGAAAATTTTTCATCTAAACAAGAATAATAATCATAATAATAATAACAGTAACAACAATAATAATAATGGAATAAAACTGATAATAAAATAACCAGTTATTCTGATTGATATCTGCAAATATTCATCAATACACCAAGAATCATTTTACTTGAAAACATTATTTGTAAGATTTAAAGATTTGTAAGATTTTGTCTTTGGAGCATAGAACTGGTAAGTTGGAATTAAATAAAAATTAAATATATCTACTTTGCATAAATGTATTACGAAGATTACTTATGTTGTCTGCCTGCTGGTTGATAGCATAATGAATAGGTAGAATCTTCCTTTTTGTTTTTTTATTAATCATTTCATCTCAAGCAAAGCAATAAAGCCACTAAGACACGGAGGGTTACTGAGTGTTAGAGGAGAATATAAGAAAAAAAGGAAAACTATTAAGGAGTTTGGTACCTAGAAAATTTTCTTATTCCAATGGTACCTAGAGTGCATGAATAATGTATTGCTGGTACTAATTTTTTACAAAACTTTGTTGTTGTTACTGTTGTGGTGGTTAATTCCTTCCCTACCTCGGCAAATGTAAATCCAAGTAAAAAGAATACATTGAGTATGGGTAAATAAATGTATAATTTATTTACATATATACAACACTAACAACTATCTATTATTGTTGCTAAGGCAACAGGGAGAGAGAATGGTAAAATTAGAAGAGAAATAGACATTGGTGAAGGCTGTCATTGTTGGTGGTGTTTCTTTTTCAGTGCATCAGTATTGACATGAACGCTGGTCTGTGTCACAACTCTCTCTCTCTCTCAGCTTGCCAGTGTTGACATCAAACATTGGTCTGTCTCGGATCTGTTTGAATTGGAGAATATATAGAATGTGAATCGGCTCCAAATTAAGACAGAAATATTTTAATATTACATATAGACATAGTCTTTCCTAATGAAACTAGAGTCTGTCATGACAAGTCTGGCATATCCAAATTTTGTTGCAGAACATTTGCATCCTTTTGTGCTTGACATGTTTACTACTGGGGATGGGTTGTTCCAGCAAAATAAAAAAAAAACCTCCATCATACTCTGGTTCCAAGAAAATTGGTTCCATGAATACTGACTTCCAGCTACTCTACCTGTGCTCACCAGATTTAAATCCCATTGAGCATGTATGTGATATGTTGCAAACTTCACTACATTCCCTACTGCTACTACTGCAACTGTTAATCATAACTCATTGGATATATATATATATATATATATATATATATATATATATATATATGCTACAATAGCTAATCAAGAAGTTATTCAGATTTAGCTACATTCTATGATAAAAGAGAACAAAAATAAAAAGAAAAAAACGCAACTTGATGAAAATGACTGACTACACTTTTTGAATCCATAACAATTGAAATTATTAAGGATGTCATCATCATCATAAAACCCAAATAATAATAAGTATTATTATTATTATTATTATTAGTAGTAGTAGTAGTAGTAGTCTAAAAATATGACACATGTTGACATCAATAATTCCAGTTGTGGTTGGGGCTCTGAGTTTCATTGGAAATGGTTTTGATAGACTCATTGTAATATATTTTTGAAGATCTTTAAAAAAAACTATCAAAATACAAGGATCCTGAAGTGGAAATCTCAAAAATGAGGTACATGAATAAATCAGTTCTAATAGACTCATTAAATAAATCTTTGGTAGCCGATGCCTTAAAGAAATACAAAAAATTGTTCTTACACCCTATGCAAAATGTGTATGTTTTATGTTTTATTTAATTTTTTTGCACAAATATGCAGTGGAAAATGTCATGATGCCATTTCTGATCTTAATTCTCGGGTTGAGACTCAGAAGAAAATGTGTATATAACAGAAATCAAAGGAAATAATAATAATACCAAAACCTTATAGGGAAAATCAGAGAAATATAACAAGCAACAACTCAAATTGTTTCTTTTGTGTTTGGTTCAGGAATCTTTATGCTACACAGGGTACCTTGAGGAAATCTGACATCAATGGGAAAGCACATGTAACTGCACTGCCTGGAACAGGTCATGTGAGGAGAAAAGTGTTGTCTCTAAGCTGAAGCTGAGATATGATCATCATCACCCGGTTAAAACATATTAGAGTCAGAGAGGATATCAAATCAAATAATAACTGGGATTTTTTATGCTTCTAAGAATTACAATAACACTGAAAAAATTATTAACTCTAGCAATCAGAGTTTCTGTAAGAAAAGTGCTACAAAATGCTCATAGTGTGTACGAAATAATAATAACTTCCTTCAGCCACTCTCTTAAGATTTGAATGACTGAGGAAGAAGAAGGAATTCTCAAGACTGTGTGAAATTGGTTTTGGACCGATGAAAACTTTGCCTTCAAAGAAATTAGCCAAGAAGAAAAGAATGTAGTGAGCATACATGAAACTTTTTTTTAATATAAAATGAGGAGAAAATTAAATTTAATCATAGAAGAGTATCTGAAGTCATATTTCGTTTCAGTTCATTGCAAACAACATTAAAATTCTCATCAGTGTAAAATTACTTGCCAATTATATTATTAGCCTCAAACCAACACAGTACTTGAAAGAAATTTCTCTCAACAATCCAAGAAAGCTGAGTATTTCAAACTATGTCCCGTCATCTATTTTTGAATATATGCAAACCATATATCCCTTCTGTGAGAAACAAATTCTCATACATATGTTTTAAAAATTTTTGAATATTATTTTGTCAGATCATTTAATCTGTAGTGTCGGAGTTAGCTCCTGCTCATTTCCTTAATCCTTCAACAGGGGTCTCTCTCCCACGAGTATAAATACTGGCTGACCCTTCTCTCTTTCTCTTTTCCGACTTAGGTGTAGGGCGGCCATCTCTCGTGGAGATGAGGTAAAATCTCTCTTTTTCGACTCAGGCCTTGAGCCGCAACCTCGTGCGGAGGCGAGGTAAAACTTTCTCTTTTTCACTTAGGCCAATATGTGACCTCTCACACATACAGCGTTTCCCATATTCTGGGAACACGCTAAGGACAATACACGTACATACTGACACTCAACACAATACACAACTTCTCCATACAAACACTATGTAACTTTTCATGTCTTTGTGTATTAATATATTTGTTTACCCATAATATATATTTGTTTACCCATGTATATCGGTCTTGTTTGTTTTCTTTTGTCTTCTTTGGACTTCATTAAAGTCCAACATTCCTATGTAGCTGGACCGACTAGCAGGAAAGTTTAACGTTCTGATATCTCTTCACATCTTCACTCGCACGGTCCTCTACAGTAGTATGAAAATTTTCTCTTCATGACAATACATTAAAACTACAGATTTTAAGAATTCTGATTTATTTTCCTGAAATGAACTACTGATACTACTTCAAATTATTCACAAATTTATACACTTGAAGTAGTGTAGATAATGGGTGAATTGACTTGTTTTGTTAAAATTACCCGTGTGTTTCCTCATCGTTAATCTTGTTGTTATGGGAAAATAAACTGTTCATTTTAACCCCTAAGCCCCACTCCACTATATGCTCACTAAAGTAAAGTTGAATGAATGTCTAATTTCATAAATAGAAGTAAAAATTATCAATTTAAAATGCTTAAGTTATATAGAACTCTCTGAAGGATTTGGATATAAAATTTAAAAAGTAGACCCATATTTAAAATTTAAATATGAAAAAAAGGACAAAACGTGCATTGTGTAAAATTAAAATAAAAGTGTTGTGGCTTACTCAGTATTTATGTACACGGATTTAATTTCCAAAATTATCCAGTTTACGTTTGTTTAGACTAGAGCTAATAATTAATTAATTGTAATGTAATGTGTTAATTAATTAATGGTTTTATTAGGAAAATAGTAAAAACGAAATTGAAATTTTCTGTGCTGCAATTCGCTTTTTCTAGTAAAAAAAACCCAACACAAAATAAACAATAATTTTATTATTTTTTTCCTGACATTCTCATTTTAAGACGAATCATATTACGTTTGCTAAAAATACTCGTGTTGAGCACAAAGTAAAAAAAATGTACAAAAATTACGAGGAAAAAATTCTCCCCTCCTTGCATGACAACACGAATTCTTCAAACTTTTAAAAAGAATTCTTCAAGCTCTTTAATGTAGAATTTTATTATTAAATGCTTACAAAAAAGAAAAAAAATTAAGATTTTTGAATAAATAGAAAAAAAAAAGTTCGAGGTCCGATTCTATAGAACGGGCTGGCATACGACCACTATTCACAGGCGCGATCCCACTACTGCCTGACACGGGGTCTTTTGTCTGCTGCGTTTCCGCCCTGGACCGGGTCGCCCCTCCTTAGTCAACCTGGTCAGTTCGAGCTCACCCTAACTAACCATATTGATGCCAGGCTTAGTGCGGACGTCCGATCGCCATAATGGAGCGCAGACCAGAGGTCCCATCCGCAAACCGTTCACCCGAACAAGCTTCCAAGCAGCTGGATTACAGGAGCACGCCATTACTCCCAGCTGTTGTAAATAGCTTGGTGTTACATCTTTAAACTAAGCTTCGAATATTCCGCGATGAATCCAAGATAACTTTTAATTCATATTTTTTTTATCTTCCCGTAAGTCGATTTATTTTAAGTGTCGAATTTTATTTTGATAGCGAAATTTAATAAAAATCTACTTAGAAAATAATTTTCTACGAGCCTCGTTTTCAAATAGAGAAAAGAAATACACAAAATGCTAAAGGGAGATAACTCTAAATGCAGTTATTTTGATTTTTCAACTTTTATCTAGCATCTGTTACTTTCAGTCTGCATAAAACTCAGCCTTTTTATTTTATATCATATTCATTTTGCGTAGATTAAATACCGTACATTTTTTTATTGACTGTCTTTTCTTATCGCAAATAGGTATATAAATCCACTGTATGTGATTGTGTCAATGCTACACTACACTACACATTGAAAAAGTGGTTGACTCTGGTGTTCAACGTCATTACGAATTAATTACCTAGTATAAATTAACAAATGTCACTTTTATTCCCGTACGGTAAACCTCCCTAGCATTTTTTAAATGAAGTCAATTAATTAATTTAATTTCAATTTGCTCTTACAAATTTCACAAATATCGTCATTTTATTTTTTATTTCTATCCTTCGAACTTTCGAACATTATTATTTGGTAAATTTTGCTTTTATTTCCCGAGCGCTAAAAATCCCTTAAATTTTTCCGAAATTGTCATATTTCCGTGCAAATTTCCTTGCTGAACTCGAATTAACAATTATATTTATGAAAAAACACCGTTTTGGAGTTATCGACAATTAAAAATCGGACTTTCTCGATTTTCCGGATGTGAAATGAACATTCCTGATGAGACAGCTCATTCTGTGCTTTTAGTTTTAAAACAGGAATTTTGTTTAGTTGTACTTTGTTGTGATCTTACGATTTGGAATTGAAATATTCTTGAGTTCGAATCATAAACAAAACGAAAAAAAGGCAAGTACATCATCCAATCCAGGCTTCAAGAGTGAGTGCCAGAAAGACGCGGGCAAAAAAAAGATCACAAATGGTAATAAAAATTGACGCATTTTTATTCATAAAATCAAAACAAAATATAATAAGAAACTGCCCAAAAAATTTTATGATAAATGAAAATGATATTTTTTCAACCTGTGACCCAAAAATATAAAATGTCCATAAAGTGTATTCCGACTAGGTTCGTAACACTGAAAGAACTACAACGTCATTAGTCTTATTACGAAACAAAATAAACTTAAACTGAAGGGTGTGTGGCAACGCACTGGAGAAAAGGTCAATGTCATGAAGACATAACGTCAGCCCTTGATCACGTTGACGGAGTAGCGAAGAGCTACGATAAATATTTCTTCTTCTGTGTTACAATATTTTTATAGCATAACCTGATATATACAAAACTGATATTTTGTTTAGGTCTGGTAAGTATCAAATCTTTAGCAGTTAATTTCACCCAGAAAATGTCCACATTTTGAGTAATTATGGCCTGGATCAAAGTTGTATCCTTTGACATTAACATTTCATTTAAGAAGTGTTTTTTTTTTCAATATGAAAATTTTCAATAACTGGGAAATTTAATGACTCCCCAAATTGAGTCGTGAGACAATTGAATATTGTAAAAACATACTTTATATATGAAATACATTACATAACAAGAAAGAGAATAGAAGATTGCTGAAACAAAACATTCTTTTAGCATTTAAGTCATGACATTGGGGACAACATCCAAATACATGCCTGTTTGAAAGAGATGAAACACTTATCTGAATATCCACGATTGGGAGCGGGCATGCAGAGACCTAAATTACTACTAATTACTGAGAACATTTTTAGCAAGTAATTAATGTTAGTCCAGTAATTAGAAAGTTCAGTATTTTACAAAATCGTGTATCTGTGAGGTCAGTCTACTCTTATTTTAGGTGAAAAAATAAAAACCGAGGGTCGTGTCCACAAATTACGATACAAATTACAAAGAATGCGAAAAAATAATCTTCGTAGAAAAGGAAGCTAAGCTAAATATGACAATAACATTAAGACAGAAGATGCAGGAATTTACATATTAGAATTCATTTGTCTTTGTTGTGGCCATGAAGGGACCAATAGTTCGATTTGATTTGTTGCAAGTGAGGCTGCAAAGTTCGAAATAATATGCACACCAATATGTGTGCGTGCGTGTGAAGCACATGCTAATGAAACGTGTGAATGTTGGTTGATTGTGTGCGCTGGCAGTAATTTTAAAAAATAATGAACAGAGAGGGGATACGAGATTTACTTTAGTCGTGGATTTGTATGTAGGAAAATCATCGCTAACTGACGAATTGTAACGTGTGTCGAGGTAACGTATATTATCGTAACATGTGTCGTGGTAACGTGTGTCGAGGCTGGTCGCGTGCGTTGACTGTCTTACGCCGACTGTATAGTTGCAGATCTGGTACAGACTGTTCCGTTTTAAATCTTTCCGCTATCTTCTCCATTTCAGATCTGTCCGCTGACTGTTCTGTTTCAGGTATGGCACTTGACTGTTGCTGGCAAGTCGGTTTTGTTGCTTATGGCGAGTCGGTGACCGGCTTACGAATTCTATCTGAGTTCCGCACGGGAATGTATTAAGCCTTGACTTATTTCCAGGTCATTTAGAGTTCAACCACGCGGACGTCGGAGAGATCACATCACATGACTTGTCATATCCAATCAGGTTCCAGAACCACTTCTTTAATTTTGGAGCCGTCTTTTGTATAGAATTGTAAAGTTTTTTTCGTATCTACTGATTTTTGTAGGATTTATTTTAGGCGTCTTTTATTTGTTTGTGCTTCATTTATTGACCGTAAAATATAGAAGTTTATATATCAACAAAGTCTGAAAATACTTTACAAAAATCTGAATTTCAGAGAGACAATAATTTTGATAATCTTTACAAAATTCATTGTGATTTTTGTTACATGTACAATTTGTTTCCCATATGTAGAAAATACTTACTTTTCTATAATATAATAAAAAATATTACCAGTACACATTGGGCGGAAGAGCCCAACATAGATTCTTTAGAGGGAGGACACCACAGCAATAACATTTTGAACTGTTATAAAATATGCAGCACCAGGACTTTATCTTAATTTTCCAAATTGATTTTCTAAGTAGTCTCTGGTAAATTCACCAAGCATAACAAAATTAAACCTATTAATTAGTAAATATCTATAAACAACAATCAAGCCATTGCAAGTATGTTCAGTGGTTAAACTAGTATCTCTGGTTAACGATTTCATTCTTTCTCGTTGCTTTCTTCCCATTCTTTTTTAATTTTTCTAGAATTAGGAAGAAATAATAGATGTTCATCATCTAAATCTGATATCACTTTTTTCAGTGGATCACTTTTCTTAGTGTCACCATATATTTCTTTGATACAGACAATTTCCCAAAATTTTAAAACTTTTTCAATGAAATTAACTATTTCTGCAGTACTCTCCCCATTTAACAATGAGGGTTTAATGGCAGCTACAGTTTGAACACAAAAACTTTTAAACAATAGGAAACATTTTGTCACTCAACAGGTTTTACCTGAACTGCTACATAAATTAGTTTTGACAGCTTAACAAATTGAGGGTTTTCCATACTCAAAAAGACCTTTTATAATTTCCCCTTTTTTTGTTATCTTTATAACTTCAAAATGAAACAGTAATTCAGAAGTAGGTTCAACAATCCAATGAATTCTGAATAATTTTAAAAAGGTGGACATAATCAAAAAGTACAAGCCATTTGTAGTTATTTAAGGCTTATTAAAAATAATGTCAAATTTTTGGAAAAAAAGTTTGATGGGTCCTTTTATGGTTGCATACAATTGCAATTACTTAACCGTTTGATTGCATCAACAATATATAATTTTTTTCGTATGAAAAGCTGCCTCTAATTTTTAAATTTGAGTAATTTTTTGTTGTCCACCATTTAAACACTTTACCATGATGCCCAATACTGTTTTTGCTAATTCCTATAAATCTTCAGCCAAACCAAATAAATTTCCACGATATTGAAAAGCAACCTTGACATAAACGTCATCATCTAAAAGAATACATATTTTTTTTTTATTTTCAGAGATTTCACTAAAATATTACCAAAAAAATTAAAGTCATCTAATTTTGAAACTTTTGACGTCAAAGCTGGTAATGTTCTCACATTGGATAACTTAAAATCATCCTGAAGTCTGGTATTTTATATATGAGATGTAACAAAATATTCAAATGCCCCGATAAGAATATCAGGATCATAATATTTTCTCCCAATCCTTTGTGGTAACATAACATTAATTTGCTCTTTTTAAAAAACATTTTCTTATCATTTTTTTAAGTTACTAAGATACTAAGATAACGAATTGCTACATTCGACCACTGCTGAAACATTGATATTTGACTTTTTGAAAGATAAAAAAAATCTTGCATATCTACCGGCATGGTAACATTCATATCTCAAGTTTTCTAAACTTTTTAATTAAATCATTGGAATTCTTCCAGTGAAAAAAAAAAAAAAAAAATCAGCAGATTGGATGAACATCTGATTGTTTGATTTATAGCATGTAACTGCGGATACAAAACCCTATTGAGCTATTACTGAGCTAATTATTGAATTACTCTAATACAAATTTTCAAAAAGTGAGGATTTTCTTTTTTTCTAGAAACTGTGCCAACTCATCATTTTGCACATTTCGCATGGAAGCAGCAGATTTATTTGTTGGTTTTGGTTGAGGACGAGGTAATACACTTATGGCAAATTATTAAATATTGATGGATTTTTGGGTCGCACTTTTCTTGTAATAACCACTGTTTCATAATCAGATGGAAAATGCCTGTCACAAACAACAGTGGTGTTGTCTTGAGTCATTGTCCTTTACCATCTTTCTCGCTTATTCTGATCTTGAGAAGACAAAATACGCAAACCTTATTTTGTTAATCATAGTTGCCATATCAACCCGTTAAACAGTACTTTTTGACCCTTTTGAGAAAAATTTTGGAGTACTGAAATTGAAAAATATTAACTAAACTATTATTTTGCAAAAATTACATAGTGCTTCTGAAAAATGTATGAACCTTGTATTCTAAGGTCGGGAGAGTTTTGGATTCAGAATTAAGAATTTAAAATTTTATATGAATGTAAGAATTTGTCATATGTAATTTTCTTTAAGGAATTACATGGTTGAAAAGGATTTCCAAATTGCTTCACTGGTCAGAGTCCGTTTTTATATTTAAGTTACATAGCGATCTGAACCTCCTTCATTAAAATTTTTGGATAATCGTATTTTATGGAGAGTGGGTGGTGTAGTGATGATTGATCACCTCCTCTCCCATAAAATACGATTATCTAAACAAAATTAACCAGTTTAATATTTTTACAGTATATTTTTTTTAAATATTAGACTGGTTAATTTTGCCTTACATTTTTAACAGCAATGATGTTTATAATATTCAATATACATTTTTTAAAATACCCGTAAAAAATTATTTTTTAAAATCAATATGTTTGTTATGAATATATTAAATTAAACCATTATTCAATTTTGTTTGAATGCGCAAATTTCTGTAGTGTATAGTAATATAGTATAGTAGAAACTTAGCAGTGCAAAACTTAACATTCATTTTTTGGTTTTCTTGCAAGGACGGTATCAACATACTTTATAAAGAAAACGCAAAAGTAAGTCAAAACATTGGCGAGAAGAGAGGCAGACGGAAATTATATTTTCGTTGGTGAAAATGAATTGAGAAATGAAAACAGGGAATGAACCTGCTGCGAGGGTTAGGATTACGAAAATCGATCCTGTCGTAACAGGCAAGTGATCTGGTTTATGTTTCATTAAGATGGCGATCGGAGAACAGCGTGTCTCTGTTGAGAATTTAGGTAAACAAATATCTTTTCGTTGACGAAACCAAATTGGGAAAAAAATTTATCTATTGCTCGGAAGTTTAAAATGAGTAGCAGTGGTCTGGTTTGTGTTCTCGCTGGACAGAGGTAAAAGTAAGGACTTTAAAATTTAGATTTGTCACAAAGACAGTTATGCCAGCTCTGAGAAATGGGCAGAGTTAGAATACCGAGAAAAAGGAGGAAGAGGCAGAATTTAGCCCCGCCTCCATGGAGCGGAAGTGTACAAAAGAAATTTTTTTAATTTCATTTTCATTTATGACACAGTTTAAAGGTGATAGAATTATGAGGAGCATACAACAAACTAATAATGGCAGTAATTAAAAAGTATGAAAATCAAAATGTATCAAATTTGTTGTTTTATTTTCTTTAAAGTTATGTTATGGCAAAGAGCCTCAAAAAGATTTGTGAATTTTTGGCAGGAGGTAGCACTTAAAATTCTACTATAATCTTTTAAGAAGCCACCAAGATTTATATAGCTGCAGGTCTCACCATGTCTAAATCTGGCATTGGCTCCAGGATATCTAATATTATTTAATTCAACCAGAAGATATGGATTTCACTGCTTACTCCAAGTATGAAATTTCTAATCATAACATAATTGGACAATCAAGTGGTAGAATGCATGGCTCATATAGTGAAATCTTTCTACCCTTATTCAGTAGAATGAACATATGTGGCATATTAACTAAAAGGAATTAATATGAAATATTCTTAATGCTGACAGCAAAATGAGAATAATCTATCTCAGTGCATTAAATAAACAGTTCAGTTAATGGTAATGGTAATATTAACCGTTTCCTTATAAGGAAACATTTGGCTTTCATTGATCGAGCAACCAGTACTACTGTAGGTTGAAATTTATAAAAAATTTTCTCTTAAAACAATTTTTAAGGAAAATAGGCTTCTCAAGTCCAGTACTTGTTTTTGCTCTTTCCTATATTGATGGGAGTTTTCTTCCTAACCTTTTGTTTGAAGTAGTGTAGAATATCAACATCTTACGTTATTATTTTTTAAAAATCTTTAAACATTACCAAATACAACAGACACCTGAAAATGGCTGTATAATAGCTGAAACTTTGTGAATATAACAATTAAAAGGGGGACACCAGTTTGAATGAATTTGTTTATTTCACCATATAATATATAAAGACATTTTTTAGGTCTATAATTGGGTTTGAAATGGAATATGGCACAAGATCAAGTTTAAAGTAGAAGTTTCTGAGAATCTGGAACCAGGAATAAAAATCACACAGGCCCCATCAGTATTTCCCCACTGGGGATGCAAGTGATTAATCCTAACACCAAATAATGAGAAGTATTACCAGGGAGGACGCTGCTTTGGTGTTCGAATACAACAAATTTTAACCACTTGAATAAAATCAGAATGTCATTATATCTGTAATAGTTTGGTGAGAGTTACCTCCCTTGCACTGTAGATTTATTTATATGGTGCGATGGATAAATTGTCGCCATTTTATATTTTTAAATTCGAACATGTGCGTTGTTTGTTTTTGATTTTGTCGATTGCACAGTACAGTAGGGTCAGTTGGGCACCATCTGCGAGAAAAAGAGCACTATGACACAATTCAATCCACCAGAAATTTGGAAAGAGTATGCTGTACTACTTGGCATTCATGCCTGAAGCTCCAATATAAGCATTTCAGAGTGTTTGGGTGTCAATCTGAGGTCAGTGCAGAGGATTCGGAAAGAGTCGGATAAGTCTAATGGTGATTACGAAGGTATTTGGAGTGATCACTAGTGATGGCAATGTTATGCTTCTATTCATCTTCCCATGGTCTCAGACTCAACCTGGGGGCTTACATCAAGTGCCTTGAGGAGGTAGTGCTGCCCTGGGTCAAGAGGGTGGCTGCTGGCTGGAAGACCCTATGTCTTGCAACAGGACTCTGCACCATGCCATACAAGCAGGAGAACCCAGTCATGGCTGCCAGACAATTTCTGCATCCACATCCCCACTTACATCTGGCTTCCTAACTCACTGCAACCCACTTGATTATTATGCATGGGGCACAGTTGAGCGAGAGACCAACAAAACTCCTTGTAACACCAAAGATGAACTGAACACAAGGATTATGGCAGCATTCACCAACTTAAACAAGGAGACTGTCTGGAAGAGTTGCAGGAGATTCCAAAGTTGTCTGGCGGTTGTGGTTGAAGCAAATGGAGATTTTATTGAATAAATGTACTCTTTAGTATTTCAAGATATTTTGTGTAATTTTTGTAAATATATACATTAAAATGAAATGTCACTGTCATTTTCATTTTTGTGTAATTTATACGACAATTTATACATTGCACCATGTATATATGTTTTGAAATTTGAAAACCTAATATTTACTGATTTATTGACTTAAAATATTCCATCATTTCTTTAACTATACTAAATGTGAAAACTACCAATAATCATTTCAGAAATTCAGACAGAAATTAAATAAAGCATATTTTACTAATCTAACATGGTATTTTTTTTTTTCAAAATGTCATGTATTTTGTAAATAAAGTTATTTTATAACCTCTTGGTTTTGTTTTTTGGGGTTTTTTGTCTTGTGTTAATTTTTACTGATATATTCTGTGTTTTTTTTTATATTCTAAGAGGCTTTTAAATTGTGACTGACAAATATCAGTTATTTTTTCTAAATACATTAAATATAAAGCATCTTTCCTATTATTATTTATTTAACTCACACTAAAAATGATAAAAATGCCTGACCTAAATAGTGTAAAAAATTAATTTTACAGTCACAAGAATTGCACATAGAATTAAAGAGACAACAGAATGACAACAGATTTTGCTATAAATTATCATTGGTTGATATGTTTGTGGTGACATCTACAAAAGATGAACACCCTCATGGTAGAATTTGAATTCAGATCACTTTGAAAGTTGCTTCTATTTTCATTTCCATGCTGCTTGCTCCAGGTGAGGCAAATCGCATATCATATGATGAAAAAAATGGCAACAATAATAAGATGGATTAAAACTAGCAATAAAAAATAATAGTGAAAATGCTGCATCAAATAAGTGAAGAAAAACTAGTAATAATAATATTGGATAGTCTCATAATAATAATGAAAATGCATCATCTAAAAGCAATAATAGTAAGTTGGAATAAAAGTAGTACAAAGAATAGTAAAAATGTTACATCGTAAATGTGAACAGTAATAAGAAAAAGTGAAAAGAATAATGAAATTATTTTAGTAAAAATGTCTCATCTAAAAAGCAACTGATGAAATGGAATAAAACTGATAATAAAAGTGAAAATTTTTCATCTAAACAAGAATAATAATCATAATAATAATAACAGTAACAACAATAATAATAATGGAATAAAACTGATAATAAAATAACCAGTTATTCTGATTGATATCTGCAAATATTCATCAATACACCAAGAATCATTTTACTTGAAAACATTATTTGTAAGATTTAAAGATTTGTAAGCTTTTGTCTTTGGAGCATAGAACTGGTAAGTTGGAATGAAATAAAAATTAAATATATCTACTTTGCATAAATGTATTACGAAGATTACTTATGTTGTCTGCCTGCTGAAAGAGTAAGTGTATTTCTATAATGTTTGGGTACTGGTTGATAGCATAATGAATAGGTAGAATCTTCCTTTTTGTTTTTTTATTAATCATTTCATCTCAAGCAAAGCAATAAAGCCACTAAGACACGGAGGGTTACTGAGTGTTAGAGGAGAATATAAGAAAAAAAGGAAAACTATTAAGGAGTTTGGTACCTAGAAAATTTTCTTATTCCAATGGTACCTAGAGTGCATGAATAATGTATTGCTGGTACTAATTTTTTACAAAACTTTGTTGTTGTTACTGTTGTGGTGGTTAATTCCTTCCCTACCTCGGCAAATGTAAATCCAAGTAAAAAGAATACATTGAGTATGGGTAAATAAATGTATAATTTATTTACATATATACAACACTAACAACTATCTATTATTGTTGCTAAGGCAACAGGGAGAGAGAATGGTAAAATTAGAAGAGAAATAGACATTGGTGAAGGCTGTCATTGTTGGTGGTGTTTCTTTTTCAGTGCATCAGTATTGACATGAACGCTGGTCTGTGTCACAACTCTCTCTCTCTCTCAGCTTGCCAGTGTTGACATCAAACATTGGTCTGTCTCGGATCTGTTTGAATTGGAGAATATATAGAATGTGAATCGGCTCCAAATTAAGACAGAAATATTTTAATATTACATATAGACATAGTCTTTCCTAATGAAACTAGAGTCTGTCATGACAAGTCTGGCATATCCAAATTTTGTTGCAGAACATTTGCATCCTTTTGTGCTTGACATGTTTACTACTGGGGATGGGTTGTTCCAGCAAAATAAAAAAAAAACCTCCATCATACTCTGGTTCCAAGAAAATTGGTTCCATGAATACTGACTTCCAGCTACTCTACCTGTGCTCACCAGATTTAAATCCCATTGAGCATGTATGTGATATGTTGCAAACTTCACTACATTCCCTACTGCTACTACTGCAACTGTTAATCATAACTCATTGGATATATATATATATATATATATATATATATATATATATATATATATGCTACAATAGCTAATCAAGAAGTTATTCAGATTTAGCTACATTCTATGATAAAAGAGAACAAAAATAAAAAGAAAAAAACGCAACTTGATGAAAATGACTGACTACACTTTTTGAATCCATAACAATTGAAATTATTAAGGATGTCATCATCATCATAAAACCCAAATAATAATAAGTATTATTATTATTATTATTATTAGTAGTAGTAGTAGTAGTCTAAAAATATGACACATGTTGACATCAATAATTCCAGTTGTGGTTGGGGCTCTGAGTTTCATTGGAAATGGTTTTGATAGACTCATTGTAATATATTTTTGAAGATCTTAAAAAAAACTATCAAAATACAAGGATCCTGAAGTGGAAATCTCAAAAATGAGGTACATGAATAAATCAGTTCTAATAGACTCATTAAATAAATCTTTGGTAGCCGATGCCTTAAAGAAATACAAAAAATTGTTCTTACACCCTATGCAAAATGTGTATGTTTTATGTTTTATTTAATTTGTTTTGCACAAATATGCAGTGGAAAATGTCATGATGCCATTTCTGATCTTAATTCTCTGGTTGAGACTCAGAAGAAAATGTGTATATAACAGAAATCAAAGGAAATAATAATAATACCAAAACCTTATAGGGAAAATCAGAGAAATATAACAAGCAACAACTCAAATTGTTTCTTTTGTGTTTGGTTCAGGAATCTTTATGCTACACAGGGTACCTTGAGGAAATCTGATATCAATGGGAAAGCACATGTAACAGCACTGCCTGGAACAGGTCATGTGAGGAGAAAAGTGTTGTCTCTAAGCTGAAGCTGAGATATGATCATCATCACCCGGTTAAAACATATTAGAGTCAGAGAGGATATCAAATCAAATAATAACTGGGATTTTTTATGCTTCTAAGAATTACAATAACACTGAAAAAATTATTAACTCTAGCAATCAGAGTTTCTGAAAGAAAAGTGCTACAAAATGCTCATAGTGTGTACGAAATAATAATAACTTCCTTCAGCCACTCTCTTAAGATTTGAATGACTGAGGAAGAAGAAGGAATTCTCAAGCCTGTGTGAAATTGGTTTTGGACCGATGAAAACTTTGCCTTCAAAGAAATTAGCCAAGAAGAAAAGAATGTAGTGAGCATACATGAAACTTTTTTTTAATATAAAATGAGGAGAAAATTAAATTTAATCATAGAAGAGTATCTGAAGTCATATTTCGTTTCAGTTCATTGCAAACAACGTTAAAATTCTCATCAGTGTAAAATTACTTGCCAATTATATTATTAGCCTCAAACCAACACAGTACTTGAAAGAAATTTCTCTCAACAATCCAAGAAAGCTGAGTATTTCAAACTATGTCCCGTCATCTATTTTTGAATATATGCAAACCATATATCCCTTCTGTGAGAAACAAATTCTCATACATATGTTTTAAAAATTTTTGAATATTATTTTGTCAGATCATTTAATCTGTAGTGTCGGAGTTAGCTCCTGCTCATTTCCTTAATCCTTCAACAGGGGTCTCTCTCCCACGAGTATAAATACTGGCTGACCCTTCTCTCTTTCTCTTTTCCGACTTAGGTGTAGGGCGGCCATCTCTCGTGGAGATGAGGTAAAATCTCTCTTTTTCGACTCAGGCCTCGGGCCGCAACCTCGTGCGGAGGCGAGGTAAAACTTTCTCTTTTTCACTTAGGCCAATATGTGACCTCTCACACATACAGCATTTCCCATATTCTGGGAACACGCTAAGGACAATACACGTACATACTGACACTCAACACAATACACAACTTCTCCATACAAACACTATGTAACTTTTCATGTCTTTGTGTATTAATATATTTGTTTACCCATAATATATATTTGTTTACCCATGTATATCGGTCTTGTTTGTTTTCTTTTGTCTTCTTTGGACTTCATTAAAGTCCAACATTCCTATGTAGCTGGACCGACTAGCAGGAAAGTTTAACGTTCTGATATCTCTTCACATCTTCACCCGCACTGTCCTCTACAGTAGTATGAAAATTTTCTCTTCATGACAATACATTAAAACTACAGATTTTAAGAATTCTGATTTATTTTCCTGAAATGAACTACTGATACTACTTCAAATTATTCACAAATTTATACACTTGAAGTAGTGTAGATAATGGGTGAATTGACTTGTTTTGTTAAAATTACCCGTGTGTTTCCTCATCGTTAATCTTGTTGTTATGGGAAAATAAGCTGTTCATTTTAACCCCTAAGCCCCACGCCACTATATGCTCACTAAAGTTGAATGAATGTCTAATTTCATAAATAGAAGTAATAATTATCAATTTAAAATGCTTAAGTTATATAGAACTCTCTGAAGGATTTGGATATAAAATTTAAAAAGTAGACCCATATTTAAATTTTAAATATGAAAAAAAAGGACAAAACGTGCATTGTGTAAAATTAAAATAAAAGTGTTGTGGCTTACTCAGTATTTATGTACACGGATTTAATTTCCAAAATTATCCAGTTTAAGTTTGTTTAGAGCTAATAATTAATTAACTGTAATGTAATGTGTTTAATTAATTAATGGTTTTATTAGGAAAATAGTAAAAACGAAATTGAAATTTTCTGTGCTGCAATTCGCTTTTTCTAGTAAAAAAACCCAACACAAAATAAACAATAATTTTATTATTTTTTCCCTGACATTCTCATTTTAAGACGAATCATATTACGTTTGCTAAAAATACTCGTGTTGAGCACAAAGTAAAAAAAATGTACAAAAATTACGAGGAAAAAATTCTCCCCTCCTTGCATGACAACACGAATTCTTCAAACTTTTAAAAAGAATTCTTCAAGCTCTTTAATGTAGAATTTTATTATTAAATGCTTACAAAAAAGAAAAAAAATTAAGATTTTTGAATAAATAGAAAAAAAAAAAGTTCGAGGTCCGATTCTATAGAACGGGCTGGCATACGACCACTATTCACAGGCGCGATCCCACTACTGCCTGACACGGGGTCTTTTGTCTGCTGCGTTTCCGCCCTGGACCGGGTCGCCCCTCCTTAGTCAACCTGGTCAGTTCGAGCTCACCCTAACTAACCATATTGATGCCAGGCTTAGTGCGGACGTCCGATCGCCATAATGGAGCGCAGACCAGAGGTCCCGTCCGCAAACCGTTCACCCGAACAAGCTTCCAAGCAGCTGGATTACAGGAGCACGCCATTACTCCCAGCTGTTGTAAATAGCTTGGTGTTACTCTTACATCTTTAAACTAAGCTTCGAATATTCCGCGATGAATCCAAGATAACTTTTAATTCATATTTTTTTTATCTTCCCGTAAGTCGATTTATTTTAAGCGTCGAATTTTATTTTGATAGCGAAATTTAATAATAATTGACTTAGAAAATAATTTTCTACGAGCCTCGTTTTCAAATAGAGAAAAGAAATACACAAAATGCTAAAGGGAGATAACTCTAAATGCAGTTATTTTGATTTTTCAACTTTTATCTAGCATCTGTTACTTTCAGTCTGCATAAAACTCAGCCACTTTATTTTATATCATATTCATTTTGCGTAGATTAAATACCGTACATTTTTTTATTGACTGTCTTTTCTTATCGCAAATAGGTATATAAATCCACTGTATGTGATTGTGTCAATGCTACACTACACTACACATTGAAAAAGTGGTTGACTGGTGTTCAACGTCATTACGAATTAATTACCTAGTATAAATTAACAAATGTCACTTTTATTCCCGTACGGTAAACCTCCCTAGCATTTTTTAAATGAAGTCAATTAATTAATTTAATTTCAATTTGCTCTTACAAATTTCACAAATATCGTCATTTTATTTTTTATTTCTATCCTTCGAACTTTCGAACATTATTATTTGGTAAATTTTGCTTTTATTTCCCGAGCGCTAAAAATCCCTTAAATTTTTCCGAAATTGTCATATTTCCGTGCAAATTTCCTTGCTGAACTCGAATTAACAATTATATTTATGAAAAAACACCGTTTTGGAGTTATCGACAATTAAAAATCGGACTTTCTCGATTTTCCGGATGTGAAATGAACATTCCTGATGAGACAGCTCATTCTGTGCTTTTAGTTTTACAACAGGAATTTTGTTTAGTTGTACTTTGTTGTGATCTTACGATTTGGAATTGAAATATTCTTGAGTTCGAATCATAAACAAAACGAAAAAAAAGCAAGTACATCATCCAATCCAGGCTTCAAGAGTGAGTGCCAGAAAAACGCGGGCAAAAAAAAGATCACAAATGGTAACAAAAATTGACGCATTTTTTATTCATAAAATCAAAACAAAATATAAGAAACTGGCCAAAAAATTTTATGATAAATGAAAATGATATTTTTTCAACCTGTGACCCAAAAATATAAAATGTCCATAAAGTGTATTCCGACTAGGTTCGTAACATTGAAAGAACTACAACGTCATTAGTCTTATTACGAAACTAAATAAACTTAAACTGAAGGGTGTGTGGCAACGCACTGGAGAAAAGGTCAAGGTCATGAAGACATAACGTCAGCCCTTGATCACGTTGACGGAGTAGCGAAGAGCTACGATAAATATTTCTTCTTCTGTGGGACAATATTTTTATAGCATAACCTGATATATACAAAACTGATATTTTGTTTAGGTCTGGTAAGTATCAAATCTTTAGCAGTTAATTTCACCCAGAAAATGTCCACATTTTGAGTAATTATGGCCTGGATCAAAGTTGTATCCTTTGACATTAACATTTAATTTAAGAAGTGTTTTTTTTTCAATATGAAAATTTTCAATAACTGGGAAATTTAATGACTCCCCAAATTGAGTCGTGAGACAATTGAATATTGTAAAAACATACTTTATATATGAAATACATTACATAACAAGAAAGAGAATAGAAGATTGCTAAAAAAAAACATTCTTTTAGCATTTAAGTCATGACATTGGGGACAACATCCAAATACATGCCTGTTTGAAATAGATGAAACACTTATCTGAATGTCCACGATTGGGAGCGGGCATGCAGAGACCTAAATTACTACTAATTACTTAGAACATTTTTAGCAAGTAATTAATGTTAGTCCAGTAATTAGAAAGTTCAGTATTTTACAAAATCGTGTATCTGTGAGGTCAGTCTACTCTTATTTTAGGTGAAAAAAATAAAAACCGAGGGTCGTGTCCACAAATTACGATACAAATTACAAAGAATGCGAAAAAATAATCTTCGTAGAAAAGGAAGAAAACTAAGCTAAATATGACAATAACATTAAGACAGTAGATGTACGAATTTACATATTAGAAGTCATTTGTCTTTGTTGTGGCCATGAAGGGACCAATAGTTCGATTTGATTTGTAGCAAAGTTCGAAATAATATGCACACCAATATGTGTGCGTGCGTGTGAAGCACATGCTAATGAAACGTGTGAATGTTGGTTGATTGTGTGCGCTGGCAGTAATTTTAAAAAATAATGGGGGATACGAGATTTACTTTAGTCGTGGATTTGTATGTAGGAAAATCATCGCTAACTGACGAATTGTAACGTGTGTCGAGGTAACGTATATTATCGTAACATGTGTCGTGGTAACGTGTGTCGAGGCTGGTCGCGTGCGTTGACTGTCTTACGCCGACTGTATAGTTGCAGATCTGGTACAGACTGTTCCGTTTTAAATCTTTCCGCTATCTTCTCCATTTCAGATCTGTCCGCTGACTGTTCTGTTTCAGGTATGGCACTTGACTGTTGCTGGCAAGTCGGTTTTGTTGCTTATGGCGAGTCGGTGACCGGCTTACGAATTCTATCTGAGTTCCGCACGGGAATGTATTAAGCCTTGACTTATTTCTAGGTCATTTAGAGTTCAACCGTGCGGACGTCGGAGAGATCACATCACATGACTTATCATATCCAATCAGGTTCCAGAACCACTTCTTTAATTTTGGAGCCGTCTTTTGTATAGAATTGTAAAGTTTTTTTCGTATCTACTGATTTTTGTAGGATTTATTTTAGGCGTCTTTTATTTGTTTGTACTTCATTTATTGACCGTAAAATATAGAAGTTTATATATCAACAAAGTCTGAAAATACTTTACAAAAATCTGAATTTCAGAGAGACAATAATTTTGATAATCTTTACAAAATTCATTGTGATTTTTGTTACATGTACAATTTGTTTCCCATATGTAGAAAATACTTACTTTTCTATAATATAATAAAAAATATTACCAGTACACATTGGGCGGAAGAGCCCAACATAGATTCTTTAGAGGGAGGACACCACAGCAATAACATTTTGAACTGTTATAAAATATGCAGCACCAGAACTTTATCTTAATTTTCCAAATTGATTTTCTAAGTAGTCTCTGGTAAATTCACCAAGCATAACAAAATTAAACCTATTAATTAGTAAATATCTATAAACAACAATCAAGCCATTGCAAGTATGTTCAGTGGTTAAACTAGTATCTCTGGTTAACGATTTCATTCTTTCTCGTTGCTTTCTTCCCATTCTTTTTTAATTTTTCTAGAATTAGGAAGAAATAATAGATGTTCATCATCTAAATCTGATATCACTTTTTTCAGTGGATCACTTTTCTTAGTGTCACCATATATTTCTTTGATACAGACAATTTCCCACAATTTTAAAACTTTTTCAATGAAATTAACTATTTCTGCAGTACTCTCCCCATTTAACAATGAGGGTTTAATGGCAGCTACAGTTTGAACACAAAAACTTTTAAACAATAGGAAACATTTTGTCACTCAGCAGGTTTTACGTGAACTGCTATTAGTTTTGACAGCTTAACAAATTGAGGGTTTTCCATACTCAAAAAGACCTTTTATAATTTCCCCTTTTTTTGTTATCTTTATAACTTCAAAATGAAACAGTAATTCAGAAGTAGGTTCAACAATCCAATGAATTCTGAATAATTTTAAAAAGGTGGACATAATCAAAAAGTACAAGCCATTTGTAGTTATTTAAGGCTTATTAAAAATAATGTCAAATTTTTGGAAAAAAAGTTTGATAGGTCCTTTTATGGTTGCATACAATTGCAATTACTTAACCGTTTGATTGCATCAACAATATATAATTTTTTTCGTATGAAAAGCTGCCTCTAATTTTTAAATTTGAGTAATTTTTTGTTGTCCACCATTTAAACACTTTACCATGATGCCCAATACTGTTTTTGCTAATTCCTATAAATCTTCAGCCAAACCAAATAAATTTCCACGATATTGAAAAGCAACCTTGACATAAACGTCATCATCTAAAAGAATACACATTTTTTTTTCAGAGATTTCACTAAAATATTACCAAAAAAATTAAAGTCATCTAATTTTGAAACTTTTGACGTCAAAGCTGGTAATGTTCTCACATTGGATAACTTAAAATCATCCTGAAGTCTGGTATTTTATATATGAGATGTAACAAAATATTCAAATGCCCCGATAAGAATATCAGGATCATAATATTTTCTCCCAATCCTTTGTGGTAACATAACATTAATTTGCTCTTTTAAAAAAACATTTTCTTATCATTTTTTAAGTTATTAACATACTAAGATAACGAATTGCTACATTCGACCACCGCTGAAACATTGATATTTGACTTTTTGAAAGATAAAAAATCTTGCATATATACCGGCATGGTAACATTCATATCTCAAGTTTTCAAAATTTTTTAATTAAATCATTGGAGTTCTTCCAGTGAAAAAAAATATCAGCAGATTGGATGAACATCTTATTGTTTGATTTATAGCATGTAACTGCGGATACAAATCCCTATTGAACAATACTCTAGTACAAATTTTCAAAAACTGAGGATTTTCTTTTTTTCTAGAAACTGTGCCAACTCATCATTTTGCACATTTCGCATGGAAGCAGAAGTTTTATTTGTTGGTTTTGGTTGAGGACGAGGTAATACACTTATGGCAAATTATTAAATATTGATGGATTTTTGGGTCGCACTTTTCTTGTAATAACCACTGTTTCATAATCAGATGGAAAATGCCTGTCACAAACAACAGTGGTGTTGTCTTGAGTCATTGTCCTTTACCATCTTTCTCGCTTATTCTGATGTTGAGAAGACAAAATACGCAAACCTTATTTTGTTAATCATAGTTGCCATATCAACCCGTTAAACAGTACTTTTTGACCCTTTTGAGAAAAATTTTGGAGTACTGAAATTGAAAAATATTAACTAAACTATTATTTTGCAAAAATTACATAGTGCTTCTGAAAAATGTATGAACCTTGTATTCTAAGGTCGGGAGTTTTTGGATTCAGAATTAAGAATTTAAAATTTTATATGAATGTAGGAATTTGTCATATGTAATTTTCTTTAAGGAATTACATGGTTGAAAAGGATTTCCAAATTGCTTCACTGGTCAGAGTCCGTTTTTATATTTAAGTTACATAGCGATTTGAACCTCCTACATTAAAATTTTTGGATAATCGTATTTTATGGAGAGTGGGTGGGGTAGTGATAATTGATCAACTCCTCTCCCATAAAATACGATTATCTAAACAAAATTAACCAGTTTAATATTTTTACAGTATATTTTAAAAAAATATTAGACTGGTTAATTTTGCCTTACATTTTTAACAGCAACGATGTTTATAATATTCAATATACATTTTTTAAAATACCCGTAAAAAATTATTTTTTTAAATCAATATGTTTGTTATGAATATATTAAATTAAATCATTATTCAATTTTGTTTGAATGCGCAAATTTCTGTAGTGTATAGTAATATAGTATAGTAGAAAATTAGCAGTGCAAAACATAACATTCATTTTTGGGTTTTCTTGCAAGGACGGTATCAACATACTTTATAAAGAAAACGCAAAAGTAAGTCAAAACATTGGCGAGAAGAGAGACAGACGGAAATTATATTTTCGTTGGTGAAAATGAATTGAGAAATGAAAACAGGGAATAAACCTGCTGCGAGGGTTAGGATTACGAAAATCGATCCTGTCGTAACAGGCAAGTGATCTGGTTTATGTTTCATTAAGATAGCGATCGGAGAACAGCATGTCTCTGTTGAGAATTTAGGTAAACAAATATCTATATCCAAATTGGGAAAAAAAATTATCTATCGCTCGGAAGATTAAAATGAGTAGTAGTGGTCTGGTTTGTGTTCTCGCTGGACAAAGGTAATAGTAGGGAGAGGAAAGGAGCCAGAAAATTGAAATTAATGAGTAGAATAAATTACGCCATTTCACCTAAGGACTTTAAAATTTAGATTTGTCACAAAGACAGTTACGCCAGCTCTGAAAAATGGGCAGAGTTAGAATACCGAGAAGGAAGGAGGAAGAGGCAGAATTTAGCCCCGCCTGCGTGGAGCGGAAGTGCGAGATGTGAAGTGAAGCAGGTTGGAGTTAAAGGAGGACAAATCCCTGTGACTACTCTCAAGGAAGGTGGATAATTCTCCAAATTTGGGAAGTTGATTAAGAAAGCAGAAATAGGGAAAACCTTTATTGGGATTAATGTAAGGACTGGGGTGTCACCGAATCCCAAGAACCCTTCGGCCCCACTCCAGTTTTGGGACGCGGTGGTATATAAGTAGATGACTTTGGGAACTCAGAGACTTGGGCTGAGAACCCGCATCGAGTGCCTCTGAAATACACGTCAGCTGCCAACAGATTCCCTGATTCCAAGAAGTTCGAACCCAGCTCGCCCAGAAGTTTAGACAAGGCCCACTATAGAGATTGATGCGGAAAGGGTTAATTTTTGTTGTACCAAGAGCTATAAAAACGAACTGAAGATTAATCCCATGAATCTCTCGTTTTATTTTTCGTCGTGAAGATATTTTTCTTCCTTAATGTATTATCCACCATGGCTTGAACCAGCGCTGCCATTACGACGACATTCAATTTTTTACTGCTCTGAGATCAAGAACACAACGTGGGCAGAGTTGGTGTGGATCAAAGCGGCCAGCGACCAAAAACCAGCTTGGACCAGCGTAGCATTGACCAGCGCAGAGTTAGCTCCGTGGTTAAAACGCCGTTTTAAAATCTGAGGACCGGACCACTAAATATGGTTACACCACTGGGTGTAGGCGGCGAAAAGGGTTATATTAATTGGTGACCGTGACCAAGTATTTGGCCCTGTTGGCAGGTGGTGTTATATGTGGTATTATTTTTTTATTTACTCTTTAATTATTTTTTATATAATTTTGCATTTCTTTCTTATATAAATTTTTATAAATCATTCCCGTAATTATCAGTAATTGTATTTTGAAAATATAAAAATCCCATCAATGCCATCTTCTAATTACTGGCTATTGGCCTTCTACATCTTTTTGGTAAACTACTAGAGGCCTTAATCAACTCTGATGAAAGTTGTCTTGAATGGCCACCCTTCTAGATCTTTTTGTACTCATTTTTTTGGACCTATTTTGTACTTAATTTTCATCAATGACTTTCCTGATGACATCAGTTTTCAACTTGGTATCTACGCTGATGACAAAATTATTACTCCTGCCTCGATAGTAAGTCTGATCAGTTCGATAAAGTCAAATTGGAAGTTAATCTAAAAAATCACCTATAATCTGTTATTAGTTTGTTAATTTTAACTCCCCTACAAAGGAACAACTCTATGTTAATCACCTGAGAGATTCCTTTCTGCCTCTCATCAGCATCTGATGATAACCTCCAGGAGAGTAACTTGTTGAGCCTTCTCGGCTGACACGAAATGGAAAGATTGAATCCATCGCGAGCTCTACTAAGAAAGTCGGTTCACTGTGCCATGATAGGCATTTTTTTCTCTTCAGAATCTATCTTACATTATAAGTCTATCATTCGGTCATGCTTTGAGTATTGCTGCCACATATGGTCCTGCGCTCCTGTTATATATTTATAGATTCTTGGCAAAATCCAAAAAAGAATCCTGGCGTCTCGGCATCAGTCACTTACCCACCGCCGTAATGTAGCTTCCCTGTGCCTTTTCTATAAATACTTTCATGGTAATTGTTTGGATGAACTCTTCGCTATGGTACCTAGACTTTATCAATTTAAGCGCTATGATAGACTGACAATTTATGTTTGAATTAACGAGATGTAACCGTAAGTCCTATGCTAACAATTTCTTTTCTCGCATTTCTCGCTTGTAGAACTCTCTTCCAGTTCCATGCTTTCCAACCAACTTTGATCTTCAAAAATTTAAATTCAATTTCAATCATTATCTTGTAGTGATAGAAAAAAGTTCACTACCCCCCCCCCCCCAAAAAAAAAAATAGATAAAAAAGTTGACAAACCATTTTGTAAAGTAAAGTATTTTCTTGGTGGCAATGGGAACAAATAATGAAAGAAAAATAAGACAAATATCTGTTTTTAAAACAATAAAACATTGTGAAACTATTTAGCACCGGTCAATAATAAAAAGGCTGATGAATAGAACGACGGATATACCGAGAGAACGCTGGTAAATAAAGAAAAGGGTTAATGAAAGATAATTATACCCTGAGAAAGACTGAAGTATTATTTTTTTTTTCAAAAAGCCTAATTCTCAAGAGGCCGATAAATTTGCTTAAAGCAATAATTTTACGAAAGTGCCATGTGGTGATAGTCTGACAGTTGATTGATGATCGTCCCTAAAGGTACTGATTACCCAAAACACAAATATGAGTAACAGGTGATGAAGATAAAATTTTGGCGGAATGGTCCTGACAAGATGAAGGCGACAAGCTATGTGGTCAGTATCTAAACCTAAACAAAGACGAAAAAGACCAGTTTGTAGAAATTCTGCGTAGGCGACGAGTTTGAAATGATAAATCTTTTGATTAACAACCTTGGGATTAAGCCACGGCAAGCAGTCGAGAGCCATTGGTCGAGGAGTAGCCAAGGTAGCAGATGAGACACCGAGGGAGGTGGAGGAGCTACCCACGCCCATTGTGAAGTGTTAGTGGGAGATGCTAATAAGAGAAGGAAGAAGTTGTGGGGACGGATCGATGCCGTGACCTCTACCCATGGAAAAGGTGGATCTCTCAATATGGGAAGTAATTAATTTTCAAAACCCAGACAGCAGAAATGGATCTTTGTTGGAAGATGAGGAAAATACGGAATTCCTCAACCGCGTCATAGCCCCACACTGGTTTTGAGTGAATGTTAATAAGTACGAAGGAGCCGAGGCAACAGGAGAGATTATTCCAAGCACCGGACGAGAAACACCTCACGTAACTGCTTGCCTGAAGAGAATCTCCGACATCAGCCTTGTGCCAAACTTCACCAAGCCAGCAAAGTGTCCCGTCTAACTTAAGAAGTGGGTTGGGTAGATAACTGTCATTGTTTATTATTATTACGACATTGGGCAGTACTTTGTGAGCCTCGCTATCTTATCAGCATTTGATTTTTTCTACCTAAATTTATATACGTTACAAATTAAGCTAAACACAACTGACTAAAAATGATTTCCGAGATCTGTGCAACATTCAGTTTTCTTCGAGATTATCATGAAAATGATTATGCCTCTGCTCTGTTGAGAGCGCATGAAATTAGAGAAGAAAATGATATTGATGAATGGTTTGAGTTACAAGTCGCAAAAGGCGTTTATATCTGTAGGATTCCTACGATAGGAGTTCAAACCCCTGAAGAACTTTTTCGTCGTGATCTTTTTTTATATCTCTTCTGGACCAATGTTTGTCTTCAATTAATATTCAGTTTTCTCAGCTATCCCATTGGAACTAAATTTATGAATTCATTCAAAATTCAAATTCACTTTTGAATGAAATGAAGAGTAGAAATCTGAACGAGCAGGGCAAACGATTTCATGAAAAAACGGGTGACGTTGAACTAGAAGAATAGGCCAACAAGACTAAGAGATTTGCCTCAATTCTGCAACATGAATTGCAGATCAGGAACAGAAAACCTGAACAAAAATCTGTTCGTGATTTTTTAGATTATATTTTTCGGAATCATTTAGTGGATACTTATCCGGATTTGTACATTGCATTGCGTGTATTGCTAACTACACCAGTGACTGTTGCAAATACCGAAAAATGTTTGAACAAATTAAAACTTTAAAAAATATTTGCGGTCAACAATGAGAGATGAAATATTATCCGGGTTAGCAATAATTTCCATTAAAAATAAATGTGCTCGATCCCTCGGATATGATGAAGTAGTGAATACATTTGCTCATGCTAAATCTCTAAATAACACTATATATAAAATTTACTATTTTTTAAAATCTAAGTTGAATGTCTTAAAATTATTAAACTTTTTAACAAGAAAAATCTCAAGTTGATGTTAAAAATTGCCCCAAATAAAACTGGGATCAAATCCACTTTAAACATTTCAGATGCTTGCATTAAGTTTATTTTGTAAGCCATGAAACTATGTTAGCACTAGCAACTGATAGAAAAAGAAATATTAGGAACACACTGAACATTGATGAAAATAATGAATAATAAATACCATTTCTTTCAAGAAAAAGAGACATATCCGTTTTTAATGATCTTTTGATCTGCTTGGAAAGACAGTCGAAAAATCAATAACATTCCTGATATCTAGGGCCGGATTTAACTCGTGTGGGGTCTGTAGCATATGTTATAATAGGACTATAAATATATGTATAAATATTAAATCATAAATTATTTATTAGCATATAAAAGCAAAGCATAGAGCTTATAAAACAGGTAAATATTCAACTTCTACTAAACTAAGTAGGAAACCTTTTTACTGACAACGCGTTTCGCCTTCGTTAGGTAGGGGTCTTCAGGTCAAAATAAAAGACAAATCTGTGTATGTGTGTGTGATTTACGTTAAAGTCATTAAAAAACGCACACAGATTTATCTTTCATTCTGACCTGAAGACGCCTACCTAACGAAGGCGAAACGCGTTGTCAATAAAAAAGGTTTTCCACTTTTGACTTTTCCACTTTTATTCGGATTGTATATCACACTGACACGCATTTAATTTCTATCAACATAAAAGAAAATCCAGAAAAATATCAGGCAAATGATTTTAACAAGATATCTGAGTAAATTTAATGAACTCGATATAATGCTACCTGGAATGAGGAATAATTAAAGATACAGCGTCCTCGATATGTAAACCTTGACATTGCTAGATCGGAAGAGGCCGATTTAACCAGACAGTTTGAAAGTATTTAATTCGGGGCCAATAATATTTGCTATTTTTGCTACTCGGTTAATCCAGTACTGTGGCTATCGCTAAGTTATCTGTTTCTGTAGTGTTTTATTCATTACTTTTCTGAATGTCCAAAGAAATGCATCTACTTTTTAGATTATGTAACGGGTAACATGTAAGCTACGAATTGGAAATGACAAAAAATGTGACACTGAAATCAGAAGGTACATTGGAATAGCAAAAGATGCCTTCCAGAAACTAAACAAAATATTAAGAATTATGAAAATTTTGTTAGAAAAAAAAGTGCTGTACTTATATGTAATTTCATGATAATAATATGGCAATGAATACGGGACAATTTCCTCACGGATGAAGAGAATACATCAGAGATGTGATTGTACAGAAGGATGCTAAGATTTTTCTTGGCGCTCGATAAGTAGCGTTGTATTCAGAACTATAAAAAGAAGGGTTACAACACCCTTCTCTCTCACTCATTCCCTCTTTTTTTCTCTCGTCGGGGAATGCGTTTGAGCATGAAATAGACTGTTGCTGTTAGGTGTGAACATCAATGTCCAATTGTATATTTTACTTATATACGCTATATCCCTGATATTGAGCACTCATAAATATAGTATACCTTTAAAACTATATATATATATATATATATATATATATATATATATATATATATATATATATATATCCAAGTCTAGGATTGGTGTATACGGAATAAATTCCAATAACCAACAATTACTATTCTTAAAAGAGTGCTCAATACAGAGTAGAGTATATATAATTGTTTATTTAAAAATTATAACATAAATATGTATAATTGTAACATAAATATGTATTTATGTTATAATTTTTAAATAAACAATTATATATATATATATATATATATATATATATATATATATATATATATCACATAGGATGCAGTAGGTACAAGACATTGTCCTGTCTTCCACCGGGAGGCACTCCCTTGGCAGACAGGCTGCTTGATTTCCCATAATCACATGATGCACGACAATACGCCTACGCTAATTTCATAAATGTTTTTTTCCTTTTTTTTTTGTTGAGTTATCTGTTTACATGTAATATAATTTATTTATTAGCTAGTAGTATAAAATAATTAAAAATAGTAGTTAATTACAAAGTGTGAGTAAATAAATTATAAATAGTCTGAGTGTCTTATGCACTTAGTTTTGCAAGAAGTGTATTCAAACTAAGCCTTACTGTTTATTAAAAATTGTTTCATCATGTGTATAATTCTATTTCATTTAGAATTGGCTCTAGAAAGGACCGCCAGAAATAACTCTCATAGTGGATTGTTGGAGATTCAATTTTCAAATTTATAAAAAATATATTACCCTCGTATTTGTGGTTCAATGAAAAGGGTTTCTTATGCCCTCGTAAAATTAAAATTGAAGCTCATTTGATACATCCTCGAGGTTATTTAAGACGAGTCAGCGGATGAACGGACAGAAGGTGGTTAAATGGCAGAAAGGAGTCATACTTTATGCAAAAGGGATGAAGCCTGCTGGCTGTGGAAAGGTTTTTAGGCTTTCATGTGTGAAAGTCGCCAGAAAAGCAAAGGGCAGAAAGATTTCGGCATTTCAAAAAAAAAAAACATACAAAAAAAAACACACACACATACAAAATAAAAAAAAACACGCCAACGAAATATATTTCACTATAACGTAAAACTTTCCGAAGATTTGCGGGAAAAGAAAAGTAAAAGCAATCCAGTAAACCACGTGGAAGGCAAGCAGAAAGAAAACTGAACGGCATTGCAAAAAGATCGTTAAATGGCCCAGTGAAATAAGTGGGTACCAAGCATTCAAGAAAACAAAACGACATTGAAAAAATATCGTTAGCAACTCCATGAAAATCTCGAGGAAAATACATGTAGGTTTTTTCGTTTGACTATTACGTGGGGTCATCTCTTTTTTCTAAGAGTAATTTCTTTTTAACCTCAACGTTCTTAGTATCACCTGCACATTTTTTTTTTCGTGATTTGAAAAAAATTGTATTATAAATCTCTTTCAGAGCCAATTATTTCTATAATTTTGTTATTTTATTTAGGCGCACGAATTAAAATTTTTGTGTATGCTTTTTTGTAAAATTTGTATTTTTTTGAAATATTGTCTTGTGTCTGTATAATAAATGTCTGCACCTTTCAAATTTCACGAAGTGGTCCA
>OZ038478.1:123832863-123917863 GCA_964036315.1 Acanthosepion esculentum | reverse complement strand
TAAATAATTTAGACATATTATGTCGATTAGTTTTCGTTGTGATTGTTATAGACAAGCGTATGGTTACAAGACAGAAATACGACAACAGCAGAAATAGATTTACGTGATTTATTTCAATAGGAACGCGTGGTTTTGGGACACCTAGCTACCTTGTGGTATAATTCATAAACAGGCTGCCGATCCGGGTTGATCTCTCATAGTAGTTCCCACTGATTGGCGTGGCGTTCCTCCTGCTGACTGCCCAGACTGACCGTGACAGATCTCTTCCCCGGCCTCCCGTTGACTGCTTTGTACTTCCCCGTGTGACCTTTTTATGCCGTTTTTTATGGCTTAACGGGCTCGAAAAACGACGCGAGTATAATTAGGAGGGAGGCATTTTTATTGGTCGAAAAATAGAAGCACTTCGAAATATTATTTTATTTTTCGACCGGAACTCGTGCGTCGGGCCTATGCGTAAACGACGATAATGGTCATTTTGTGATGGGGCCTTGTCCCGTTCACATCCGACTCTCGCTCTTGAGTATGTTAGTTTATTTGCCTGCAAATCAGCCGAGATATGTCTTTTTATTTCATAACAAGATCCTTTCAAGCTCGCGGATTAATTTCTTGGAAGCCTTAGAAAATTGATTAAGAAAAATACCAAAATTTTCTTTCACATACATACTCACAGACAATTTGACCCCCCTCCGAAGATGATCTCAGATGAGATTGAATTAAAAGTACTTGTGAAAATAAAAACTATTTGAAAGAAAATTTAATATTTTTATTAGTCAATTTTCTAGAAACTAATTGGTATGATGTATCTAAATATTTAACTAAACCTGTTTGAATGAAAATATGCTGCCTATATATATATATATATATATATATATATATATATATATATATATATATATATATATATATATATGAAAAATTAATTTCGATTGAGCTCTCTGGTTTGAGGTGTGAATTTGTAAACAGTGACTATTTAAGCTAATATTGCACGACTCTTCGGCAGAATTGAGTCACTGTCAGTCACTGTGTGTTTATCTAAATCTAAAAATAAACACGCTAAAATTCACCTTCAACCCTGCCGTGCGCCGACGGCTTAGTGGGAGAAGTTCCGACTGACGCAAATTCAGTCGGGTTTCGATCCTAGCTAGAGGCAACCGGACTGATGAGCTGTGAAACAGCGAAACAGTCTGTCTGTGGATGACAAATATATATATATATATATATATATATATATATATATATATAAAATTAATACGATTAAAATTTATCACTTACCTGATTGATGTTATATTCGTAATCGTTCAGTCCACTCGTCAGGAGGTTTTAGCAACTGACTGACATTTTTCTAAATTTTCGTTATCTTTATACTACATAAAATGTAATTAATTTATGCGCTAGTTATTAGTATTACATTGACTTACTTCTTTTTTGTCTGTGTATATTTATTTGCATGTGTATATGTGTGTATGTATCAAATATCAATATATATATATATATATATATATATATATATATATATATATATATATATATATATTTATTACTTAAACGTTATTTTAAGTGAATACTCGTATTTGGGTAGAAGCTCCGTTCATTTATTAAACAGTATATTTATTTATTTTCGTCTACCGGCCTGAGTATTCGAAAATTATGCGTTCCCCGACAGGACTCAGTCATTAGATCTGACGTGCTTTGACCTCTCGGCTACAGAGTGTTTTGATGTCCAAGGGAAGTTGAATAGTGGCTTTAAACAGACATTTTTCTCTGACTCTTGAAATAGACATATCTGCTCAGTTTCCTATCCTAAATCCATCCCCTTTCTTTACAAATTGCTTTGCTTACGTTAGGATAAGAAACTTACCCCAGTCAACAACAGTCTGTATTGCATTTTTTTTTTTTAGATCAGCTGCCAATTCGACCTTGTCGAACTGATCAGGCTTACCACGGAGACAGGAGTAAATGGTTGTGTCATCAGCATAGATGCCAAGTTGAGAACTGATGTCATCAGGAAGGCCACTGATGAAAATTACGAACAAAGTGGGTCCAAGGATAGAGACCTGGGGGATACCTGCATTAGTACAAAAAAGACCTCGAAGAGTGGCCGTTTAGGACAACTGTCATTTCACGAATATATAAGAAATACTGAATCAGTTAAAAGACTTGTCCAGAAATACCATAACCCGTCAACTTGGGAAGAATGCCGGTATGCCAAACTCTGTCAAACGCTTTCGAGATGCCCAAGGCAACATCACAGGCTTCACCATTCTTATCTAAAGCTTGATATACTCTTTACATAATACAAATTAGCAATAGACCTCGAGAAGTGAAAGACATATTGCTTGTCTGAGAGAAGGCCCTGCTATGTTAGATGTTTAACCAATTCATAGTTGATTAGGGCATCTAGTACATTGCCAAAAAAAGTAGAAGGCTTACGGTTCACTTGAATTCTTAAAAAATGGAACAAGAGAGGAGTCTTTCCAAAAAGTACGAAAGCAAGAAGCAACGAATTATTTATTGTACAATTTAGAGAGAACCGGACCCAGTTTTGGAGTACATTTTAAGGACTATTGCAGGGATGCCATCAGATCCACATGCTTTGAGGAGATCTAAATTAGAGATGATAACAGAACCCACGGAAGGAGTTATATGCAAATCACTCAACAGAGACTCAGTTCTAAATGTGAAGTCAGGCAAGGATACTCCAGATGAATCAAGAGTGGGCAAAACATTCTGCCTTATCAGCAGATGTTAACACCTCAAACTGAGTGAAAAGAGGAGGAATACTTACTCTTATTTAATACACTATTACAGAGTTACCAGTAGTCCCGAGAGCCAAATTTGTTAGAGGTTATACGTTGCCTCATTCTATCAGCAAAGACATAGCTCTCTCGAGGACACGTTTACATTTATTACGTGCAGCCATGAACAGGCGTTTGTTGTGATCGAAACTGTCACGCTGGTATAGCCGGAAAAAGTTATTGCTGTGGGCTATAGCAGCCGAACAGGCCGGTATGAACACTCAGAGGTGACAAGCTGTTTCATGCTAGGTGCAATGTTCACTTTCATATTTATATTTACATACGCTCTATCTCTGATACTGAGCACATTATCCCATAAATATAGCACACCTTAAAACTATATCTCTTCATATATATATATATATATATATATATATATATATATATATATATATATATATATATATATATTTCAACAATCATAAACAAGGTATTGTTGGATTAATCCTCTCCTTAGATAATACAATTCTACTATAAGATAATTATAATGAAATATAATATAATTATAATACGAGGGTGGGCAGAAAAGTTCATAGATTGACTATGAATGAATGATACTAGAGTTGTTAAATCTTGCACGCATTGTCAGAAGACGTAGCACCTACCGAGCAAAAAACTTCGTCGTACCAAAAACTCAACGTTAGATAACAAAGACCATCTCCTCCCCAATTTCTCACGTCTCACTTAGCACAATCTTAGTAATATACGCATTTCAGTAAGAGAAGTTTCAAAAAGAAGATTTATCAAAAGCCTCGACCCGAACAAAAGCCACTGGCCCAGACAAAATTCCAGTGGTCGCCCTTAATAATATCAACCCAGATCCTAGCAAAGTTATTTAACCGCTTCTTGAAGGAGAAAGTTTTCCCAAGCCTGTGGAAGGTGGCCAGCATATGCCTGGTCTTCAACTACACCCGCGACCGATCATTCCCTTCTCAGTATAGACCCATTAGTCTCCTCAGTACCATTAGTAAACTTTTTGAGGCCTTAATCAACAAAAAGGTTGTTGAGCACCGAGGTAGGAACAACATCTTATGCGACGAGCAGTATGGGTTCGATCAACCCGATCCACTGCTGACTTCCTAGCTACCATTGCGCACAGAATTAATGAAGCCCTTGACGGCACACATACCGCAAGGACCATAGCATTAGATATCTCAAAGACCTTTGACAAGGTGTGGCACAAAGGTTTGCTACACAAGCTCTCCAGAAGGAAGGGTTTTCTCTATTAATTCTAACAGGCAGTTATTAACGAGGTCTTGGTGGTCAACGTAGGCGTCCATCAGGGGTCACTTCTCGGACCAACCCTCTTTCTGATTTACATAAATTCTCTGCCTAAGAATATACATTTGTAAACAGCTATGCCGATGATACGATGATATACAGGCGCACCTCTAAAAATCTTAATGATCAGCGATTGGTGGCTGACCTCTTATCCGATCTAACACTAACTTCCCAGTGGGAGAAAAACTGGTTGGTTACATTCAATACCTCTAAAATCAAATTGGTTACATTCCATCACCGTCAATCAGACCCCGAACTACCGCCAGTCATGATGAACGGATGTCCCCTCGAGGAAGCACCGTGCCTTGAGAGTATATTGGGCCTCAAAGTTACACTCGTCCTTAAATGGAACTCCTATACACAATCCATCGCTAAAGATGCGGATAAAATGATCAGCTCCCTGTACCGCTTCGGTATGTACCTGACTCCTCACGCTATCCTCTACCGAAAATGGTGTATTGTTGCCATTTTGGGGCGAGAGCTGCCCAGACCTCACTTCCCAGTCTTGATAGAGTTCAAAAGCGTCTCCGAGTCCTTGTTGGAGAAGAATTACTTTACATCCTTCAACCTCACTCTCAAAAATCTAATT
Organism: Acanthosepion esculentum; assembly: GCA_964036315.1. Taxonomy (NCBI): domain Eukaryota; kingdom Metazoa; phylum Mollusca; class Cephalopoda; order Sepiida; family Sepiidae; genus Acanthosepion; species Acanthosepion esculentum. The sequence continues at coordinate 123,913,198 of OZ038478.1, read as the reverse complement.
TTTATAGATGTTTAATATTTTTTTTCGCAAACTCTAAGATTCTTGATGTTTCATTTTTTTAGGGAAAGAAACTTAAAACAGATCACCCAGGTTTGTCAGCACCCTTTCCTTATAATTTAAATTTCATTTCGCTCCTCACAATGGAAAGGGAAATATACTGATATTTTAAACTATGGGCAAGATTAAGGAGATCAATGTCTCTAAGACCAAACTGGTTACATTTCAACACCACCAATCAAACCTCGAACTTCCAGTAGTTATGATGAACAGATGTCTCCTCAATGAGGCCCCGTGTCTTGAGAGGATATAGGGCCTCAAGCACACACCTGACTTCAAGTGGAACTTCTATATATGATCCATCACTAAAGATGCAGGTAAAATGACCAGCTCTCTGTACAGTGACAGTAAATACCTGATTCCTCATGCTATCCTCTACCTTTATAAGAGCCAGGTCAGGCTGAAAATGGAGTACTGTTGCCATGTTTGGACAGGAGCTGCTCAGACCTCCCTTTCCAGTCTTGATAGAGTTCAAAAGCATCTCTAAGCCCTTGTTGGAGAAGAATTATTTCCCACCCTCCAACCTCTCTCTCACAGGCGGGGTGTGGCAAGTCTCTCACTACTCTATCGCTATTACCATGGAAAGCTCTCGAATGAACTACAATTCTTAGTTCCGCCAGGTCTAACATTCGCGGCTTGGACATGCCATGCCACTTACATGGTAGCAAACCATCCACATTCCCACCATATTCCAACAGTGAGAAGTAACTTCCATTCAAACAGTTTCTTTCCATGAACCACTGCCCTGTGGCACTGACTACCAAGAGGATGTTTCTCTGATCACTACAATCTCAACATATTCAAGTCTAGAGTCAACCGTTATCTTCCCCTCCTATCAATATAAACTACTATTTAACGTAACCCTCTGCCTCGAGTGGCCTCCGGGCCTTGTACAGAGTTAACCTTACTGTAAAAAAATAACTCTCTCACGGGATATGTTAATAACATTGGCTATCTGAGTTAGAGTCAATCGCTTGTCACCCATTACCATGTGGTGAACACGATCAATGTTTCCTACAATGGTGTAATTTGCAGGACGTCCAAACTTTTATCTTCAAGACTCTCCTTTCTCTTCGTACATTCAGTTGCCCACTTTTGCACTGTTGATAAAGCAGGCGCGTCATCCTCCTAATGTAGTAATAATGTCAACATGAATGTCCTTGGGAACAAAACGCTTTTTCTGCAAATACTTGACAACACCACGATGCCAAATTTTGTGCATTTTCAAGAGAAGACAGTACTAGTCTTTTTTGAACAGTCAAATGTCAGTTTACCTGGAAACAATCAATGCAGTTAGTAATAAGAAAAGTTGAAATTAATGCATGCAAGAGTCCATAAGTCTAGCATCACTCCTTCATAGTCAGCCTATGAACTTTTCAGCTCACCCTCGTATATATAATATTATATAAGACCGGAATATGAATTTTAGTTTACCCAAGCGTACTGATAAGATAGCTGGGGTACAGTAAATGATCACATATATAGATCAAGCCCACGTTCCAAAATAAGGCGAGTGTCAGCAGTACGAAGACCCCATATTAAAACACAGTATATTCTATTGCGTTAACATGGACCTGTACACTCCTATGTATACAATTTTACACCTGTTACACCTTTTGATGCAATGCAAAAAACATTTTAAGTGAATGAACTGATCGATAATCAGTGGAGATAGGTCTGACATTCGTGTCAGTCATCTAAATTGGTGAACACCTTGTAAAGCATGTTGAGTAGCATCATGCGGATGAACATTATCCTTCTGGGACAGCATATCGACTTCCTGTTAAAGGAATAGAAATAAAATGTTCCTCCATGAATGCCAAAGGTGAGAGAGAATTGTAACTTATCGCACCCTACACCATGATTCATCAAAATCATAAATTTCTTACCTGGCCTCGAATGTCAGCCAGTACAACGCACGCAATCTGTTCATTCACTCAATTATCAAAATCAATTATCAAATTCTCTCCAATGAGTAAAATATTTATAATTGTGCACAGCACGGATTAAAAATGTCAGGAAAATACGAGAAGACAACGTGCATTGTTACCCCCCCCCCAGCTTCTAAAATTCGCTTTTGCTAAAATACAAACGGTTTAATAAACGTCGATGGGCCGAAAAAATATATACTGCTCCGTACTTACGTATCACTAAAAAAAAAAAAAATTAGAAAATATTCTGATTGGTTTAGTTTTTTTTTTTTTTTTACGGCATATCAACCTCAATGGGTTATTTAATACAGACAACATTTTTAGGATAGATTCATATGAATAGAATATGTATTCTTTGGTTTAGTTTGGTTTGGTTTATTTTGTTTTACGGCATATTAACCTCAATGGATTATTTAATGCCGACAACATTTTTTTATTTCTGGTAAAATTTGTTTTGTCAAAAATCTGTTTTTGTTAATAACTTTTTCAAAAAAGTCTTGCTGGTAATAGTTAACTATTTGCCCATAGATGGGACCCTAACAGGTGCTACCACCCCGGGTCAGGGTGGACCTGGGAACACCAGCAATTAAGAGGTGGTTCCACGCTCCTCGAAACCTCCTGATCAGAGACCCTTGCTGCTGGACGTAGTTTAACGTCTTACCCAGGACGCGAATGTAGTTTAACGTCTTACCCAGGACGGAGAAACTTTTCTGAGTGATAATTAAAAATAATTACTTATTGGTCTTGTTTTAAGTCATTGATTTTATTATTTTCCCCTTTGTTTATATATATATATATATATATATATATATATATATATATATATATATATATATATATATATATTATAGTATTTATTATTCCTTTTTTATATATCTTTTTGGTATATTTTCATTTTTCTTTCATTATTTCTTTATTCCTCGGTCTCGTCTTTTTACTCTTATATTTTTTCATTCTATATTTTGATCATTTCTTCCTTCTTTTATCAAGATTATCCTTCATCCGATCTCATAAACTGGCGCTACAGAATCACAAAGACCTTTACCAAATAACAGAAATTCTATCACTTGAAAACTTTCAACAGCAACAATAACTAAAATGGAAAGCACATATAACTTGAGGAGAAAATAATGACATAATAAAAATGCAAACTTTCCACATTGCCTCAAACAAAAGAGTGATAACAGTGAACTCGAGAAAGCTGTTTTCCTGAAAAACGTCTTTAAAAGAAAGATTTTATAAATTTCAATCGAGAGTAACGCTAACTGTTCAGTCAATGAATTCTGAATGTTTCTTTATAAGGAAACGGCTAAACTCACCATTCCTATTATCATTTTCGCTCACAAATATTTCTTTTTCCCCCTGAAAACTACAAACTACGCCAACTATATTACAATGCTTATCATGAAACTCTGTTGTAAGTCATCTAATCTCGTTGACTATATGCTCGTTTCGTGAATTCGTGCCATATTAAGCAACCCGGTATTTTTGACATTTTACCCGATCAAGATATGCCTACATAAATATCTACAATACTGTCTAGCAAGTGACGTAAACACCCCAGTTTTCATATTTTGACCGTCGATGCCATGAAAGAAAATGACTCGGATATAGTGGATGGTCACCAGCCATTAATCGGGTTCATATTCAATTAGCAGACGTTGGCTTTCTTTCCACTTCTATTAAGAACCAATTTTGTTTTGCTGCGATTTTGTTTTTAGTTTTGCTTCATCCTACCATTTCAGTAAAGTCTTCATTCTTTGTTTATTTCTCTATCTAATCGCCAATCCACCTATTTTCTTCCATTGATAAAATTAACAGGTCAGCCTCTTCATCGATTTATATATTCGTTTATACAATATTTTCGATATAGTTATTCTGTAACCAAGGCAATTTACCAACTGTATTTTTCCTGCTTGCATAATCTACGAAAATTAACTTGGTTTATTTCTTGTGAATGTGTTTTTTTTAACTTGGTATTTCGTTGTTATTTATTTCCTTTATAGTGTTAGAATAAATGTTTATATGAGATTACTTTGAAAAAGGAACGCGTTAACCAACATATAAACATGATAAAAAATGCTCCAGGTACGTGCCGTTATTCAACAATCTATGTATTTCAAGACTATTTTATTATGCATATTAAAATTTACTGAATTTGCGAGAAAAATGTTGCTCTTAAAGAAGGCGATTCTTCATCAGATCCTATAGACAGGAGTTAAGAAATCAAAACGTTTTTTTCTTTACAAAACAAAAAACACATCACTTGAATACTTCCAAAAGCAACAAAATGACTGGATAGCACATGTAATTAGACATTTCACAGTAGCAAAAACAAAAGGGTTGGAAGGAAACTCCTGTCACAACCTAAAATATTGATAACAGTGAACTTGAGAAGTCTAATTTCTTGCCAAGTGTTTCTTTCTGATTTTAAATATCTTTACTTCTTGTTCCTGTTTTCTTTAAGACTTCATCGTTTCTCACATATTCTGTCCATGGCATTCCTCGTATTCATCAGTAGAATCACATCTCCATCACTTCAGATCACTTTATCTGTGAAGAAATAGACCGGTGTTCGCTGCCATATAGGAGATTAATTATTATATAGCAGTTCAGCACTATGTTTCTTTATAACGATATTTTCCTTTGTTTTAGTACTTTGTTTTGAATACTCTCGTCGCTGATGACAAATGAGGGCTCATTACAATAAAGTGGTACTCAACTTCTGTGGAAACACATACGTCTCCCGAGGCCTGCAGGTGTTTTGCGGACTTTTAGACAGATGGAACATGTGGTAAAACCCATTTCGCTCGTGGAAACACGTGGCAATTGATCTTCAACCACACGACAGCAAGGGTTGCTTTACTGCGTCGATAAAGCCACAGTGATAGGTATGGTTATGATTGAGAGGAGCAGCATGCTACCAACTTGCTTTAATATTTGCACGCAGTTGATATATATATATATATATATATATATATATATATATATATATATATATATATATATATATATATATATATATACATATATATATATACTACCAGTCAAAAGTATTTGGCAACCCTCAGAAATGTTTTATTTCTTATCCTAAAAGTGTTATTTTCAATTAAACAAGTTAAGCAAAACTTAAACTTTTGATTCGTCAAAATGTCCCCCTTTGGCCGCTGCCACTGCTTCACAGATACTCGGTATTCTTTCCACCAAAAACTGGAGATAGACTGAAGATAGTTCTGCCCTACTTTCCTGCAAGAGTTCTCGGGGATGAGCTGCACTTGTGTTTTTCTTAGCTCTGACTTTTAGGTCAAGTTCATCCCAAACCATTTCAATGTGATTTGAGTCTACTGATTGTGCCGGCCAAGACATCAGTTGAAAGACGTGCTGTTCCTCTTTCCTTTTAATGTATCTCTGGCAGAGTTTACTAGAATGCTTTGGGTCATTATCTTGCATGAGTACAAGTCCTTGACCCACAAGCCGCGTTTCAGATGGGATCGCGTGATGCTGCAGTACAATTCAATGATTCAATTTACCCTTCACCTGGTGCAAATCTCCAAATTTGCAATTGGCAAAAGTCCCCCACACCATTATAGAACCTCCTCCATGCTTTAAAGTTGGTGTGGTACAGTGGGGTGCAGCTCTTTCACCAACCAAAGGTATCACATTATGTTTTTGTTCATACGAAAGACTGCTCAAAATTTAATGTTTCGTTTTGGTCAAGTTTTAGGAATTTGTTTAGGCCGAGAACATTTCAGAGCCTCCTTGTAATTAACTAAAGTACATTTGCATTTTCTTATCCCCATGTTTAAAATATATAATTTTCGAAACAAACGAATACAAATCTTCCTGTGCCATTTTGTTACTCGTAAAATCTTATTTTTACGAAATGATTCCTTGTTTTTAAAAGATTGCCAAAGACTAGAAGTCTTCTAAAAATGATATCAATAGCAATCATTTTAAAAAGAAATAAATGCCACAGATAATATGTAAATAGGCTTGAAAACATGCCTTCTAAAAATCCTGTATCAGGTTGTTCTGTTAAAATATATTTTGATCAAATAAAGTTTGTTAAATTTTACAAGATGTCAAATACTAGGTTGTATCTCCTTAATAGCTTGATACTTGCATCAAATTAAAGTCACTTCTTTTTATATGAGGGGAAAATAGTTTTTGTCTTCTATGCAAGGAATTTTCCCAAACTCTGTAGCGTGGAAAGATTAGTATTCAAAATTCAGCATCTGTACATTTAGATGTAAAAATGTAATATTAAGTAATGAGTGATTTGACTTAAATTTACATTTACAAATTGAGCTCACTTCGAGGGTATAAACATGTCTTTGATTGTAGGGCAAATTATTTTTGTATATAATTCCATTTAACTGTTGAAAATCGTGGCAAGGATTACGCTCTGGTTGGCTTTCGGGGAATGATGTAATTTGAAAGTCATTAATGACATCTCACTCAATTAAATTACGACATTGTTAGAAATAATTATTTCCGCAGGATTAAAGGTGATAACCAAACTGACTGGATTAATGAAAGAAACCGACATACTGCAGGATATAACCATATTCAGATTTGAAGATCTTCAAAAGAAAATACTAGAACATCGGAAAAAATTCTAAAACTTCTTTGCAATAAATTCTACATATAGGCGTCTGCGCGTGTACACAAACACGCATATGCATATGCAAACACACATACATATATAAACACACGACTTTAGATTAATTACACAAATATAGGGATGTGTGGGTGGTGTAACGGTTATCAATATAGAAAGTAAAATTGGTGAGCCAAGCTCAAATTCCGACCTAGTATCTTACAATTTTTTGTGCACTAATGCCCTTTTGAAAAAAAAAACCCCATAAATCCATCTTTTTTCTGCTCAACTATGGGTTGAATAACAGAAAAGATTCATAACAGAAAAGATTCTGAGGCATTAACTGGCAACCAGTCAAGGATAAAGACGACTCAAAGGTTCAAAACCGTGGAGAAGGTGATAGTAAACCTCTCTACTATCTTTCCTAAGACGACATAGCAATTCAAATATATTAAAGAAAAGAAATCATGGAAAGTAATGATTGCTTACGTCCTGAGGGGACTGGTACTGAAAAAAATTACAAGCGCAAGATGAATGTATATGTATGATTTATGATAAAGGCATTAAATTTTTGGTTATACTCTCTCTCTCTCTCTCTCTCTCTCTCTCTCTCTCTCAATACACCCACACACACACACACACACATATATATATAGGTGGGTGTATTTATATATGTTGGGTTGGTCAAAAAGTTAGTTGCGTTTATTAAGTAATTTTTTTACTTAATAAGCAAACGAACTTTTAGACAACCCAACACACACACAAAATATACACACGCACACACAACTATATATATATATATATATATATATATATATATATATATATATATATATATATATATATATATATATATGTACAGGAGAACTCTGTCATGTCTGTCAAACAATTTCTGCGACCATATCACTTTTTACATCTGGCCACATAAGTCCCCAGGCTGCATCCCTTGATTATTATATGTGGGGTGCAGTTGAGCAAGAGACCAACAAAACTTCTTGCAATACTAAAGTTGAGCTGAATATGGTATGGTAGTATTTACCAACTAAAACAAGGAGACCGTTCAGAATAGATTCCGAAGTTGTCTGGAGGCCGTGGTTGAAGCCAATGGCGATTTTATTGAATAAATTTACTATTTAGTTTTTCATGATATTTTTGCGTAATTCTGGTAAATATGTCTGTTAAAATGAGATGTCAGTGTTATTTTAATTGTTGCGTAATTTAGACGACAATTTATCCATCGCACCGTGTGTGTGTGTGTGTGTATATATATATATTATAAATTAACTGATTTAAAATATGTTTTTTTCGCTACATTGTAATAACCATGTTTAAAAAACTGAAGCTAAAAACTTCAAATTCAATTTAATTTATATAATTAAATTAAAAGCATTAGTTCTGTTTCATCTTCAAGCGAAAGATGAAACAGAACTAACGCTTTTAATTTAATTATATAATTAAATTTGAAGTTTTTAGCTTCAGTTTTTGAAACATGGTTATTACTATGTAGCGAAAAAAAACATATTTTAAATCAGTTAATTTATAATATATATATATATACACACACTCCTGCCTTCTTCAGGTGGTTGGAATGTCGAACTGAACCCTTTATTTCGCTCACTGGGGTAGACTGTTCTTGGGGGACACATGGCACAGTGAATAATGGTGTTAGTTAGATCCAGCGACAGGACCCCAAGAGTGTGAGTTCAATATCTGGTTAAGGCGGTGGAGAACTTGGTGGGGGGAATTAACAGGAGATAACTGATAACTGACATCCATTAGACATGGCACGTGGAACTAGGTTGATGCTAACCTTGAGGAAAGTGACTCATTGTGCCTTCTCGGGCTAAAGTTCTCGGCTGACATGAAGTGGAAAGACTATATTGAATCCATTGCTAGGAGAGCTGCCAAGAAAGTCGGTTTAATGTGTCGTGCGAGACGACAATTTTTCTCTCCAGAATTTATCCTGCATATCTGTAAGCCTACCGTTCGTCCATGCTTAGAATATTGCTGCCACATATGGTCCGGTGCCCCTGCTATTTATCTTAAGTTCCTTGATAAGATCCAAAGGAGAATCAGCAATATTATTGGTCTTGATCTGGCGACTCGATTTCAGTCACTTACCCAACGCCGTAAGGTTGCCTCCATGTGCCTTTTCTATAAATACTTTCATGGTAATTGTTCGGATGTACTAATCGCTATTATACCCAGACGATTTGAAATTAAGCTGTACTAGCCTGGCGTCGAGATCTCATCAATTGACAGTTGAGCTGGCTAGATGTAGCCGTAAGTTCTATGCTAACAGTTTCTTTTCTCGCACTTCTCGCTTGTGAAACTCCCTTCTGGCTCTATGCTATCCAGCAAACTTTAATCTGCCAAAATTTTAAAGCAATGTCAGTCGCTATCTACTGTCTTCTTGATTACTCTTTTCTCTTCCCACTGATTATTTATAACTTTCTCTAATTCCTCCACACACTGTAACCCCTTGTGTTTTAGTGGTTTTACTGCCTTACATGGGTTATACTGATTATATATATATATATATATATATGGAGAAAGTGTATTCAATATCGGCGATAAAGCTTTTGTTAATACAATTAGCGTGAACTTAGAAATCATCACTGCAAGGTGAATGTAAGTTCCACGTTTTAAACAAATTTCATCAAACTATATCAGATGATCGCGTAAGGCATGAAACCTGCAGTATGCTGCGTTGATTTCTGTGTCTACACTGATAATATATCTAAATTGCTAAAACCTCCTAACGAGTGAATTGATCGATTACAACAGGTTCGTCTACGAAACTCTAGTGTCGGGGGTGCTGAATCTAACACCAATCAGCTAAATGACCAATTTTATTTGTATTAATTTTATATATATATATATATATATATATATATATATATATATATATATATATATATATATATATATATATATAAAAGTGAACATTGAAGTCAACACTAAGAAGCGACAGACTGTTTCATGATAGACGCAATTGTCAGGTGACCTTGTGTTCACTTTTATATTGACATACGCTTTATCTCTGATATTGAGCACTTTATCCCATAAATATAGTACAACTTAAAACTATATTTCTTTATATATATATATATATATATGTGTGTGTGTGTGTGTGTGTGTGTGTGTGTGTGTGTGTGTGTGTGTGTGTGTGTGTATTACATCTGAAATCATTACGAGATAAGTTAGTAACCTCATAAAACGTTAACATTATATCGCCATTTCTTCGCCTAAGATCTGGAGTCACTGTTTCTGCCCGCTACAGATTGCGAATTGACATGACTTATTACGCAATATTAGTAAAAAATAATCACTGTACATTAGCAACTTTCTATGAAGTTCCTTGTTCGTTCAGTTTTCTAAACCGCTGATATTTGACATTTTCTTTTCTCTTTAAGATATGCAGATGAACAAAACAAACACTGCTGTTAACCGCATTCGCTCACACAAAATCATACGCATGTGGCCATTAATAGCTTAACGCTAGATTTATACAGATCATGTACAGAGCTCGATCCTAACAAAAACAGTATCTTGAAACGAACTTACAAGGTAACCTAAAAAGTTATGTCCGTTTTTAAAGGAAAAAAAGAAAACGCTTCACAGTATGTGTAACTTATATTTAGTCTTCGAAGTAATCGCCATCGGCATCCAGCACCTTCTGCCAACATGTCTCCAGCTGTTCAATGCCCTTGCGGTAGAACTGTGGGGAGTTGACACAAAGAAGCCCGTGAGGGCTTTGCGCAAGTCTGCTTCATTGGTGAAGTATTTCCCACAAAGATGATTATCCAGGGAGTGAAAGAGGTGGTAATCGGATGGTGCAAGGTCAGGTGAATAAGGTGGATGGCACAAAGTCTCCCACACAAGTTGCTGTATGGTATCCCTGACCACTCGCGCGACATGCGGCCTGACGTTGTCATGGAGGAAAAGCACACCTTTGCAATTCACCAGTGCTGGCGCCTTCTGGTGCAATGCCTGTTGCACACATTTCAATTGCTGCGAGTATAGGTCTCCAGTGACCGTTTGGCCCGTTGGTAGCAGTTCATAATGAACCACTTGACGACCTGTCCACCAGACACAAAGCATAATCTTGCGTGGGTGCATAGGCGGTCGTGTGAGGGACAGCATCCTGAGGAGACAACCAATGTCTGGGACGCTTGGGAGTTTCGTACAGAACCCACTTTTCATCACTGGTAAGCATTCAATTGAATAAGGATGCGGTACGGTGGCGAGAAAGCAGCGATACGCAGGCTGCCACTCGTTGTCCCTTGTGGACCTCCAACAGCGTTTGCGGAACCCACTTGCTCAGTTTGCACGTCTTACCTAGGCGGTGCAGGTGAAGTCTAACTGTTTCACCGGAAACGTTGAACTGTCTTGCAAGTTTACCAGACGTTAGACTACTGTTCTCTTCAATGGCCGCCTTCAGGACTCCGCCATTCAGGACCTGTGGTCGTCCACTGCGAGGCTCATCATGGAGAGACAAATCTCCCGACTTGAATTTTCGAAACCAGCGCCTTGCAGTACGTTCATCCACAGCACTATCCCCAAACGCTTGACATATGCGGCGACTTGATGCAGCTGCTGATAAGCCCACTTTGAATTCATAAAACAAACAGCTCCGAACGTGATCTTTAGACACTTCCATCCTTCTCACAGTTGCCCGGCTTATAACTGATGGTTGGGCACGATGCGCGTGTTTTTTATAACGTCTGATGTTCCTACTTCCGGCTGTCCGAATTTGAAAACAATTGCTACACGCATTTCGTATATATTTCAACTTCATTCAATGACTAATCAAAAAACGGACAGAACTTTTTTGGTTACCTTGTAATACAAATTTACTCATTGAAATCTGACACGTGGCATTCAATCATATTAATTTGGTTAGCTTCTGTTTTGTTCGGATTTTGTTTAATGTTAGATTTGCATGAATATTCACGTTTAGTATTTTCAAGATTTATCCAGAAATAAATCTCACGATAGATGACACTATTTGACATGATTCAATGGCGACGTTTATACAAAACGAGAGAACAAACAGTTTCTTTTATCTCTTTGGATTAGGTTAGGTTGTCATACGTAACTTTGTACATGACACAGAGTTATTCTTAGATATGCATATTGATCTCTGTGAAAGCAAACTGTTGGGGACAGCTTCTTTTTTAACTGTCATATAGGAGAGTGGTTTTGGTAGTTTACTCAAATGCTCACTCACCTAATTTTCATTCAATCATCGTGACATGCTAGTGAAGAGATATCTGATAATGAGAAAGACAGCTGAAAGGAAGATTTATGCATTTTCAAAAAGAATCAGTGAATGTGAACAGCTTAAGCCGAAATTCGAACTGGGTTCATCGATTTTGTTTTCCGAGCTGATAACAGTTATGCCATCTCGTACCTACAGTTGTACAAATTGTACGATATATCGTCATTCGTGATATATAATTATTCATATTCATGAGATATAGCCATTCATACATATATTCCAATAAGAGTAGGTAGGTTCGCCTATCGTCCGGTTCACACGCCTTCCCGATTTTTGAACAAGAGTAGAGGTTTATCCCTTGTTTTCTTGTCGATTGAGTTTCCGGTTCCTTCTAAAGTTTATTCTCTTTTACTCCCAGTAACCCATTACGTCTTGGAGTCATTATCGCCTGGTTTGGGGTGAATTGATTAGGAAATTGATTAAGAAGAATATATAGTTATTACAATATACATTATATAATTATGCCATATAGTTAGTTACTTGTAACATATCATTATTCATATTCGTTATATATAGTTGTTTTCATAATTACTAGTGTACTGTTACAGAATGCGAATAAAAACGAATGAGCAAAAGAAATCGTCCTTTTCACTATTGCCATTTTATGTAGTATCGTGGGGACCCAGAAACGACACGAAACGTAAAAATGACAGTAATTGTTAGAAAGTTTTAATAGTGAAACAAGTCTTGAAACAATGAATTGAGATTCAATAAAGCGGAAATAATTCAAAACTAAAATAAAGACCGTTTAATTAATAGTTCCCTTTATTTTTTTAGACGTCCAATGATATCTGTGATTCATTGATTACTCCTGGTTTTATAGAAATCGCTTTTTTTAATATAACAGTAAAATAGAAATACCACTCGAAAGAAAAAAATATTAGCAACAGAACGACAAACACCGCGACAGCAAAGCCTATTTCAAGACCAAGTTGAAGCAAAACGATCACTTAATAGACAAAGGTATCTGAGTGCCTCACGTGAAAGGCTTGAACAAATAAGATTACAATCTAAGAAACGTAATAGTAATGGAATTGATTAAGTAAACGTTTCATTTTGCTCGGGAACTAATTTTGTCAAAATCCAGATAAATATTTTATTTGTATATTTAAACATCTAAGGAAAGTAATTCTTCATAAATTTATTAACTTAAGCTGATTTACCACTTTTCCCACTACAGATGGAACAGAAAACATAAATAAATGCGCAATGATAATTATTATAGGGTTTGATTATTATTATAGGGTTTGATTATTATTATTATTATTATTATTATTATTATTATTATTATTATTATTATTATTATTATTATTATTATTATTATTATTATTTATAAGATGTTACGTGTTTTCATGTAAGACCGTTATGTTTTTCTACCGAGGATCAATTAGATAAATGCATGATAATATGAAGAGGGAAGGAATTGGAAAAGTATGAATGAAGAGGAGGGAAATCGGGTTTTTAGGTGAAATATTCGGCGATAAGAAAGTTAGATGAAAATGAAAATGAATTTTCACAAACAGATGCTAGTGAAAGTTCGAAACGCACCTCGTTGAAAACAAATAATTGAACACGCATTTGAAACTAATCCGTCGCTGGAAACTCTTGCACAAATCTAATATATGGAAATAAAAGTGAAAGAATAGAGACGAAAGAAAGACGCAAGAAGGCTTGCTGACTAGAAATAAATAGAACAAATACAGAAAAGATTGAAAATCAAGTAGACAATGAGAAAAAGATTGAAAGGCAGGTAAGGATAGAAAAGCATAAAAACTGTTGCGATTTATTGATATTCCTAATGAAGAGATAGAGCAAAAGACAGATAAAAGAGAGGATGTAATATAAAATGAGTGCAATCCTTAATTATTTTTCGCAAGTGAAACTAATCTATGCATGTATAACATTTAGATAAAATCGTTGACATTCAAGGAATATTCAAGGAAGTAAAGATACAGGCAAAAGGTGAGAAAAAAGAAAAGGCATAAGATAATGTTAGGTGTACTGGAAAGGATTAAGGGAGAGAATGAGAAGATACAAATAAATAGTGAGAGAAAGGCAGAGGCTTGAGATAATGGCTAATGTTAAGTGCATTGGAAAGGACAAGAGAATGAGCTGATACAGTCAAAATGTGAGAGAAGAGCAGAGGCGTGAGATAATGGATAATGTTGTATTGGAAAGGATAACGGAGGGGATGAGAAGATACAGGCAAATCGTGAGAGCACAACAAAGTCATTAGATAATTGATAAAACAATCCTCTCGCCTTTCGGTTATGATGCTCCCCAACTACCCAGCACATTATCTTTAACAAAAATATATCAGTGTTATATATTTAGAGATTCTTGATAAAATCCAAATAAGAATATGCAATATATTTTGATCTGGCATCATGGGTTCACTCATTTTCCTACCGCCGTAACATAGCTGGCCTTTGACTTTTCTGTAAATACTTTCATGGTAATTGTTCTGATGAACTTTGCTCTGTGGTACCAAGACTTTATGAATTTAAGCGCAGCACTAGATTGGCGGAAAGGTCTCATCATTTTACAGCTGAAATCTAGATATGACCATGAGTTCTATGCTAGCAGTTTCTTTTATCGTACTTCTCGCTTGTGGAACTCTCTGTCGGTTTCTTGCTTTTCAGTCAAATTTGATCTTCAAAAATTTAAATGCAATGTCAATCGTTATCTTCTTAATTCCAGTTCTTTTATTGTTCTTTCTCCTTAATAGTGTTTTTTTTTCTCATATTATTTCACACTCAGCAACCCCTTGCGTCTTAATATCTTTATTACTTTGCTTGGGGTGAAATGATTTGAAAAAATCAATTAAGATGAGAAAACATGAGGGCCATGCTGAATTACTGCCTTTGACTTTTATTAGAGAATAAGTGAGAATAATTGTCTCCAAAACTCCATCACTCTTCTTTTGATCTTTTTTGGATTTGGTTGATGCTGTCATGAGGGTAGATTTTAAATTCTTCCAAACCCCTTGCAAGATTATTCAGGACAATTCGAAGTACACTAATGATGATGAGTACAGCCATCAGTTCAAAAATTGATTTTCCTGTTCTCTAGTAAGATCCAAATATTTTCTTTTTTAGTTTTTACACTTTGTTGGAGAAGTAACATCCATAACATGACAAATTAAATCAGGTTTACTGACATGTATTGGTGCCGTTTGCTCATGTAAAAATGTTTAAAAGATTATCTCATGATTTTTTAAAAATATATTCAATATACAAGAGCACACAAAAAAAAAATAAAAAATGACCGGATCATTTACGCAGAGACTGACATTTCTACTAACCGAAATCTTTTTCAGCTTGCTGGTCGAACTCTCTGCCTCTGAGCAGAGAGGAACCCGGACGAGGCTTTGCCGAAGGGCAGAGTCTCGTTCGGCGAGGTAGACCGACCCAATCCCGTTTATGCGGGTTCTACGGGGATTTTTTGGCCGAGCCTAAGGGCTCTGATGTCCCACGTTAAACTCGGCCTTGTGCCACATCTACCCTCGTGGTGTGTGTGTGGTTGTGGTGGTGGTGGGGGCTAGTAAATACCGACTAACACTTCTACCTCGAACCGGTGGAGTATATTTACAATTTTTTTAGAATACAAATGTTGCTTCCCAGTCTTCTGACTCAGATCCGTCTATCAAAATAATGCTACCTGCTCTTCTACATTGGATCAGTATATTAATTTTCCACTCTGCCTCGGATCAATATGTTGCCACATGGTTTCCTGCCTCGGATCAGTCTCATATTTCTACATTCTGCCAGGTATCAAAATAATGCTATCTGCTCTTCTACCTTGGATCAGTATAGTAATTTTCCACTCTGCCTCGGATCAATATGTTGCCACACGGTCTTCTGCCTCTGATCAGTGTCTTATCTTTACACTCTGCATAACTTAATATTGGTAAATTGATTTTACATACCTGCTTAAGCAGAAGATAGCTGGTGTGACGGATATGTCACTTAGTTCATTAACTTTAGCTAGAACTTTCGAATGAGTGAAGGATTTCTTTGTTTCGTTTATATATAACTGTTTATTACAAGCAAAAATAAAACTAGGAAACTGAATGACAAAACACGTGGTGTCTTATACAAATAAAATATTATTATTGCTACTAGTATTATAAATTTTTTCTTTATTATTATTATTATTATTATTATTAACAGTTTTAAACGGTTATCGACGCGGAAAGTGGAGTAGGCGAGACGAGTTCAAAATCCGACCTCGTCTGTTGAGTCCACTTCGCATTAATGCCTCTAGGAAATAAATTAATTTATCTCTTTTTTCTCTATGGGTCAAAATAAGCAGTGGAGACTGGGCGCTCTAACACTGTATAGTAGGTAAAGGGGCCGGCGCATCTTACCCCCGAGCGTTTTTGAGGCTCTGCAGGAACCCCTGACGAGGTTAGAGCCCCAAAAGGGCTAGTTTCAGCAGCGTTTTTTGCTTTTTGTATTTTTTACTTTTTTCTACCTAAGTTAACTTGTCAATCACTTCAGGAAGTAGGCGATTATAATAATCGACAGGGCCGATGCTTACTACCTCAAACCTCTCAATTAACCAGAAGTCCACGGCTAGTAATTAAAATATAAATTTCTAGTTCCTATTTTTTACATTTCTAGAAAGATAAAACCGAAAAAATGATCGCTTAAAAAATAAAAATGTTTAAAGATGAAAAATTTTCCAGAAAACTGAAACACTGTTTTTAAAACAAATCTTTAAGTAAGACAATCCCGTTTGTGTTGTGTTGGAATCTTTGTAAAACTTTTTTTCAGCGGAGATGCGTCGGCGGTTAATCTTTATGGAAATGTAAAAAATTGCCACTTTCTTTTCGAGTAAAATTTAGTTATGAAAATATTGGTGGTTATTTTAAAAAGAATAATATTTTCTCAGATTTCTTTTGAGTAAAAAATCTATTCATTATAAAAGAAAATAATGAATACGTTCTAAAACTTGCATTTAAGTTAGATAATTCCCTGATTTTTGGTAATTTAAAAAAGTGCAGCTATACCCCCGTATCAAAATTTCGAGCGGGGAGTGGGGCGAAACCCTAGCGCCAGCCCTAGCAGGTAGTCTAGCAGAAGGACAATTCTGAAACCAAAACCGTGGAGAAGACAGCAGGAAACCTTTCTATCTTTCACAAGAAGTTATGACAATTGATAGATAATAAAGAAAAGGAATTTGTGAAGAGCCATAATCACCTATGTTATATCATTTAAAGAAAAATGATTATACTATTATAATAATTTTTATAGGTTCTTATTCGAGAGCTTTATGTTTAGATAAAACGTTCACACTTGGAAAAAATCTGTGCATATAAAATTCGAAGATATAGAAAATTACATGTTTTAAGAAACGTTTGGGGTACAAGAAAAAATTCGTATGACATTATTATTATTGTTGCTTTTGTTTGTGTGATTATTAAATAATAATAATAATAATTAATTGATAAATTAGTTAGAAAGAAAGAAAGAACAAGAAAGGATAAAAGTGCGTGAGAGTGAGTAGCTAAGAGAGAAAACGAATGAAAACGCAAAGACCTTTAAGAAGAACGTTAAAATACTAAACGTTCGAACATTTAAGAAAGAAAAAAGGAAAGAAAGAAAGAGAGAGAGAGAGAGAGAGAGAGAGAGAGAGAGAGAGAGAGAAAACGAAAGAAGGAAACGAAGAACTGAAGGTAGGGCTCAGAAAATATTCCATATTAGATTAGAACAACTAAAATTTAAAGGAAAGAAAGAACAAGAAAGGATAAAAAGTGCGTGAGAAGGAGTGGCTAAGAGAGAAAAAGAAAGAAGGTGCAAAGACCTTTAAGAAGAACGTTCGAACACTACACGTTCGAACATTGAAGAAAGAAAGAAAGAAAGAAAGAAAAAAGCGAGAGAGATAGAGAGAGAGAGTAAGAGAGAAAACGAAAGAAGGAAGCGAAGAACAACTAAGATTTAAAGGAAAGAACGAAAGAAAGAGATATTAAGCACGGAACATGGAGAAAGTTCATTAAAAATAATAGAAATAAAACGAATTTACTCACCTTCCCAAAAATTGGATTTCGGCAGAACATTGCTTGGTCTCGTTGTCGTTGGAAAAGTTATGCTGTAAAGAAAGTATGTATATTCTTTCTTATTTATTTATTTTTTGATTCTTTTTCCTCACTGTCAGAGACAGAGTTTTTCTTCTGCAGGTAGTTATCGTTATAGTAATCTGTGCCCTTTGTTTCGTCTTTTCCGAGGCTTTTATATGGACAGCGGCGAAAAGGAGGCCGAGAACAGGACGGACTACTGCCCACTCGTTGAGCATGTAACGGTGAGCCACGCCCAGTGCGCTGGGAGGAGGAAAGGAGAAAAAGAGAACGCAAAGAAAGAAAGAAAAATGTGTAGATATGAACGATTAATGGACAGGTATACTTTGACGGAGACATAGATAGAACAATTTATAGTATATATATATATATATATATATATATATATATATATATATATATATATATATATATATATATATATAAAGACAAAAGGAAGACTTATCTTAGCCAAGGCGTTTCGTCCTCTGTGGGACTTTATCAAGACAAATCCAAGGATTTTATTTTGTAATGAGTATTTATCTACAAGAGCAAAAATGTTATTGGTTTTGCAAAATGTTTTGACTTAGGAACGCTCATCAATATTAATTAGGTTAGCTAAAACGCCAGGCAAGCTATTGGGGGTGAGAAATGATACAATTCAATGTCTAATAAACGAAAATAAATAATAAATTTTTATGAAAATTATTATTTAAATTAATTTAGTTTGGGATTAATTTATATGTTATTTTGAATAATATAAGGTCATGGGTTTGACTGGTTTTTTTAAAATTTTTTAACATTTTTGTAGTCATGTATCTTGGTTTGGGAAAGCAGTAGTTCTTTCAGGAAATGGAGATATTGAAAAAAATCCAGGCGCAGATTTATATTTTCATAAGATTCGATCACGGCACTCTCGAGAATTTTCTTTTTAAGTAAGTTACTTTCTTTTTTGATAAGTGTGGTGTTCTTCAGATAAAAGTTGTGGTTGAATTTATTTCTATGCATAACTAATGCATTTAATAAATTGTTGTAAACTGCACAACATTTCTAAAAAAAATAGGAAAAGCAAATAAATATATTCCAAAACATCATTTACTCGCTTTCGTTTACTAGACATTGAATTGTATCACAATCTGCACGCAGTTTCCTATCCAAACGGAAAGAAATAGAATTTATTGGAATGTTTTTTTTTATTAATCCGACAGATTTTTTTTTTGCGTGCAGATAGGAAAATCTTCAAGAGATCATTGACAAGAAAAAATTCGCTTGAAAGCATAAATTTGTCTTCGCCAGAATGTCTGTCTCTTTGTGCCCAAAGCGGTATAGGCGCACCACAGTAAACGGTGACTCTCTCTGCAAGGATACAGGTTCGATTCTTTTCGAAGAGCGCGAATTTTCTTTAATAAGGTTTCTCGAAATTTCAAACCTGTAGGTAAAAATAAGTACTGTTTAATATATAAACGAAATTCCTACTGAAATACGAGTATCCCGTAATAATAAAGTTTAAAGTGATAAAAATATGTGGAATTAATAAAAATCCATTCTAATATACAGTGGCCTAAGAAAAGTTTTTAGCCAGGAGAAATAAACTAGATCCAATTTCAAAATTTAATTACGTAATGCCTACTCAACATAAATAAACGGTATTTGGAACGAGAATAGAGTAGGTCCTCCATTTGCTAGTTTCAATGCTTGTATTCGATTTTCATGGATTTGATCAAGTTATCAACAATTGTCTGATTCATATTTTGCCACTCCTTTAGCTATGTTTCTTTAAGGGTTGCCAAGGACGTGATTTTGGTTGCACGCTCTTGAAGTCTTCGGTGAAGGTGCTCCCAAACATGCTCTAATGGATTCATGCCAGGACTTTAGGCTACCCATGGCAGTGACTTGATTCCTTGCGATTACTTCCAGGCCTTTGCTACTTTGCTCGTATGACATGGCGCTCCATCTTCTTGAAAAAGGTAGACATTTCTGTCAATCTAATTGGTTTCAAATAGTGGGACCATTCCTTTCTCTAATATTTAACAGTATTTTGGACCATTCAACCACTCGTCAACAAGAATCAACTCAGATTTCCCTCCAAACCAGACAGCGCCCCACACCATTACTCCAATCCCTCCATGTTTCACGGTTGCCTGTAGACATTCAGTGTTCCAAGTCTCATTCTGATTTCTCCAAACATAAACCTGTCTCGAATTCGAATATTGCTTTCATCTGTCCAAATTACGGACTGCCAAAATTCATAATCTTTGCTCCTGTTAACCTCTGAAAACAAGGGCTTCTTTCTTGCAACTCTTCTTTGATAGCCTAGTTCTTTCAGAGTCTTTCTCACTGTATATGGCGACATTTCCACGCTGGTGGCGACATCTTTGAAGCTCCGACGACGGTTTCTAATGACTTCCCCCTTCAGCGCCCTTTTCGTTCATTCAGACACAATGCTTGGTCTTCCTGAACGTTGTTCCACACGACACTGGCCTTCTTCATTAAATTAATTGACAATATTAACCGTTTGATGATTAACCTGTAAAAACCTAGCAATTTCTCTATTTGACTTGCCACACTGATACCAGCCTATTATTTGCCCTCGTAAGGAAGTAAGGGAATTGGTGAATTGAAATTCACCAATTTCCTTACTTTCACGAACTTTCATTGCAAAATATAAGTCAACTATCATTCATAGATTAGAGTAGCTTGACACTAACACAGTATTGTCTGAAAAAAAGAAGATACGTTATTACACAAGCCAAAATTGCTATAATTAATGGTGGCTAATATACACACACACACACACACACACACACACACACACACACACACACACATATATATATATATATATATATATATATATATATATATATATATATATATATATATTGGCGGCATCTTTTCATTGAGACATGTTTCACTGAATAATTTAGATGTGTTTTGTCTACTTATCTCGGACCTGTGGTGGATATATTAGTAGTTATTAATTTTTAGGATATTTTCGTCTTTGATTGCAATATAAAAGATTAATATGTTTGGGGTTATTTCAAGAAGTATTACGTTTTTTTTCTTTGTATTAAAATTTCTGATAGAACATTTTATTTGTTCAACATTATAAGTAGGGAATTTATTATTAACAAGTGTTTATTTTATATTTTTTAGTTCCCATGTAGAAAATCTGCTTTGTGGGTGAATTAATTTTCCCACTGGGGAATTTATTGTTATTAGTGCTTATCAATATATCTAGAAAAGGAATTATTATTGTTATTATTAAGTTCATATGTAAGCTTAAGGACAGAATTATCTCGTATTGTTTTTGTAGTTTATGTATTTCTTCCATATTCTTGACTAATTTAAGGATGTCATCGACGTATCTTAGGTAGATGGACGGTATATTTTTTAATTGTTAAATATATTATTTTCAAGATTAGACATATAGAAATTGCTAAAAGTCGGACCCAGAACTGAACCCATGGAGACGCCATCCCGTTGTGTATATATATATATATATATATATATATATATATATATATGTGTGTGTGTGTGTGTGTGTGTGTGTGTGTGTTTGTGTGTGTGTTATTTTTGTGATCATAGAATGGGACTTCGGTAGTGCAAGTTAGCAGTAGTTTCCGTAATATACCAGGCGTAATTTTAGGTGGAGGTAGAGATGAATTATTGTATATGTTTCATATAATAATATCAATAGTTTTGTGCTATGTTTTGCATATATCTCTGCGTAGTAGTAGTCGTAGTACAGTTCTCCGTGTTCTGAACAGCAATATTTACTGTCCCTCCCACGAGGGACAGATGTGGCACAAGGCCGAGTTTAACGTGGGTATTCCCAAAAAATGCCCGTATAAACTGTAAAAACAGAATCGGGTTGGTCAACCTCCCCGAACGAGACTCTGCCCTTCGGCGGAGCCTCGTCCAGGTTCCTCTCTGCTCAGAGGCAGAGAGTTCGACCGACTTACTGGAACACGTCGCAGCAAGGCTGTCAACGGTGTCCTGAATAGCAACCGGGTTTGCTAGGTATAGCCTTTATGTTCGCCAGTTGTTCTCTATTTATACTTGTCTATCTAATTTGCATACGATACTACATTCCGCAAACAGGGACATTAGTGAATAAATTTTTGATATCAAGTTTCAATGTTGGGTTTTTCATTTTGTAGAATTTGAATTACTTCAAGAGTTGATTTTATGCTGTATTTGCTAGGAAGATATGCTGTGATAAGTTGTTTGATGATTTTTGTTAAAAAATACTAAGCAAATAGAATATAATACTTCTTCAACTAACCCCAAACATATCAACCTTTTATATCGCAACCAAATACATTCTAATTATAAACAAGATTAAAATATCCTAAAAAATTAATAAATACTATATCCACCACAGATCCTAGTAAAAAATAAAATAAATCATATACAACACTAAATCTAGTATATCTAATACGATCATTCAAAATGACTCTTCTCACCTAATAACGTGTTGCAGAAAAACAACATTGTTTATAAATTTAAATGTCCTCTCGGAGATTGTATCTCCATCGATAAAATAATATTTATGTTGGACACTCTACAACAACGTTTTCTTGGCGGCTGAGTTTTCATTTGAATGATATGTCCAACATTTCTAAACATTTACAACAATATAACTGTCCCCATTCGCAATTTAGAAAGATTCCTGTCGAAAATACTTCTATATTTTTTCACAAAAAGAATAAACATAAATTAAAAATTCTCGAAGCTATCAATATTGAAAAATTGAATCAAACCTTAATAAAACTTTATTACGAATACTCCACAGATATTTCAAAATGTGTACAACAGATAGTTTGGAATGCCAAGTTTACACGAATAGTTTTTACTATTTATTTCGTAAAAACTCTCCACAACTAAATTAACTCCTCTGAAGCGGGTCAGCGATCACGCACTGATTCAGCA
Organism: Acanthosepion esculentum; assembly: GCA_964036315.1. Classification (NCBI taxonomy): domain Eukaryota; kingdom Metazoa; phylum Mollusca; class Cephalopoda; order Sepiida; family Sepiidae; genus Acanthosepion; species Acanthosepion esculentum. Next base: position 123,890,333 of record OZ038478.1, on the reverse strand, counting down.
TTCTTCAATAAAAAAAGTAAGAAATTTTACATTCAGATTAACACAACAAACTTGTATTCGAAAATAATGAACACTACAACACTTGTCTTCCAATAAACAACACCATGATGATGACATTATGCTATGTCGAAAGTACTCGGAATAATAAAAAATATGTATCAACACGGCGACTTTCTCCCGTCTTTCAATAACGACACCAAAAAGCTTGTCAGTGGATCCGTGAATATGAAAAGACACAACTGAAAAAAAGTAGACAAAACGTGTCTAAATTATTCAACGAAACATATATATATATATATATATATATATATATATATATATATATATATATATATATATATATGGAGTTACGTCTGGTGTAAATCCTTTGCTGAACATAAAGCAATTTTGGTCGAGTGCTTTGCTCGAATGCGCACATAACCAATCAATTCTTCGTATAGTATTGTGGCATGTAAAGTAACGAGATTTTTTAAAATAATAACTAGTGATAGGACATAGTACAAGAATAAATATGTGCAAATCATATTCAAAGCTATTCATGCATAGAGCGAACACAAATAGCCTCAAATGTATTATCCATCGCCAAACTGTGCTTACATCCACCATTTAGTCTCAACAAACATTCAGCGTCAATGTATCAATGGCTTAATTTCTTCCCACGTGGATGGATTTAAAAATATAAAAAAATGGATAGCAACTGAAATACGCGTACCCACTAAAATAATGTTAGTAATAAGAAATATATATGTGTGTGTGTGTGTGTGTGTGTGTGTGTGTGTGTGTGTGTGTGTGTGTGTGTGTGTGTGTGTTGTGTGTGAATACATCTAAGCCTTCGAAAGGTATTCATTTATACAATAAATATTTAATTTTAAAGTTTCCTCTTAGTGGTCATAAGATTACATCAAGGCTACACAAGCAGTTCCAGTGTTATTCAAAATAGCTTGATGCATACTGACTGATCAGACCTCGCATATATATATATATATATATATATATATATATATATATATATATATATATATTAGATATGCTATCATTATGGGAGAAAAGTGCTCACTATCAAGGACAAAGATTTTTGCCGATTATTTATAGCTAGAAAATATATTTTTCATATAGTAATGGTTTAATGATACAAGTCTTACTAATTAACCCATAGCTGCTGAGAGGAAGAAGGGATTCATACCTTTTCCAAGGGCATTTGCGCGTAAGTGAATATATGAATTGGAGTGAATATGTGAATTGGAGCCCCGCTCTCCGATTAACAATTTCGAGCCAGCATCCATTAAACCATCCGCTATCCAAGCATACAGCATCTGGTATTCCCAAGCGGTCACCAATCGACTTTTCTTAACTCCGAAGATCGTACGGGAACCAATGTTTCAACGCGATGTGGTCGTAAGCCTATGACCAGAGTGTATATAAATCTAAACAGTGTGGACATAGGTATCAACGCGCGATGTTTCAGTCTGTTTCATCCTTAACGCAAATCCACGGGCTATGATTCGCAACACCTGACAATTTATATTTGATTACTGCCGCCATCAAATACTGATACCAATGGCCACACTTTTCATATATATATATATATATATATATATATATATATGTGTGTGTGTGTGTGTGTGTGTGTGTGTGTGTGTGTGTGTGTGTATTTATGTGTGTGTGTGTGCAAATATATAGAAAAATAGGAAAGAACCGTTAAGTAAATAATCCGAAGTTCTTTAGTATTTTTGTTTTTATTTTTAAAAACAGTGCTCAATACAAAACTAGAGACTACATTATAATTATTTTTTAAAAGGTAATACAAATTGTTAACACCAACGCCCCATATTGAAATAATTGCTTCAGCCGTTTCCAGAGTAATTAATTTTATGAATGAATATGCTTATAAAGCTGTGTAAATTTCAAGATTAGTTATTCCAAAAAATTTGCTTGAAGATGAAACAGAGCTTGATACTTTAATTCAATTTAATTTTAATAATTATATTGAAGTTTTTGGCTCCTTTTTTTGAAACCTGAGAACTCTTATGTAGCGGAATCATATTTTTTTAAATAATATATATATATATATAGGTACATTTACATAAACACACACTCACACAAACACACACATATGTGTTTTTATATAAATGTATATATGCATATCTACCTGCTTGTAAAATTACATTAAAAAAAACTGCTTAAATTCGAGTATGAAATTTTATTAAGATAGGCTGATAGATACATAGACAGTTAGAGCATGATTCTTTTTTAATAAACTAAATTATTTATATGATCGATACCACAAATTGGATTTATTTTTTTAAATACGTCAAAACCTTCATTGATTCTAATGCTTTGATATATATTGATATAGCAATTACTGGCGATCTGGTAGAAGAAAAAAAACAATAATCACCCGATTAAAAAAAAATCAAAGAACAGGCAATATGCTTGCAATGATGCTTGCAATAAGACAAAAAGAATGAACTCTAAATTTTGTGGGGAACACCGAAGGCGCCTTTCCCCATAAAAATTCTAATGTTTGGTTATTTGATCAGATTTTTGCAGAAACATATTCAGCACCCCTCGCAGATTCACGTATGTTAAATTTAATAGATAGATAGATTTTGGTCAGCCTATGAACTTTTTAGCCGTTCTCCGTACATTTTTTTTAAGCATTTCAACTCAAGCAAAGCGGGAGTGCCACTAGCACGCAAGGGTTTACAGAGAGTGAGAGCAAGAGTAAAGAGGCACGATAGAGGAAAGGATGAAGAAAAGGACGGGGAATTAGATTAAGGTATCTGAAGATGTCGATTGACATTGCATTTGAATAATTGAAGATTATAGCTATCAGGGAAGCAAATAAGAGGAAGAGAGTTCCACAGACGTGAAGTGCGAGACATGAGCTATTGGTGTAGAAAAGACGGCTACATTTAACCGTTTCAGCAGTGAAAGGGTGGGACTGAGATGCCAACCTAGTAGCACGCTTAAATTCATGCAGTGAAACTAGCTCGTCGGAGCAGTTACATAGACAGGTCTTTTGTTCTTTATCAATTACTTGTTGGTTTAAGTTGTAATGAAATGTCAATATTATTAAAACTTTTCCTTTTTTAATAGTAGATAGGTCTTCCTCTCGCCCGAGTTATAACCTCCACTTTCTCTTGCACAGGTATTGAGGCTAATCCCTTGTTTCATTTTTAAGAAGGGTTTCTGGTTCCTTTCTCCTTTTGAGACCTTAATAGTGGTGGCTGTCATGAATTTTTGGTGATATGAGTGAATGGTTGCTACGTCCCTTCATACTGAGGGTACCGGGTTGACAGTTTTCTGGTTGCTGCCTCCCGACTGGTAGTTAGGAGCCTGAACTCTGGGGTAGCGTCTAGAGAGGTTGCTCTGACCAACAATCGCATAATATCTTGCTGTGCCATGTCACGCATGGAAAGGTGCTCCTGAAAGCACTTCTGGTGGACACTGTGGAATCGTTCCTCTTTGAACACTCTCCGGACATCATCGTTCTCTGCGAAACTAAACTTAATCCTTCAGTCCACTCCTCTGAATTCTCAATTCTTGGCTATCTTCCTATCTTTAGGAAGGACTTTGTCCACATGCACGGTCAGGATGTTTATGTTCGAGAACATCTCCCACAGGCTAGGGAACTCCCTGTTGCGTCTCCAGAACATTCTTGAATGTGCCACCGTCTTTCTCTGCTATACTCAGTCAGCTATCTCTTCTTTCTCTATCGTTCCTCTTCCTCTCATGACTGTTGCGTGCTAGATAGTATTTCTGAGAATATAGATTATGCCCTCTCTCTACACCCGTTTGCAAATATCTTTGAGTTCGACGACTTCATGGCAGGTGGATTAAGCACTTTGTCAATTACCTCGCTAGCATCCAAACCATGAACTTCTCTGTGATTCAATCTCTCACGCAAGTGGTGAACTTCCCCACGCGTTTCCCCAGTAATTCTGTTGGACACGCTTTTCTTCTTGGTCTTTTCTTTACCTCTACCCCTGACTCATGTCGTACTCTTCAGCTCTGCCCTCTTGGCAACTCCAATCATGCGGTAATATCTGAAAATACCTCTTTCCGCTCTCCCATCAGCCACGAAACTCCTACCAACAAAATATCCTTCTGTTACCGACGCGATTGGGACTCGTTCCGTGACTTCCTTTGCGATGTCCCTTGGAATTAAGTTTTTAATCATCCTGTTCAAAACTGTGCCATTAAGATCACCTCATGGGTGAAAGCCGGCATCGAATCTTTCATTCCAATACGGAAATACCAAGTAAAACCGCGATCATCTCCTTGGTTCTCACCTGTATGCTCGCCCGCTATAGCCCACATGAATCACTTCTTCCGGTTGTAGCAAAGCGACAGGTCTGATTGTAACAGACGTCTCTTTGTTTCTGCTTGTAATGAGTACAAGCGTGTCCTCAAAGAAGCGAAGTTACTGTTTGCTGATAGAATGAAACAACGTATAGTTTTAATCTAGAGATTACTGGCGGCTCTGCAAGAGTGTGCTGAACAACAGCAAATCCTCAGTTTCTTCTCTCTACAATCAATTCAAAGTTCTAACATCTATAGCAGATAAGGATGAGTGCTTTGATCGAAAGTTCTCTTCCAACTCCACACTCAACTCATTTGGAGCACCCATACCTGATTTTCTCCAAGAACAGAGGCTCTACTGAGTGATAAGCATATAATCTCATTACTGGCTTCGGGCATAATTTCCAAATTAGACTCCCACGAGGCAAGCAGATGTGACAGAATGTCTGCCGTCGTCCTAAAGAAATTTACTCCTGTGCTGGCTCCAATTTTCTCCAAATTCGACAACAATTGCCTCGCTGCTCCCTGCTTTCCGGCTTGTTGGAGGTCCTTCGCTGTAGTTCCTGTTTTTAAAAACTCTGGAGAGGCCTCTGAACCCTCAAATTATCGCTTTTCGGCAAAGTATTCGAGACTCTAATCAATGCTGCTGTTTAAGAATCTTACTCACGACTTCCTTTCGGACAAATAATATGGCTTTCATTTCCCAAAGTCTACCGCTGATGTGTTAACGGTCATCACTGAATTTGTATATCAAGCTCTACAGAAGAACGACGAAGCTCTGGTTGTGGCTCGAGATATCTCACAGGCGTTCGACAGCGTTTAATATGTTGGCCTTCTACGCAAGCACCAGAGCTACGGTGCCACCGGACGGATATTTGGTTTAATCCAATCATTCTTGTCAAATTGTGAAATGAAGGTCGTATTCAACTGGCACGCTTCCGGATTCTTTCATATGAACGCGGACGCCGCCGCCCCCAGGCTCTATCCTTGTTCCAACGCTGTTTTTGATCTTCATCAATGATTTTCCTGATGTCATCAGTTCCCAAGTAGGCATTTATGCAGATAACACTGCCAAATACTCCTGTCTCAGTAGCAAATCCGCCAGATATGGCAAAGTAAACCCGACCACTGCTCTTGAAAAGGATCTCCAATCAAGAAATGGATTTTGAATTTTAATGCCTCCGAAACAAAACTGCTTTCATTTAACCACCACAGAGAAACCTTTCTGCCTGTCCTGCGCTAAACTCCACCTTCTTAGACGCACATTTTCTTCTAACCTGAAGTAAAGCGACTATATAGAATCAATAGCTGCATCTACTGCAAAGAAATCTGGGTCACTCTATCGTGCCAGAAAAGTTTTCTCGTCAGAATCCATCTTGAACATTTACAAATATACCATTCGTCCGTGCAATGAATACTGTTCACATGTCTGGTCTAGGACTCCCTTGACAAATTCCAAGGAAAGATCTGAATGTAATCAATCCTGACCAGGCATCTTGAATTCAGTCACTTTCTGACTGGCGTGACGTGGATTCTCTTGGTCTTTTTTACAAATATTTTCCTGGCAACTGCTCTGATGTGCTTTTTCCATGGTTCCTCGAATACATGAATTTAAGTGTGCTACTAGACTGGAATCTAAGTTTCACCTTTTTAATGTTGAAATAGCTAAATGCAACCGTCACTTCTACTCCAATCGTTTCTTTTCTCGCACATCTCACCTGTGGATCTCTCTTCCGTTTCCTTGCTGCCCTGATAACTACAATCTTCAAATGTAACGTTAATCGCTATTTTCTGTCTCCTTGAACCGCGATCAACTTTCGTACTTTACGCAGTCCTCCTTATTGTCAGTCTTTTCTTTCACTTTCACTCCCTGTAATCCCCGGCGTACTAGTGGCATAACCGCCTTGTTTAGGGAATATATATATATATATATATATATATATATATATATATATATATATATATATATATAGCTGCTTGGTGATCGCAATAGCGTGAAACATTGTCTTTTTCTGAGTCAGGACGCTAGGAAGCATATTTGGTCTGTGTTGGTAACTTAGACATAGAGCACTGTTTTGTTATTGTTTAGGTAGGTGTCCGTCTTTTGGTATTATCTCTTAGTTAATATTTCATTTTTCCCTTTTCTTATATCGTTTTTTCTTGTTTTTTTTTTTTTGTTTTGTTTTAATGGTTGTTAGTTTTTCTTTTTATTAAGCTCTTTTTTGGTCACCTGGCAGGCTATCCGTTGATTTTATCTATATTTTGTTTTTTTTTGTGATATATATATATATATATATATATATATATATATATATATATATATATATACATATATATATATGTATTAGCTCTGATTTACATTGAGCTCTCTAGATTTTATCCTCCTTGGGTCTACCCATACGGATTACCTAGTTTTTCGTAAACTAAATATATATATATATATATATATATATATATATATATATATATATATATATATATAATGCAAATATTAAATTTGTCAGTTAACTGATTGGAGTTATATTCAGTACCCCAACACCAGAATTTTGTAGACGAACCTTTATGTAATCGTTCAATCCACTCGTCAGGAGATATCAACAATTGTCTGCCGATTTTCTCATTTTCGTTATTTTTATATTAAGTTAAAAATAACTTATGCGCTTTTTATTGGCGTGAGGTTGATTTTTTCTTCTTTGTGTGTGTGGGGGTGTTTGTATGTTTGTGTGTGTAGGCCTGTATGTGTATGTATGTGCACATTTTATATGTGTGTCTGTGTGCGTGAATGGACTCCATGTCCACAAAATATCGTAACGAATACTGTAATCAATTCTTATCATAAGGGCCTTCTTTAATTTCCGGACATAGGCGATCATGTCATTCCACATATTCCTTTTCTTTATTATCTGTGAATTGTCGTGCAACCTTGAGAAAGATGGTGGTTCCCTTTTGTCTTGCCCATGATTATGAATTCAGAGTTTTCACCTGAATGCAAGATGATCCTATGTATTCTGCTATTTAACAACTAGATTGAGGAAAATGGATTCATGGATTTTTCCAAGGGAATTAACTCAAAATGAACAAATCAGACACGCCAAATTCACTTGCCACGCTGATAACCGTTACACTATCCATGCCAACTTAACAGAATATACAATGAAAGCAAATATTTATTCATTTATAAATGTTGCAGCAAAGAGTATTTTCGAAATAGTAGTTTCTATGGGGTTCTCTCTTTCAATTATTGTGAGTACTTATTGACAGTATTTGGAGATGGAGAAAAAAAACAACTGCTACGAGAACACTGGGAAGGCTGAATAATGTATCGGTCGAATAATGTATCGGCCGAAACCTTTGCATTCTTAAATTGTAGCATTGATAAAATATATATGATTGATTTGATTGATTATTACGGCTTATCTACCCTTTGTGAGTTATTTAAAGCCAAAATTTATTTTGAATTGCAAGAACATTTTTAGGATATAACAATTTTTTTTCCATATACAAGTTCAACTATTTAACCCATAACTGGGGAGAGAAGAGGTGGAGTCATACCTTTCCAAGGCTATTTGCGCCTAAATGAATGTAACGAACTCGATTGAAATTCTAACTCGGTTTTCTAAGTTTTCATTCCATGGTTATCTGTTACCCCACCCGCATGCCCACTTGATATTTACGAAACAAAGTTCCAAGTTTTGGGTGAGGTGAGAACTCCCTACAGTATAAATATCCTGCTTAAAAGAGTTTGTAGCAACTGCTACATGGTGAGTGCGCACATATCGAGGTTTACTAAGTTTAGCTTACTTTGGCACAAGTTGTGGGACCCAATGAGGATTGAATCAACTATACTAGCTGGCCATCTACCCGACGAACTTGTGTGAATGTATGGGGGAATGGGTTATTGGCAAAAATGCAAATTTCATTAAGTTCTACAAAGGATAAGAAGTTCTGGAGAACCATGATCGCCCATGTCGTGAAGAGACAGAACGTAGAAGAAGAACCAAGCGGTGAATCTCTCGTGATATTTAAGAAGCTTATTTCCACCCGTGGGTATCGAACTCCGTATAATAATTTACTTATACTTGTTCCGCAACACTGCACCAACCCGATTCACATTGGATCCCTGTGCATAACTGGGTGGGTGAAAGCTATGCTCTATTTTAGTCGGCATGAAATTCTGAAAGGAAGTAAAAGTTAAAACGTAAGGTTTTTCAAAAGACCAAGAATAATTCTTTACAAGGATTTACACCCACTTCCATAACAATCAATATCCATTAAAAAAGACCCCTCTCACCCTTCCTGGCGCTCCTGCAACAAATCTAGGATATTTATCTTTGTAAAACACACACACATACACACACACACACACACACACACACACACACACACACACACACACACACACACACACCCATTATCGATAACAACCCAACAATTATTGATGGTCGATATTTCTCAGAAATCAAAGATCAATCAATAATTCAGGCAACGGATTGTTATAATTTGTGATTTGTCCCTAAACTGGGCCAAAGGAAATTGAAAATCGCCACTCTATACCGACACTTTCCCCGTCACTTATCAAATAACGATAAAGAATCACATATGTGTGGGCAGGCGCGTTCTCTTTAAAATATACACTTTTCTCTCTGATTGGAACAACTATAACTTTTCCTTTAGATATATATATATATATATATATATATATATATATATATATATATATATGTATGTATTCCTCACCAGTAGCATGATTCTGAGTTTCATGCAGAACGCAATCTTCATTGTGTCGTGCCTGAAACTCAGAGTCGTTTTACTGGTGAGGAAAAAAATGTATATTTATTAATATATCATTTATAGCTCTGTTGTATTGCAATAAGCCGAGCACTGTTTTATTAACACCAGTGCAACTCAATATATATATATATATATATATTGTCATCCACAGACAGAGTTTCGTTGTCTCGCAGCGCATTAGTGTGTGTCGACGTCCGGTTGATTTTAGCTAGGATCGAAACCCGGCTTAATTGGCGCCAATCGGATATTCTACCCCTAAGCCGTTGGCGCACGGCAGATATAAAGGTAAATTTAAGCGTATTTATTTTTAGATAAACACACAGTGACTGAGAAAACTCGATTCGCTTTATCGAAGAGTCTTGCATTATTAGCCGTAATAGTCACTGTTTACAAATTCATACTTCCTCTCCAGAGAGCTCAACCGAAATAAATTTTTCAGGAGCATATTTATTGTCATCCACAGACAGACTGTTTCGCTGTATCAAAGCTCATTATATATATATATATATGTGTGTGTGTGTGTGTGTGTGTGTGTGTGTGTGAGAGAGAGAGAGAGAGAGAGAGTGTGTGTGTGTTTTGTGTTTTGACTTTATTATATATATATAGAGAGAGAGAGACAATTGGATAGAAACGTAATGAGTAAAACAGAGACAGAGATAAAGAATAAAATAGAAGACTTTGCCGATAAAATATGGCAGAAGTACATTCAGGGTTGTCAGAAAAGGAATCGGGAAAAGCCTTTGTCGTCTGGGAAGCTAACAATGGCTGATGAAACTTACTGTATTTCCCGTATGCTAAGATGTATTTTTCCTGAAAAATGTTCTCAAAAGTCACCCTGCGTCCTTGCACTGAAATTGACCTAGAGAAGATTTTGCCAACTCTCATGAACCCCAGGCATATAATATAAGTCTACAATTATTCATATGTTATAAATATCGTATATCCCATTTGTATCATATCATATATATAATGTTTTTTCGAGTATTTATGATAAACAATAGGTAGCTTCCTACCGGTAACCTTTCAGTCATTTAGGCATACCGTACTGTATCTACACAAACCTCAACACCCTAGTTTAACAATTACGTCTCATATGTATACCAAGAATACCAGCCTTATTACTGCACTGTGTGTACTATTGAAACAAACTATCAGCCTGCAGTTAGATGTAAACAAGACGAGTGATGAGACGCCTTGTGGCTTGTAGTGGCAAGACACAAGTTATGTGAATAGGTATAAAGCATAATATGACGAAAACAGCTCAATTACTTGAGTATGAGGTTTTAGCATATTTTGCATAACATTATGCTAACTACTGAAAATCTAATAAAAAATAAGCACAGATAATAATTACGTCCAAAATGTGATAATTCGTTGTAACAGAAAGAAAGAGTTGGTGACTTGGACTTGCTTGTACGGAAAGCTATTAGTATCTGTCTATATTGCTGAGATGAGGTATAATGTACACTATTTACATTATTCGGACTATTGTACTCATCTTTGTCGCCATATTTATTACAACCTTTCGGCCATTGTACGCTCCGGCCTTCTTCAGGTGGTTGGAATGTCGAAATGTGGAACTAGAACAGTCTACTCCAGTGAGCGAAATAAAGGGTTCAGTTCGACATTCCAACCACCTGAAGAAGGCCGGAGCGTACAACGGCCGAAACGTTGTAATAAATATGGCGACAAAGATTAGTACAATAGTCCGAATAATGTAAATAGTGGAAAGCTATTAAATTCGCAAATATGTATCCAAAATATACCGATCTAAATATTGGGTGCGTCTTAGCACACGAGAAGGAGGATATACATATATCTATATATATATATATATATATATATGTGTGTGTGTGTGTGTGTGTGTGTGTGTGTGTGTGTGTGTGTGTGTGTGTGTGTGATTATATATTACATGATATATATATATATATATATATATATATATATATATATATATATACAAGGGGGTGTCGAAAAATCCTTGATCGACCCACTTCCCAAAATCTGACCAAATGACACAACTTCAGGCTATTTTTGAAGCTTCTCTCGTATTTTTTAAAATCATTTCACCCCAAGCAATGGTTATTGAGTGTCAGAGAATATGAAAAAAAAAACACTATTAATGAGAGAACAAATTAAGAAGACAGAAGATAATGAGTGACATTGCATTTAAATTTTTGAAGATCAAAGTTGATTGGAAAGCAAGAAGCTGGAAAAGAGTTCCACAAGCGATAGAAAAAAGCTATTGGCATAGAACTTATGGTCACATCTAGCCATTTCAACTGTAAAATGATGAGACCATACCACCAATCTAGTACATTGCTTAAATTTATAAAGTATACCTTAGGTACCATAGAGGAATGAACAATTACAATGAAAGTATTTACCATTTTTTCTGTATCTGTCATAAGAAGTTTTTAAGAATAAAAAGGCCAAAATATCACTATCCATCGTCTATGGCAGTACAAACTGGCAAGAAGGTAGCTAAGATTAAAGCATAATGTGGCGTTAAGGTTGCCCACCGGAAATACATGCAGGAACACCCATCCATGTGTGACATGGCACTAAAAATAGCCCGATATTATACGACTGTTAATCAGAGCAGAATCTCAAAGTGCTACCAAAGAGTTCGAGTACCTTACTACTGGTTGAAAGCAGCAACCGGAAAACTGCCAACCCGGTAACCTCATAATGAAAAGTCGCCACCACAGATCAGTCAGATCACCAAAAACTTAAGAAAAGTTAAATCATTATGGCCAGGGAAGAAAGAACCGGTAAACCATATCCTAAACATGAAATAAGGGATAAACCTCTAACCCTCTTCAATAAACATGGAAGGAGTACTGGCTGGGTGATAGGTGAACCTATCTACTCCTATTAACATGTTCACAGAACAGGAGGTTGGGCGCTTTTATCGAGATTTCATCTCTACGAAGGTTGCCGAATAAGGCTCTAGAGCCCTTTCAGATCAAAGGAGATTACTACACCTTTAAAACCTAACATAAAATTAGATCACTTACCGTTTTTTCTGGCAACAAGACGCACTTTTTTGCGTATAAAAATATCGTGAAAAATACGTGTGCGTCTTCCAAGATGAATGTAAGGTAACGCCCATGCTCAAGTTAGCTTGGGCGGTCACCTAATTGGCTTCACTGATAGGGACATGGATTTGTATGTTGAGTTATTACACTATAAGGTTAGCTATCTATCTAATTCAGCCTTTTTTATGGTGTAACCTCCGTACTTAGCTCTTACAAGTATTTCCAAGACTATAAACCTTCCTGGAGCCGAGCCACAAGCTTAAACATACTCTGTTTACTAGCAGCGTCGGGAGCTTTCTGCTCTTGAATAGTATGTCATTACCATAGAAACAAAATCGGATGAGTGATTAATGTAAACAATATGTAACGCAGTATTTGAGGGAATGCATGGTGAATGTGTTGTTGTATGAGAATGACTTTTTTTTTCTTAGAAATTTATTTCCAATATTAGAGTGCGTCTTCCAAGCCGCAGCGTCTTGTAACTCGGAAAATACAGTAATCTAGTTAAAATTACTAATAATTTAAAGTTTAACCACACACACGCTCACACACTCGCACGCACATACATGTATATTTTACACTGGACATCGGTAATGGACCACTTATTCTTACTATTATCATAATTTCTGTTTAAATGATAAATAACAGAAACTAATCATAGAAATAATAGTATACGTACTATACATTTAAAACAGGCAAATTTATATTGCATTCAACGCGACAAGGTATGTTTTCTAGTTTTGACTGCTAAATTTATGGAAAGTGTGTGTATAATAGAATTAAATTGTTTTCTAAAATCCTTCCTAAAATCTTGTTGATTCGATCAAGATTGAAAAGAAGATAATCTTACGTAATAAAGATATATTTTGTGCTTATTAAAATACTTATAAACAGTGTCCTTTAGAAGGTAATATTGATAAATATTTTAACAAAGTAAACTGTTGATTTTTTATTTATATTCGTTGATACTTTTACGAAACCACCATAGAAAATACGACAAAGCATTGCGTATCGAAGATGCTTGTCTTTATCATAACTTTTACACATTCACTAAACCAACAAGTTTTAACTGTTTCTTTCACTACAACATTGAATTTATTTAAAACTTCTTTCACTTTACAATAAGTTAAAGAAAAAGAAAAATTATGAAAGTTCTAATTAATATGATATTTATAATTTGAAGTTATCAATAAAAATATTTTTCCTAACTTTCTGGGATGAGAATTTAACATTATTTAGATTGGGACGATTGACCTCGTTTTTGTTGTTATTACCAAAACGTTTTGTTGGGTGTCGATCGAGGTATCATTTCAAACATCTTTTTTTCAATAATTTCCCTCCTGTACAAGGTCCAAGAGCCACTTGAGGTAGAGGGTTACAGTGTAAGAGACACAGTTTATGGGGATATGTGGGGAAAATAACGGTTAACCCTAGACTTTAACAGGTTACGATTGTAGTGATCGGGGAAGCCTCCTCTTGGCAGTTGGTTCCACAAAACAGCGGTTCTGGGAAAAGTTGCTTGAGTGGAACTATACATTTCACCAATGAAATACGAAGAGAATGAGGGTGGTTCGCTGCAATGTGCGTGGTATTGCGGGTTTCAGATAGTAGAATTAAGGAATGTAGTTCGTCCGAGCACTTTCCATGGCAATAGTAGCAAGAGGCTTGCAACATCTCGTCTGTGAGAAAGGGGTTGCAGGGTGTAAAATAATTCATCACCCACAAAGATGAGGAGACGCTTTTGAACTCTATCCAGAGTGGAAAGTGAAGACTGGGCAGCTCCTGCTCATATATGTCAGCAGTACTCCATTTTCGACCTGACCCGGCTCTTGTAAAGGTAGAGGGTATCAGGAGCAGGCACTTACTGGAGCGGTACACGGAATCGACCATTTTCCATCTTTTAGCGATGGATCGTATATAGGAGTTCCACTTGAAGTCCGGGTTGAAATTAAGCCCCAATAGGCACTCCCTGAAAGAACATCCGTTCGTCACAATAGGTGAAAATTCAGGGCCCGCTTGGTGATGTGGAACGTCACCAGTTTGGTTTTCGGGGTGTTAAAGGTGAGCAGCTAGTCCCTCCTCCTCACTGGGATGTTAGAGCTAGATCAGAGGAGAGATCAGCTGTCAAACTCTGGTCATCTCGAGTTTTGGAATTGCAGCATAGAAATTTTTTTTAAAAATCTGAATATACTCTTAGGCAGATCATTTATATAAAATAGAAAGAGAGTTGAACCGAGATGCGAGCCCGAGTTGATCGCTTGACCTGGGAGTACTGATCGTTAACAACTACCTTAAAAGTCCTACCTGTTAGAAAAACTCGAACCCTTTTTTAATCTACGGGGATAGATGTTCTCCTTCTGTTGTTCTTAGTTACTTCAGATATTGTTCGTTATACTGTTTCGACTGAGTCTACGTCTGTACTACCCGACCCAAGGATTGAACTTACAATTACTATATCACCAAACTCACGAAACAATGTTTAAATCCACTAGACTGTCCTATAGGGCAATCCTGGTTGTAGAAATTGGTTCCTTTTTCTTACTGCTGCTTTTTTATTTTTATACACGCTTATAAAAAGATAACCCAATGATTCAGTGACATGAATTTATTTTTAATTGTTAATATGAGTATGAGTCATGTGCAGGGGCAAGTGCAGAACATTATCGATGCAGATCCCAGAACGCCCATGAGAGTCATTGCCAGAGATCTCCATGTGTCCGAGGGCACAATTTGCAATGTGGCGCATCAGGATATTTGGTATGTCGACATGGAAGGGTACTTCATGTCGGCTCACAAAGGCTGAGATATCCAGAAATACTTAGCATGTTCAGTTTTTTATTTTATTTTTGTTTTTTGTTTAGATTAAAACTTTGATCAGAATCAAAAGGTAAACGGGAGAAATGACACCCATGTTATGCACACTAAGTTTCCCGCTTCTGTAATGGTTTTATGAATAGTGAGTAGTGAAGGACACGTTGTGACAGCCAGTTCTCACATCAAGGTCTTCGGTTGAATGCTACTGGCCACGCTGAGGTGCTGAAAACAGTAGTGAAGACCTGGATAGATTTTGTATGCGACTGAAGGCCGTATTTATTTCGGCAGGACTCTGCATCTGCTCACAAAGCAGTGGTGATCCAAGATTAGATGGCGGCCAATCTGCATGACTATATCACACCAAATCCCGAAATCCCCTTGACTATTACATAATTGAACGTGGTTGAACGAGAGACTAATCAACGTTCCTACAATACCACTGATTTCCTGAAAGTCGTAATTACCTGAGTAATGTCCAATACCAATACAGACTATTTTATGCGTACATATTAACGATTCCGGTCTCGCATTGACGCCATCATTGCATCCGAATGTGGTTACATCGAATAAACATGTAATCAAAACATTACTGCAGCTTTGTACCAAATTTTCTATCGATTAGTCAAGGTCAGTTAAATTTGTTTTTTCAAAAGCTGACAATAATTTGGAGCAAAACAGTACTTATTTTGTTTTTATAGATACTAATTTAAAGTTGAGAATTTTAACTGTTTAATTCAATTTTATTTTTCCTTGCATTTTGCATAGATGGATACAGAAATATGCTTAAACACAAATGTAACCAAAATCCCCTATTCACAAACTCTCTCTCTCTTCTCTGGTCTCTTCTTTTTCTCAGTCGTTAGCTCCGCTAGCTTTATTGAGCAATACCGACTTTACGGGTTATCCGGCTGGTATGTCGTCTCCATAGAGTTGGTTCGGGTTTCCCAAAATCTTATGATATTGGGGTTGACGGCGAAGTCTTATGTGGACAGGTTTATGTACTGCAGTTAAGAAGGAATAATTCTCAACTTACGGCCGTGATAACTTTTGTCTCTTTGTGCCCTAGGTAATGTCGGAATCATGCTGGAACTAACTCATTAACATGCACAATATTGTTGATAGCGCTAATAACTGGTTTATTGAATATAAAAAAAAACTGGCGAATAAAATGTTTCTATTATTCATTGCAAAATCAAGCTCTCTACTACCGGATGTTGATTTGAAAAATCTAGTCGCACACGCCAAAGTAATAACCAGCCATTCGACTCTCACTAAATTCTTCTGTCATGTGTGTGTCTGTGTTTTTCGCTCCGGCTACGGGAAGTGCGACCGGAGCCAATCTCTGGCGATTTTCGTTGTTAGGCCCAATTCTTCGTGTGTTCATCGGCCTGGTGGGATCTCTTTTATATAGACGATTCTCCCTTCCGAAATTTGGCATTGACATATTTAATTTCTTCCCCCCGACCGCCTTAATCTTAGGAGGTCTGTTAATAATCACATAGCCTTCGCTTTTATCTTTGATAATTTTGTTCTCTTTTTCGGTAAAAAAAAGTGGTGTCTTGGGACGGACACTTGGGAATTAAACAAAACAGATGCCTTCTTTGTTTAGAAGAATTTGGGTCCATTACTTCTGTAAGAACACACGCGTTTTGGATAGATAGTATAATGTAAGCAACCCCCGAATTTAATCTCTCAGATCCAAAGGAATTCTGATAACACATTAATCAAATCTTCTTCTTATCAAATAGAAGTGGATAGGGTAGAGGACCTTGGCTTTCTTCAATGTTACTGAATCTTGGCTAGTTAATTCTGGGTTCGATTCTTCTTGGAACTGTTCTTAAATTCATTTTATTTTTTTAAAACATAATTTTTAATCCGTTTCTTTAATTATTTTTTCTTAAAGATTCAAACTATTCTCCTGAGAATTTTAATAATTATTTTCCAATTAATAGTTTCTCCAAATCACCATTATGCAATTTCATTTAATTAAACCTTTAAATAGGGTCAGTGACCAGTGAGACAAAGAAACATGCTTAAACACAAAGAATTATCTATAGAAGAATCAGGCTATGTGTATTATATCCTGCTGTTTAGAAATACAGTAAAATGACAAAGGATGTTTAATATTCCATAAGTTATATAAAATAAAAGCCTAGTTCGAAACAAATTAACAGGCATCGTTGAAAATAGAACAAATGAAAAACGACTTCTTAAATGAAATCCATAACATGGAGCGTACAGATTAGGAGAATATATCCTCGCGAGTTTGCAATTTCTCAAATGCCAGTTCAACTATTTTGGATTTGCTGATAAAATATGAGTAATCTGGAAGATTTGCATCCCAAAATCTTGTCTTAAAGCGAAGACACAGTAACAAGCACCTCAGATTTGCCAGATAGATAACTGACCAATGTAATATATCTTTGAACAGTTGTTGAACCGTTCGCTTATAATCTATCTCTTAAGTGTTGTGGAAATAACGTTATGATCTGGGACTACTTCTCTTTTGAAAGTGATGGAAATATCTCCTTGATAAACATCATGATGGACAGTAGAAAGTATAACCAGATCCAGATTATATGATAGAAAGTGATCTCCGACTTATTAGCCGTAGCTTTTATCATGAACATGATTTTGAATCAAAGAACAGTTTTAATATGTGCACTACTTAGCATAGGACATATTGAAGACAAAAAGACAGAGGAAAATAAGTCATAAGTTTTAGAGAAAATGGAAGCAAAATGTAACTTAGACTTACGTCTCTTGATGGCAAGAGAGACAAAGGAAAACAACGGATAACATGCTTAGCAAGATTGACTGAATAGGTAGCGGAACAGGGTTTAGGAGATATAGCAGAAAGACAAAATTTATTAAGAGCTATCAAAGACAGGAATTTGTGGACAGCCTGAGGGCACACGGCATAAAAAGAAGACTGCGAAACTGCCACAGCAACTTCCTCCACCCCCTGAATGACTTCTGATAATGGAACAAAAAATTACGCCCTCCAAATGATTTCAGATATTAAAGCAGCCACAATGACTCCTCCCCACCGAATAATGCCAGATAACAGAACAGCCACAGCGACTCCTTCCCTATGAATGATTCCTGATAATGGAAAAGTACCATTTTTATTACAATATTTACCCTCATACTACTAGATTTCCGTCGTAAGTTTTAATTTTCAATTTAATTACAACTTTTTGCATCATTAACGCAGATAAAATTGTAGATAAGTTTAACACATGATGTCGCTTAGAAGAACTTCTGAGAAAAAAAGTTATAAGACGTGAGGTTTATGCTCCACTATACAAATTTAGTGAAACGAGATAGGAAGACTCGATAATTATTTTCTCTCAGTTAGCGATTTTTACGCGTCTCGTCTTCCGTAACAGAAATCGCCAATAGTTGATTTTACCGGAAATGTACGAGATCCTTTAGGCAGGGTTTTGAATTACTTTTACCCAATCCGTTAGGGAGCAGGACAAATTTCTTTCAGCAAAAGGGGATCGCGATTCAAAAAGATTTCAGAAGGCTCGGTCTACAGGCCGTATATCTGATTATATTTGTAATCTTTCCCTGTAATAAAGCAAACATATCTAAAATAATAAATAAAATCTGGAGACAGCCATGCATATCCACTTCGATAGCGCGATGTGTCTGAGAAGCGTGGTAAATGCTAACTTAGACAAAGTCACAAATGCAACATTGATGCTAAGTTGAGGGCTGCAGAACATTATATTGTTCCGAGGCAGCGCACAGAGGCGCGTTGATTAGAAACAGAATGCAAAGATACCGCACTGACCCCCACCCCCCAAAAAGTGTGGATCCTTGCGTAAATTGCCTCACTATTTTTACGCTTATTTTAAATATTTATATATTAGAAACTCTGATTTAAAAACATACCAATAATAATAATAACGTAAGACACAGATCAAAATGGCAAAAATTTAGTTAAAAACAAAACACGTATTCGAATATCGCTTTACGAGAAGTCATAATTTTCCTTCTCCAACCCACAACCTGTAAATAATGCAAAAATAGTCAAGAGACGCACCTCAGAAAAGAAACGAACCCGAAACCTAGATTATGACAAAATCAACTAATCAAGACACAAAAGTTTCTAACAGCATGCGCTCATAATAAAAGCAGACTGCACCAGACCTCAAGTCTCTTCTCTCTTCTTTCTTACCTGGTTAGTCACTTAGCTACGGGCATAAACTGCTGCGGCGTAGATCCGAATTTTACAATGAGGAAATAGACGAACGCTTCATATCTAATTTTCGTAAAGTGAATAAATTTAATTTATTCGTCTACCTCAGATCGAAATGAAAATGCCCTAGTACCCTTTCGCATAAATGTTTTCGTTATTGCTAACCGCTTCATTAAGGTGGTAGCAGCAGCTGAAACAACTACAGAGAAAGACCAGTAATAATATCAAGCCGAACCGTCAGCGGTGAAACCGAGAGGTGAACACTTGTGGGCATGTCAGCTCCTGATATGCGCGTGCGTGAAGAATACGGTTGGAGAAAAAAGGGAGGTTGGACACTCTCGCATATATCACAAACGATAATGTAGGTTTCATCCTCGACCGAGCCGCTGTCACACACACACTAGCCAAGAGTAATTGGCAAAGACAGGAATTGAATAAAAGATAATGTTAACAAATGAAAGATTTATTATTCATTTGTCTGCATCCACCTCCTTACAGCTACTTCCATAGTAAGTGATTGATAAATAAAAATCAGGCTTCGAACGTCATATCCCACGAAAGGTACGCTATTCCCAACTCTGAAGAAAACGATAGTAATCATTTTTCTAACAAAGCAGTATTTTAGCTAACCTTTAACAGAAGTAAATATATCCAGTGTGTTTGACTTCAGTTATTCATTGTCGGTGTGCGGGTGTGTAAGTTAGAGGCGCAAAACTAGAAATCAGCGAGCCGAGTTCGAATTCCGGTCAAAATCGTTGCATTCATCATTTTAGAACATTCTCTCTGCCTACAGTAGAATGGAAACTCGCATGACGCAGCTCTCATCAGAGATCATTTTTTATTGTCATGTGGTTTGGTGAGCCTTCCTTTTCCATGCTCACCCAGCACATTTCAGAAGAGCTAGAAAGAACTTGTAGCTGTAACAATGATTTTTCCAGATACAAGTCTTACTATTTAACCTATAGATGAGTAGAGAAGAGGTGTATTCATACTTTTCCCAATGGTAGTTGTGCATGGGTTAAATAGCAAGACAATTTAAAGGAAAGACAACTCTGAATTGAAAACCGTATACGGCCCTGACAGAGCACGAGTTACAGTACAAACACAAACCACGGGTTGACTCTGCGAGTGTTGATGGAACACAAATGGGCCTGAGCAGACGGGTGTGCTCAGAAACGAACGACTATGCTGAAGATTGGAAATCAAATTAATTTGCTGTCGAAATAGCTCTGATGATGATGTGCGGGTTCACAAAAATATCTGAATTTTGCAGAAATAACGTCATTCCCAAACACCAGGGAAATGGAGGCCGCTTAGTGTTTCTTAAACGCTTAGAATTCCCGTGCCTTTATGTCAAATTTGACCGAGTAAACAAGTAAAGGATAAAATAAGTATTATTGCAAAATCTTTACTATATATGCATATATTTACTGTTATTCGCCGAGCGGGCTTCATGGGTTTTTTATACATTAATCCAAATAAAGACCTCTAGTCAGCGAGCAAATGGTAATTGATACAAACAGCGATCATGGCGAATGCGTTAATCATGGCTTCTTGTCAATCGATCTAAATGTAAAGATTTAACAGTAAAAAATGCGTTTAGGTATTAATCTGACATTATCTGAGCTCCGACAAGAGCTTTGAAGCCTATAGGGAAAACGCTACGACCTCAGTCATCATAGATGATAATTTATTAGGGTAATGCAAGTTTCTATCACCATCTTTTACATAATGTTAGAGAAATCTTAGAGGAGTCGTTGAAATTACTTATCACTGTATTGCTTGAGCAGTCAATCACCTGGTGCAGCGTTGTGTAACAAACTTTGTAATAATGCAAAATTACCATCAAAGTCTTAGCTCTCTAGGCTCGAACACCGACCACAAGTGCCAAAGATAAAAACGCAACTACCTTAGCCACCAGTGTCCTACCAACAAAAGGGAATTCGAAAGTATGATGTGTAACAGAAAATATGCGTCCTCCGACATGAATCGAACCTGTATCCTATACGGAACCGTCATATAACCTGACGTGCTTTTACCGATTGAGCCATATTTTCTATAAAAATGTCTCGAACATTCAGGGTGGTAAATGTCATTAATACTGTTTATTATAAACAGAGCATTTACTTAAATATTTGTATCTATAAAAAGAACGTATAAACATAAAAATGTCTTAAAATAATTGTCGGACTTCGTCCATTTCATAATGTGTGAAATCATATCTATATTATTCTGAATTTATGTCCGGTTGGTTACATCTTTCCCACTGGTGTTAATTAGTTGATGTATGATCTCAAATAAAAGTCATGATTTAAAATTTTGATTTTTCAGGGTAGAAACATTCTCTACACTTGGAAAGTTAGACGCATCACAATCTTTCCGCTTGATGACTGAGTTGATCGCACTATTTTTTCACTGGCATTGCAGGAAAAATAGAAAGTTTGGATGTCAAAATACAAGAAGATTAGTGCAGCAAAATTATTCCTCTTCCAACTTGACCTTGTGCCAGATCAATGCAAACAAAGTAAACGTCTATTTATTATTCGTGCTTTTGGTGAAGTTTCAGAATTCTTGCATTTGGCCAATGTATATTGATGTGAATTATAAAAAAACTTCCCATTCCTACCTACGGATTTATAAATAATAATATGACGATGAATAAGTGCTCTCGCTGTTGTTTTTTTAAATAACAGTAATAAGTACAAAGTTAAAACTTTAGACAAAGTTGTAATATACTGATCCAGATTGCATTTAACCGTGGACATTCAACCTTCAACCGGAGCGTCCGTATCTTCAACGTCCAACCATCGACTCAACCGGAACGTCAGCACCTCAACGTCCAACCGTCGGCATGACCAATATAATCCACTAGTTTTTTCCTTCATGTAATAAACCTAGCGTAAATCATACATATCTTCGTTCTGTTGTCCATATTGTTTCACCTTTGTCAAATCATTAAGTAAAAATGTGGCGGGCTCCCTTGTGACATCATCATATACGACACGGGGGCGCTCGGGCCATCGCGTCCCCCTCCAGGGTATCCGCTACACCATCAAGAAAGCCAGGTGCATGGTTAACATGAGGTAGCCTCCCAGCTGTCGAGTGCAGATTCACGTGACCAGAATAAACTTTGCATTCAATGTCACTCCAAACAATGTCCTAACGGATTAAGAAGACACTTGAAGCAACAAAAATGTGGTTCTACAGGAGAATGTGTTTTTAAGTTGCTAACGTACACGGTAGAATTTCCAGGCATTTTTTGCATTCGACGACATAAGACTTGATCGTCCAAAACGCTATGGGGATGGCGTTGAAGCCCTCCACATTTTCCTGGAAGTGAGAACTAAACAGAAGACTAAATTTTTCATCTTGGCCACAGTCAATGCTGTTGAGCTGAACTGTAATATTTACCTAAAATCATTACTCCCATTAATTTTCAAAACAAATCAGTAATTTCATTTCTCACGAAGTATTAGCTTCTGAAAATTTTTATATAATATACATATGCGAAAAATATCTATACGTCTCATTTCAGAAACTAAGTAGAAGCGAAAAGCAAAAACAAAATGCGTATTTAAAATAAAAACAAAAAAATGTTTACAGTAGAATTACTTAACTAAAAGGGTATTCATTTTATGAGAGGATTAAATAAAAAAAATATAGAATTAGAAATCTTTAAAAAACTTATTTTTAACTCTTAATTATCTTATTTAGTCCTTCTCTAGTCCACACATTTAATATCTGATTTAGATCATACTTGATTTTCTATTTATTTTTGGCGCTCTGCTTCTTGCTGTGGCTAATTTTCAAGTGGTCGCGGCCGCGATTAGCCGTTCCTACCGCAGCGACTTCTGTACAGCAGACCAGTCCTGGTAGGAGGGTCACTTTCCCTAATGACCTTCATAGATATTTTTATTAACTGATATGATCAATTCTCTAGGGGTAGGGCCTTGTCGCGGCCGCTATTAACCGCTCCTTAGAAAAACAACATTGACCTTTCACAACCCCTGATCTCGCTGATTTAAGTCAAGCGGCATACGAGAAACTGGACAACAGGCCAATATTGTTGACTCTAAAACACTGCCTATTGAGCATCGGATTAGGCAGTGTTTCTCAAACATCGAACAACATTGGGATTAATTTGATATTTACGGTTTTCTACTCCGTCTAGCCAGGGAGTACTTGAGGAAATTGTTTTAGATATTATTAGCTTCTTTGTCCGTCCAAATCGAGGCTGCTCGGCCCTGTGGGAGGTCAAGTAGATCTTGGGATCAAAATGTAGTATGCTACCTTTGTGAGCTTCCGGTGCCTTTCTTCGAGAGAATACTCTTCGGCGTGATATCCTGGACCCCAAGTTAGACAGGGGCGGGGCGCTAGCGGGAGAAGGGGCGATCGCAGCCTGGTCGATCTGATCGGCGATTATGGTCTCGTCGATAGATACCGGGTCGATCATCCCAGTGGGAAAATGTGGACGTGGGCGCATAATTGGCCGTCTGACAAGGTGGTTAGCTACCTTGACAGAATGTTAGTTCGTAGGGCCGACATAGACCTGTTAGATTGTCCCACGTTCCACTGGGTAGGCTACACGGACCACAAACTCGTTTGTGCCCGTGTGGCGTTAGAACATAGGCCTAGAATGGCTGGTTACTGGAAGTTCAATCTGTCCTTACTGGACAGGCGGGACTTCCGGGAGCAGCTAATTAAATTAGTGCAGCGGGAGCTAGTGGGGGCGGTTGTCGGGAATAGGTGGTGGGAAAAACTGAAAGATAGAATTAGGTCTTTCACCACCGATTTCAGCAAGCGGCTCGCTCTAGATAAGGCTGAGAAGGTGAAGACACTTAAGCCTAATTTCTCCCGGGCGGAGGCTGGGGGGGATCCCCTAGAGATAGCCCTAGCTAGGGAGGCCCTGCAGCGGTCGAATAGCGATCGTTACATGGGTCAGGTAATTAGGCATAAGTTAAGTAAGATGTCTAACGAAGCTGTGAACCTGGGCGCAGATCTGCGTCGGGAAGAAATCCGTCGAGGTGGTGATCGTTACGTTCGTCAAGTCGAAACCCCGGAGGGGCGTACTCTGCGGTCGACTGACGACATGTGCGAGGCGTTTCGGCGGCATTTCGAGAGCCGCTTTACCAAGGAGCCTGGTCTCCGTGAGGAGGAGTTTCGCAGCTATTTGGCTGACTTTCCTCGGCTTGCGCCGACTGAAGCGGCTAGCTGCGAGGGAGAGATCACGGAGGGCGAAGTCTATGAGGCACTGAAGAGGGTCGGCAGAGGCAAGTCGCCCGGTCTGGATGGTTTGCCCTATGAATTGTACTTGAGGCTGTCGCACATCTTTGTTCCGATTTTGACAGCAGTGTTCAACAACTGGTTTCGGTCGGGGTCCATCCCCAATCGCATTTCCAGGGGTGTGATCACTCTGTTGAAAAAGGGCAAGGGTGTTGGGGGGAAACTAGATGACTATAGGCCCATAACTCTGCTAAACACAGAGTTAAAGATTATGGCCAAGATCCTGCAGGAGCGTTTGCAGTCAGTTGCCGAGTCTCTGTTGGGACCTGAGCAGACTTGTTCTGTGAGGGGCCGAACAATTCAGAGCAACCTGCATTTGATCCGCACGATCGTAGAGGGCGTAAAAGACGACGAAGAAGCCGCGCTGATCAATTTGGATCAGTCCAAGGCATTTGATAGGGTCGACCATCGCTACCTTGCTACTGTCCTGCAGGCCGCCGGATTCGCACCCGACTTCTGCCGCTGGGTTAGCCTCCTGTATCGCTCCCCCAGTGCTGTGGTACAGGTGAACGGAAAGTTGTCGGGCGCTTTTGTTCTGTCGAGGTCGGTTCGTCAGGGTTGTCCGCTGTCGCCTCTCCTTTACGCTTTGGCGTTGGCGTTGGAGTCTCTCCTGCGCCGGCTGAAGGACGAGGCGTGCAGTCCGGCCCTACGTGAAGGGGCGTGATCTTCCGGGCCGCTTCGGTTGGACGGACGGTCCTGTCCGCATTCTTGGAGTGTGGTTTGGACCCGACCTCCAGCTGAAGAAAAATTGGTCTGAAGTACTAGCAAAGGTCGTTTCTGCCGGTAAGACTTGGAATCGACGGAGGTTGTCCGTAAAGGGCAGGGCGGAGGTGTGTGTTACATACATTTTCCCCCTGATTCTTTATCGATTGTCAGTACTTCCTCTCTGTGAGGCCCAGATGACGGCGCTCGAGCAGGCGCTATCCTCCATTTTGTGGAGGGGACGCGCCAACAGGGTCGACAGACGAGTCTGCACCAAACGTCCGTGTCATGGGGGGCTGGGAATGCCACACTTGGAGAGTCACATCCGTGCCTCTCGCTTGGCTTTCCTACGCCGCGCATTGACTAGAGGAGATCCGATTCTGGAGGGGATTGTTAGGGACGCCTTCCCTAGCCTTACCATCAATCCCCCCATCTCGAAGGCTGAGCGCCATTGTAAGTCTCGAGATGAATCGCTTTTCCTCAGCGAGTGTCGGTCAGCCTTGAGGGCTATTCCGCGGTCCAGTGACCTTTCACGGCCTAGGAAGGTCTTCTATCGGGAATTAGTGGAGGGTCGCGCGAAGGATTCTCTACGTGATACGCTCGACTGTTCGGAGGAGCAGTATCGCTCCTACTGGTCTTGGGCGCCAGCGGCGGATTATCTCAGTAACCCTGAGTTTTCGCTTACCTGGCGATTGGCTCGGAATCGGCTGCCTCTCAACGACATGGCTTTCATATGGGGCTTGGCGGATTTGCCAGACTGTGATCGGTGTGGCCTTGGCTTAGAGGAAACGGCTGCGCACGCCTTCTACCATTGCCCCCGGGTCCGCCCCTTATGGGACCATGTCGGCGAGCTGACGGCTCGTCTCGCTCCCGAGGAACTCGTGTCCATTGATCGCGCATACGCGTGTGACAATGTGTCGCCCCCGTATTCCGGGGTGAAACGAATGGTGTTTCTAACGCTGCTAGCCACGGCTCGAATGGTGATATGGACGACGCGAATGGAGGAGGTCTTGCGAGGCAATAGTCTTTCGCATCAGGATCTGATCCGATTCTTTGAGCATCAGCTCAAGATGAAGATTAGAACTGATAGAAAACGATTGCATTCGACAGTCTTCACTGAAAGGTGGGTAAAAGAGGCGAGCTTGGTTCGTTTGAACGGGGTTAGCCTTGATTTTCTTTTCTAGGTCAACCAAAGTCACATCGGGGTGGTTTCCTGTGGAACCCTCCCCTCTGTTAGGTTAGACATGCTTAAGTGTACCTAGTTAATATGAGTAACTGTTGTTCCCGGCCTGTTTCCCGGCCTTCATTTTAGTTATGATCCAAGTCGAGATTCCCAACCTCCCCAGTTTGTTTTGGCCTCCTTTTCATCTCAACTGGATCAGCCTTTTACTTCCCCACGTCCCAGTTATTTTATCTCTTTCCCACTCCCTTAGCGAGAGTGCCTCTTGATTTTGTCCTCTGGCCAGAATACAGCGGCCTCTCTATTTTGAGGGTTGGACGGGCCCTACTAACATCAATTATGTTTTAGTTTAAGAATTTGTTGAAATTTTAGTTTGTTATCGGGTTTCATCTCCCTCCCCTTTTATCCGCTCACGATTTTTATGTATTTTCATTATCATTAAATGGGGCGCTTTTTTGTAGGTCCCCCCTGGTGTGGATGTGGTATTATGGTGTTTGGAGGATCGAATGGTGATGGACGAATTCTTGTGGTGAATGCGTCAATTGTAATGTATGAATGGGTCACGAATCTGATTAGCTAGGTATAGGATAGTTAGTCAAGACCAGCCTTACCCCTCCCCCTCTCTAGGCCACGTGCCACAATTTGTATTTTATACGAATAAATCTTGAGGCTGCTCGGCCCTGTGGGAGGTCAAGTAGATCTTGGGATCAAAATGTAGTATGCTACCTTTGTGAGCTTCCGGTGCCTTTCTTCGAGAGAATACACTTCGGCGTGATATCCTGGACCCCAAGTTAGACAGGGGCGGGGCGCTAGCGGGAAAAGGGGCGATCGTAGCCTGGTCGATCTGATCGGCGATTATGGTCTCGTCGATAGATACCGGGTCGATCATCCCAGTGGGAAAATGTGGACGTGGGCGCATAATTGGCCGTCTGACAAGGTAGTTAGCTACCTTGACAGAATGTTAGTTCGTAGGGCCGACATAGACCTGTTAGATTGTCCCACGTTCCACTGGGTAGGCTACACGGACCACAAACTCGTTTGTGCCCGTGTGGCGTTAGAACATAGGCCTAGAATGGCTGGTTACTGGAAGTTCAATCTGTCCTTACTGGACAGGCGGGACTTCCGGGAGCAGCTAATTAAATTAGTGCAGCGGGAGCTAGTGGGGGCGGTTGTCGGGAATAGGTGGTGGGAAAAACTGAAAGATAGAATTAGGTCTTTCACCACCGATTTCAGCAAACGGCTCGCTCTAGATAAGGCTGAGAAGGTGAAGACACTTAAGTCTAATTTCTCCCGGGCGGAGGCTGGGGGGGGGGGATCCCCTAGAGATAGCCCTAGCTAGGGAGGCCCTGCAGCGGTCGAATAGCGATCGTTACATGGGTCAGGTAATTAGGCATAAGTTAAGTAAGATGTCTAACGAAGCTGTGAACCTGGGTGCAGATCTGCGTCGGGAAGAAATCCGTCGAGGTGGTGATCGTTACGTTCGTCAAGTCAAAACCCCGGAGGGGCGTACTCTGCGGTCGACTGACGACATGTGCGAGGCGTTTCGGCGGCATTTCGAGAGCCGCTTTACCAAGGAGCCTGGTCTCCGTGAGGAGGAGTTTCGCAGCTATTTGGCTGACTTTCCTCGGCTTGCGCCGACTGAAGCGGCTAGCTGCGAGGGAGAGATCACGGAGGGCGAAGTCTATGAGGCACTGAAGATGGTCGGCAGAGGCAAGTCGCCCGGTCTGGATGGTTTGCCCTATGAATTGTACTTGAGGCTGTCGCACATCTTTGTTCCGATTTTGACAGCAGTGTTCAACAACTGGTTTCGGTCGGGGTCCATCCCCAATCGCATTTCCAGGGGTGTGATCACTCTGTTGAAAAAGGGCAAGGGTGTTGGGGGGAAACTAGATGATTATAGGCCCATAACTCTGCTAAACACAGAGTTAAAGATTATGGCCAAGATCCTGCAGGAGCGTTTGCAGTCAGTTGCCGAGTCTCTGTTGGGACCTGAGCAGACTTGTTCTGTGAGGGGCCGAACAATTCAGAGCAACCTGCATTTGATCCGCACGATCGTAGAGGGCGTAAAAGACGACGAAGAAGCCGCGCTGATCAATTTGGATCAGTCCAAGGCATTTGATAGGGTCGACCATCGCTACCTTGCTACTGTCCTGCAGGCCGCCGGATTCGCACCCGACTTCTGCCGCTGGGTTAGCCTCCTGTATCGCTCCCCCAGTGCTGTGGTACAGGTGAACGGAAAGTTGTCGGGCGCTTTTGTTCTGTCGAGGTCGGTTCGTCAGGGTTGTCCGCTGTCGCCTCTCCTTTACGCTTTGGCGTTGGAGCCTCTCCTGCGCCGGCTGAAGGACGAGGCGTGCAGTCCGGCCCTACGCGGGATCGCCGTTCCTGGAGGGTCTCGAGCCAGGGTTTCCGCGTACGCCGATGACGTATCTGCTTTCGTGTCGTCCCTTAACGACATTGAGGCGGTGCAGAAGGCGCTTGATCGGTACGAGAAGGTGACAGGGGCCAAGATAAACCGCGACAAGTCTTCCGGCTTGCGGTTAGGTGCCTGGAAGGGGCGTGATCTTCCGGGCCGCTTCGGTTGGACGGACGGTCCTGTCCGCATTCTTGGAGTGTGGTTTGGACCCGACCTCCAGCTGAAGAAAAATTGGTCTGAAGTACTAGCAAAGGTCGTTTCTGCCGGTAAGACTTGGAATCGACGGAGGTTGTCCGTAAAGGGCAGGGCGGAGGTGTGTGTTACATACATTTTCCCCCTGATTCTTTATCGATTGTCAGTACTTCCTCTCTGTGAGGCCCAGATGACGGCGCTCGAGCAGGCGCTATCCTCCATTTTGTGGAGGGGACGCGCCAACAGGGTCGACAGACGAGTCTGCACCAAACGTCCGTGTCATGGGGGGCTGGGAATGCCACACTTGGAGAGTCACATCCGTGCCTCTCGCTTGGCTTTCCTACGCCGCGCATTGACTAGAGGAGATCCGATTCTGGAGGGGATTGTTAGGGACGCCTTCCCTAGCCTTACCATCAATCCCCCCATCTCGAAGGCTGAGCGCCATTGTAAGTCTCGAGATGAATCGCTTTTCCTCAGCGAGTGTCGGTCAGCCTTGAGGGCTATTCCGCGGTCCAGTGACCTTTCACGGCCTAGGAAGGTCTTCTATCGGGAATTAGTGGAGGGTCGCGCGAAGGATTCTCTACGTGATACGCTCGACTGTTCGGAGGAGCAGTATCGCTCCTACTGGTCTTGGGCGCCAGCGGCGGATTATCTCAGTAACCCTGAGTTTTCGCTTACCTGGCGATTGGCTCGGAATCGGCTGCCTCTCAACGACATGGCTTTCATATGGGGCTTGGCGGATTTGCCAGACTGTGATCGGTGTGGCCTTGGCTTAGAGGAAACGGCTGCGCACGCCTTCTACCATTGCCCCCGGGTCCGCCCCTTATGGGACCATGTCGGCGAGCTGACGGCTCGTCTCGCTCCCGAGGAACTCGTGTCCATTGATCGCGCATACGCGTGTGACAATGTGTCGCCCCCGTATTCCGGGGTGAAACGAATGGTGTTTCTAACGCTGCTAGCCACGGCTCGAATGGTGATATGGACGACGCGAATGGAGGAGGTCTTGCGAGGCAATAGTCTTTCGCATCAGGATCTGATCCGATTCTTTGAGCATCAGCTCAAGATGAAGATTAGAACTGATAGAAAACGATTGCATTCGACAGTCTTCACTGAAAGGTGGGTAAAAGAGGCGAGCTTGGTTCGTTTGAACGGGGTTAGCCTTGATTTTCTTTTCTAGGTCAACCAAAGTCACATCGGGGTGGTTTCCTGTGGAACCCTCCCCTCTGTTAGGTTAGACATGCTTAAGTGTACCTAGTTAATATGAGTAACTGTTGTTCCCGGCCTGTTTCCCGGCCTTCATTTTAGTTATGATCCAAGTCGAGATTCCCAACCTCCCCAGTTTGTTTTGGCCTCCTTTTCATCTCAACTGGATCAGCCTTTTACTTCCCCACGTCCCAGTTATTTTATCTCTTTCCCACTCCCTTAGCGAGAGTGCCTCTTGATTTTGTCCTCTGGCCAGAATACAGCGGCCTCTCTATTTTGAGGGTTGGACGGGCCCTACTAACATCAATTATGTTTTAGTTTAAGAATTTGTTGAAATTTTAGTTTGTTATCGGGTTTCATCTCCCTCCCCTTTTATCCGCTCACGATTTTTATGTATTTTCATTATCATTAAATGGGGCGCTTTTTTGTAGGTCCCCCCTGGTGTGGATGTGGTATTATGGTGTTTGGAGGATCGAATGGTGATGGACGAATTCTTGTGGTGAATGCGTCAATTGTAATGTATGAATGGGTCACGAATCTGATTAGCTAGGTATAGGATAGTTAGTCAAGACCAGCCTTACCCCTCCCCCTCTCTAGGCCACGTGCCACAATTTGTATTTTATACGAATAAATCTTGAGGCTGCTCGGCCCTGTGGGAGGTCAAGTAGATCTTGGGATCAAAATGTAGTATGCTACCTTTGTGAGCTTCCGGTGCCTTTCTTCGAGAGAATACACTTCGGCGTGATATCCTGGACCCCAAGTTAGACAGGGGCGGGGCGCTAGCGGGAAAAGGGGCGATCGTAGCCTGGTCGATCTGATCGGCGATTATGGTCTCGTCGATAGATACCGGGTCGATCATCCCAGTGGGAAAATGTGGACGTGGGCGCATAATTGGCCGTCTGACAAGGTAGTTAGCTACCTTGACAGAATGTTAGTTCGTAGGGCCGACATAGACCTGTTAGATTGTCCCACGTTCCACTGGGTAGGCTACACGGACCACAAACTCGTTTGTGCCCGTGTGGCGTTAGAACATAGGCCTAGAATGGCTGGTTACTGGAAGTTCAATCTGTCCTTACTGGACAGGCGGGACTTCCGGGAGCAGCTAATTAAATTAGTGCAGCGGGAGCTAGTGGGGGCGGTTGTCGGGAATAGGTGGTGGGAAAAACTGAAAGATAGAATTAGGTCTTTCACCACCGATTTCAGCAAACGGCTCGCTCTAGATAAGGCTGAGAAGGTGAAGACACTTAAGTCTAATTTCTCCCGGGCGGAGGCTGGGGGGGGGGATCCCCTAGAGATAGCCCTAGCTAGGGAGGCCCTGCAGCGGTCGAATAGCGATCGTTACATGGGTCAGGTAATTAGGCATAAGTTAAGTAAGATGTCTAACGAAGCTGTGAACCTGGGTGCAGATCTGCGTCGGGAAGAAATCCGTCGAGGTGGTGATCGTTACGTTCGTCAAGTCAAAACCCCGGAGGGGCGTACTCTGCGGTCGACTGACGACATGTGCGAGGCGTTTCGGCGGCATTTCGAGAGCCGCTTTACCAAGGAGCCTGGTCTCCGTGAGGAGGAGTTTCGCAGCTATTTGGCTGACTTTCCTCGGCTTGCGCCGACTGAAGCGGCTAGCTGCGAGGGAGAGATCACGGAGGGCGAAGTCTATGAGGCACTGAAGATGGTCGGCAGAGGCAAGTCGCCCGGTCTGGATGGTTTGCCCTATGAATTGTACTTGAGGCTGTCGCACATCTTTGTTCCGATTTTGACAGCAGTGTTCAACAACTGGTTTCGGTCGGGGTCCATCCCCAATCGCATTTCCAGGGGTGTGATCACTCTGTTGAAAAAGGGCAAGGGTGTTGGGGGGAAACTAGATGATTATAGGCCCATAACTCTGCTAAACACAGAGTTAAAGATTATGGCCAAGATCCTGCAGGAGCGTTTGCAGTCAGTTGCCGAGTCTCTGTTGGGACCTGAGCAGACTTGTTCTGTGAGGGGCCGAACAATTCAGAGCAACCTGCATTTGATCCGCACGATCGTAGAGGGCGTAAAAGACGACGAAGAAGCCGCGCTGATCAATTTGGATCAGTCCAAGGCATTTGATAGGGTCGACCATCGCTACCTTGCTACTGTCCTGCAGGCCGCCGGATTCGCACCCGACTTCTGCCGCTGGGTTAGCCTCCTGTATCGCTCCCCCAGTGCTGTGGTACAGGTGAACGGAAAGTTGTCGGGCGCTTTTGTTCTGTCGAGGTCGGTTCGTCAGGGTTGTCCGCTGTCGCCTCTCCTTTACGCTTTGGCGTTGGAGCCTCTCCTGCGCCGGCTGAAGGACGAGGCGTGCAGTCCGGCCCTACGCGGGATCGCCGTTCCTGGAGGGTCTCGAGCCAGGGTTTCCGCGTACGCCGATGACGTATCTGCTTTCGTGTCGTCCCTTAACGACATTGAGGCGGTGCAGAAGGCGCTTGATCGGTACGAGAAGGTGACAGGGGCCAAGATAAACCGCGACAAGTCTTCCGGCTTGCGGTTAGGTGCCTGGAAGGGGCGTGATCTTCCGGGCCGCTTCGGTTGGACGGACGGTCCTGTCCGCATTCTTGGAGTGTGGTTTGGACCCGACCTCCAGCTGAAGAAAAATTGGTCTGAAGTACTAGCAAAGGTCGTTTCTGCCGGTAAGACTTGGAATCGACGGAGGTTGTCCGTAAAGGGCAGGGCGGAGGTGTGTGTTACATACATTTTCCCCCTGATTCTTTATCGATTGTCAGTACTTCCTCTCTGTGAGGCCCAGATGACGGCGCTCGAGCAAGCGCTATCCTCCATTTTGTGGAGGGGACGCGCCAACAGGGTCGACAGACGAGTCTGCACTAAACGTCCGTGTCATGGGGGGCTGGGAATGCCACACTTGGAGAGTCACATCCGTGCCTCTCGCTTGGCTTTCCTACGCCGCGCATTGACTAGAGGAGATCCGATTCTGGAGGGGATTGTTAGGGACGCCTTCCCTAGCCTTACCATCAATCCCCCCATCTCGAAGGCTGAGCGCCATTGTAAGTCTCGAGATGAATCGCTTTTCCTCAGCGAGTGTCGGTCAGCCTTGAGGGCTATTCCGCGGTCCAGTGACCTTTCACGGCCTAGGAAGGTCTTCTATCGGGAATTAGTGGAGGGTCGCGCGAAGGATTCTCTACGTGATACGCTCGACTGTTCGGAGGAGCAGTATCGCTCCTACTGGTCTTGGGCGCCAGCGGCGGATTATCTCAGTAACCCTGAGTTTTCGCTTACCTGGCGATTGGCTCGGAATCGGCTGCCTCTCAACGACATGGCTTTCATATGGGGCTTGGCGGATTTGCCAGACTGTGATCGGTGTGGCCTTGGATTAGAGGAAACGGCTTCGCACGCCTTCTACCATTGCCCCCGGGTCCGCCCCTTATGGGACCATGTCGGCGAGCTGACGGCTCGTCTCGCTCCCGAAGAACTCGTCTCCATTGATCGCGCATACGCGTGTGACAATGTGTCGCCCCCGTATTCCGGGGTGAAACGAATGGTGTTTCTAACGCTGCTAGCCACGGCTCGAATGGTGATATGGACGACGCGAATGGAGGAAGTCTTGCGAGGCAATAGTCTTTCGCATCAGGATCTAATCCGATTCTTTGAGCATCAGCTCAAGATGAAGATTAGAACTGATAGAAAACGATTGCATTCGACAGTCTTCAGCGAAAGGTGGGTAAAAGAGGCGAGCTTGGTTCGTTTGAACGGGGTTAGCCTTGATTTTCTTTTCTAGGTCAACCAAAGTCACATCGGGGTGGTTTCCTTAGGTTAGACAAGCTTAAGTGTACCTAGTTAATATGAGTAAGTGTTGTTCCCGGCCTGCTTCCCGGCCATCATTATAGTTATGATCCAAGTCGAGATTCACAACCTCCCCAATTTGTTTTGGCCTCCTTTTCATCTCAACTGGATCAGACTTTTACTTCCCCATGTCCCAGTTATTTTATCTCTTTCCCACTCCCTTAGCGAGAGTGCTTCTTGATTTTGTCCTCTGGGCAGAATACAGCGGCCTCTCTATTTTGAGGGTTGGACGGGCCCTACTAACATCAATTATGTTTAGTTTAAGAATTTGTTGAATTTTTAGTTTGTTATGGGGTTCATCTCCCTCCCCTTTCATCTGTTCATGATTAGATTTTTATGTACCTTTATTATCATTAAATTTTTATGGTGTGGGGCGCGTTCTTGTAGGTCCCCTCTGGTGAGGATGTGGTATTATGGTGTACGGAGGATTGAATGGTGATGGACGAATTCTTGTGGTGAATGCGTCAATTGTAATGTATGAATGGGTCACGAATCTGATTAGCTACGTATAGGATAGTTAGTTAAGACCAGCCTTACCCCTCCCCTTTTTAGGCCTTGTGCCACAATTTGTATTTTATACGAATAAATCTTGAGAGAATACTCTTCGGCGTGATCCCGTTTCCGCTGTTGATCCGCCCTGGAAGGCGTAACACTACTCGGCCCTGTTTAGGGATTTCGCCTACATCAAGTGTTACATTTCGGTACGATCCCGTCACCGCGTTGATCTGCCCTGGAAGTCGTATCACTGCTCTGACTCGGCCCTGTTTAGGGACTCCACCTTCGTCAAGTGCTACACTTCGGCGCGATCCCGTCTCCGCGGCTGATCCTCCCGGGAAGTCGTATCGCTGCTCTGACTCGGCCCTGACCGAACCTTCGTACGTCTTCGACCAACCAGCTACTGCCAGCTCTACCCATCCGGCAGTCGACCATCTCCACACCCGTGTCGCAGATACAACCGAACCAACTTCCCTGAAGGAAACCAGTCTTACCGGACCCGACGCCGGTACATCACGCTTCTCCAAAGTACACTCTTTTACACTTTGGATAAATAAATTCGTGGTTTCATAAACCTCCGCCTTTGTCCTCTCATTGTCTTGGCTGTTTCTCACCTTTTCTTTGCTTGCGGTTGCGACATCCTTATCGGCCCCGCAACAAAGTATACAAATGAACAGTTTATTTGTTTTTTATTTTAGATGTGAAAGACTTGTCCTGGGCGAAGATCTATATCTGTTTATGTAAACAAGTAGTTACTACATAAGAAAATCTCGATAATAAGAATCGACCTTGACCACCGATAGATTGACAAAGATTGCATAAATAAATATATTTTCTTTTCACTATTTCTTTTTTAGAGTTTTTTTTTTGTTAGTTAATCTCGAAAAAACTGACTTTTATTCGACCAGTGGATCGAACCGATCGTCTGCAACAGGCACGCACAGTGACCATGCGCGAAAACTATTCATTTAAATTTTCTTGAGTTCAACAATTGTGTCTCATTTATTCGAATGAGAATATCAAAATTCCAAGCAGCCGCAAGAGGCTGTAGCGGACCGTGGGTTGAAGATGTGAAGATATATCAGAAGGTTAAAATTTCCTGCTAGCCGGTCCAGCTGCATGAGAATGTTGGATTTTAATGAAGTCCAAAGAAGACAAAGAAAACAAACAAGACCGACATATATATGCAAACAAATATATATTAATGACAAGTTAAACAAAGACATGGACAGTTACATAGTGTTTGTATGGAGAAATTATGTGTGTGTGTTTATGTGTTCTTAGCGCGTTCCCAGAATTTGGGGAACGCTGTATCTGTGAGAGGTCACATATTGGTGTTAGTTGAAAAGAGAGATTTACCTCACCTCCGCGCGAGGTGGCGGCCCAAGGCCTAAGTGGAAAAAGAGAGATCGAGGCGAAGGGTCAGCCAGTATTTATAGCCAGGGAAGAGAGACCCCTGTTGAAGGATTAAGGAACTGAGGAGGAGCTAACTTCGACAAGGCCAGTAAATTATTTCTAGCCCAGTGGTTGGCCTAGTATGTGCGTTCAACATCGAAATAGTTGTTCAAAATGGCACAGTATTATTGTTCAAGAATGAAACGCAAACAGAATATAGAAATATCATAAAAGCTGCAGGAACACTCATCATTAATAAATATAAGAACGGATTTACCGATTCTCAAATCACGTCAAAGATCTAACCATCATCATTCGTTCGATTCAATTCGACATATATATATGTATATATATATATATATATATATATGATTAGTACAAATATAAAATTTGTCACTTAGTTCATTGATATTATTTTCAGCATATCTACTCTAGACTTTAGTAGACGGAACCACCAGCAATCACTCCGTACATTCGTCGGGAGATATCAGCAACTGACTGTCTATGTTCTCGTTTTTCTTTCATATTGGGTTAAGAAATAATTTATGCACTTTTCATTGGTGCAAGGTGTTTTTTCTTCTTCTTTCATTGTGTGTGTATGCGCGTGCGCGCTGGAGCGTGTGCATTCACCTGCCTGCGGCCATGCGCGTATGTGCGTACATGTAGAATGTGGATATTTCTCCTTTTGGGTCGTTATATAACAGAATACAATCGTAACTGGTAAATTTCAAACGATGATAAAGTTGGCAATTAATATATATATATATATATATATATATATATATATATATATATGTGTGTGTGTGTGTGTGTGTGTGTGTGTGTGTGTGTGTGTGTGAACATTGAAGTCAACACTCAGAGGTGACAGGCTGTTTCATGCTAGACGGAATTGTTAGGCCACGATTGCGTCTAGCATGAAACAGCCTGTCGCCTCTGAGTGTTGACTTCAATGTTCACTTTTATATTTATATTTACATACGCTCTATCTCTGATATTGAGCACTTTATCCCATAAATATAGCACACCTTAAAACTGTATTTCTTCATATATATATATATATATATATATATATATTTGTGTGTGTGTGAATGAATAAAAACAAAAGGAAAAAATTAGCTGATGCGCTCCGTCCTCTGAGGGACATTATAAAGGCAAATGCTCAGAGAACGAAACGTTTCGGCTAAGATGAGTTTTCTCTTTGTCTTTATTCATATCGTCTTTTTACAGATATATTCTATATGAAATTTTACGCGCGTGCGCGCGCGCGCACACACACACACACACACATACACACACGCTCACACATATACATATTATAATGATTCTATATTATGTTCACTATAATAACATTTGAAGTAATAAAAATGCCGGATTAAAAGTAAATCCATTAATTCTTTAGAAGTATTATACAGAAAGAACTGTGTGTTACTTTAAATTCATTCGCATTTGTTGTACTCAACATGTTTTACCCGTCAGTTTAGTTGAATCTTTTTTACAAATAAATGAAAATTTTTAAATTTTACTGCCAAAATTAAAGTTATGTCAAAATCGATATATAAGCGATGTATAAGGGAACTTCTATAGGGTCTCTTCTCTCTGCCTTCACTAAAATTTCAAATAAACGAGGTGGTTAGAACTTATAATATTTAAAATAATCTTTTTATAATTTTCTGTAATTAAACGCTTTGTCCTAGGATGCTCACCGTCTAAATTAAGGTGTAGGAGCACATTTCCTGAATATTTAATAAAAGGTGTAGTTGGAATAAGAATGCCCTAGGTGTTTGTCTTTTTTTCGCTAATCAGGAAAATCAACTCAGTACATTTATTTGAAACTCAAATGTATTCCCATTCCACATAAGCTGCAGATACACGAAAATGGTTTTACTCTTTTTAATATCGACTGCAGCAATTCGCACATTCGAAAGGCTTAAACTTCTTGTCTCCAATTTGGTATTAGAAAGAAACTTAGTGATAAAATGTAGAATTAATAGGTAGAAGAGAGAGAGAGAGAGACACACAAGATTTCGCTCTTCACAAAAGAAGGCGAGAAAAGATTTGCGTACAATACATGAAGCAGGAAATCTTGACGTATTCTTCTATTCAGACTTCATATATAGCTTTCTGTCGATTTTTTTCTCTCTTTTTCTTTTCTTTGATCATGTATGTATTCAGGTATATGTATTCGAAAGAGCAGAGTATTTAAGCAAGCGTAAAAAAGAAATCACACTTCTTTTGGTTCAAACAGTGTTGAATAATGTAGAGAGAAAGGAAAAAACAACAACAAAAATAGCTTTATCAATGTAGGAAGAAACGAATGGTATACTGTGTGTAATGTCGGTGAAAACTAAAAAATGACTTATGGATATTAGAAAAATATAGGGATAACAAGAACTAATTGTGTAAGCCAAACGACGTTGCTGAAGCTTATATGAAAAAATAAACACGTAGGATTTTCTGTTACTTAAATAAGATAAAATGCAAAAATGCTCAAGAACACAGAAATATATATCCTGTTTTTCTACATTATATAAATCTTAAAACTCCTGTAATAAATTAAAAAAATAGACACACACACACACACACACACACATATATATATATATATATATATATATATATATATATATATATATATATATATATATATATATATATATATATATATATATATCCAGGTATGATAAGAATGCATAGAGTACAATCCCAACATTCGTAACATTTAATTTAAAAGAGGGCTCAATTCAAGGTAGAGCAATATTATTTATTTTAGGACATTACACCGAAAACATGTAAAAATCGCTACATAATTACACTCGTATTTCAATGCATATCAATGCAATTCATCAAGCGATCGTAAAGTTTGTGGGCTTTACTCTGATTAACCAATCAAATATGACCTACGTTAAATTTAAACTAATTGAAGAAACAAAAATTAAAAATTATTTTTTATAAATGGGTCATGACCCGTAGATTGGCAACTAGCGGCAGTCAGACATAAACATAGGGTTGCAAAAATTATACAAACCAAACAATGCAGTTTTCTAAAAATAAAACTGGGGTGGAGAGGTAATTTAACAAAATACTAAACAAGTTACATGCTTTGTGAATTTCCTACATAATTTTTTGTAGTTGATAAATAAAATAACTTCTTTAAAAAACTAGTAAATAATTTATACATATAGAATTATTTGGTAAATTAATATGCAACTGTTCAATAAAGATCCTTCACATAAGATGTTAAGAACACGAACCAATCAATGTAAAAAAAATAAAAAATAACAACCAAATACCAAATGTATATCTGTACAAGATGTTACCAATACTACCAGGAAATTAATACAAAATTATATTAAATCCAGATTAATCTTACAAATAGAAAGATAAATAATATATAGTGCAACGCGGTACAACTAAAATATAAGAAAAAGCATAATCAAATTTCAAAGTTTAACTAAATTGTAAGGTAAAAGGTAAACTATGCTTAGAATTTACTGTTAATTCTCTTCTTTGATTTAACAATGAATTTTTGTCAAGAAATCTGATGTTTTCGAATTTTTCATGTAAACACAGAAAACAGAGGCCCCATAAAGATCTACATGTCCTTGCCATTTTTTAAATTTTCCATTTCACCTTAGGAGTCTTATTACTATCTTTGAAACTCCAAAAATATTTAGAAAGTGATGTATTATTTTTGTAAGTAGTATTGGTAAAGGACAAGATATGTTGATACCCCCCCCCCAGTCTTAAAAAGAATTCATAGTACTACCAATATAGAATTTTTCAACCGTCGGATTCGTTATTGTAGAGACAGTACAAAGATAAACAAGAGATTCAGTTAAACATTTGTTTAAACAATGGACATTGGTCAGAATTCCTACAATTACATTGGCTAATATCCTTATTATTTAACTTGAAACGTATATTATGATCCAGATTATTAAATTGGTTTAAAATTTTATTATTTATTGTTTAAATTTAGAGATAAATCTGGCTCAGGGTACGACGTGTCTTGGAAGTCATTATAAAGTCACTTCTATCAACTCTAGGTTGCTGTTCATACGTCAAAGTCTCTTGAAAAGGACAAATCAAAATCCTGTATAGATTTAGTGAAACCTTTTATAATATTAATTAAATACGGATATCAGGAAATCTGATA
The DNA here is from genome assembly GCA_964036315.1 of Acanthosepion esculentum. Taxonomy (NCBI): domain Eukaryota; kingdom Metazoa; phylum Mollusca; class Cephalopoda; order Sepiida; family Sepiidae; genus Acanthosepion; species Acanthosepion esculentum. The sequence goes on along the minus strand of OZ038478.1, from coordinate 123,850,337 downwards.
TGTTATTGTCCTATCATCTCCGTAAAAATGTTTTAAATCCTATGAAAATTTCTTTGTTGCTATTTTTTTTCATAACGGCCTTCATCAGCTTCTTGTCGATCCAGATAACCTTCAAGGAATCCCGAACTGAAATATTTATTCAATCTACAGGGGAATAATTTTTTTAATTCTGCTGACCATGTCTGGGAATAATATCGTTTATGTTTTATTTCGTACTGTTTTGCTTATTGCTCGCTTAATTTTTACTGAGTCTAAGTTCACACTGCCCGGTCCAGGGATTGAACTCACAATTTCTGTGTCATCAGTTTCACTATTTCTATAGTAAGTCCAAACGTAATACATTTATATTAGGAAAATAATAGTCCTGTTGGCGAACATTATCTTAACAACGTATGATACGCAGATGACACTGTTAATGGCTGACTCAGAATAAAATCTGAAATAATTTTCGGATAAGGTAGTAAAGGCAAGCAAGAAAAAGGATTAACTATTAACTGTAAAAAAGACAAAATGCATGCGTTATCAGCGAAAAAGACGGTCCATGAGCTACTTCTTGGGGATTTTTAAAGCAAGCGGGTACGTAAATTTAGCTCTCCAGGGTTAAATAACAAGACTACGAAAAATGTGAAAAATATGAGTAGTCGCATTGGAATAGCGAAATATGCCTTCTAGAAACTAAACCGAGTATTAAGACATAGAAAAATAGGCTTTGAAACAAAAGAATGGGTGATGAATTTCTATGTAATAATTCATCTCCTATATGTAAGTTAATTCTCCTCACAGATGAAAAGAGACTTGAGTTAACAGACATGTTTTTCTACAGAAGGATTCAGAGAACGCTATTGAGAGAACATGCTTATACTAAAGAGGTTTTAAGGAAAATAAAAAATAAAGGAAACTTATGCTTACAATCAGAAAGAGACTGTTGAAATTTCTGGGCTACAACGAGGAAAGTAAGCATGTAAAATCTAACACATGCAGGTCATATTGAAAGCAAGATAAGCGGGCTAATTAGCGAGTAACCTTGAGTTTTAATGAATAGATACCAGAAAGTGTAAAAGATTGTTTAGAACAACAAAATATAAGAAGTTGTGGAGAACCATTATTTCCCATATCCGGAAATTTACGTATAAGAAGAAATACATAAAAGAAGAAGCACTATTCTGTCAGTAAGGTTTGCGTGAATTTCTGACTTATTGACAGTGCTTTTCTTCATAATTTCAATGTATTTCCATAGTAAAATAATTAGCAACGCATTATACATATGCAGACCCTATTCCGTCAAGAAAGTTGATATTAATTCCTGACTAACGCCAGTTACTTTTTTTCTTGTTTTTCAGTATCTTATAATAATCCACCAAATGTTTTTGTCTGTCTGTCATTACTTACACCACTTCCTAAGGCCACCCCATTTTCGTGGATACTAATGTAAATTAGGCATTCCGAGATCAATTCCAGTTCCATCCCATTTCGTTCACTTCACGCTAATGTCATTGAAAAAGGTACTGATACACCTTCTTCCAGCAATGGGTTTGTTGTGGATTCCTGGATGAAATCCGGTACCAATAATAACAACGGCAAGAATTAATATAGGAAAATAAATGTATTAACGTAATAATACAAACTGGTAATACAGGTTAGTAGTTCCAGGAATGCGGGTTAGTAGAAAAATATATATATAGTCTTTGGTATCGACGTATTGCTGTATGACTTCTTACTGAGTCTACGTGCTCGCTCACCGTGACTCTTGCCCGCTACGTTCGTTCGCTCGTTAGCTCTCTCTTTGTTCTTCTCTCCGGTATTCACTAGCAGTAGTATACGTATACCTTGGGTGAGTCCATTTGTGAAAAGGGGGAGAACCCCTCAACAGGGTTAAATAGCTGGAGAGACTAGGTACTCTTGTTTTGACGTGGCAACCAGTCTAAAAGGAAAACTCTGAATTCAAAACCTGCTTGGAGAGGGCTGGGCTCAGTCAGTCAATCTTAATCTAGACACACCACTGTTTCTATGGCTATACTAAATTTGGTACTCTTACGACCCTAATGGCTTATGGAATTCAATGGAATCCTGGAACATAATTTTAACATATTAGTTTTATTTTATTTTTTAATTCGAGAACGTTTTAATTTTTGCATGAGTTTCGGCGGCTTACAATATAAATACGTTAAATCTTATCTTCATCTTTTTATTTAAGCAAAGGCGAATCCAAAGCTATCGCCTTGGTGCAACAAAGTGGTTCTAAAACATTTTCTATTCATTTCCCCCTTTTGATTGATCATATTTTGATGGCTCCCTCCTAGCCGTTTACTTTAACAAACGCTCATTTTACAGTTTCCGGAACAAAATAAACAGTGGTATTTCTCCATACAAACTTCAAAACCGCTTGTTCTAAAAACCAAACCAGTTAAATTGTGACACCATTGAAAAGGCGCTACTAAATTTAAAAAAAAACTAGAAGACAGAAAAAACACTAATTTCCGATAGACTGAAGATATACTGATGACCAGACCAAAAAATAGAAATAAAAGAAGGTAATTAAATTTCTCGTCTGCCGGTGGCTTCGGTTAGGACGGATATTAAGGGATGGGATATTCTTGGAGGTCCAAGGACCTCCCGGAAAGAAATAGATAATAGAGGAATACAGACATCTGCCCACGAATTCAGTTGATTGATGTGATTAACTTTTAAAAGCAACAGGTTTCCAGAAGAAAATAGGTAAAATGAATGGTAATTAAATTTTTCGTCTGCCGAAGCGCGATAAAACTTCCCAAATCAAGGGATTGACCCCTTTTTGTCACTTGTTGGCCAAAGGGTTGACGAGAAGATAAAAAAAAGATGATAAATCCCAGATGCGAAAACGACCAGACAAAAAATCACGATAAGAAAGAATTTTGAACGATAATTAAAATTTGGCCGTTTGGACTAGACCACGCGTAGACCTTGGGGAACCGGTTTGATCAGGTGACCAAGGAGGAAAAGGGCCTTCCACGCTCCTCGGGCAGTGATGGTGAGAGGCGCTCACACAAACCAGAAAGGAGACGGATTTGACCAGGTGACCAAAAGTAGAAGGCCCAGGTATAATTCCAAGGAGGAAGGAGGGTCTCCCCCATATTTGGACATTTGCAGGGAAAGCCCTGATTGGTCGTTTGGTGAACGCTGTCATCCCCAGAGTACATTATACCCCACCCCAGCCCTTGCACAGGGGTCCATAAAAACAGAACGACATGAGAGCAGAGACGCGGCAGGGAGAGACAGAGACAGACTGCGGAGACGATACCGAACGAAGAGACGAGAACCACCGCTTCGCCTGATCTCATGTGATTTGCCTCCCAGAGGAGAAACCTCCGACTTGAAGCCGTATTCCAGACGTCTCGTTCAGAACCATAACAACAAACAGTGTGTCACAATAATCGGGAAGGGTTGATAGTTATTGCACGGAGAGTATAGGCCTGCTTAAGCCATCAATAACTATACTATCAACTTTGTATCAAGGAATTGTATATAAATCCTTTTTTTCTTTTATCCAATTTATTTATTTTTCTTTCTTGTGACTTTACTCTGACCGGACCAAACCATGTCATCGATTCCAGCCGACCATTCGGACAAAGCCAGTGTTGCAACCAATCAACACAACGTGTGGCTAGACAAGACTTGGCCCGAAATGATCAACACTACGATCAGCCGAGGGGGACGAGCTTGAATACGGAGCGGCCGAGGTAGACGCCATAAAATGAAATACACTTTTATTTTGGCAAAAATGTTCTGCACATAAACTTTACTTACATATATGCAAACTAGTAAAATAAAAGACACTTGAAAAGTATTTTATTACATAATTTTATTTTATTTTTATTTTAGACTAAAATATAGAGGACAACAGGGTTGTAACACTGTGGGCCCCTTTCATTCAACTTATGGCCCCCGAACTGAGAAAATTTTGTGACCGTTTTAACAATGACAACTGTAAAAACGTTGAGTTATACACTTAGCATGAATGTTTTTTCACCAATATGTATTCGCATGTTTAATTTTGAACTCTGTGAAACTATATTCATGTGAAGTGTGTAATTCAACATTTTCACAGATTTCATTATTAAAACGTCGCATGCGCACACATACTGAAGATTATATATATATATATATATATATATATATATATATATATATATATATATATATATATATATATATATATATATATATATATATATATAAGTATAGGATTGGTGCAGACAGAATAAAATTACAATAACCAAAAACGCTATTCTTAAAAGAGTGTTCGATACACAGTAGATCAAATATTATTTATTCAAAAATTATAACATAAACATAACTTCTAACTTCACTAGAAAAATAGCCATTTTGTTCCAACACTTCTGGTGTCTTCTCAAGTGATGGTGTTGAATGTAGAATAAAGAGTTTTATCGCATATATATATATATATATATATATATATATATATGAGTATAATGTATATATAAATATATATATATGTATATGAGTATAATGTATGTATATATATATATATATATATATGTATATATATATATATATATATTTATATATATATAACGAGCCTACATCTGTCTGTGGATGAATATATATACTCCTGAAAAATTTATTTCGGTTGAGCTCTCTGAGGAGGAAGTGTGGATTTGTAAACAGTAACTATTACGGCTAATAATGCAAGACTCTTCGGTAAATCGAATCGAGATCTCTCAGTCACTGTCTGTTTATCTAAAAATAAATACGCTTAAATTCACCTTCATCCCTACCGTGCGCCAACGGTTTAGTGGTAGGATCCCTCGACTGACGCCAATTCAGTTGGGTTTCGATCCTAGCTAGAGGCAACCGGACGTCTAGCCACACTGATGAGCTGTGATACAGCGAAACAGTCTGTGTGTGGATGACAATATATATATATATATATATATATATATGACTATAATTCAGATAAACTGTCTTAACGAAAAGAGCTCTCAATAAGTAACAGCAATGGTAAAACCAGATAATAACCACAAATAACTTCCATTTGGCATTATGCAAATTGATCACCTGACAATCGATTCATGGCATGGCATAAAACATTTAGTTATTTGCGATTTTTTTTACCTGTATAATATGAAGACCCAGCGTTTCGATTTTGAACTGAATCGCTACACAGATGATTTGTTTGTAGTGGCGAAGGTTTGTGCAGATTCAGGCACAATTTTCGGAAGATTGAATAACAGAATAAATGCCGCACAGTGTGTCGAGAAATCATCGAACAGTCTTCTTCATCTTTTGTTTAACTTTTCTTGAAGAATATCATAAGCCCTAATGCTACATGTACTTAAACATGACCCTCCCCAGCCAACACACACACACGCACGCCCACACACACACACACACACACACATATATATATATATATATATATATATATATATATATATATATATATATGAGTCGTCTGAAAAGTTCATGGGCTGACCAAGATATAAACGTTTTACTGAATTTTTCTATCAAGCTTTAGATAAGTATGACGAAGATCGGACTGTGGCTCTAGATATTTCGAAGGCGTTCAACAGGGTTTCAAATTATTTCTTTTTCTGCTGACACACAAAATATACAACGATATATAAAATAAAAATGAAAATATAAAAAATAAAAATACGGTGGGAAAGTGACTGAAGTCGAGATTTTAGTGACTTCATTGCCTTGCTTGGGGTGAAATAATTAAAAGAAATATTGAAATTTTGTTATCTTCTGACGATCTATATATACTTTTGTCATTTGCAGCGTCACCAGAAAGATAATCATGACAGTAAATGAAAGTGTTGAGTATTTTGCATATCCTACCTCTGATAACACAAGTTACATAAAGAGTATGTATTAAAAAGGTTGCGTTGATCGCGCCTAAGCTAAGATTGTTTGACTGCTGATTTTCAAGGAAAGGAGATCCTTTCCACTTGCAAGATTAACGCAATACAATTTTCCTATCCACATTAATGCTGTCTACAATGAGTAAATATCTGCAAAACAAATTTCGAACTAAATAAAAATAACAAACTTAAAGTGCTTTGCAAAGTTTAGTGAGGTTATTTAGCAGAATGTAACTACAGGGTAGTGAGTTTGAGCCTCAATTAGTGCTTTACGAAAGGAATCTTGTGCCAGACTAAGAAAAGCGAACTTCAGTACGTGTTATGTGTGCGTGGTTGTAAAAGATTCATAGAAAAGAGAAAAGAATACTGAGCTGTTATACAATATCGGTTCTCCTATATCAAAGTGAATGCTGGACAATCTTCTCACAGGTGAAGAAAAGACTTGAAGCAACAGAAATGTGGTCCTACAGAAGGATGCTGAGAATACTATGGACCGAACATGTGAGCTTATTATTAGGGAGTGACAGTTGAAATTTCCAGGGACCTTAATGAGGAAACAGGGCTTGGAAAATTTGACATTCACAGAACAGACTGGAGGCAAGAGGGTCAAAGGAAAACAATGCATAACCTACCTAACGAGCTTGAGTAAATTGATGGCAGGAAAAGGTTTAGGAGAGATAACTAAAGGACAACATTTATTAAGAACTACAAAGGATAAGAAAGTGGAGAGCCATAATCGTCAACGTCCTGAAGGGACAAGGCACATTAAAGAAGAAGAAGAAGAAGAAGAAGAAGAAGAAGAAGAAGAAGAAGAAGAAGAAGAAGAAGAAGAAGAAGAAGGTTGTGTTCGTATCGTATGCGAAAGTCACAACAGTGTATTAATATTGCCACTTGAAAGACATTATCACTCAAATTGGATTTAGTCATTCCTGACTACAAACTTCAAGAAAAAATATTATGATGAACCATAATTATATAGGAATGACAATACACTTTACTCTTAGAAATCCCCTCAGCAGTCAATATTGGGAGAATGGAGAACAGCTTTAAAAAAATAAGATAAATGAGATCGATAAGCAATCATAGAATTTTTTTTTTCCAGAAATTAGTGTTTTCCACGTTTTTGCATAACGTGCTTGAAATTATGGAGTCGTTTCATTTGAAAAACTGCCAAAAACCTCTTTTTCATTATTTCTCTTTACTTTTCCTTTTCTTTCCATATCAGTTCATTTTCCACCTTTTTTACTTTCATTTTCTCTCTTTCTTTTCTTCTTTCATGCAACTTACTCCCTCTCTTTCTCTCTCCCCCTCTCTCTCTCTCTCTTTCTCTCTCTCTCTCAATATTTTTCCTTCCTTTCTCCCAGATTGTCCGATGGATGTTGAAAAGTTCTCATCCTAACCGAGAAGCCCTTCCACAAAATAAATAAACAAATAACTGTTGTGTTTGTTTACTTGGTCAGATTTTAGTGAGTGTGTCGGGCTGAGGAATTTTCAGCACCCTTTGTTACTGCTGATTCTTTTTCGCCACTATAAAATTGTATTCCATACCATTCTGACAAAGATTTGGAGGCATTTAGCAAGTTTACATTAGTCTGGTATGAGGCTACATTAAATGGATATCTAGTGAGGAACGAATCCATGATACGGAAGTAAATTTCTGCAGGATTTGTCAGTGATGTAACGGTTATTGACGCGGAAAAAAAACAGAATAGTTGCGTTTACTTCGTACTAATGCTCTTTAGGAATGGTATGAATCAATCTCCTCTCTGGAACAAAAAATACTCACCTTTAGGTAAAATGGCGAGGAAGACGACTGGACTTTTTAGCCTTGGTAGTTTAGTCTAGGAAATAAACGACTCTGAATACAAATCCGTGGAGAAGGAAACAACTATCTTTACTAAGAACAATCATGACAATGTCGACCTGCCTTGAAAATCAGCATTCCAAATATGTGTTTGTACCGCTTCTAGAATATCAATCTCTCACCGGATCGGAAAAAATGCAGCTGTCTCGGTTACAGGGAAGGTTCATATCTGTTTTTTCCTCGTGGTTTAGAATCATTATTCCGTTACTGTAATGTACCAAATTCTTTTGATTTCTTCCTCCCTGGTTCCCTCTAAGATTGTTTCCGTAGTTAGAGTCCCCATTAACCTACATAACTCTAATGACTTTTTCGTTTCATCTGATAGTCACATCTTTTTAATGACGTATCTGTTTAATGGCACCATTACACTCGCTAATAAGTATCCGAAAATATTATGCAAAACATTTTATTTCCTGCTCGAAATATACTTGTAATCCACAAAAGGAACTTTCGTCTCATATGTTATACTTTTTTTTCCATAGGAGGGTATAAGGGACCTAACGATTAAATTCCCTTCACCAATTTTACTGGTGAAGTGAATTTAAACACCAGCCGAGACATTTTGCTTTTATTTCCCGCTTATACTCTTGGGAAAGGAATGAATACAATGTAAATAGTAGGGCGGTTAGAGGCCTTCAGTTTTGTAAGTCGGACGCCGGTTTCACAGCTCTAAAAGAATTCGCTTGCATACTGAAACCGAAACAGTATCACTTGGTGTGGTTGCGGCCCGATCCCATGTGATGTCTGTAAGAATAAAAGAAATATATATTGTTTCACGTGAAATACTCAGTAGCTAGTGCACTTTCTATATATTTTCGGCTTGACTTCTGAATTTTCTACGGTAAATTTGTGTCTAGGTTCTTACAACGCTTTATCTTTCTTAACATTGTTTCACTTTTCCCCTTCTGTACTTTCACTTTACTTCATCTGTAGAATACTTTCCACTTTTAAGTGGGGAATGATAGCAAGAGATATGTACAATGGCAACTTTCAGGACGCTTGCGATCATAGTTCTCCACAACTTCCTATCGTTTGTAGCTCTAATCAATGCTTGTACTATTACTATACATCCCATTTCATGTTCTGGAATCCAATGGAATCTGAAATCAAGCTCCTTAAGTATGCTATCCACCGTTTCCCGCTGCCCCTTTTGCTTTCAGTATAACTCACGAGTATCAAGTTCTCCAAGCCCTCTTTCCTCATTATATTTCCTTGAAATTTCAGATGTCTCTTTCTGATTCTATTTGTCCTCTTTATTTACAGTTAAAACTTCGTTCCTTACGGGCTCTATAGTGGACCGTGGGGTGAAGATGTGAAGAGATATCAGAAGGTTAAAATTTCCTGCTAGCCGGTCCAGCTACATGAGAATGTTGGATTTTAATTAAGTCCAAAGAAGACAAAGAAAAACAAACAAGACCGATATATATATGCAAACAAATATATATTAATAACGAGTTAAACAAAGACATGGACAGTTACATAGTGTTTGTGTGGAGAAATTATGTGTGTGTGTGTCGTGAGCGTTCGTACGTACGTGTATTGTTCCTAGCGTGTTCCCAGAATTTGGGAAACGCTGTACTGTGAGAGGTCACATATTGGTTTTCGTTGAAAACAGAGATTTACTCCACCTCCACGCGAGGTGGCGGCCCATGGCCGAAGTGGAAAAGAGAGATCGAGTCGAAGGGTCAGCCAGTATTTATAGCCAGGGGAGAGAGGCTCCTGTTGAAGGATTAAGAAACTGAGGAGGAGCTAACTCCGACAGCCTAACATGTAAAACATCTATCTCAGATAGGCAGACTTTTAAGGGAAAAGCGATGTGAGTTCCAATCTCGCTAGAGGTTTATACTTTATTTCCAATTCATGGTGCATCTCCGACAACCGCATACTGGCCATCTAAGAGTTTCAGGAAAAAACCAATAAAAACAATGAAGATGAAACAATACACCTCGTCTATAAATTATAAGGACATTTAACTTTAAAAAAATAGTGGATTTTTTAAAAGCATATCTACGATGCCTGGTAAGTGGTAACGGGTCATTGCAAATAATATATAATTGAATAAAATGCAGTTGTACTTTGTTTCGAATAATAAATTAGTAATTATTTGTGGCTTAATTTAATCGTTGCTGGACACGGAGAAAGGAGCTTTAATAGCAAAATTGATAAGTTTTGACTATTAATCATTGTTTAAAGCATTTTAGATATTTATCTACAATTCACTTAGACGTGCACTATAAAAGTCTGAGCACGGAAAACCTTAAGGAATTAGTCATGTTTTAGTTGTTCTTATATTTTATGGTTAGAGTTTCCGAGTTAAAAATGAATAATAACTGACAATACTTCATGCTGATATTATCCAACATAACTGTCTTGATCATCAAATATTGATTACCTGCAATCAAATATTGATCACTTGCAACCAAATATTGATTACCTACGAAAATGTTTTGCAGGAGAGACTAATTTCATTTACTTTGTAAAAAATGTTTGGTTTTAACAAAATAAAAGAATCATCGGTTTTAACAAAGTATAAAGAAATTAGCCATAATGGTGGATCACCCAGTGAGGATCGAACTCACTACTATTTTCAACAAAACTAGCTGATTTGCCATTATTAAAACCGAACTCTTCAATCCATGGAGGTAGAATGTTCCCATTCAACTTCCCTGATACTTCATATCAGTTTAATACGCACCAGACTCATTCACCTTTGTGCCGCTTGTCCCTTTCTTCCGATGAACCAGAACATGTGACTTTTCATCACTGCCAGAATCGGGGGTTGAACTCAAAACTGCCAGGAACTGCCATTGCAATTAATTTACATAAATTGTATACATTTAGTTAACATGTAATTATTAAAATTAATTAGAATTCACATTAAAACTAAAATTATAAAATCAGTGTGACCTAAGGTATCATATGAGTAGTTTTTAATTTCTACCCAGGACGTTCGTATACTTGTAAAGTCCTCAATATGCACTGCTTTTTAAATTGGCCCTTCTTGATCGTGGGTCAAGTGGATTTAACAGTAATCCAGCATGCAAGCTGGGTCAACTGAAATAGCCAACATGTGGGAGTGAAAACATGTTTTTAGATAAACAACATCGAGCAAGTTGTGATGCGGAATTAATTTTTGATGTCACAAAATCAATTTTTCAGGCTCCTAATCCATCGTTTTTCAACTTCCGTTTGGCGTGCGCAATCTATCTTGATTGGCGTGTGTGAGTCATTTTCTTAACTTCCGTTGTCGAGACACGTTTTAATTATTTCGGAAATACGACTTGTTATTTATTCTTCGAGAATAGTGAAAAGTTTTTTTTGTTTTTTTTCTGGTTAGTTTTGATTTTTACTTGTTTATTTTGATGCATATTAATCAATGTCACCAGAATGAAAATTAAAGAAAAAAATCCTTTGTTTCATATTCATGTTTTATTTTTATTTTTAATATACTGACAAATTGTCAAATAAAAAAATTAAAATTCTCTGTCTCGTTTGTTTCAGTGGTTATTTCGAGTAGTTAAGTGTTAAAACAAGGTACTGTTTGTCAGTTATTATAAGGCTCCAATGCAAGATCCTTATTAGGGAATTATGACCACTCTTCAAAACAATGATCTTAAGAGTATACAAACTTCCTCAGCCTTAAAGTGTGCTGGAGTGGTAACAGAACAAGAAAAACACATCCCCACGCATTTGTGTGTATTCGTGCGTGTAGGTACATCAGTAATTCCGTAGCCTAATTCTGAAAAAGCACATATTTCATACACCAAATATTCATTTTTCAGCATAATCCCCTTCCTTGCCAAGGCACGAGATTCTCTGTTAATTAAATAGATCGAACATTATACAGTGAAAATTTCAGATCAAAATTCAGGTAAAAATTTTGTCAGGTTACGAAATTAATTCTTATATATCTCGAAGGGAGAGTTCATATATATATATGTACTATGATCGCTCATGTCCTTGTATATATATAAACACATACATTGGAATTAGCAAAAAAACAGTTGCATAAACATACATAAAACACAATCCTTGAATAGAAATGTGGCAACATTCGAAAGTACCCAAGAAAAATAAAATTAAAATAAATATGTACTTTGGTATATTTACCGATTTCATAAAACAACTAATTCGGAAATTTGAAAACGGTAATAAAAAATTGGATAGATAGAAACTTGTCGATATTATTCAATCAAACATGTTTAGATATACACACAGGCACACATATTATGTCTATTTAATTTTTTATTGTGGTCCTCTCGAATTCTCTTATTGACTTCTTAATGATGATATTAAATTCATTAAGGAAGGCGCCGTAGTTTATTTTATTTTCACTTTTATTTTCCCAAGTACTTTCAATCTAATCCAAGATCATATTCAGGATTAAATTGCTAAGGCAAAAAAAATTCTGCCCGTCTTTATGTATCGTGGTTATTTGTCATTTCTGTCGTTTATTTTTTCCCCTCATTCCTTATTGTTTTTGTGATTTTATCTTTTCTCTCTTTTTTCTCTTTTCTTTCAATTGTAATCATTTTAACTTCCGGTTTTCCAAACGTATGTTGTTGTTAATTATGAATTTAAGCGCAATACTAGACTGACGACGACGTCTCGTCAATTTACAGTTGAGTTGGCTATATGTAACTGTAAGTTCTATGCAAACAGTTTCTTTTCTCGCGCTACTCGCTTGTGGAACTCCGTTCCGGCTCCATGCTTTCCAACCAACTTTGGTCTTCAAATTTTTTAATGCAATGTCAGTCGCTATCTACTGTCCTCCTGGTTACTCTTCCTTCGTTCCTGCTAGTTAGTAATGTTTCTCTTTTCTAATTCTTCAACACCCAGTAACCCCTTATATCTTCGTATGTTTACTGCCTTGCTTGGGGTGAACTTGCTTAAAAATGATCGGTAGTGTAAAGATGTACATATGTTTTTCTTGGCGAATGAAGATGCACTGCAGTAACATATCCAGTTCAGTACAACAGATTTTTTGTCAGTTAGATATACCCCCTAGGGGCTGAGGTACTGAGCACCTCTGTTCATGTTCAACATGCCTGTTTAATTAAGTTTGAAAGATGAGGCACCCAATATGATTGTGAATCATATTCCTGGAAACTTCCTTAATTGGACGGCCTAAATGGACAGTGTTACCTGATCTGAAGGTATTTCTAACTGGGTTCCATCTGCAAAATTATCCGCTGCTTTTATCAGAACTCGTCGCCACATTGCCTACATTTGGCTGTGATGAATGTGCCTTGTATACACTTATCAAACAGAGAATCAGTATCGGTATATTCGGTTTCGCACAGTTGTATCTCAGCGTCATTTTGTTGGCGTACTGCTCTATCACTCAATAATGATGACGACGATGATGATGATAATGATGATGTCTTGGGAAATTAAATAAGTAAAATACTTTGGAGCTTTGAGGTTCAGAAGGATCACAACCTCCAAACAAAGAAAGGGTCAAGAAGAATGTACAGCTCTGTTATCATTCTTTCTGTTCATAGAAGAGACTGAGTCACTTGGCAAGTTTCATCGAAAGATTGATTCGTGTGGTCTTAGCTGGATTCATCTGAGATACATTCAGTCGCAAATTCAATTTTCTTTCTTACTTTCTTATGCGATAACCCTGCACGAACCAATTGCCTGCTAAACTGATTGGTTTAGTCCATGATTTAAGTCACCCTTTAAACCACGCCATCTTTCTTTTCCTCTGCCAAAAAATCCATCTCTCTTCTTTTTATCGCTCTTCACTGCCAATGACCAAAGCGACCATAAACCTACGCTGTACACTTGAGCTCCCCATTAGGATTCAGTGATTCAATTTTGAAATCGTGAGCCAAGATATAAATCACTGGTACTTTCCTGCTAAGGTAAGTTCTGAAGAACGCATTTCACACTTTCGTATAACAAAATGGTGGGGATTTTTTAGAGTTCAAAGGAAAATACGTTAACAAGATGCATGCATAGGTAGAGTACTCACCGGCTCAACTTAGATGGTAGAGGAGGGGAATATTGGAACAAACTCTTGCAAGATGATCTCGTACACACACACACACACACACACACACAAATCAACTATTATAAAAAAATATGAATTAATTGTTGCATAAGGTAAAATCTATATGGTACACATGCACAATAGGCGCTACGCTAAGACACAACTTAAAAAAACGTTGGTAGTCATAGGCGTGAATAAACTTTCCATAGTTGGAAAATTCAAAAATTTAATTTATTTACATTTTTTTATTTTCATATTACAGTTTTACATGTAAAGGTGTGTGTTCATTTTCCGTGGATGTATCTCCACGTATGTGCGATTACACCACCTTGTCTGCCTTGGGAGTTCGCTTAATGTTCACCATGTGGCGGGGTAATCAGCAGTATAAAAAAAGGACATAATCTCTCTCACTTTCCTCTCTCTCTCTCCCTCTCTCTCTCTTTCTCTCTCTCAGACACACACACCGCACTTGCTCTCTCAATTGCTCTCTCAATCCTAGGATGTGGTAGCGTCAGTACATCTCGTCCCATCTGGTCAAACAATGTCCTGGACGACAAATTTAATTTCAACTAAACCACGTGGCTGTGACCGCCCCCACCCACCAAACACACACACTCACGCACACACAGAGGGGGGGGATACACACACATTTTTTAACAACATGATTTCTTCTATCCATTTTTTGTCTATCTTTACGCACGTAATTATATTTTCTCTGTTCTTGAATTAATTATAAAAATCCATTATTGTATTGAATTAATTTCTTTTGAAAGTTTTCAAAGTATTCTCGTTACAATTATCACCCGTATCCGCTACACACGATAAAATGTTCTTTATATTGGAAATTTTCGTAAAAATGGACATGTGTCTGATACACTCCTGATCAAAAATTCAAGACCACTTGAAAAAATTTTATAAGAAACTGTTTGTCATGGATACATTATAAACTTTTTCTTACTTAAGGTTACTAATTCTATAATCTAAAAGGTTATGTAGACAAAAAGTTATAATCCAATCAATTTATTCAGAAATGAACATTTTTATAAAATGAGGCGTTTTACACTTGATCAAAATTATAAGACCAGGCGCTATAAATTGTTAGATCTAGGGTAATTCCAATGTTTTTAGTTCAGTTAGAGATTAGCAATTACTGTGTAAAGGTGTCACCATGCCTAAAGCAAGCAAACTTACCGAAGTTGAGCGTGGTGCTCGAATTCTAGATTTCCATAATCAAGGTTTGTCACAGCGGGCGATCGCAGCTAAGGTAAATCGCACTAAAACTGTGATTTGCAACTTTCTAAAGGACAGTGCGAATTATGGAAACGCAAAATCTACTGGGAAGCCCCCCAAAATTTCTCCGGCGTTGAGTAAGAGAATAAGACGGGTTGTTGTGAAAGCCAGTGGACTTTCTTCTAGTCAAATTAAGGCAACCACAGATGCTGATTGCAGTCCAGTAACCATCAGATGACATTTACGACAAAAAGGCGTGGTAAATAAAAAGCACAAACAAATTCCTCGGCTGCTTCCACGTCACAAAGTGAAACATTTAAGGTTTGGTCGTGAATACCAAACATGGGGCATTGAGAAGAGGAAGAAAGTCCTGTTTTCTGATAAGAAAAAATTCAATCTAGATGGTCCTGATGTCTTCCAACGATATTGGCATAACAAAAACATGCCTCCTGAAATTTTCTCCACACATACTAGTGGTGGAGGGTCCCTAATAGTATGGGGTGCGTTTTTTTACAGAGGGGCGATGGGGCTCCAGGTGGTGCAGGGTCGTCAGACAGCGGCTGGTTATGTTAGCATGCTACAAAAAGCATCGTTGGTGACGGAGGGCCATCGTTTGTGAGGGGATGGATGGTTATTCCAACAAGATAATGCTGCAATCCACGCTGCATGCCGGACCTTGACCTTTCTACAAGAAAATGACAAGAAATGTTTATCGAAATGGCAAACAATATTCAACAAAAAATGAACTTTGTGAAGTTATCTTCAGAAGCTGGAGCAATATTCTCGCAGCTTAATGGAAACACTAATTTCTAGCATGCCCCAAAGAATTTTTGAAGTCATCAAAACCAGTGGAGGTAGAACTCATTATTAAATTTGGTTGTTGAATGTTTTCGTACACTTTTCGTAGAAATTTTGTCTCTGGTCTTATAATTTTGATCAAGTGTAAAACGCCTCATTTTATAAAAATTTCTCAATAAAATGTTCAGATTATAATTTTTTGTCTACATAACCTTTTAGATTATAAAATTAGTAACCTTAAGTAAGAAATGTTTAAAATTTTTCCATGAAAAATAGTCTTTTAAAACAATTTTTCAAGTGTTTTTTAATTTTTGATCAGGAGTGTATAAACAGATTTCATCTATTTTAGTAAATGTCATTATTCAGTTGATTGCTGTGTTATCCCATAATAAAAGAAAAAGTCACGTATAAGAGTATAAACTGCCAGGTAGTTTAGGTTACCGCTGAGTCTTTTGATCTCTAGCCGCTCCATTTTACTCTTTGGAACGAAAAGTAATCGTTTGACGCACATTTGTGTAGACGCGTTGCTATTTCTGAGTTTAATGCTTGACTTGTACGCCACAAAGATCTGTTAGAACTGTTCAGCAACCTGGACATATTTGGGAAGGACATTATAAGAATCCAGAATCTATACTGGCAGCAAGCCGCCTGTATACAGATAAAAAATGAGTTCAGCAGATATACAAAAATAGAAAGGGTTGTAAGACAAGGAGGTGCCTTCTTACCGGACTTATTCAACTTATACAGCGAGTCACTTCTGAGAGAATTAAATGTCCTATCAGGATTCATTATTGGCGGCCACAATCTTAACAACATAAGATATGCAGATGAAACAGTGTTGATATCAAGTACGGAAAGAAAACTACAAAATCTCCTAGAGAAGGCAGTGAAGGAAAGCGAGAAGAAAGGACTAAGCATAAACTGCAAGACAGAATACATGGTTATTAGCAAAAAGATGAACTCAAAATGCAAATTACAAATCGGAGATACTAAAATCAACAAAGAACAAAAATCTAAATATCTGGGAAAGAAGACGGAAAGTGAGACACTGAAATCCGAAAACGCATTGGGATAGTTAAAGATGCCTTCTAAAAGCAAAGCAGAGTATTAAGAAACTTAGAAACAAAGAAAAGAGAACTGAACTGTTATGTGATATCTATCCTCCTATATAGCAGTGAATGCTGGACAATTTCCTCAGAGATGAAGAAGAGACTTAAAGCAACAGAAATGTGGTTCTACAGAAAGATGTTGAGGATACCATGATACGAACATGTGAGCAACGACGAGGTTTTAGAGAAAATGGAAACAAAAAGGAAACTTAAACTTAGCAAGAAAAGATAATTGAAATTTCTGGGACACATAATGAGGAAGGAGGGCTTGGGAAATCTAATACCCACAGGACAGATTGAGGGCAAGAGGGACAGAGGAAAACAAGACGTATCATACTTGACGAGCTTAAGAAAATGGATGGCGGAACAAGTTTTAGGGGCCATAACGAAAGGAGAATTTAATTAGAGCTACAAAGGTGAGGAAAATGTGGAGATATATGATCGCCTACGTCCTGAGGGGCCATGGCACATAAAGAAGATCAAACTGGAAGGCAGTTTTGAATTTCGTCAAACCGAGCAATTGGCTGAAAATTATATTCTTACTGCCTTGCTATCTTCTAACGGCAACACTTTTTCTACCTATACAAATTTCTAATTTTATATTGGCGGCT
>OZ038478.1:123825363-123827863 GCA_964036315.1 Acanthosepion esculentum | reverse complement strand
ACTGTATTCCAATTCCCCACTTTGACTGTCAATCTATAGATGAACCTCCTTTTAGGACCAACATCCATCTAACACAATCGGGTAGACTGAACTCCAATGCTATGCTCGCAGCCAGTATGGTGATGACATGGTGTTATTGGGCGAAGGGCTTTATAAGCTGAAGTCAACAGCCACCTACTTGTACGTGATCAAGGCGAGCGTTCGAATTGGAGGACATCGACTGTGGTATCACCTAGAGAGGGATGACACCACCAGGACTACTTGCTCAAGATACGCTACACATGAATTAATACCTCTCCGACTTTCAGTCCAGATATATGGACTGAACTGGTCAGGAACGACTACACCCGATCAAAGGACTGGTGGCGATATTAATATTTCATGTATGGTATCCAGTATAGCGTTTCATATTTGTTCAACATATTTGTAGGCATTTGATGGCATGAAAGTAAGGTAGTAGTAGGATAACATTGGCTGTCGCAATAACTAAGCTAAACTATCCAAAAGCTAATTCCAAACGCAGTTTGTTTAATTTATGCTAACAGTTTCTTGTGACGCACTTCTCGCTTGTGGAACTCCCTTCCGGCTCCATTCTTTGCAGCCAATCTTAATCTTTAAAAATTTAAAATGCAATATCAATCTCTATCTACTGTCCTGATTACTCTTTTTGTTCTCGCACATTAATAATGTTTTTGTTTCTGATTCTTCCACACACAGTAATCCCTTGTGTCTTAGTGGCTTTACTGCCTTGCTTGGGATGAACTCGATTAAGAAAAAGATAAAATGAATAAAGAAATTAACAAAAATATATAATAATAAATTAGAACTACTATAAAAAGTATCTACAGAAATCAAAGCTATATGACGAGGAGAATATATGTTGCTGCAGTAAAACTTAGCAAACTTAGCATACGATTTTTCTTTTCATTTCTTAAATCGAGAATTGTCGACTTTTCTATTAAGTAAAACATATAAATTGTTTATTTCTCGTGTTAACCGTGGGTAGTTGAAACTACATAAATCGAATCTATATATGAGGAATCACTTTTTGTCTTTGGCATATCCGAATTGCGAGTATCACAGCAAAACGTATTTATTTATGGGTGTTATGGGATCTTACCTGTAACGACATAATGAACTCTTCCTGATACTATATAGACTGCGCCTCTCAAGAGAGAACGGAAGTGGAACGAGTCGAGACAATAGTAGTTCACTCTAAACCAGACTGACAGTCATACTAACACATTCAACTTCTTGTATTATTATTATTCTGTTTAATATATCTTTGTTATTCCTACTCTTGTGTTCGTGTTGTTCTTCCTTGGTCCTAACCTTGGACCATCACAGTGGTGCGAGGATATTGGACCATAACACTGGGATTGACCGCGGATTAAGCGAATACGCAGATAAAGAAATACTTTCTGTCTTTGGCATATTCAAATGGCACCCTTGTACTTTGATACCATTGTTAAGTAAAACTTATTTATTTCTGTATTCGAAAAAAGCAAACAATCGTCTTGCAAAGGAGAAATAACCAACTAAAACATTGAAAATAAAAAGTTAAAAAACTCAGTAATGGATATTTTGGCGTGGATGATGGTTAATATATAAGGGCTTTCAGTTCTTAAAAAGTATCACTAAAAACTATGCAATGTTTTAAGCAAAACATTGTATTTTTAAGATTCAGGTTTCATTTGTGATGATGGAATGTAAATACTTCAGCAGCACAACGTCTGCTTACAAATAGTTGCTATCCGAAATTAAGGAAGGAATTTATCAAAACTCGTGGCTTATCTCATAAGAAAATACTTATATAGCAAAAACAGTAGTAACAACAAAGCAACGACAGTAACAATTAAACCATCAATAAGCAAGTGTAATAAATTAACTAAAAAAGATTACAAGAACACAAGTTCAAATAGCTTCATGTCTCGCACTTCTCGCCTTTGGAACCCCACCCCTTTTCAAGTTTCCCTGATAGCTATAATCTCCAACTATTCAAATGTAATGTCAATCGATGTCTCCAGATGCCTTGATCTATCCCCTATCCTTCTCTTCCTTTCCTCTATCACTCCTCTTTTTAAATTTGTAGGTCTGATGAATTGGATCGTGATTACGATTGCAATGTTATAAATTATAACCATGGAATATTAGTGTTTGAGACTTTTATATTATATTCTTATTCTGTCCTGGATTCTATCCTCGTTGAAATTTAAATATATATATATATTATATTGACCACTAATATTATATATATATATATGAAGAAATATAGTCATAAAATGTGCTATATTTATGGGATAAAGTGCTCAGAGATAGAGCGTGTGTAAATATAAAAGTGAACATAGAAGTCAACACTTAGAGGCGACAGTCTGTTTCATGCTAGATGCAATCGTCAGGCCACGATTGCATCTAGCATGAAGCAGACTGTCGCCTGTAAGTGTTGACTTCTATGTTCACTTTTATATATATATATATGTGTATATATTGACCACTAATA
>OZ038478.1:123722351-123799851 GCA_964036315.1 Acanthosepion esculentum | reverse complement strand
TGCTTTGTAAATTTGGTGATATAATTGCGAGTTCAATCCCTGGTCTGGCTAGTACAAACTCAATGAAAACAGAAATAGCAATAACTATTAACAAAAAATAAAAATAATAAAAGAACAATTTACCCTTTTAAATCATAGGGTTCAATTTAAAATCCATTAAAAGTTACTTGGATCAACAGATACCTGAAGAAGGCCAGCAGACATGACAGCTGAAATGTCATAGCAATAAAGATGAGAACATTAGTCCAGCTGTAAATAAGTGTTCATCCTAGAAATAAAAATGGTCCTTATTTCTTCAATTACTAGATAAAGGAATGAATGAAACACAAATATCCTTTTCATTCACTTTCATATCAAAATGTAAAGTAGTATAACATTTTTCTTGCATTGAAAGGCTTACAAAATTATCTACATGTGAAAATGATAAATTCAGAAAAATTATATTGTGCAACATGTATCATAAACAAGTTGTTTACACACTGACTGCCTACCATGAGTTAACTTATGGTTGGGAGTTTTTATTATGACACCAACTATGAGTCATCTCATGCCTGGTATTTTCTGATACATTTTCATCTGCAAGTACCAACGTGTTTATCTGCAGTGATACTTTTAGTTTGAAAACAATGTTAAGACTTCAGTTGAAGCTATAAATCAACTCATAAAAATGTTTTATCACCTAAGTTGGCTTTGGCATTTGAAGTTGGATTTCATAATTGATCTGAAAGACAAATTTGACATATACAGTATCTCTTAAGTCTTTACAAATACCCTTGCATTCCAAAATTAAAATTTTGATTTGTTTTCTTGACACATTATATATAGCGATGTCAAAGATAGGCTGAAGCCGAAAAAGTAACACCAAAGAAATGACTGCCAAGGTAGAAAAGTATGTCTTGGAAATATGGGAGGATGTACATACTCATGCAGTGCCACCAACCTGGCAGCATTCAAAGAAAACTGAAATAATTGCCAGATACCAAATCAATCCATAAAACACCTCCAATCAATACTTAACAGTTTCTATACAATCACCAAAAGCAAGAAGGTGGTTGATGCCTACAACTTGATATGTGAATTTCAGAAACAGCAGGTGCTTTTAACATATTAGAAGAAATGGTAAAGAACCAGTAGGTAGCTCTTCAGGTGTTCAAGGAACTTTAGACATTGTAAGCTTCAGCTGATGCACATATTTTTTTCTTTGTTCAAACTTACTAAATTTCTCCAACTCTTTTAAAGAAGCAAAGGTTCCTGTTATCGTATAGATGTTACAAACCTGTTTATGGTTTTAGTTTTGATTTTTTGAGATGAGAAATTGTCAATATACCTTGGCTTAGTCGAACAATTGTTTTCATTTGAACATTATGGGTTTTATTACAGACAACTATAATAGCTTAGAGGAAAACAATAGTTCAAATAAACTGATTGAGTCCATATATGTTAATTTGTTTAGCTTTCACAAAAAGTTCCAAATTGGCCTTTGAGAACCAGAAAAACAGGTGCAGCCTAAAGATTGACTTTTTTTTTTTTTTAAATGGTACCTTGTTGCTCCAAGTTCCTTCTCAGTTGCACCATTTACTAGAGAAGGCATTGAACAAGCTCTATATTGTGGCATTGCTATCTTATCAACAGGTAACTTGACTGGAATCTTTTAGACAGCCTAAGCACATCATTAAACACTGAATGAAACTCAGTAACTACAATTTCAACAGAAGTTCAATTTTACTTGAAAGGAAAGAAAGCTCTCAAATTTCTCTGTCCAACAATGGCAGATGACCTACTTCTCAATATCAGCCATATGGTTTCAAGTCCCCTGAAAACGTTTTCAATCTTACCAAGCTCTATTGCAAATCTTTCCAATTTCATCGCTAAACTTACGTCAATCCCCAACGTATGATTAGTCACAAACATCTCAACCTACACAAGCAATGAATGGAACACACCAGTTATATACAGCACTATCTTTATCTCCCTACCTCAATCCAAACAATCATCAATGTTATTTATTGCCATCTTTCTGTATCTCCCTTCCAAACGGCTTATTTCCATCTTTAATTTCATCTTAGACACTCCTTATTTTTAAAAGGGCTCTAATCAGTAAAATGTCTTGTGCTTCTAAGGGTAATGTTTTTCTGTAAATCTAGGAACATGATTCTCAAATTCATTCTCCATGTACATTGAATGTCTTTGGAAAACTTCATGGTTGGCTCAATTTCTAGATAATGTCGAGAGCTTTCTCTCATTGAGTAATTGTCATTGAATTTGTTTTACTATACTACTAATCCATCTTTTTGATGTCCATTAAGTTGGTCCCTAAAATTGCACTTCTTAAACATTTTTCAAAGTAATATACTGAATGACAGTTTCATTGTCACTTCTATCACAAGAATAGGTAAAAAAAAAAAAAAAAAAAAAATCATAATCTCATTTTAATATGATGTTCCAGAAGTTGATATAGCTTGTCAAATGTTCTCACTAATATCTTCCATATCTTGAATTTTTGAATAATTTTGACCAACAACAGACATATTTCTCATTACTATCATCTTTCACTTCACTGACACAAATAAAATTGCAATGTATATATACTGAAAAGTTCTCAGCCAACCCACTTCCCAAAATATAACCAAATTGATTTTTTTAAAACCTTTTCATGGGTAGGCTTAGAACTTTTCAGCACCTCCTCATGCATACTTCCTTCAAGCTGTTCCACTGTTATAGAACTAAATAATGACATTCTG
This sequence comes from Acanthosepion esculentum, assembly GCA_964036315.1. Taxonomy (NCBI): domain Eukaryota; kingdom Metazoa; phylum Mollusca; class Cephalopoda; order Sepiida; family Sepiidae; genus Acanthosepion; species Acanthosepion esculentum. The sequence continues at coordinate 123,797,110 of OZ038478.1, read as the reverse complement.
CTGGTGACTCTGAAATCACAAATTCTATCATCTTCAATTTTATAACAATCAAAATGTATGCTTTGGTAGAAAAGTGTCTCCTGGAAACATCGGGCATTTATCAGGGCCCTTCTATATTGGGGTGCTAAGAAAACTATGGACAGATAACTCTCTCCAAGAGTAGTTAAGTCAATCCATAAAAAAAAACAGATACCTGACCAAAAAGGGAATTTTATAACATTTGACTATTTGAGTAGAATACAAATACAAAATAAAAACACTACTGCCAAACATTACTCCCCATAAAAATTTAAAAGTAAAAGTAAAATAGCATAGGTTTAAGCATTGCCAGCATAGTTATTCTCCAATTTGTCCATCAATAAATCAAACAAAGAAATTTAATCTATTAACTATTTATGTCATGTATAGTCAAAGCCATACAACTGCAATGATTGAAATTTTCATGTCCCACAGATAAAAAAAATTTTAAAAAAATTCTCTAAAATAGCATGAAGAAAATGCTAAAAAGTTCTTGGTTCAATCAAAATAGGATTGTCCCCACCCCTGATCAAAATTCTGTTTGGACCTTAAATTTTGGTAAGTGTGTCAGGTCAAGAAGTCTCCAGCACCCACTTGTATCATGTGAATTGTTATGTTTTGCTTTCTAAGAGAAAAGAATCAATTTTTGGCACATAAATAGAAAGCATGTTGTAATACAAATATTCTTAAGCAAAATGTGTATAGCTTGTAACATTCGACATTGTTTTTTGCATTGGCCAAATATGAAAGGTGCAAAATTATTCAATTGATTACAAAACAAAACAGACAAATTTTTGTCAAACTTCTAAAAGCAGAGAAGAAAAGAAAAACACTACAATGCAAAGATTTATGAAAATTAAATTTTCAGGTTTTAAAAGACAGAATTTTAAAAGAGTTAAAATAACAGTCATTTCAGAACAACTAAATATTTTGTTTCCTTTTCAAATTCCAAGTTATTTGAGCTACAATTGCAAATACAAACACTAACAACAAAAGAATAAAAAAAAAACTCAGTTGTGAAATGAATGGAATTGTTTCAATTTTTTTTTTTTTCGAATGAGCAATTTTTTTTCCAAATTTTAAGAAATAACAACAACAAAAAAAGAAGAAACCCACTGAAATGAGGACAACTCTCAGTCATAATTATATATACAGGATTATGACCTATGTACAATCACACATTCGTACAAATTTAGGATTAATTTTTCAAATGTTTCTTTTTACAAAATATGTTTCTTATAATTTAGAACAACATTCTCATAACATTTGATGCAGAAAAGACAAAATATGGTCAAAGTTCTAATTTTTTTTTTCCAGATGAGAAATCTAAAAATCAAAAATTAAACCAACATTACTATTTTTTTTTTAAAATAATAATTATCATTTTCATTTTAAATGATTTGTTTTTATCTTAACTCTCGGAGTAATTATTTAAAATTTGTTTTATCAACATCCAAAATGTTTAAGAATGTTATAAGCAATTATAATAAAAATCTCCAACTTTACAGTATGACAATGTTTAACCCTGATAAATTAATTTTTTTTTTTTTTTTTTTGGTTAATTAAAAATAATATCAGGGAGAAAAATTAAAAAAAGGAATAAAATGAAATGACTGACATAAAAAAAAAGATGTGTATGTGTGTGCATATATATTATATACATACATATACACACCTTTATAGATATAGTGTGTACACGTGTGATTGAACATTTGAAAATTCTGTTCAGTCTATTTTTGTCTGTTTTACATGTCTATGAAGAGAATAGCATAAAAATATAGACGTTTGTGTGTATTTTGATGTGAGAGAAAAGAAAGGAATTTAACAAGATGAATGCTTCTAAAATATAAAGAAACTGGCACAGGGAAAAAAAAAACTCAAGAGGGAGAAAAACGATAAAGAAACAAATAAGAATAAAAATAGATTAAAAAAAACTAAAATGGAAAAAGAAAAAAAATTAATGGAATTTTTTATGGAGAAATTTTTTTTTTTTTTTAAATGAGGAGTGAATTTTATCAAGATTTTTTTGTTTTGCTGTTATTTGCAGAGAGAGTTTGCTTAATTTTAATGAACAGCTTCCTCATACGGTCATAAGTGCCTGTTGATTGAGGTAAGTTTTCAAATGGTATGTGGTCTTGAATGCCAACAGAGAAATTGGCCCTTTCTGGTAAAGCAGTGAAACTTCCTTTGCTGTGCAGCACTGGTGTGCCATAGTCTCTGCCCACAGACTGGCATAAAGAGGTGTAGGCTGAAGATGATGAACCTGTATCTGAAGGGGCATGACTGCTCTCATCACTTGACAAAACAACAGGGTTGACTAATTCAGCTGGGTTTGGTTCAGCTGCCTTCACTTGACTATCAGAGCTGGGCTCACTGTCTGAGTCTTCATCTTGCAACTGTTTCTGAAGTGACCTGTACTGAGCCTCTAGGTCCTCAAGAGAATCAGAACTGAAGTAGGCATCTGACTTGGGTTGTGGCAAACACAATGGAGTCCTCCGTCGGGCAGGCTCTGGCATCGGGTTCTTAGGAGAAAACTTGAAGTCAGAACCAGATGAGGGAGGAGTCTCATTTGGCAGAGGTGGCCGGGATGGAGGAGTGTCAGATGGCAGAGGTGGAATGAAACAGCTTGTGTCTTCTATTTTAGGATTAGCCAGGTCATAGTAATCAGGAAAACTTCCTAAAATAAACAAAGACCGTAACTGAGCAACATAAAAAGAAAAAAAATGTGGCTAAAAACGTAAGAGAATTTCATTTAAAGTAAATGCACAAACTTTAGAATGAAGTGAAGACATTTTAACTAAAGGAATTTAACAAGTAAAAATAGAGCAAAATAAGTTCCCCAATGAGGATTAGAGAACAGAAATTGAAACTTGGACCTCAACAACAAATCATTTCCAATTGTGCTGGATTTTGTCCAAGAAACTACTTTTTTTTTTCTTTTCCACAAAATTAGTGGACTGGAGTTTATATAAGCAAGATGGCCAAAGACTGGCTCTTCTGGTTGAAATTCATTCTTTTACCGATTCTTTTTGTATCATGGTTGTCAAAGGCAGAATAACGAGAAAAGGAAAAAAAAGCAAACTAAATTAGAAAGTAGAAATTCTAACCTTCATTGTCATCTAAATCCATTTCACTACCTGTTTCATAATGTCGAGATTTCTTGACATTTTCATTTTTATAGCTTTCTCCTTTGCGCTTTGTAGATGACTGCAAGAAAGTAAAATACATGATAAAGCATTTTAAATTTTATATATATAAAATCTCTGTGGCAGTGCCAAAAAGTTTTTGGCTCTACCCTAAGCAACCCTTAGAGTAGGTAAATCAAATGGCACTACTTTACCATGTGAACAGGTGTCAAAGTAGTGACATGAAAATAAATTTTAAAATCCCTTAAAAATTCAGTATTTGTCTTTTGGTTCAAAGTCGAAAAAAAAAGGAATAATAATTGACTGGACATTGTAATAATAATACTTATTTTTTGCTTAAAACAATGAAAATAACATTTATTTAGACACAGTAACCGGAGAACTGTCATAATCACATTAGTCTTCTAATGTTAACATTTGAAAAATGGTATTAACCTTTACATTTTTCAATTCATGAAAAATATCTTCATTTAACATAAAAATCATTTACTGGAGGAATTTCAGAACTGCAATGAAAAATTACAAGTATATTTTTAAAAAATAGATATTCAATGTAGATTTTCTTGTGTCAAATGTGAAAGAAAATCTTTTAAATTATGCAAATACCAACTCTCAATGAAAATACCTTTTTAGTTTTATTAAGTTATTTTTAGTAAGGTTCATGATGAACTTTCAGTTTGAAAGTTGTCGTGGAACTGACAGAGAAAAAAAAAAACAAAAAAAAACAGCATACATCATTTCACCATTGATCAACCTCAAACATGCTCAAGCAAAACCAGACTACAGCTTGGCTGGAAGCAAAATCAGAAACTGATGACAGTCAGTTCTCTGCATTTCAAGAAAGCACGAGAAATATCTAACAAAGACAAGCAACAAGAAGTACTTCTAAAACTTCATGTACAAGAAAGGATTACTAAAAATGAGAGACAAAAGGAAAAAGAGTATCAAGTTACTGCTGATGAGAAACAGAGAATCATTGTCATCAAGCATGGTGTTCTTGTGAAGTCTATTAAGGATATAAAACAAGCAGTGGTTTGGAAGCATACCTAAGAGAACTTCTAAGTTGATCTTTCAGATCAACTTAGAAGTTCTCTTAGATATCAAGATTAACACCAGTGGAAGTAAATTTCAACAGGCAGCTGCTCTTTGTATCTACTTGACAACAGGAAAATCAGTTGATTCATTTCCACCTCTACAACAAAGGAAAGAACACACTCAGTGATTCTGAGTATTTAAACAACTCTAGCATTTGTGATGAAGAATCACCACCTCAGGTGATCTTCAGTTACAAGTGCCAAACCAATAGGCTGCAGTATATTATATTACTTTGGCCAAGTCATTGATATTGCATTGCCATTCAGTGCTTTGATAAAGAGCAGAAACGATTATTTCCTATGACCTTTGTCAACTGATATTGTACAAGTGGAATCAACATTTGTCTTCAAATGAAACTTTGATGTAATGCCAGTTTCAAGTGATGGCTGGATATGGAGTGTTCAGGAATATGAGCTAAATCAGAGACTTATAAAGAAATTAAGTCAGCAAATCACCATTAGGAGAGGAAGTGCAGGAGAACCATTCACAATATCCAGAAAGGTTTTCCTATCAGTTTAAATTGTTTTCTACTTGTAAAATAAATTTCTAAGTTTAATAGTCATTACTGTCCTGTTTTTGACAAATCAAAAATTACGATTTCACAAAATTTTATTACAAAAAGTATTGATATTACAGTGAAAAGTCCTCATCACAAAATTAGTAAAGTTTCAAAGTTTCAGGCATGTATCTTCACTGGACATATTTTTATGCCATGTTCAGTATGGTATACTTTTTACTTGTTTTTGCCTGACTGTCAAATTGTGCTTCTGGCTGTTTTTATGCGATATAAAACATAGGCCGTTTATGGGAGGTACAAAAAAAAAAAAAAAAAAAAGCTTCATTTCTGTTATGCCATGAAGTTTAGGAAGTTGCAAAGCATTAAGTGTTGAAATGAAACTCATATCAGTCAAATTTGCCTCTACGCGACATAATTTTATGATTCAATTTTGAGAACAATTTTCGCAATGTTTAGGCAGGTCTGATCTAAGAATTATTGATTCCATTAGCATTATCACGCTTTTACTTCAAGTCTACCTATATGACACTATATATTTGTGATTTTTAACTTGTTTGAAGCCTGCATCTTCAGTAATACATTGTTAAAATTGGCGTTTTGTCCAATATCACATTGACAAAGATTTGAACTTTGAATCATCATAACTTTGTTGCTAATTAAGCTACCAAGATACATTTACTACCATTTGTTATTGTTTAACAAGATCTTTAAGCATGTATTAAAGATTTCTAGATATATTGAAAAATAAAATTTTAGTTTAGCAGAAAAGAGAATAGCTTGAAAAATATGAATTTAACTTCTCAAAATGTAATATTCTAATTAAGAATATTTGCTATTTAAATAAGAATGTTTACAGTAAAAATGTTTTTTTTAAAAATAACTATAATTAAAGAATATGATTAAAGCTTTATTTTTTTGTTAAATCTGTAAAAGGTGATAAGAAATTGGAGCAGACATTTTGTAAAGCATAAGAATATTAATACAATACAAAAATAAAATAAAAATAACAAAAAAGGAAATAAAACATACTTGATATGAAACTAATGTATCTTTCAACTGATGCTTTTGAAGAGGAGGCATTTCATATTCCATGTGTTGCTAAAATCAAGAAAAAAAGTAGAAACTTAGGGAACATTTCTAAATAAAGGAACTAACAATGCCTGCAAGCATACAAATGGATTAAGTAAACAAAAATATTTGTATGTTTCTCAATTGTTGCAATCCACATATTCTTTCACAATTTTCAATTAGAGTCATAGAACAGCAAGTTATGCCCTTAATTAATCAATTTTTTTTTACATCAACTTGAATCCCACATTTCCACATATACAGATGTGCAAATGAACCTTACTTTGTACTATTTTCTAAATCAAATATTGGGTGTTTGCTACTTAAGTTCAAACACTAGTTAGCTGCACCCCAAGTAAATGCTTGCTTACAGGTTCTTTAAAAATAGATATTAAATACAGAGATCAATCCACACAAATAGGAAATAATTGATAAGAACATTTTGCAATGTCAACAAAAACTCATTGCCACTTTTTTTTAATATCAATGAATGCTCATTGTCAACTTTTGTAATGCTCGTTGTAGTAGAGACTTTGTAATCATAGATACAACTATAGTAATGCTGTTGAACAATACTGGTGTCAGACGCCTTCGAATAAAATGCACACTGATAATACTTGCTCAGAAAAGTAATCACCAATTAGTGATCCGAATAGTAATCTGTATAGTGATCACTTAGACACCACGCTAATTCCAATATATACATTTCCTTTACCATCATGTGATCTACTTATTCAAAATGAGATCGCCTGTGTCTGCTCTCTGGTGATCTGTGTTCAAACTCCAATGTCGGCAGCCACAATTTATTCCTACATCTAACAGTTTTAAATGGTGATCTGTGTTCAAACTCCAAATTTTATTCCTATATAACCCCCACCTGAGATGACTTCCCCTGGAGTCTATTCTACTTCAGCTTTGGTTCAATAGTTAGAAATTCTGTTGACATTCTTTTTCTTTTGCTATAAACCCTTAGTTCAACAATTTCTGATGATGTGGGTACGTGAAACAGGTCATACAGAATTTCCATTGGTACTTCTTTTCAGGAACTTTTTAAATCTGTGAATCTAAGTTTTAACTGATTATGGTATTGCTTAGGTTTCCACCTTTGTCCCTGTACCATATATTTTGCCAATCCATTTTTTTCATAATGCCATCATCCCAGAATTCCTTTCTGTGCTGATACAACTTAAAAGATACCTATCTCTAGGTTTGAAGTATCTACTTGTATTGATATTTCATGATGTTCACACCTTGCGTTCTGGTAATAACTTATTGAAAACGGACTTAATTTTCTTGGCAAACATCAACTCTGCAGGTGAAATTCCAGAAACTGTGTTCAGGTTTGGTGTTATTCTATAAACACTCAGAAATTACTGAATCATTACTTCATCTGACTCCTCTCCCTCTGACTTTTTTAGTGCCCTTTTAAATGTATCGACAAATTGTTGCACTTGTCTGTTTGATCTTGGGTGACAAGGAGGAGGAGTTGTACTATGTTCTATTGTTAATGATTTGCAAAAAAAAAATAAATTCACTGGATGTGAATTGAGTCCTGTTATCAGAAACGATAGTCAGGAACCCTGAACCTTGCAAAAATCTCATGTAGGAATTTTATTGTTACCGCAGAAGTAGGTTTCTACTTTTAATATTTCTGGCCATTTAGTGTAACTATCGGCTACCACTAGATAGTATGCTCTGTTTAACGGTCCTGCAAAGTCTATATGTATTCTAGACCATGGCATATCAGTTTTCAGCCAAGGCTTAATTTTGATAGGTGGTGACTTCGCTGCCAAAGCATAACTTCTGCGGGATTTCACTAAATTTTTGATATCCTTATCCATTTTTGGCCAGTAAGTATAACACCTCATTAAGGATTTCATTCTAGAAATTCCTGGATGTCCTCTGTGAAATTCTTTTAACATACGTCTTTGCAACAATACTGGTATCACCTGTGTGTGTGTACATAAATATATCATTACATAATGAAAATGCATTATTTCCAATAATATTTTTCCTTTAGATCTTAATTTCACCTTCATTTTCATTATAAAGTTATCTTTTTCCACCTTAATTTTTATTCCCTCCAATGTTATGGGCAGTTCTTTTACAGTATTGTATAATACATTATTAATTTCATTTTTGGCCCTTATCGCAGCAATTACTATGTCTTCAAGTGGCTGGCAGAATCTTGGTATTAGTCTAGACAATTTGTCCACATGACTTAATTTTTTGGATGGTAGAAATTCCATTTTATAATTATAATTCAATAGGATAATTCCCCAGTGCTGTATATGTGGGAACACCCTTTTTTGATCCATATATGGACAATAATGGATGATGGTCTGTCTGTAGTATAAATTCTCTACCATGTATGAATTCATGAAACTTTTTCATAGCAAATATTATGGCCAATGCTTCCTTTTCTATCTGGCTGTAGCTTCTTTCAGTTGCAATTAATGGTCTTGAGGCATGAGCTATTGGTTTAGTTGTTCCGTCCTCATATTTGCATAGTACCAGTGTTCCAATACCTGAATCACTTGCATCTGATGCAACCACAATCTTTAATTTATGGTCAAAATGAGCTAGTGACAAATCCGATGTAAAGACTTTCTTGATCTCTTCAAAAGCACCTTGACATTTATCTGACCAATTCAATTCACATCTTTCTTAATTTGTACATATTAGGTATATATGTATGATAATAGTTAGCAAACCCTAAACATGCTTGTAACTTTGTTACATTTGTTAGTGCAAGCATGTCCTTTATCACACTCACCCTTGAAGGATCCGGTCATCTAATGTTTTCATCAATAATTTGTCCTAGATATTTAAGTCTGGATATAAACAATTCACATTTTCCTTCACTAATCTTAAAAAACATTCTTTGATTCTCTCAAATACTTTCTTTACATCTTCTGCATGTTGCATTTGGGTCTTACTTTTAATAAGTACGTCACCCAAATATGCTCGAGCACAATCCAAACCAGCAAGCATGGTATCCATTAACTGCTGGAATATGCCTGGTGCTACCTTTATACCAAAAGGAAGTCAGTTGAATTTGTATAACCCTCTATGAGTGTTAATTGTTAATAATTTTGAGCATTCTTCATCCACTAGTACTTGTAGGTAAGCAACTGACAGGTCCAATTTCAAAAAAAAAAAAAAAAAAAATTTACCCCCACTCAATTTGGCAAAAGTTTCCTCTGGACTTGGTAATGGGTAGTTATGTTGTTTTAAACTTTCATTTAACCCTGTTGAAAAATTGGCACATACGCAGATTTTATTATTCCTTATTTTTAATGTAGACTGTTGGTGATCCCCTTTTGGAATAGTTCATTTTTGATATCACATCTAATTTTTCTAGTCTGTCCAATTCATTATTAATTGGATCTAAGGCCACAAAAGGTACACTCCTTTTTGGTCTTACATTCTCTTTTAACTCAAACTTAGCTTTTGCTTTCATGCATGTCCCTAGACCTTCTGAGAAAGCTTCTGGAAAACTCTTTCTCAGTTCATTTTTCAATTTTTCAGTTGCCGTATTAGTACTGGGGATAACAACATTTATCTTGTTGCAAAAAGAGTTAATTGGAAGGTCCTAGAGATCAAACAATACAATCCAGTCTGTTCCAAACAAATTAGCAGTATTCTTTAATACCACCACTTTTTTGGTTTTTCCCCACAAAAGAAACATTATAGCTGAATTCACCCAAAAAGTTCAATCTCTTTCCTGAGACTCCATGTGCAACTATCAGAAGTCAATAAACTGGGTTTACCCATTTTTCTCCATGTCTGTTCATTTATGATAGTGATATCAGATCTTATATGTAGTTGCAGTTTTATTTTTACATCATTAAACAAATTTCCTCTTTTGAGATGTCATGTTAATTTCCCTTTTAGGCTTCTTATCATTACTTCAAGTATTTATCATGCTCATATAAGTTTTATTTTTTTTCTCCATTTTTTGTATCTGCAACATGTACTTCATAGCATTTTTTGTTCTTCAAACAATCACTTTTAAAATGCTTACCTTCACAACCATGGAGCATTTGGTGGTGGTGGTGGTGGGGGGGGGGGGTTATAATGTTTTTTTTTTTCTTTTTTGTTTTTTACTGTTCTGTTAGGAAATGAAAAACGTTTGTAGTTTTTTCTCTCAGATGATCAGACACTATGTACCTGTGAATTGTCTTTTTCCTCAATCCTTGCGGTATAGAGTTTCAAATTCACCATATATTGACACTCTTCCGCTATTTTCTGGAGAGTTAATTTGGGATCCATTTCTAATTCAGCAATTATCCTGGATCTTATCACTGTGACCTTAGAAGTTAAACCCTGTACAAATATCAGGCATTTAAATAAATCAGGAGTTAATTCATTTAACTTGAACTTCACATTCTCAATTCACGACTCCTGCATAAGTGACAAAATCTTTGTCAGATTTTACTAAAACATTGTCATCGTATATTACATAATGAACTATCACCAAAGATTTTGATAGTATTAGAACAGTCATCAAAATTTCTCTCCTGGTTTTTTTGGCAAAATATAATTTACATATTTTTCATGTTCAGCAGGGGACAATTTCCTTAATAATAACCAAACTTTCTTTTCATCATTCCAGTGTGAACAATTCCTTTTGAAGATCCCTTCGTATCTTTTATAGTAAGCTGGAAAAGTTATCCATTCATCTGAACTGTACACAAATTTGCTGAGTGAATTAGCAACAGAATGAATCTGAAGTTTTTCTTTCCATCGTTTTGGTAAACAACTCAAAGAACTTCTGTTGTTGTAATATGTAATTGCTGTCCATATTGTTTTTGTTGCTGCTACATTTGAACCATGAGTTTTTAATTCTTCCATTCCACTGTACTCTGCTGAATATTTTGCAGATTCATTTTTCCTCATGTAAGTTCGAGGAATCTGTGTCACCACTTTTGCAATGTCAATGAATACTAGTCACTTTCGTAATGCTCATTGTAGTAGAGACTTTGTAATTGCAGATACAACTATAGTAACGCCGTTGAACAATACTGGTGTCAGACACCTTTGAATAACACTTGCACTAATAGTACTTGCTCTATAATACTCACTTGAAAAAGTAACCACTGAATAGTGATCCAAATAGTAATCACATTGATGACATGCTAATTCACTTTGGTAATCTATGTTCAAACTCCAGTGTTGGCAGCAACACTTTATTCCTATATAACAGAACATTAACAAAGAGAGAATATTCTTTGTTATATTAAACAAAGAGCTTCAGCATGTTAATTAGAAACCAGAGTGAACAATAGGGTTTTGATCTTCTGCAGATCTAATAATATGATTAACAACTTCTAATTCTTCTTTGATTAGAGAACAATTCTAGAATCCAGAAAGGCATCAGAAACCTATTTTCAGAGATTTTAGACCATCATTATATTAGCAACAATGAATCGTGTCTGAAGACGAGACAAGGAGTGAGATGGATAAATTGGTATCTAAATTATGCAAATATGAAAATAATACTGACATCTCATTTTAACAGATATATTTATGAAAATTACACAAAAATATCTTGAAATATTAAAGAGTAAATTTATTCAATAAAATCGGTATTGGCTTCAACCATGGCCTCCAGATGACTTCAGAATCTCCTGCAACTCTTCTGGACGGTCTCTATGTTTAAGTTGGTGAATGCTGTCATAATCCTTGCCTTCAGTTCATCTTTGGTGTTACAAGGAGTTTTGTTGGTCTTTCATTCAACTGTGCGCCAGGGATTGCAGTCTAGGAAATTAGGTGGCCAGATGTAAGGGGTGATGTGGTTGCAGAAATTGTCTGACAGTCATGACTGGATTCTCCTGTGTAGCATGGTGCAGAGTCCCATTGTCAGACACAGGGCCTACCAGCAGCCACCCTCTTGAATCAGGCAGCATTACCTTCTCAAGGCCCTTGACATAGATCTCAGTGTCATGTCTGAAGCCCTCGTCAACAAATTTGGGAGTTTTTATCAGAATGATCAAAGTGAGTTTTCCAGGCTGCCATACCTTTGTAATCACTATTAGACTCATCCAACTCTTTCTTAATCCTCTGCACTGTCCTCAGATTGACACCAAAACATTATGAAATGTTCATATTGGAGCTTCCAGCGCAAATGCCAAGCAATACAGCATGCGGTTTCCAAATTTCTGGTAGAGTGAATTACATCATGATGCTCTTTTTCTCACTGATACTACCCAACTGATCCTACTATACTGTGAAATTGACAAAATCAAAAATAAAACATGCATATGCAAAATTAAAAATATAAAATGGTGACAATTTACCCATCGCACCCTGTAGGTGAGCATTCCAACATCAACTTTTGTATTGAAAAAAGTCGATCATTTATTTATTTTATTAACTGCAGAGCAAACAAGATTATTTGTTATCTGTAATGAACCTGCAGCCAGTGGGAATTATTCAGATCTGAATCATAACAAAAAAAAAAACAGCAGTTCCAAAGAGTTTAATGGAAAGAACAAATGCCTTAATGGAGGGATAATCATTTGAAAATAATCAACTATTGGCATTTTATTTTTATAGCAAGTCCAAGATTTAGTCAAAGAAAATACATCAAGACAGGGAAAGTTCTTTCATATAAAATATGAGAAAAAAAAAAAAAAAAAAAAGAAAAAGCAATTCAAACTTACATCATATATTTCTTGAGGCAATGGTACAGTAAATCCAGGATATTCAATAATGAGAGAAGGATCAATTTCAGCTGTAGACAATAAAAGAAAAGTTTAAAAAAAATAAAATATCCAAGAACAAATTCTATTGGTGATCTTAATTTGAGAACCATAAACAAGGCAGTGAAACAAGATTGAGTAAAATATTTGTATATCATATACTTAAATGTAACCCTAAGCATGCAAGTTATGGACATCAATTGAAGGTTTAAGAGGTTGGATTTTAAAATAGTAGAATCAAAATTTTATTCCCTTTTTTTTCATATATTCTTTTTACAATTGGCTTTTGATAGGAGTATAGTGTAACAGATGTTAATTATTTTACAGCTTAAACTATAGGCAAACTGTTAAAATAAGTTAAAATGGTTACTATTTCAAACTCACATTTGTCTTTTTTTTTAGTTTTTGTGAGAGAAAATAACAATAGTTGGTTGATCCAAATAATAAAAAATTCAGGGTTGTAATTCCAAGTGTCATGAATGAGTCTCGCAAGCCTAAAGTAAAAAATTCAAAGACTCCCAGTCAGCCAAACTAGTGTTCTTTTATTGGGATAACAAAGGTTGATTGGTAGAGACCAGTAGGAAAGTACAAACAATTAACATATTTCAAAGCCTACTAAAGGCAACCAATCTCTTTTCTGATTTTCTTTTTCAACAGATAGCACAGGAGACAAATTCATTTTTGAGGTAAGACTATTTTCTCCTTTGTCACTACATTTTTATTCACTTTTTCATCTGCAGTGGTTCCTAACAGGATTAATGTCTCCAGACTGTAGGCTGATGATAATAATCCAAAGACGGTGATGATTCCTTCCTCAAAATATACAAACTCTTATCAAAGGTATACAACTCTTCATTAAAAAAGCAAACTATGAAAACACTGATTATAAACAATTAAAATCTATTCACTACATATCTATGTAGCAAATGTAGAAATAAAAAAAATTATTTATCTAACACGTTATTTTTATTTGTATTTTAAAACTAAGATAAATCAAAAACACAAGCTTACCATCTCCAGAAACAGTTGGTTCCAATTCACCTTCCTCGAGGGTTTCACCTGTTACACTAATCTCTGATGAAGGAAAACAAACATTTTTAATTAGTTTCACACTACTTTTTGTTATGCCATTTTTGTTTATCACTCCCTATTTATTTTTCAGTAATCTTTCCATTATTTTTCTTGATTTTAGTAACACATGGAATGTGATATGCCCCCACTTCAAAAATATCAATACTTCTATAAAATGTGTTCCAAACAGAAAAATAATTTCATAAATCACTATTTAACAAGAACTTTGTATGAGATGACCAAGTTATCTTATTCTCATTGCCCCCCCCCCACCAAAATGAATGCCGAGTACCCTGGTTAAGGTCAGCCAAAACGGGTCAGAAACCCAATTTTTTTTTTAAAGCCACTAAGATGCAAGGGGTTACAAGAGTGTGAAAGGATATGAGAAAAAACAAACAAACTATATTAAGGAGAGAGAACAATAAAAGAACAGGAATTAAAAAGACAGAAGTTAATGTAGCACACAATGTCTAACAATACATTTACAGTAGCAGTTTCAAGTCATTTATAAACTAGACTCCCATAGTCTTGGTGCCAATCACATTACCATTCATATAGTTTAATCAAGCAAGAAAATATGAGCAGAAGATGAGTTAACATTTAATAAAAACTATTTATTCTGGTTACTAAACGTTAGTAGAAACAGCAACTACTCATTTACTAGGCACTTGATTGGTTAAAATGATTTTTCAATAAAAACTTCCTGAATTCCTATTTCTTACAAAGAAGTAAATGAGATATACTTTTACTTACAACAAATAGACATACGAGGGAAAGAATACAAACTGTTTTAGTCTATATTCTTGTTTACATAGGTTTCTGCTTGCATGTTCTATGTAATTTAATATTTCATTCAGTAAGTTTCAACAAGATTGGGAGGAACTGAAATAAAGATTCTACTCTAAAAAATAATCGACTTATCCATGTCATTCCACACTGATAGAGTGAGAAAAAAAAAAGAAACAAAAAAAATGGTGCATAGCCAAGTCATAATAAAAAAAAATGCCAACTTCAATATTTGAGGATTGAAAAATAGAGAAAGAGAAACTCGAGTTGAAGATTCTTCAGCACTCACTCTACACAAGAAATTGTAACCAATATCAAAAGTAAAACAAGTTCAGTTGTGGATAGAGTGACAAACTGATTGCAAATGGGTTTTCAAATACAGAAAGTCAAAATTACAGAATTATGAATACTTACGTCTTCCATGTTTGTCAAACATGCTCATTCCAGAAGCAGTTTTAGTTTTTGCTTCTTCTAACCATCCAGGAGGGTAACCATAGAGACGCATACGATAGATGTACATTGGAACAGAAGCAGAATTCAAACCCAAAGCTTCTCTAAGAGAGTCACTAAAATTGAACAGAAAGAAGCAGGGCTTTACAATAACTGTCATGAACACATTGCACTGTAGAACTTAGAAGTACAAGAATTGTGAGTCACAGGAATGATGATAAAGTTTTAGAAAGCGGCCCTTATTCTAAATCTAGAATTAAAGAAAGCAATGAGATAAAAAGAAGATTTAAAATATATACATAATTAATTCTGTAATTCTGAGAAAAAGTTCTTTGCACAATTTGATTTTGTTACTGCTTGTTCAATATACAGCATCCTATAAAGAACAAAAGGTCTTTTTCTTTGAACTTTATTCAATCACTGGCTGATGAATAAAACCGCTCAAAGGACAACGTTGACATTTTTATAAGTTATTCCCCTTGATTTTGTACAGTATTTTCATTCAATATAACTAAAAGGTACACTTGATACGAGAACGATTCAAAAGCTGTTCAATAAATACGTTTATATTTTTTTATATTTCGAAAATAATGTCCTAATCCAGTGATAGAGCATCATACAGTTTAGCATTAATATAATGATGTTGGAAATGAATCTAGAAACACTGACATATAGGGAAGTTTTCAAAATAAGAGCACAATAGTACAGAAGTGATTGTCACTGAGAAAAAACTCAGTGTAAAAAGGTGATGAAAGGATTTTTTTTTTCCTTAAAAGTAGTATTTCAATTAGCACAAAATCAGAATATTAGTTTTGGAAATTAGGTTATCCAAAATCTTTTTAGCATCTCATGCTCACAAGTTACATTTTATTATGCAAGTCAATAAATTTTAGATTAACAAATGTTGGTAAAATTACAAGTGTTGGCAGGAATGTTTTGAGATATGGCAAAACATCTTGACATTTGACCAGTGTGAGACACTGACAGGAACACAGAAAAATCATATACATATTTAGACAAACCAGCACGAGAGAGAGAGATACTATACATTTGAGAATCCATTCATCTGGTGAATACGGTTATAGTTAGCATACAAAGAAAAAAATTTCCTAAATTTCCTCTCCAGTCATATTAAGTTTTTTATCACAGTATTTTTTATGTCATGAAATAAAAGGTCCCTTGGTTGATAAGAAATAAGAATCATTATATTTTTCTGTATCATGTTTAAAATGTTATTCCAGTAAAGTCTAAATCTGGATTCACAATTTTGTCTAGTTCTTTCTTTAGCCCTTAGTTTTTTTCATAAATATGATGGATTTTTCATAAGATACCTACCAGCAACTATGTAACCAGAGATATTAAGAAAAAATGAGAGAAAATTTACAACATTACAAACTGACTGATGCTTACCTAATTGTACCTGGTTTAAAGGTAGCAAATCGATGGTCAGTATCAGCATGGTAACGGGAATTTCTGAAACACAAATTAATCAATCAATTATAAGTAAAAAAAAAAATGAACTGAAGCATGGGACATGTATTCAACAAAACAAACTTGTTTAAACACAGCTCATCACCTATCTTATATCTTGAACACTGAGATATTTGCTCTTTTGAGCTGTAAATGTTCAAGGTTTTACAATCAAATCATGACTTGTAAGACAACTCACCAATTATTTCATCATCCATCTTACAAAATGCTGAGCCATTTTTAAAAGAAAAACAAAAAAGAGTCTTCAATTTCTACTCAAGAATAGTTCACATAGTTAAGCTTACTTTAACCATTTCCTTCGTTACAAGTGTGCTTATGCTAACTAATGCCTACAAGTAACATAACTTCAATATCCAATTATTTGAGCCAATCATGTTCCAGTTAGAAAAAAGCAAATTTGTAACTAAATTCAGCATACATTTGAGGAAAAGTGAAAAATGTATCAATCATGACATTGTAACAAAGATAAATAATCCAGATCAGTGTAATAAAGACTACATGATAAAATTACCACTCTTCAACTTTTGGTTGTTTTTTGCTTGATAGACATTCATAACCAAAAGAATAATTCTTGTAAGAATAAAACAAGGCTTTACTCAAGTGAGAGGCCACTTTCTATCAATAATAATTTCAACTTTGAGGATAAATTGTACTATGAAGAGGGAAGACAAGAATTTGTTCTGAGGTTAAAAAAAGAAAAAAGCTGTTATATATTATAAAGTCTTTTGTAAATGGTACGTGATTAGTGACCTTGTGAAAGTGCCATTTTACTAAATACTAATACTTACTTCTGAGGACCACCACTTTGGGAATTCTGCATGAAATTTTGTCGATTCATGCGTATACGGGAATAATCTTTCTTCTCTTTGCATTCATTCATCACGTGATCACCTCCACAGTTGAAACACTGAGGCTTTCTCCTAGAAGTAACAAAAAGAAATAGAATTGTAATGAAAACAATGAGTGAGCAAAGAATATCAAAAGTAGCATCATTTTCAACCAGCAAGAATTATTTATTTTTAAATTTTGCTTTCAAGTTATATAATTTATAAGTAACAGGTAAAGAGATGAGTTTTGCCATTAATGCTGGAGCCATTTAAATTTTTCTATCATTGTTTTCAGAGACAGTCTCCTGCCTTCCACAAGTGTTGAATTCATCCAGTAGAAGCTATTTCAAACTAAAGTTTCACATTTTTTTTTTTTTTTTTATACTCGAGTTCACCCCAAACAAGGCAGTAAAGACACTGAGTCACAAGAGGTTACTGGGTGTGGAAGAGTTAGAAACAGCAACACTGTTAGGGAGCAAGAACAGAGGGAGAGTAATTAGGACAGTAAATAACAATTGATATTGCATTTAAATTTTTGCAGATTAAAGTTGGCTGGAAAGCATGGAGTGAGAAGTGCAAGAAAAAAAAAAACTGTTAGCATAGAATTTATGGTTACATCTAGCCAGTTCAATTGTAAATTGGTGAGACCTTGTCACCAATCTAGTACTGTGCTTAAGTTCCAAGAGCCTAGGCACCATAACGAAGAGCTCATCCAAACAATTAACATGAGAGTATTTATAGAAAAGACAAAGGGATGCAACCTTACAGCAACAAAAAAAAAAAAGTGAAGTCTATATGCCAGATCAGGAACCAATAATATTACTGATTCTACTTTAGATTCTATCAAGGAAATCTAGATAAATAGATGGTGCACCAAACCATATGATCTACATAAATATTTGGCACCCAAATAAAGAACTTACTTATAGTAGAAATCATTTCCAACCAGATTAATTATAGATCTGAAAAAGGCTGGAGAATACATTGGTTAAAATGTAATGATAAAAAAATAACGTAATCAAACATTACAAGGATGAGAATATTAGCCAGAACAGTTAGTGGATTACAGTAATGAATTATGTGCTTTAAACAAAACATCATTTACTAAACTGACATTATCACAATGTACCTGCATATCATGCCATCAATGGAAACATGAATTATATCAATATCCAATTATCATATTTTCCCTGCAGTAGGTTGCCATTTCTTTCTGTGGTAGACCAGTTGCCATCCAAGGCTATAGAACCCAGTATGTCCTGCTATTTACCCATAGCTGGGGGTGAGGAGAAGAGGATTCATACCTTTCCCAAGGGTATTAGCATGTAAGTGAATGTAACTGGAATTTGAGCTCAGCTATCCGATTCCTCAATTCAAGCCACTATCCATTACTCCACCGTGCCTCCTTGGATCGTGTGTGTGTGTGTGTGTATATATATATATCTCACACACACACACTTGAGGTCTGGCAGTGATCTCTTGTCCCAAAAGACACTCAAATTTATATTCACGTTGTCAATTTCATTCTTATTAATAACTTTACATTTATAAAAAAATAACATTAAATTTATTGAATTGATATTTTTAAAATGTAGTGTTTGGAACTGACTGATTTTGATAATGTTATTATTATAGTAGCTTATTCAGTATACGTTACCTTCCATAATCTTTAATGTTTTTTATTATTATTTTCCTCGCAGAAAAAAGTATGTGAGCTTACCTCTCAGGCCTGGAACCCTTTGGTTTGTCTCCTTCTTCATCTACTTCTATAGGAATCGGATCAAAAAACACTTGCTCATATCTACTAGAATTAAGGAAACCTAGCTTAACAATTACTGACACTCAAAATTGGCTTTGCAATACATGCATTAATATGAAATCTCTACCAATCAAGTCTTATGGCATAAATATGCTTCAAAATCATGAATGAATTGTCAAATATTTTTCTTATCACATTTCCCACTGTAGGGCTGTCAGGGCACATGTACTACAGCTACATCAATGGATGTGTCTAAGGCAAAAATAGACTGATGGAACACATGCTGCTTTAAACTGTCCTTCTCCTAGATTGGTTGCCCCTACCAAGGCTAAAAGGACCCAATCTGCCCTGTTATTTCAATTATAACTAGAAGAGTTACACTATCATTTGTAAACAGTGGAAAACAAACCAGATATCAAAGAATATGAAATGAAAGACTGCTTTATTAATTGCATTTAATTCTCACTACTTTTTATGCAAAGTGATGATTCCATAATAGACTGATAATTAAGGATACTTGGGTATGTCCCAACTGTGTGTCAGTGATGGATTCAGGTCTACCAAAGGCCAACCAGTAGTGTCTACTTGGAAATCGATATAGAAATGAGATGTACCAATGATCTGAAAAAACAAATACATAAAAGTATATATATAGATTCAAAACCACATTAGTTGGTTTAGATAATTATTAATATTAACTGTGATGGTAATAGCTTATTACTGCTACTCTGAGCATGTAAAGCAGATACGAGAGAATAGTTTACCTGCTCTACAACTATTATGACATTCAAGTGATGAGACATTTTTGTCTCAGTATCTGATGATAGATTTTTCCACTGTTTTCAATGGAAAAGTGGGTTCATGCCTTAAGGAAGTAAGCATAAGCTGGTTTGGATGAAATTTGAAACAATCTATTATTCTGAAAGTTAACAAATCAACACACCTGTTGGATATCTGAGATTGAGATAATTAAAATGGATTGAGAATCTAAAACAAAATGAAATAAGTCAATAATGTCAGAGTTTGAAAGATTTTTAGGTTTAATGGCAGAATAAATGAAACACTAATATTATCATCAGAACCTAGAAAAATATAAAAAGGGATACCATAAAGTTCGATCAGACCAAAAAGGAATTAAAAAAAAAAAAAAAAAAAAAATTTGTTCAGACCAAGAACTTTTCAGCAACCCTTCACACACAATATATATATATATATATATATATATATATATACATACACACACACATATTACACACATATATATAATTACACACACACACACACACACACACACATATATATATAATTACACACACACATACACATATATATATAATTACACACACACATACACATATAATTACACACACACATACACATATAATTACACACACACATACACATATAATTACACACACACATACACATATAATTACACACACACATACACATATATATATAATTACACACACACACACACACACACGAGGGACATGGTCTTATACTCTTGTGGTTATATGAACTTCACCCAAAAACATGATCACTTAAGATTGCATACTAACATATAAATAGATTATTTGAATAATAATGAAATAAAATAAGATTTTAGCTCTTTTTCACAGACATTTTAACTATGACTACTTGAGTGAGAAGATGAAGTGACACAAGGAAACAAAATAGATAAGGTCATATCCCATAAATTAAAGAATGTTTGTGCAAAACTAAAATATAATTGATAGTAAAGTAAAGATAATTTAGGCTACTTACAGCATGGTTTGTCCACATGGTATGGTTTCTTTGCTCTGCATTTAAGTCATCATTTAAGTCCACACATGTCAATGTTGAGGCCTGAAATAAAGCAAAAAAAAAAAATACATATAAAACAATAACATGAAAAATGAAAAGCTTTGCTCTCTAATTTTAACCCTCACAAAATCAACTGACTAGTGGAGCTATCACTCAAGAAATCATGAAATTTAAATAAAAAAAAATTAAGAATTATTTTGGTAAATTCTTTTTTAAATCATGCCAGTGAATAAAGATACCAGTAGAATATCATAAAAAAAGAATTCACTAGCCAGGAATTATCTGATAAGTCACTTGAACTTTTGATTTATTGAATATTATAACTCCTGTTACTTATTGAGCACTTTTTGGCAGTAGTTCTGCTAGCCTGGCAAACATTACATTTTGTGTGTGTGTGTGTGTGTGTGTGTGTGTGTGTAATACATATATGTACACACAAACACACCAGTGGAGGATTACAAGTTGGGGGAAGCAGAAAACTGACCCTTCCCTGTTCTTTTGTTTAGGGCTAATTATGTTATTTATAATCATGACTTTCAGTTTGCTTATTTTATTTATATATTTTAAATTATTTCATTCATTTTGGTCTGAAGATTACTTGAGGCACAGTTATAATGCAATGTTGATTCCTATGTTCACATTCACTCTATTATCTGCTAATGCTCTATCTGTTATTGTGCACTCTCTATCCAGTGGCATTGTGTGTGTGTGTATATAATGTCCAAATAAAGACAAAGAACAGGTTTAGAATCCACAGTTCTCTAGCATTTATTTTTTAAGAGTGCTTGATACAACATATAGCATAATATAATATTTTTATTCCAAAAATATTTTACATTGCAACATGGAAATTTCTATGTTTCGGAACTCATATCTATTCCATTTTCAAGCAATGTTGGGTAACTTTTGATGAAAATGATTTACTTTTGAAAACAGAAATTTTATTTTATTTAAGAGTTAAGGAGGAGAGAGGAACAAGATTTCAAAATTTTTATGGGTTTGTCTTTGACCAATGAAAAGACAGGTCAAAGTTAAAGCTGAAAAGTGTAACAATGTGGGTTTGGGTGGGTGTGTGTGTGTTATTCAGACTTGTCTGGATGAACTGTCGTTTGTAGACACGTCACCAATTTACATCCGATTAAGAATATAAATTTTAATTACAAAGAGATGCGTCTCCAGCAAAAGGTTAATTTTAGGATTTTATTTTTTTAGAATTATTATTGTTTATACTTTAGAAGTAGCTTAAAGGGACTTCTAAGAGTATGACTAAATCAATTTTATATATTATTTTCATACTAAAATACTATACTTATTTTATTTAATGGACCAAAGGATAATAAAATAATGGATATATAATTGTAACATAGATTTTTTTTTTAAGAAAAATTCTATTAGCAATATTTTAACAAACATTGTACAGTGCCTGCATATTACGGTAAGTTCATTTTGTTGATTTAATAGATCATTAATTTTAGGAAACTTAATATGTAGCTTTTCATGTAGACACAGGGGGCATGGATCATTTAATGACTTACAAATTCTATTTTTTGGGGGTTTTTTTCCCCCCTTTCCTTTAAATACCAGAAATATTTTGAGAGTGATGTTTGGTTTCAGTACCCACTGTTATTAAAAGAAGAAATATGTTTCCATCATCTTTTTTTTTTTTAAAGGGTTTTGTGCTTCCAATATAAAATTTCTAAACATCTAGGTTTTCAATCGATGAAAAGGTGCATTGGTAAACAATAGATTCAGTAAGACATTTATTTTCCAATGGACAATTTATGGTTTGGTTTGGGTTTAACGACCCATCAACCATTATTATGGTCATTTAGGGGTCAGTTTTTGAATTTTGGGATCACACTTTTTTAATTTAGCTTATTTGTTTTGAAGTTGATGCACGTGTTAGAATGCTTGTATGCATTAGATTGGTTGTACACATTTTTATTCTGGAATTAGCATGATGGTTTCACTGGCAATTGATGCACTTACAGTTTTTTTGGCAGTCTATATGTACGTCTTGTTCTCCACATCTCCCACATACTGGTAGACGTGTACAACGGTCCTGGTGGTGTTCATATCTTTGACATTTAAAACATTTCAAGGGGTTCGGGATGTACTGCTCTATTTTTTCTATATTATAGCCAATTTTTAGTTCCTTTGGTGTGGTGGGTGTATTGAAGGTCATGATGTAGATATTTGTTTCTTTTATTTTTCATTCAATTTTAGTTGTGATTCTCTTCACTTCTGTTACTCCCTGGTTTTTTAATTCTTTTTTTTTATTTCTTCGATTGAGCATAAAGTTAATTCTCTACTGCATATCACACCTTTAGAAAAATTTAACCTTTCATGAGGGTAGGCTTTAACTTTCAGGTTATGAAACTGGTTCATTTTTAGTAGAGAATTTGCATATTTTTGGTTTTCTATTTTAACAAGCAATGTTCCATTTCTCAGTTTTTTAACCATTTTGGCAGTAATGTTTTGGGTTTTGAATCAGGAAAGGTGACAGTGTACTTAGGGGAGTTTTCTCAATTGATTCTAATACAATAAATCAGGGAAATGTTTCCTTATAATAGTTTTCATCCTCGGAGTCTAAATCCTTATGTAGTCTCTTGGAGTTTTTCCTGGTAGCCATTTATTGTTTTAATTTTCTTCATTATCCATGCTCCCCACCCACTTCGGAGTCCAGTGTTGGGTAGCAGCCAGGGGGGAAACCTATTCGCACTGGCACTACAGGGCTACATGGATAGTATACTCATATATGGGAAAGGTCTCGAGCACCCGTATGTCTTTAGTTTCACTGACCAAGTCCAGAGGCACTTCAGGTAGTATACAGCCATGTCATGATCGTTTGTTCCCACACTGATTAATGCTAAGCCACCGCTTTCCATCACATTTTAGGGGTAAGGTGTTAGTATATTTAGTGTAGGGTTTGGGACTGGGAAAGTTAATTGTAAGTTGTAGTTGTTTTGGGATGGGTTAGATGCGATGGGGCATGACATGACTAGCCGATTGATCGGATCGGGCCTCTCCGACCGCCCGTCTAGCCCAGGTAAGGGCCGAAGTGGTGTGTTGCAGGGTCGTGACCACTTTATACCTGGGTCATGACCTACTCAACCACCAGGACCCCGTCCCCAGGCATCACGAGTCGCCAGCCACTGCCAACAGGTGGCCCCATTGAGAGACTTTTACCCTCTGCAGGGGGGCAGTTGACGTATTCTAATGCCCTGCCAACAGGGCAGACAATTTATGGGATTTCTACAATTACATAATATATTATCAATATTATTGTTTTTGTTTTGGAATTACTATTATATTGAAAGAAAAAAAAAAAAAAAAAATGTATGTGTGTGTGTATATGCATACATAGTACTGTCGTTCTTTATTAAGTTACGTTATTTGATTGCTGATTTACACTTTTATAACTAAGCAATCCCTTAATGCATGTGAAACTGAAATGTGAAAGTCGCCCATCAAGACAAGAACCTTTTTTATAGACTTATTCTTTCTTAATTGTCAATCAAATACTTACACTTGGTTTTGAAAGTAAAATTTAGTACACTAGTTCTTTTAATCATATAGTAATGAGCTGGTATTATCTTGAAAGTGAGATACTCTTTGTTAGTCCTGTTAACCAATTGGTAAATTTGCTAGTTATTAAAGTATCAGATAAAAACACAAATTATCAGTCACCACAGAAAGTAAAATCATGCCAAAAATAACAATTGACTGAAGAAAAAAAGAAATCTATAAAATATGTTTACACAATTTGGTACATGACCATATAATAAAAGAAAAAAAAATTACTATTAAACTTCAAAATTATAAGCCGACTTAAATCCTGACTTAATTTTTTAATAAAAACAATATGGCTTAATTATAGTAATATTAAATGTTTTAAAAGTACTGTTTTTCAAAAGAATTTATTTCCACTTCAAGTGGAAATAAATTGCTTTTTAAATTTTTACAATATATTCAAAAAATAATTATTACAGAAGCTCAGCAAATTTGACAACTTACTGAGAATTAAATGTGCAATTTGCTATACCAATGAGAAAAACTGACTTTGTGAAAAGACATTTAAAAAATAATACAACAATGCAAATAATGAAATATGTGGAAGTAGAACTATGATTTAAATGATCATTTTCTGTACCCCCCCCCAAATGTACAATTGAGGGCAGCAATTTCAAAGATAGAAATATAGACCCTGCAATCCAAGGTCACATGCTGTTTCAAGCTAGCTTCAATGAAATTGCAAATTGTGCACACTGATTGTCTAAGTATTGAGAAACTTCTTCAATATGAACCCCTAGACTTATCTGACAATATGACAGCAAATAATTTATATAGAAGTTCTATTTATTTTAATCTTCAAAAAGATGTTGATAATATAGCTTGCTGTTTTTATTCACTTATTTTGGATGTTGTGCAAATGAAACATTAACTGGCATTTTGTATCTCATTAATGTTAATATTTACAAAAAATTTTTAAGCTTTAATTTAAAGACTTTTTGTATGAACAATTTTCAGAATTTAATTTAGTTGAAAAATATACAAAGTCTCCCCAAATTTAAAATGGACAGCCAAAAGGCATGCTTTAAGAGGCTAAAATAAAAATTATATTGATTTATAACAAATTCAACAATGAAATGTCTGTTCATTCAAAAGTAAATTCATATTAAGTCAATGAAGATAACAGCCATCAAATGTTGACTTGCTTATCCTCAGTTTTTTTTTCTATACTGCTTATAACAAGAATAGATTTCCTTTTTATTATGAAATCAATTGCAGCATTGCTGATTAGATGTGGTGAAGACATTGTATTAAAGGCAATGAAATCTCTAATTTAGTATGCCAAGTGCATTTGGAGAAAAAGTTTATCAAGAGTTAAACAAAAAATACAAAGCAGCCAAGTGGCAATTTATACAAAGAGTAAGCACACTCTTTTTACCATATACAATGATAGGCAGCAGGTACAAGCCCAGAGAGTAATACATATGTACATAAAATAGCAAGGAGAAGAAGAAAAATAGAAGCTAGTAGAGTACAAATAGTTAAGACATAATGAGAATGCATCAATGTTGGTACAAATAAGAGGAACATGTGATAGGGTGTTGTAAGTGAGAAGATCATTTGAACTGGCAGATGAGAACACAAAAAGATGAAAAAAATAAATAAATAAAAACAGTTAAAGAAAATATTATGACAATTGTTTATGAATATATCTTTCCAGGAATAAACATATTTGAAATTTTATTGCATTTTTATATCCTTTAGCAAATCATGAGCTGACATCTTTCAAAACATGGTTGAGGATTACTTGCAAGCTATAAGACATGTTTCACTACATAAAAAGAATATTTTTAAATACTGACAGCAGTCACTATTTAAACAGTTTAAATTTTCATCAAAATAGCATGATTCCGATTACATCATTCACTGGGTAAGTTTTCCAATTTCTTCATGGTCACAACTAAGCTCAATTCAAAACTTTCATGTAAGTGTAGCTAAAGAAAAGGAACTACATGATCAACATGTGCATTGGTATATTTATAGAGTAACTTTATAAAAGATTGTGGAATCATGCTGGACTTTGTAAAGAACAAAAAATTGTTTTGAAGTGTTTAATACAATTTGAGTCAATATTGCACTTGGCTTCCATTATTCCTTTTTTATCGTATTTTTCCCTTTTAATCAATATCACAAATCCTTTTATTTCATGTAGAAAATAAAGAAACCCTTCATGATTTTACAACCTTCTACAAAGAACATATCCCTTACCTTTGTATTTTTCATAAACCATATTTGCCAGCATCTAAGATTTTAAGACAATAAGACAAAAATCACTTACCAGTTCATTTGACAATCCAGAAATTCCCTACACTATGTCAGATTTTATTACACAATGAATTAAAATTGTTAATTAACTGATGTTAATAAAATTTTCAGGATATATTTATAATGAACATACTGAGCTCCTTGACATTCTATAACCTTCATCAGTCTTTCAACTATTGATTTCAGTAATTTTTCGATTGTTTTATTATGTGCAGCAGTATTTATTTTCTTTGCTTGAATATTGTTTTTCCTCTTCACATATCTTTTAATGATGGATGATAAATTTTCTACTTGATTAATATCTGGAGAAACTAGGGGCCCACTTGCAATTCCATTAATCTGCTGTCTTTGAAACATTTTTTGACAAGGTGAGCAATAGTCAAAATTGCAGTATTCTTTCATTTAAATCTTGTTGGTTGTGACCTGCAGTACTCAATAAATCTCTTGTCCAAGAACTTATAATTCTCTTGCATTCAACTTCATATCATCATCAACTTTGAAGAGAATTCTTCAGCTTATAATACTAGGCCAAATCATGTCCATTTCTCCATGACTGTCTTCTTACTCATGCAGGATGACTATTTCTATAAAGAACCAAACTGCTATACCAACAGTTCTCAAAATTACCCAGATTTAGTTAAAAATTGAAGACATTTTAGGTATAGCCTGGAATTTCCTGCAGGTAATTGACCCAAATTTTATTATCAACATCTTGTGTGTTATTTGTATGAAGAAAGTGTAGAAAAGTAAGCTATAAAAATTGCATGCATTTGATACAAAAAGGTGATAAGTACTAAAATCTGGTACAAAGGCTCCTGAACATTCTGCTTCCAGATCACATAATTTTTGAAGCAGGGTTTTTGGCAATATGCAATATGAAAAACATAACAGCCTTACATAGCACCAAACTTGTGGCTTACACTGTCAAAAATAAATTCCCACATTGACAGTTGCCAAAAATCTTATGCACCTTTCTCATTAGTTTTATTGCTAACTCATTCTTAATTAATGTTCCATCTTCTAATTGTTATCATGTCTTTAAAGAATATATATAGATAATACTATATTAGCAAATTTAGAGTAGTGACTATTTCATTAAGAATTGGATAGGATAGATGGGTCTATTTTTTATACTCTGGGTAATCAGTGGCAAGGATACATAAGTGTATGGTAATGAAAAATAAATGTTTGCGAACTGCTCTAGCCTAGCTATCACTTCCCTGGGGTATGGTTCTACATTCATTACTAAAACTTACTGTTGAGAAATTTGTTTTCTTCTACTTCTTTACCCAACTTTCACAATGTCAACTTTTAAAGCCAATCCTCTTTTATCTTCCTAATATTTTCAATTTTTCTTGTTTTATGGTTTCTATTCAGCATTTTTCTTTTCAATTTTTTAATGTATTCCTATCACTCAATAACATTATAAACATTGTTTCTCTTTTGAGGTTATTTCTCTTATGACCCATGGTAATCTTTACATATCTGAAATTAAGAAATAAAATTGTATAATAAAATCTCACATCACCAAATAAGTTATTATAGATACTTCTAATAAAGACCGGTATCATGGGCCAAATTTCACATGGTATATTTATCATAAATACATCCTGAAAATGATATCAACAGGAGTTGGTTAATACCAATTTTATTGTGAAAACACCAACTTACATATTAAAATCTGACAGTGCCGGCTTTTTACACTTTGTCATCTTAATTGCTGGCAAATACACATGTATTAAAAATTAATGAATGATAAGTGTAGCCTCATTCTGAGAATGAGGAAGACTTTACTGTTATAGGAGAGAAAATCTCCTCTGCATGAAAGTGACACTTACTTTTAATTGCAAGACAGGCAACGTTTCATTCGATTGATCTTTAATGTGTTCAGAGATGAGGTTGTTAACAAAGCTCTCAATCTGTGCTCTGTACTTTCTGGCAACAAAAAACAATCAACCTGTTTAGTGAAAGGTTTTCAACACTTTTTTTTCATGCATTTATGGGTCAAGGTAGAATTTTAAGATATGAAATTTTTTTTTTAAATTTTATTATTCTCATACACTTCATGTAAACATCTGCACTCACATACAAGCACACAATTAACTTTTGAAAAATAAATTAATTATATAATTGCAGAGAAAAAATATTACAAAGATTCCAATTTCATTTGGAAAGAGTGTGATCTTTTGTTTTAACACAAGATCATGTGTAAATGAATGAATTCTTGTTTGAAACGTAACATTTCTGCAGATTTACTTTATGGACATTTTGAAGAGCTAACAAAAAAGCTGAAATTATTTATGAAAGGTTTTTAAAGTAGAATTTTTTATCTTGAATTGGATAAGTATTCTCTAATGTAAAAACATTTTTGACTGATTTGTTACACATTGCTTCATTCAATAAAAATACTGTTCCTTAGCACTAACATCATGTAAATGTTGATGAAATTAAATAGAATCTGAATCAAATCAGTGTAGATATTGTCAGCAATAAATCGAATCTGAATTATGAATTAAATGATGGAAAAATATGAGACATTATGAAAAGGAATGAATTACGTTTGAATTGTGATATCAATTGAAATATAATAAATTTAGGATAACAAAATGCTGCACAAATCGAAAGAAAAAAATGGTTATGTTTTATGATATAATTTAGAAGCAAAGAATTTTAATAACTATATTTAAGAAAAAATATAGTATTTCTACTAACACTGAGAGGCATACTATTTACAATCTACAATATATATACAATTCATATTTGTACAAAGACACAATGTAAATAACCTAATATATTCATATTGATAAAATGAACCAAAATGAAAGGATGGGCAAAAAAGTAAATGAAGAAAGAAAATCTAAAAAAGTGAGAGAAATTTGAAAGTAGAAGAAAAAAGTTTTGTCTATCATGATGAAAGAAAATACAAAACACAAGAAAATATTTAAAGAGATAGACAAAGATGATAATAATAGAAATCAGGACAAGAATTTAATACAGAGCCAATAAAGTTTAGAGACATATTAAATGTCTTTAGATAAACAACAACTGATCAGAAATGCTGCTAAAAATTAAAATACCACTTATGATGAGCAAGTAGCTGGTCGTTTTTAGCAATTTTATAAACAAATCTATTGCCAATCTAAAAAAAAAAAACATGCTTAGTTACAAAGCATTTAGAGTTTACAATATTGGAGTTACACTAAAATTGCTTACAATTATTTATATACGAATGGCAAAAGGCAGCAAGTAGTATCTAGTCACTCAATAAATTTTACAAGGATATAAAAATATTTAAAAGCATAAAAAATATATTTATCTAATAGATATATGCTACCAATTGACATTCAAGTAAGATTTTCATAAAAAAAATAAATTTTTTTCTTCAGTTTTTGAAAGTAATATTTTGAAAAATAAAATCACTTATAGTGGCTGAAAATTATTAAATCAAAAAGCAAAAAAAAAGCAAAAGTAACTGACCTGGAAAAGTCATTATTTTGGTAAAGGATCTGGATGGTAGGAGACTCTTCATCTGGCACACATCTGGAAATCAACCATGACAAAAGGATATTTAGGCAGTAAACAATTTCTAAATAGCAATTAGATATTAACACAAAGGCAATTTAAATAATTTCTTTGCCAGCTAAACATTCTTATAAAAGACCCATATATATATATTGAGATTAAAGTTTGAAAAATGTTTTCTTTCTGGTATAAAATTTGAATGAGCTGAGGTTCTTATTGAGGAGAAAAAAGTTCAAAACTTGTCTGAATGACAGTAAGATCCCTTTTAACTTTTAAAACATAATCTGCTCAACATTATAGCCAAGGGAAACAAAAGAAATATACAACCAAAAAAATGTCAAAATAGAAAACATTTTACAGGGAAAAATTTTTTTTATTGTAAAATTGCTTTTTCAAAGCACACAATTTTTTGTATCCAGACAATAACACTAAAAAAGAAATTATAGTCTTACAAATGGCAATTATTACCAAGATATTTCTGCAGAACAGAAAAGAGATTTCCTCTTCCACAATGATTAACAAAAACCTTCCCTAATCTAAATATGTATAACAAATCTGAGGGATCTATACAGAAACCATGTCACTTCAGGAACAGCAACAACTAAAATGGATAGTACATCTAACTCAAAGAGAAAATAATGACATAAATGAAAATGTTGACATTATACACTACTTCAAATAAAAGATTGGGAAGGAAACCCCACATCAATATTGGAAAGAGTGATAACAGCTACTGGACTTGAAAAACCTATTTTTGTGAAAAAAATGTTTTAACAGATTGAAATTTCAATTGAAAGCAGTACTAGTTGCTCAGTCAGTGAATGCCAAATGTTTCTTTGTAGGGAAACAGCTAATATCATCAATCATACAAAAAGGTGGTGAAAAGTTCTCAGCCCCATCAAAAGAAAAAAAAAGCGGGCCAAGCCAGAACTTTTCAGTACACCCTTGCATATATAAATACTAAATTTAAATGAATCACATGGGGATAATACCTGGCGTTGCTTGGAAGAAATAACTTCATCTTAGGTTTCATTGCTATGTTGAAATTCAATAACATGTTGATTCATTATTGTCTTGATAATCAATCTCATGCCATTGCAAAGTCTCAGATTTAAATTTCTCACGCATATGCCTGAAAGTCCCTTTTTCTGAATGATATTCATTGGAGGGAATTATGTACAATTTAAAAAAAAAAAAATAAATAAATAATTATAGACTGGACATTCCACTATTTATTAAAGTAAATATATTGTCTATGTATTTTATCTAATTAACACCAGTAATTATTTTTCTTTAAATCGGAAAATAATTACTTCATTTAAAATAATTTATTTGGTTTCATATTGCTGATTAAAAATATCAAAAAAGAGGACTTATAGAATATCTAAATTGTATTAAAGCTACTGAAAATTCCCTACAAAAATATCTACAGGAATTTATTTTGTTCTGTTTTTACAATTTTTGTTTTGAATAAATAACTATTAAACTTTTTTCAAATAATTGTATTTTATAGCTTTCTTTTAAATTTACTTTGTTGTTTTAATTCATTTTTTTTTTAGAGTTATGCTTTTATTTACTATAGATATAGAAATAAATTCAAAAGAATAGAAATTTTAAAAATACATGTTGCGCTTCAAAATTATCAGCAGAATTAAAAAGTAAAAACGAACGGGGAATAATTATTATTTCCATTCATTTATACTTTTTAATTCCGAGAATTTTGAAATGCTTACATGGCTAATGATGCATTCTAATGCAATCATTATGTATTTTTAATTTTAAAATATCTTCACAAACACAAATCATGACAATTTTTTTGCAAAAAGGTGGGTTGGGTTATATGGAGTCTGTATGTATATATATATATATATATATATATATATATATATATATATATATTTTGTCATAAATTATTGTAGTTTTTTAGTTTTAGCTGAACACACACACATACAGACTGGCAACTACCCTTTATATGTGAAATAGATTGATCTCAGTTACTTTGGTAATAAAATTGAAACCTAGTAAATCATTCAATTTTCTCCAGAGTTACTTTTAAAAACACAGTAATGATGTTATTTGATGGCAGAAGATATAGTAATTAATGGAAGCAAGAAAGGACTAATTATTAGCTGTTAGACAAAATGCACAATTGTGAGCAAAAAGGGACAATTCACTCAAGGTGGGAGTTACATATTGGGAATGTAAGAAAAAAAAAAAATCAAGATATGGAAGCTTAACTGTACATTTTAGTAAGAGACAACAAAGTGAGACACAGAAATCCAAAAGTGCATAAGAAAAGCAAAACTTTTTTTTTCAGAAATTGAGCACGGTATCAAGTGATGCACTTAGAAACAAAGACTATTACTGAACTACTAATATAATGTCTAATCTCCTATATGGTAGTAAATGCTAGACAATTTCCTCAATGCTGAAGTAAAGAGATGTGATTCTACTAATGATTGTTTGAGAATACCATGGACAGAGTATATGAGAAACAAGTAGGTTGAGAAAGAGAGAGTTGAAATTTTGAGCTCACAATTTAGAGAATTTAACACTCACAGGAAAGTAAGAGAAGCAGAGGAAAACTGTAACCTATTGATAATTATGGGAATGCAAAGCTAAAAAGGGTTGTAAAGGAGCAAAAATTACTTAAAGCAATAAGATGGGAAGTTGTAGAGAGTCATGGCATACAGGAGAGTGAGTTAAAACAATGAATGCAGCTAACAATTACAAAGAAATAAAAAATCACAGAAACAACAAAAGTTTAATTACCTGGATGAATCAATTTTCCGAACAAATTTACGTAGTTTATCTCCTTTAAAATTTGTTAAGGACAAAAAATACTAAAAAAATATTTATAAACATATCAATTTAGATAAGCAGTGAAAAAGAAAAAAAAAAAAATACTACTAAAAATTAATTTCCTTCAAGATAATTCACAGAAATTCATATCCTTTTTCTTAGTTTCCTTAATGATTTTCAGGTTATCAAGTTTGACAACATAGTAATCTCCTTGCTGACAAAATCTACAATGAACAGCATTACACATAAAATGATTTTTACATCATATTGCCAATTGGATTAAAGGCATCTAAATCTATGATCATTCTCCATCCAAATTCAACTAAAGTGATTCATTTAGACCTTTTTTTTTGTTGGCTGGGGGAACTGGTTAAAATGAAACATTAATACCTCTCTCATACAACTTGTTCCTATTTAAAATGGTTTTGATAATACCTTTTTCTCTAGTCTTTCAATGAAAACATCAGAAATGCAATGAAAACTATTGCTGAAAACATCATTGATTTAAAAATAAATTTAAAAGTTATTTTTTCAATTTTTGGTAAGATATGCAATATGAAATACCATATAAGAAAATCAGCTAAATCATAAAACTAACCCATTTGATAACTTTTTATAAAAAAAATCTTTTAAAAATAAAATATTTTTTGAAACTTTATTTGAGAAATATATTAGCTGACTTAAAGTAAAATTAATCTGATTTGATACAAAAATTACTTTTAGTTTAAAATATTGTAGAAATGCATTTTAACAGTCTTAGCTGTTCATTTAAGGTGTTGAAATATTTATTGACAGTCATTGACAATCAGAAATTTAACTAATTTTTTCTAGGGGGGGGGGGATATATCTGCAAAAATTGCTTAAAGAATAAAAAAATGAGTATTTATTTTTATATAATTTTTGACTACCCAGTAATCTTAAAAATCTAGGAAAATATTCTTCATAATCTAATGTTTTATTAAATTTTTGGTACTTTGGCCTTAAATTTCCTATAGCTACTGCCATTATTTTGTGATAAAGTTGCATATGGACATCTGTATTTGCAAAAATTGGCATATTTATTACACACACACACACAAAAATTTCAAAATTCTTTTTGAAATACTGGGGATCACTGAATTGTACTAAACTTCCATTTATGATGGACTCTCCCATTGTCTTCAATGTATGAGGGTCCATCAGTTCAGTGCTTAATAGAACTGAACAGCCAAACTATCTGGTCATATGATTTGATTACAGTGAAGGCTTATGCAAAAGAATCAAATATAGTTTTTACTTAACAATATCACTTAAACTGTATAAATTAATACAGAATTTTAAAAAATTTACAAATTATTCTAAGTGAATTGAAGATCGAATGTAGATCAGATATGGATATGAATCCAATAAGATGATAAAATAAAGAACAAGTAGGAAATGTACCTCAATCTAACACGTTTTACTTTTATTAAAGCTTTTTCAGAGATCAAGATAGAAATGAAAAAAGCAGAGAAACAGAGTACTGGTATGTTAATCTTTTTGGTTATTGATCAGATGTGTCACATGTATAAACGCAATAGATAATATATAAATATGTGTGAGGAACATTTTGCACATTAAAATGTCTGATAGTGTAAGAGTATGTATGTAAAGAAACACTTGTGTGTTTAGGTCTATGTTGGACAGTAATGATAATTCATGTGTGTGTGCGGAATGTCTATAGATGTCACCTTCATTTATGTCTATGTGGGGAATGTCTTTATAATTTTGTGGACAGGTAGAGAAAGTTTTTGCTTTGATTTCTTAATACATTAAGGCATTTCATGATGGGTATATTGATATATAGTGATCTGATGTCTAAACTTGCCATAGACAGGTTAGTCATATTTATGTTACGTATTTTTTGGAGTAAGTCAACAAGTGTTTAATGGTTGTTGTGTTGATGGTGCCTAGGAAGAGAGTAATGATTTTTGTGATGGTTCTAGCTAACTTATGGGGTGCACTATTAATTTAAAAAAATAAAAATAATTCTTGTAAAAATTCATTATTCATTGAATAAAAAAAAAAAATAAGACAATAGTGTTCATAATATATCTTATTCATAAAAGCAATTAAAACTTTTTATAATTAAAGAATGTCTTTTATTACATTTTTTATTTTACATTTTTAAAATAATTTAATTCATTTGTCAATAAGTCCTGACAGTTTCATTAAAATGCAACAATTATTTGATTTTTGCAAGAATTTCCAAATCAATCTTTTTCACTGCAAAAAAGATACTAATTCATGGTCCCCGTCTGATGCAAGAAAAATAAAATTCTTAACCATAATTACGAACATTCTAAAAAGGATCAAAAACTATAATTTAATAATCAAAAGATTCATTGGTCTTTCCTCTTAATAATAACAAAGATTTTGATGATAAACTTTGTTCTTATTAAGTTTGGGGCAAATGTGTGAGTGTTATGATAGACACCGGCTCAGTATAAGAATCTGTAGAACTGAGTTCAAATTCCAGTCAAGTTTGTTACATTCAGTTATGATAAAACATTTATATATATATATATATATATCTAAAATAAATACATACACATACATATATACATAAAAAATTCCAAGAGAATAGAATCCAGGTAGAACTCAATGTCTAGGACAGAGTAAGAATAAAATAAAAAGGCTTAAACATTAATATTCCATGGTTATGATTTATTACATTGGAATCGTAATTATGATCCAATTCATCAGACCTACAAATTCAAAAAAATTATGAAAAGTTTTCATGTGAGGTGTTTCGTCCTTTAGGATTTCCATCACAAAAACTTTCCACTTATTTCATACTGCTTTCCTAAAATTGTTCTTGGGAGATATATATATATATATAAATGATAAAATTCATCAGACCTACAAATTCAAAAAAAATTTGTAGGTCTGATGAATTGGATTGTAATTACGATTCCAATGTAATAAATCTTCAGCATGGAATATTAGTGTTTAAGCTTTTTTATCATTCATATATCTCCCAAGAACAATTTTAGGAAAGAAGTATGAAATAAGTGGAAAGTTTTTGTGATGGAAATCCTAAAGGACGAAACACCTCACATGAAAACTTTTTCATAGTTACACTTGGTCAGCAATCAATAGGAAAACCCTGAATTCAAACCTGAGGGTCATTTGAATATCTTCACACTATGTGCACCAGTTCTCTGTATTCGATTCTTCTGCAGAAGCCTTCGCCACTATAATAAAATCATATGTTCAAGATAGTTTAGCTGTTCAGTTCTATTAAGAACTTAACTACTGAACCCTCATACATGACGAGAGAGTCCATCATCATATGACCGTCGAGATTATGTGGTTCCCAGAAAAAGGGGGAAGGGCTAAAGTTTGATTCCTGCTTAGAGGTACATAATCTTTAAGGCCTTCAATATAAACAAGGATTTCTACACTCATACCATTAAAGCGTTAAACATACATATAATTTAATTTTTTTTATTGTATTTGTAAACTTGTGAATTGTTTCTCTGTAAAGTTTACGAAAGTGTTTACAGTGTACTTTCGTTAAAAAAATGTTAAGTATTTCTTAATAAACACAGACGTACACATTTAACAAGCATAAAAAAATGGTCATTTTTTTTGTTGTATACGTATATCTCTGGAATTCAAACTGTCTCTTTTTTGTTTTTGTTGCTTCCGAACGTCTTTCAATATAATGCGAAATTCAATAATGAATATCAGATCGGAACGGAAACAAGTCTTTTCAAAGTATAATATTTCATGTTCTTGAAACATGAACCAATACAACGATGAGTTTCAAAGGAAAGATCTTGCCAATGACAACAATTTCTCGCCGTATGCTTTTTTTTTATGGATGCTTACTTCAAAATATACGAGAAAAAAAATCAAACTCGTACAAGAGGCGGGGAACGAAACAGTTTGACATGTACTGTAGTAAAAATAATCGCCTCGATAATTTTTTTTAAATAACTGGAAACTAAAACGAGTTTAAAATTTCTAGGTATACTTGTATTATTACAAATTACCGGCTCATTCAGGTAATTACTTTTTTAACAGCAAAATTTTGTTTAAAAAAATAAATAAATAAATAGGGGCGTTAATTACTACAAATATTTTCAAATACTCCATCTGAAAATGAAAGCAGGTAAATAAGAACTTTATAACTGCAAAGCAAAGGGCTTCACTAAAAAATAAAAAATGTATGTAGAGACGAGTTATTTACTAAGCCAGAACGTTAATCATAGAAAGTTTTGCAAAAAAAAAAAAAACGGTATGTTTTCAAATTGTGAAACATAAGGTAACATGATTTATTTACCATACCTCATTTTACGAAAATGTAATTTGAGACAATTCTAATTTATATTCGTTATATCGGAAATAATGAAAAGTAAATAATATTTCAAAAAGTTTTAAAGAAAAAAAAAGTACGTGTTGTGTGGTGGTTATTGCGTAAGTAAAAAACATCGGATTGTTGTTTATTTGTTGACTGGTGTTTAAGCCACATAAAAAGTTATATTTCATGTAATATTTATTTGTGTAAATCTAGAGCAACGGATGCTATTTAAAAAGAATATATTCGGTTGATGAAAGCAAATTATAAACAAGAAAAATAAAATGAACGAATCAATATCAACAACACGTGTTTTTCACTTTACGGCAGTGGGTTCACCGTTTTTATAAAAGCAAAAAAGGATACGTTCAAATTGAAGCTGATGATTTGTATATTTTAAGGCACCTAAATGAACTTCTCCATTTGTGCTAGAGCCTTTTTTAGAAACTTTCTTCTGAAAACCTCTACCATCCTCATTTGCTTCGTCATCGCTTTCGTCCATTTCTTCTTCTTCCTCCTCCTCATCTTTACCAATCTTCGTTTCTGTAGTGTCCGCTTGTCCTTCTTCGGCTTCTTGCTCCCAATCAGAGGAATCCGAATTCGAATCTGGACAATGAAAAACTATTTTGCTGGTGTCATCTTCCCCTCTTTCATTTTGGTTGTAGGATATAAACGTAGCCACTGACGGTCGTTCTTTATCAAATTCGTCAAATAGCGAAGAATCGCCAAATACACCGGCCATCTTTGTTTTTCAATTGCATGTTGGGACGAGGAAAAAAGAAGACTAAGATTGAATGTAAAACTTGGAATTGAAAAAAATTAGAAATGAATAAAAAAAATTAGAAATGAATAAAAAAAAATACAAGTTAAAAATGTTCTTAGAATTAATTATTGATTATTTTTTTATTAAATATAAAATTATTCACCTAATTTTATAAACGTAAACATAAATGCAAAAATTCATACAGGAACATTTATAAAATAAGCAAGTAATATACTTTAAGAATAATTTTGTTGGGAAAATATATGTTTTTAAATATACCTTTGAATAATTACTATAACTGAGACTAAGATAAAGAATGATAAATTGTTTTTACAAACTTTTACACTGATTGTCGAGTGTCGCGTT
Source organism: Acanthosepion esculentum (assembly GCA_964036315.1). NCBI lineage: Eukaryota > Metazoa > Mollusca > Cephalopoda > Sepiida > Sepiidae > Acanthosepion > Acanthosepion esculentum. Next base: position 123,758,754 of record OZ038478.1, on the reverse strand, counting down.
TCGGTTTTCCTGTATAGATTTAACTTCAACCGAATATTTTTGATGGCATTTTCACTTTTATTTCGAAGAAATGGGAAATGCTAAAAATAAAATTATAAAGTAAGAAAAAAAGGAAAAGCATTAAGCCACACAAACACTGTTTTCCTTCCAAAAAGATTACTATTTGAAAAAATTCAAAATTTATTAAAAATGAGAAAAATTAAAACTGAAATTACATTACAAATAAATAATTTTTCTTTCATTAGTTGTTAAACAGTTTTTTTACAGTCATGAGTAGAATGGAAATAAACCCTATCCAACACAATTACATACCCACATACATACTATATTAAAACACACCAAACCTTATTTTCTACCCAACAACAGACAATACAGTGTAACCCGGATATAAGAGACTTCTTCTCCGGTCCCGACAACTCTCTTATATCCGGGTTACACTTTATTACAAACATGCCAAAAAGATTCCATCTCTACATGCAAGATGCTATGGCCCACTAGCAGGCTGCTGATGGCAACGCCAGTGGTCTTCTGGTGGCAGCCACTGGTGTGCCAACGGTGGGCCACAAGTGCTAATATTGTTGCAATGGACACGCCGCCAGTCCAGCAATGGGCCACCAGCAGTAAGTGCTAATGGTATGCCACTCACTGGCAGATTGGTGGCTTGCATGTAAGGAATACAACACACCAGTTAAATCAAAGTGTCTATTGGCTAGAAATTAATTCAGAGAAAACTAAAACCCTTTTTTTTCTTGAGCATACATTTGGGAACAATTTCTTATAAAAACGCACAGATTTCGACTTTCAACAGAGATGTGGCTATTTCCAAGCTGAAGTGATGTGGCTACATAACTTTTTTCTCCCCCACCTTCCAGTGTGTGCTGAAAGAAACATGTCACAACTTCAAATGAACTATCTTCAACAACAACAAATTTAATATAGGATATAAGGAAATAAAATATAGAAAAGACTGCACTAGTAGTTTTGTTCACGACTGCAAGATGCTACAAACCAAAGCATTGACCTATGAACTCGAATCATGTTCTTAAATAGCACTGTCAGATCTAGATTCTCATATGGGTGGTATGCATGGCATCCAACTCATTCAGAAATGTTTAAACTATGTACTCTATACATGTTTTCTCAGATCAATGATTAAAAATGGATTCAAGTGAATGAATCCTGTAGGTTTTGAAGAGGACTCTCCTTCATCAAATTTTATAGACTGGCAATACAGAATCACAAAAAAATTACCAAATAACAGAAACCACATCACCTGAAGTCTTTCAACAGCAGCAACAATTAAAATGGATAGCACATGTAACTCGAAGAGAAAGTAATGACATAATCAAAATAATGATGTTCCACGTTACCTTTGTGGATTAGCCCCATATAGCATCACCAGTTTCAACAAGAAATCATTAGAGAGTGCTGTTAAGTGCCTTTAAAAAATAGTAGACTTCCTGTCATCACTCTCTTGTCTCTTTTTCCTTCTAGCACATGGTGGATGTGACAATGCCAACTGGGATTTCCCTGTGCATACAGATATCTCTCTCTCCTTAGTAACTGAACATTTCACACACACATATATATACACATATATGACCCACACAATTCCCAACTTTTAATGTCTTCTTTCTTTTACATTCATACACCTGTATTTTCTCTCTTTCTACTCAGTTATATAAAAATACACAATATCACCTTATTGAAATTGTCTTCTATTTCCATCATTTACACATATAAAAATATTGTTGTCACTGCTTTTAGTTTAACTGGAATCAGTTTGGCAACCACAACATGATTTCAACACACACTTACTGCAACACCCGAAACAAACGGTTAGGAAGGAAACCCCCATCAATACTAGAAAGCGTGATAAGAGTTAGTGAACTTGAGAAACCTGTTTTCTCAGAAAAAATGTTTTCAGATAAGTATTTTATAAATTACAACCAACAGTAATGCTAACTGTTCAGTGAGTGAATGATGATTTTAAAGAAACAACTAATCTTGCCATTACTATTGTGTTTATTTTGTTTAATCACTTGAGATGTCCTTGAAAGAGAAAGTACCAAGGGCACTAAACTATTTGGGGACTGATCCACTTAAACTTTAAACTTGACTTTGTAACACATGTCACTTGAGTGGTCATGCCGACAAATAACCCTTTTCTGAAAACCTTCCTGACTTAAAGGCTGCCCCCACTCAAAATACGATGGCAGTGTTCCTGGGGAAGGTCCAGCATAAGAGCTTTCAAAATCAGCATTTGAATTCCCGGTTTTGCCTAGACTCAATCAACGTAGTGAGTTTAGGCCATGATACAAACAACTGTAGAAGAGATACATAATAGCAGTAAAAGTTTATAGTCTAATAGCAGATACAGCTGAGTAATACCTTTAAAAAGACATGTTTTAAAAAGAAACTTCTCTCTTCCTTCACCTAATACATGGTATCACAGACCTAACAGGACGCTCTCCACTCCAGCTGGTCAGTAAGTAATTGTTTTCTTTGTTCAGAAACATAAAATTTTGAACTCAGGTACTGTTGTTTTTGGTAGATGTATCTTTTTAAATAGCCAGACTTTTATTATTTTATTCCCATTTTATGGAATAAATATTTCATAAAATTTCAACTTGTCATCTATTTGTTTTCATTTTGTAATGTTTTGCTGAAAACATTTTTGGTGGTATATATACCTCCTCAGTAGATATACATACCACATCAACACCAACAGCAGAATTATATTGTAAGTACTTTATGAACACATTTGACCAGTCAGTGAAAAGACAACTTATATAAACTCAGAGTTTTGCCAAAAACCTCACTAGCCAAAAAAGAACAGAAGAGGCAATAACTGAAATTTCATATGGCTTATCAGTTCTACAAAGCAATATCATGTGAATACTCTTTTCAAAACAAATTTTCAGATACTAATTTCAATTTACTATTTCTTTCAATATTTTGAACTTGCTTATTCACAAAGAACATCAGTTGCTAAACATTTTCTAACTGCCACTTCCTTGGCCCACAGGCCACATCTTTCCCACACCTACATGAAACACTTCTTCATTGCTATTAAGGTTATACTGTAAATTAAAAACAACAAATCTAATACTGTAAACATATGCATACATTTCAGTTCTTCTTAAATGCCATTACACAAGATGTCACCCAAGAAATGCCTGTCGCTATATTGCTATACCTATAAACCTTGAGCAGTGGTTCCCAAATGATATGCCACATCATATGTGTGGCAGAAGAGGATAGCAGGTGAGGTGGAATGATTGAAAGACAAAGATTTAGAAACAGTTTTAAAAAATTCATATGCCAAAAATAAATGATTTAAAACTTTAAATATTATTACGGATTACTTGTAATTGCATGCATGGGTCCCAGTATAAATAGTTATAAATAATTATTGATTGATTTTATCATTGTGATATTTTTGCATTATATCAAGTATTAAGAAATTTAGCTACTATATTCTTAAAACTTGATATAATGCAAAAATATCACAATAATTATTTAAAACTAAATTGCTGGAGAGAGTTATCATTCATAATGTTCTGATTTCGAATCCAGAGTTATCTCCCTTTAAACCTCTCTCTGTTTTTATTAATTTTAAAATGTACTTTTTATCACATAAAATTTGGTGAGGTTTGAGTAAATTTTCATTCCGAAAATGCAGCCTAGAGACAAAAAGAGAACCACTTATCTAGAGAAATAGCTTTTGCAGATGTTGGTTGCCTGATCTAGTTGGTGTGTGATATGTTCTGTCCAGATAATGTCATCAAGATGCAAACACGCATTTGGCCTTTTAACTTTGGACAACAAGATAAAATAAAACCATGCAATAAAATACGTAAATGTATTGTGGGCCAGTGTATGTGTTGAGAGATAAATATGTGTGTCTCCTGAAATGCCCACAACAAACATGGCTGACTTGGGATGTGAGTCCACATAAATAAATGAAAGAACCAATATATATGTACAAACAAATCATAATGTATTAACAATAAAGGGTTACAAGTGACAAAGACAAAGATGTGTGTGCCAAATGAATGTGAAAACCTAATGGTTCAAAGTATGTGTAGTGAGTGAATATGCATATGTATGTGTGTGTGTATGTATTGTTCATGTGTTTCCTAAGAGGAATGCATTCTTCCATGAGAGATTACATGTTGGCGTGTAAGCAGAAAAAGTAAGAAGAGAATGAGAAAAATATCACAGACTATTTATAGGTCCAGAGAATGTCCCCTAGTAGCGGTTTCAAAAATTAGATGGCGGTAACCTGACAAATGTAAGTGAAATGTAAGTGACTTTATACATGTTGCCTAAATATAAGCGACTTAGATGTTGTCAAATAGATGTTAAAAAAAATTATTACTTGGTTCTAATGTCACAATTTCTTTTTTTCTAACTATCCCCTTTTTCCTCATTGCCTCCAGGATTTTTCCACCACCCACTTTGGGAAACCCAGAATTAGATGTTAATATTTATACATAGACATTCATGGACTGATGTAAAATTACACTACATAGAAATTTAACTATCTGGGAAGTGTTATAACAGATGATTGAAAATATGATACAGAAATTCAAAAGTGCATTGGAATAGCAAAAGAAACCTCCCTAAATAAAATATTAAGAAATAGGAAAATTTCATTGACAACAAAGATAAGAGTGCTGAACTATTATGCAATACAAAACCTCCTATACAGCAGTGAATAATTGACAATTTTCTCATAAATGAAAAGAGACTTGAGGCAACAGAGATGTAGTTCTACAGAAGGATGCTGAGAATATGACCAACAAGGAAATTTTAAGAAAAATGGAAACAACAAGGTCACTTAGAATCAGAAAGAGATAGTTGAAGTTTTTGGGAAATTTTATACTCACAAAACATTGAAGGAAAAGGGGCAGAATGGAACAGCGAGTAACCCCTACATAACAAGCTTGTGTAAATGGATAGTAAAACATGGGATAGTAAAGGGACAAGCATTGTTAACAGTTACAAAGCATAAGAAGTTGTGAAGAGCCATGATTTCCCACATCCTAAAGAGATACAGCACATAAAAGATGACAAATCAACTTTTAAATTGTAATATTCTGGGGAGCTGTGTTCCAATTCCCATTGAGTTTGTTATATTCACTTCCATGCAAATGGCCTTGAGAAAGGTATGAATCCACCTCTTCTCTTCCCAGCTATGGGTTAATTAGTAGGACTTGTATCACTAAATCATTAAAAAATATCTCAAAAGAAGTTTTACAATTTAAAAATATTTTTTGGCTTTAAATAACCTGTAATGGTGTCATAAACTGTAATGGTGTAGAAAATGACTCACTCAATCAATGTAATACCTCCAAAAATTTTCTAAAATAAAACATACCAGGTGGAAAAAGGCCCCAAACTTGATAAAAACAAAGTTTTATCATCAAAATGTTTATGTTGTTATTAAAAGGAAAGACCAAAGTATTATTTTATTAAATTTTTTTAATCCTTTCTAGCACATTTGAAATTTTGATTAAAAATCTTGTTTTTCTTATGTTAGCAGTGAGCCAAAGATTGTTGCAAATTTAAGCATTTTTTTGTTAAACACACATTGTTTTGGAAATTTTTACAAAAATCAAATAATTGGCAGATTTTAATTGAATTTTCAGGACTTATTCACATATAAATGAAATTATTTAAAATTTATTTTATTTTAGAAAACTTTGGTAAAAAATACTTTTTTTTTAATATCTGTTACCCCCATTTAATTAATTTTATAAATCTCAATAAAATAAAATTTCACCCGCTTCATATTTATATTAGTTAAAAGCAGGACTCCTTGGAGAATTTAAATCATCAATTTGTTCTTGTCAAACAGAAACATTATTTACCAAACATTTGCTCTGAATCGTAAAATAAAAAATGCAATAAAACTGACATTATTTAATTAAAAAAAATTTTAATTGCTTTTATAAATAAGATATATTAAGGACACTATCGTCTTAAGAAAAAAATTTCAATGAATAATGAATTTTTACAAGAATTGTTTTCATTTTTAAAAATTTTAATTACAAATTTTATTAAGTTTCAAATCCTTGAAAATTTTATATTAATTTCAGCCTTTTAGATGATATTGTTAAGCGAAAACTATATTTACTAATCATAAATGGAAAAGCTTAATACAAATCATCAAATACCAATAGTTAAAAAGAAGATTTTGTATTTTTTTGTATTTGTATAAACATGCCCATTTTTGTAAGTATGGCTGACCATACACAACATTATCAGAAAATAAGAGTGATAAATATAATAAATTTAAAGTCAACATTTCTAAAATTCAATAAGACATTAGATCATAGAGAATATTTTCCTAAATTTTTAAGATTACTGAGTACTTAAAAATTATATAAAAAGTAGGTTACTTGCTGTTCCCTTCTGCCCATTTTCTTATATTATGTTTTACAGATAAAGTCTCCATAGAACAACATTAGATATGTCGTCAGGCTGTCAACATGTCAAAACAGCTACTGGCAGGTTAAAAATGCATTTCTACAATCTTTTACACTTAAATTAAGTAATATTTGTTTCAAATCAGTTTAATTATACTCTAAATCAGCTAGAATTCCTCAAATAATGTTTCAGAAAGTATATTTTATTTTTGCAAGATTTTTTAATAAAGAGAATTACATTACAATGAAAGACAACTAAAAACATTTAGAATAACATTTCACTGGTATTTTGCTTAATGCCTTACTTTTGTAGTCACCTTTGTTTATATCAATTGATATTTATTTCACTACAAGATTAATTAATAAGGAATGAGCTACAAATGGGATGGAGGGACATTCAACACATACATGTATAGGATTTCACAATGACAGAAGTTTCCAGAGATCTCATGGTAACTGAATAATTATAAAAGAGGAAACAGTCACAGTTTTCTAAACTGCATTCAATGAATTTCACATTGACTGATTCAGTACCTGCTGATTTGCCGACAGCAAGATGATCAAATTCTTTTGGAAGTATAGAAATATGGGAAAATGCAACAAAACTGATAAATAAAATAATAAAAAGAAGTACATTTTCCCATGATGCTAAGAATAAAGGAACCAGAAATATAATTACTCCACTTGGCTTTGTTAAACACTGTCAGGTGATGCTGTTGAAGTCTATAAAAAGGCAAACATTTCCTGTCTCACCCTCTTTCACCAAGATGTAGTACCATGTGGTAATTAAGTTTCCACTGGGAATGTTAGTTTCCCCAATCCATTGATTCTCTCTTTTCACTTTCCAACACATGATGTTTGGATGTGGCTTCCAAAACATCCACATATGAAGTAAGTCAAGCTTTTTCTTCTGTTGTTCCAACTTTAGCTCAACAATTGTAATGAGACATATACTTACTTACCCTAACTTCTGGACCAAGAAAAAGAAAACAGAAAATAAATAAAATTGCGGTGTGTTTGGTAGAATTTCAAGGTGTTTCACTTTGAGCTTGTCCCAGATGATCATGCTGTGAATGCTGACCTTTATACTCAACAACTGCAGTGAGTATATGATGCTTTGAAAGCCTGCTACATGGCATTGATTAATCAAAGAGACACACTCCTACAACATGAAAATAACCCAGTACACACTGTTGGTTGACTTATATACATAAGCAGCCCAATATCTGTAATGCCTTAAGGGGCTTTAATTGTGTGGCAGTTCCGGATAAGATGGCAGCAATAAAACACGTATATTAATACACAGGAGTCTTGGAGGAGTTATTTCTGGTTAACATGGTATCAGAGGGACAAACTGGATGATAAACTGAGTGAGTACTACTTTGTTTAAAACAACAAAAAATGATGTCAATCAACCCACCGCAAAGTTTTGACTGGACAGTAAGAAATTTGCACAAAGCCTTTAACGAGTGGCTTGAAGAAGTGAACCTTTTTTTTGAATTTCAGAAATTTGAAGGGGAGGGTAGAGATAGTACCACTAAAGCTGCAAATGTTGAAAAGAAGAAAAGGAGTTTATTTATTTAACTTTTAGGAAAAAAGGGCTAACAAATATACAAAACCCTAACAATTAAGAATGTGAAAGGAGAAACGATTGAAAATGACGACGAAAAAAACTTGAAATGGTTATTGAAGCATTTAGGGACTACTGCAAACCCATGAAAACATTGACTGTAGACAGAGTGGAATTCCTACGGAAAGAACAAAGTGAAAATGAAAGCTTTGAGGACTATTTGTTAAATTTGAAATCGAGTTCTGAAGATTGTGAATGGAATAACGTCACTGAGAACGATATGATAAATTTACAAATAATAAAAGGAATATACGATAAAAAAACACAAGAAATTCTCCTGAGGGAACCAGATTTAACCCTGACACAGTGTATTGACCAATGCAGAGCTGCAGAACAAAGTAAAATTCAGTCGCAAAAAATTGAAAAATACGACGAATATGTTGAGAACGACACATACGAGAAAGATATCAATGCGACTGGAAGAGAAAAAAAACAATATGATTGCATTTATTGTGAGAGAAGACATGTAAAAGGAATAGGAAACTGTCCTGCTTATGGTCAGGAATGTTTTAGATGCAAAAGAAAAAAACATTTTGCCACATCAAGAATTTGCAGGAGTAACTACAGTGAGCAAAGAGTTAATGAATGTTTTCACGTTGAAGGGGAGACAATTCATAAGGTTCATGCGAATTTAAAATTAAACGGGAAGCCCATTAAATTCATGATAGATTCCAGAGCAACTGTAAATGTTATTCCTGCAACATTCGTTAAGGACAACAAAATGGAGCACTTACTAAAAAAAGGTAAGAAACTTGATATTTCAGTATACGGAGGGAAAAGGGTTTCAATACAAAATTTTGATTACAAAATAACATACAAAAAGGGCAGTGACATAATTATTGCTGATTCTCTTTCACGATCCCCAGTAGAGGATGACAAGTTCCAGTTTAATTTCAGTGAAGTGAATCTATTAGAATTTCTTGCTGTAAGTGAACAGACCAGAGACAGACTAGTCAGTGCCACCAAAGAAGATAGGAATCTACAGAAGCTCATAAAACTAATTAAACAAGGCTTCCCAATGCGATATAAAGCCCTTGAACCTCAGTTAAAGCATCTGTATAAATTCAGAGACAACCTGTCTTTGTACCTGCCTCAATGAGAAATGACATGAAGAAGAAGGCACATACAAGCCATTTAGCAGTTGAAAGTAACACGAGACGTGCCCTAGACACAATCTTCTGGCCTGGAATGAGGCACGAATTACAGGAATGTTATATCAACTGTGAACAGTATAGCAGATATTCTGCAAGAAATAGCAAAGAGACACTAATCACAAGACCAGTGCCGGAATACCCATTCCAACGTATTGGCCTCGATACCATGACACTGGATGGAAGGAAATACCTAGTTTGTGTGGATTATTTCTCCAATTATACCTTGGTTGATCGACTCCAAGGAACATCATCAGGTTGCACAATCAAGCTGATAAAGAAACACTTCATGAGATATGGCATTCCAGAAGAAGTTGTAAGTGATGGGGGCCCTGAATTTGATAACAAAATGATGAGAGAACTGGCCCATAAATACGGATTTAGATGGAATCCCTGCTCACCAGAGATGCCAAACTCCAATAGAATGGCAGAATCGGTTGTAAAACAAATAAAATGCATCATAAAAAAATGTAATAATGAAAACAGCGATCCTTGTCTGGCCATACTAGAATTCACCAACACACCACCATCAAAATCCACAGGAATGTCCCCAGCTCAGAGATTCTTTGGAAGACAATTGAGAAGTGTACTGCCTACGATGAAGAAATTTCTATCCCCATTTAATGCGGAAGAAACAAAAACTAAAATACGAAAGGCAAAACAACATCAAAAGAAATACTATGACAAAAAGCCCATGACCTGATAGAACTAAGAAAGAGTGACCAGCTGACTGTGCAGCCATATGGCAAGAACCAATATTGGAAAAAGGCAGTTGTCACAGAAAAGTTTAAATACCGACGATACATGATCGAACTGGAAAATGGGAAAAGACTAGTGAGAAATAGGAGACACCTAAGACTCACAAATAGACCAAAACATAGCAACATGATGGAAACAAACCGCAAACAAGATATCACCAACAGTGGCAGCAAGGAAAACACCAAACAGCAGCAACCAGACAAAACTGAGAGACAACCACGTCTGAAGAGAGTCACTGCAGACAGGACACCCAACCGATATGGTGAATGGCAACTCGTATAAAATAAACACTTCAGACTTTTGCATGTATGGGGGATGTTGGTTGACTTATATACATAAGCGGCCCAATATCTGTAATGCCTTAAGGGGCTTTAATTGTGCGGCAGTTCCTGATAAGATGGCAGCAATAAAACACGTATATTAATACACAGGAGTCTTGGAGTTATTTCTGCTTAACACACACTGCCAATGTAACAAAGTGCAAATTTGAGTGGCTGAAAGTGCTGTCTCAACCTGATCATCAGTTCATAATTTTTTGAGCTAAGGCTCAATTGCTGCATGGATAGAGGTTCAACAATGATGATGAGGTTGAAAATAGGTGCACAGATGTTTTTTCCTCTAAACCAGCCAAATGGTATAAGCATGGAATTGAGCTTCTGGCACAATGATGGCAATAGACTATAGAATAACATGGGATATATTTTGATGAATAAACTCTTTTCATATGTAATTTGTTTGAACTATTAATTAAAACTTGAAATACAAAAAACTTTTGATATTTATGCAATCATTGATAAATACATGACATTTATATATATATATATATATATATATATATATATATATATAAACATTAAGCAATTAATCCCAAACATATTACTATATCTTTTATCAACAACCATTGAACTATTCAAAGTTATATTCAATGAGATAATAGGTATCTGTTGTCAAAGTTATGTTTCCTGAAATTTCATAAAGAGATAAATAATAATAATAATAATAATAATAATAATAATAATAATAATAATAATAATAATAAGACAAATTTATTACACCTAAGAAAAACACATAAATTACTAAAATTTAACACATTTAAAGACAAACAGATTTTTGTGAAGAAAGTGCTCAATATAAACAAAAAAATGGAAAAAAACAATAGTCAAGATAAGGAAAACATTAAAAAATACTTATCTTAGGATCAGCTTCAAGTTTCATATACACCGATCAGGACAGATTATAATTTTGCCATTGTAAAAGGTAACTGTATAAAAAAAAATTTCTATGTTCCTCAAGGGTTCCTTAAGACATTAGTAAATTCATTTGGTCAAAAGGGAGATAATCGTCTTCTACATTCCTACATTTAGCTATTATTTCATATATATACCCTGCAAAAAACCCCCAAAAAACAGCTATACTGCCAATTAAACCTTCACCATCTGATAACTCTAGAATTGCATCCGAAGCATCATTACCATAAACCTAAAGTGCACCAGCAGTACCTTATGACCCCACCTAACTCAGTTGATTTTCTTTCATAGTGTGGGAATGAAAGATGAAAATGTAATCATATTCTATACTTCTTTTTGTATTCAAAATTTTCTGATCAATATTAGGAAATAAACCCTATTTCCAGCACAATTACATAGCTACATACATACCTTATTAAAATACACCCAAACTTTATTTTCTACCCAATAACAGACAAAATTACAAATATGCCAAAAAGATTCCACAATATTACACATTCTGTTTAAATCAAAGTGTCTATTGATAAGAAATTAACATCAAAATATTTAACCAGAAAAAACTAAAACCCTATTTTTCTCAAGCCCTTTTTGGGAAAAATTTCTTATAAAAACCTTCAGATTTCAACTTTCAAGGAACAAAGATGTGACTTCTCAACCAACTTTTCTTTATAGTTATTTTATTATTGTTTGGAATTTGGATGTTCAGATTTTTAATAAACCTAAAGTGTCCCAGCAGTACCTTATGACCCCACCTGACTCAATTGATTTTCTTTCATAGACACATGGACAACTGAATTTTCTATAGGAGCTTAGAAATGAAGTTAATTAATTCAATAATTGTTCTCATAAACTTCAAATGAAAGCTGAGATGACATTCTACACTAATCTGAATCCTGTAATTTTTAAACAGCTTGTGCTAACAAAGAAATAAATCCTGTGTACTGCAGTATTTTCCTAATAGTGATATGCATCAATCAATTTACAGTCTCAGAGTTTTATGCCATTGTTAACTTGGGCTACCAATTTTAGTGAGATAGGCCTGCTCTCTTTTCTGTTATGATTGTTATTCTCACTCCACTTATTATAATTTTCCTGCTGAAGTTAAATATGCTGATTTTTTACCATTCAGATAATCTATCTAAGACATCCGCTTGATCCTATTTCTGTTCCTAAAAACAAAACTCATGTTGCTGATCCCTGCTTGCTTGATAAAAGATTGTCAAGTGAAGTCTCTTCATAGCCAACTGTAAAACTCATCAGTTCTCTTGTAAGCTTAATTGTTAATGGATTTAAGTGTTTTATTTATTCTTTCTAATGTTCTCAATCTTTCCTGCATATATTCACATCAGTTTAGTATATTTCATAATTTTATCTCTCCTTTATCCCTACTTGACATGAGATAAAATTGCATAACTGATAAAGTACCATATTTATTTATTGAAGTTGCGATAAAGGCCAATATTTCAGATGTTGATTTTGCTGTTGATATAGTACCATAGTGGTCAGTATTAGAGCCCAGCTAAAAGCCAATACTGATTTTGTGGCTGATATAGGATCATAGTTTTTTAGGTCACTATTAAAGCTAATGTTTATTTTCAAGACAGACAACTCAGAAGATTAGCATAGAACATTTTCCAGACAAAGCTTAGCTTGTGGAAGGTTGAGGTGTTGAAAATTTGGCCATGTCAAAATATTCAACACATCTACATAGAAAAAGGAAAAGAAAAGCAGAAAGTAGATAATGTGTAAATGCATAATTTTATAATCTGAAAATTGTTGAGGTGATTTTACAAAAATTGTTTCTTTTTAGTCAAGTTTCTTCATTTGAAGACAATTTTCATATAATTGGAAATAGATTAGACACTTGAAGGTTTCCTATTGACTCCTCTTACTACTCCAACTCGAACTCTTACTCTGACTGGCTAATTGACATATTGCCTTTTATCTATACATGATGCTCAAACATATTATTAAACAAAAGAATATATACAAATATTTAACAGAAAAATGCTCAATTTTATTTGAAAGAGTGATTAAAAAATATTAAATCCCTAATAATTTAATGAATATACATGCAGAAAAGCTGGAACTTTTCAGATTAATAATTTAATATGTTTTAAATGCTGTGCAAATTTTATCTTACTTTGTAAATTATAAATCAAATTTTATTTTAATTTGGTATCCACTCAGTAGGGATATCATATCACATTAATAATTTTCAATAAAAGTAATTTTTTTTACTCTGTCTGAGACTGATTAATTAATAGGATATGTTCTAATAATGTGTATGCTATAATTTGAATCTAATTTGTTTATTTTATCAAATCTTAATTTATATTGATTTTTAAATTTTTTTTTGACAAACAGTACAAGCTGACTAAAAATCCATGCACATCTCCTGATATAATAACCAACTCACTACAAAACCATTGTATTAGCATATTTAATTATATATTTGTCTATTAAATCACATATTTTATTATCTTTGTCTTAATCATTGTTCATTTACTCTAGTGATTTTCATTGCAATTTGAATGCACAATTCAAAAGTACATTAATTGGAACTCTATATTAGCTTAACACTTATGGAAATTTAATGTACAATTTGGACAACAAAGTTACTTCACTTGAAACAGGTATTAGTGAAAGAGGAACAACACAATAACCTTATATGTGTTATGATAAGCATTTGATGGTAGAACAAAGAAGAAACAATGAAAATTTAAAGATATAATTGTATTAACATAAAAATACAACATTGATAAATCAGTGTAGATGTCTCTCATTGAAAAAAGAGTTAAGTGGAGTTGTAAAAGGTGTCCACAGAGGCATATGGAAGGAGAGGGAGGATGAGTTGTGACTTACAATGGCAACCACCTTTGGTGAGTTGTCTCTTGGTGAAGGGAGTTCGCTTTCCAACAAATTCTGTGTATCTGGGCCAAAATGCCATCCAACTGCCGAATGGCTCTTTGATGGGCTTTTATATCCTTTTTTCAACTCAAATAGGCTCCAGTTTTTATTTTATTTCTTTAGGTGGGAGTGGGAGCTATTGGGTGGAAATTCTGGATTCTATTACTTATTTTTTTTCTTTAAGTATGTGAGTAAAAACAGAAAATATGTACGAAGCCTTGCACAGCTGACAGAATTTTAGTTCAGTTTTTGGTGTTCAGAGCATCTGGCCATTGGTGGAAATTAGTGTAGCATGAATCAGAAGAAGATCTGGTTTTAGGAAGAATGTAACATATGTTTTATAAGCATTTAATAAAACAAGGGAATAAAGAGGAAGAAAAAAGTTTTACAGACTTTAGTGCTCTGCAGACTTATGGTGGGTTTGGTGGAAGTTATATTATGACAATGTGGGGGTAAGTTGATTACAATGGATGGTTTGTAGATGTCTGTTTATGGCTGCATAAATAACATGACCACACAATTTATATTTGATGTAAAATACCACAAAACATGAAATACAAGAAGGAACAAACATGGTTTTAAAAACATAACATTTGTATTTATTTGTGTATATTGATGTATGTGCGTAGGAGTTAAGGATCTGTGGGTGTTATGTCCTTTAGACTGTGAATATTTTTATCTGAACTCACAAAAGTTGAATTAATTACAAAGCTGAGAAATGATGAATAAACTGTAGCTTTAGAAGAATGTTTCAAAGAGAAAAGTTCTTGTTGCTTGTTTGGAAATGTTCTGTATGTTTGTAATGTAGGTTGGAAAAGTTTGTACGTACGTGTATGCATGAATATGCTATTAACGTCTGACCGTCCATGGTCTAAATGAGAATCCTTAAGATCACATCTTTGCAAGAATAGGGAAGAGTAAAAAAGAATGAGCGAACTCGTGTCTGCTATTTATAGATAATGTAATCACGTGACATGATCACAGCAAATTGGCGGGAAACTTGACTTGGTCACAATGCTGGGTGGATTGCAATGTGCACTTGTGTGTTTATTGACCAATTAGAAGCTGATATTTCCTGAAAATCTGTATGAAGCTGAATAAAATTCAACATTGATAAGAAAGTGGTAGCGGGATGCTAAAACAACATCCATTCCCACCATAAATCTATTTGGCCTTGAGTAAAAAGTGAAAGTAAATGCAGTTCGTTAATATATACAAAATAAATTTATATAACACAATATATATACAGAAGGATATAGTGATAAGTTGGAGGTTTAAATGTAAATGTCCTGGTAGACAGAGGCAGAGAGGGAGAGAGAGAGAGAAAGTGTGCCCAGGGGAATGTAGATATAATTTGTACATGTATGTATGTATTTAAATTTAGCAGTCATCTTGCTTTAAATGTAGGTGAAGAAAGTATGTATGTTTTAGTGTCAGCACAAGACTATGTGAACATCTAATATTGCCAGTGGGTGGTAGGATGAAGTTGGTATTGCATGAGTCTATATGAGACTGTGTGGGTCATACATATGTTGTACTTTGGCTCTGGGTATATTACAGTAACTGCAACATTGGAGAATGATAAAATTAATTCATAAATTCTGATTTAGGTTGATTTTCATCTTGTTATATACATATGTAGAAATCCACTTCCTAACTGCAGCTCACAATCAATGACCTTATATTCAGGTTGGGACAATTTCTGACAAATTGGTTGAAATATGACTTTTAACTGGACATTGGTGTAACTTTAAATCTGGCAATATCTTGTAGTGGCAGTTTTCCATAAGTTTTGCCTTCCTGCCCAAGGTGCCCTTTTTTTCAGCACATTGCCATATTGGATTCTACTTAGCAACACAGCACTTTGATTTGGTTTGCCACCAATCTCTGGATTTATTAGCATCATGCCTTGTTCGACATCTCCTTCATTCAGCACTCTGCCAGCTTAGATTTTTACTTACCAGTCCCAACTCACTTTATTTAAGTGGTTTCATTTGTGGGGGTTTTTTTTCTGTGGACTATGACTTGTCATTTACCGATGCATTATTAATTCCAATGTCAACAAGTTTCAACTACAAACTTTTCCTTTCATCAAGGACAATATCAAACACAAACATTTCCAAAGACTTACTATTTGCACGTACTTACTTTGCTTTTTTCAGGACTATTAAATTAACCATATTTGCACATCAACACACACACACACACTTTGGAACTCTTTTATTTGTTTTAATATTTCAGCACGTGTCAGAAATCTCTTTCAGTTCTTACAAATCAGCAATTGTACATATTGTAAAAATATTTTTGGCCTTTAACTAAGAACTCTGACTTTGTTTTGTCTCAGTTTTGGTGTTAATTTCTTCCTTTATATTTTTATATTTTATTTATGGGGTGACTTCTCTGTGGGGCCACTACCAGTTGAGTCAGAGATAGAATTTCAAGCTTTTGAACCTGGACTCTGATGTTCCAATCTTTGATCTTCATCAGCAGATGCAAGATGAAGAAATTATTCAATGTTGTATTTATAAATGAAATAAAATAAATTAATTATAAATTTTGTTGTATTTTTTAACCTTTGATAATTAATTTTTCAAGTTAATAAAATCATTATAATTCATTGACGTTCTACTTTTAGCTGTTGTTTTATTTGATCCTTTTATTTATCTTAATTTATTTATTTTATTCAAGAAATGAAGTTGCTTTTGTTTTGTTTTAACTTATTCAGTGATTGATGACGAAATCGAGCTGTCATCTCGAACCGATAAAAATATAGCTACAAGAGATAGTGAATCGTGTTCAAGGGAGATAAAAAGAAAAAGAAATTTAGAGTTACTGTTCTTGATTTGAAAAACAAACCAAAAAAAAACACTTCCATGTGCGGAATTGTTCACATCGTAAGTCCCGGTCGAAATGGTATAACAAAATTTTCGTTAATTATCATTATCCCAGGTATGTAATAGCATTTAGAGTTCTATTTCTTTATCAATATTCTAATTAATTTTCCTAGTCTAACATCAGCTTCCGAAGTAAGTTATTTATTTTGTAGCTAAAGCAACAAATTTGATTTCGATTTTCTTAATCGGAAAGATACAACGAAACAAAAATATCGAATAGCGTTTATTTTTTAAATTATTTTAAAAAGAAACTTAATGCACATTAGTAAACTTTTTTGTTTGTTACTATTTTGCTAATCAAGCTTTAAACTATTTTTGTTGTTGATCTTTGTTTTGAATTTTCTCCTTTTACTAATCTTTTTTTTCTCACTCGCTAAAAAAAAGGCAATATTTTTTGCCTTGTTTCATTTTACAACTTTTTAAAAATTTGAATAGCACAAAAATCGAATTCATCTTTAACGTATGAAATAAATGAATTTCCGTTAAAACAGAAATTTGAAACCGATATGTTTATTATTTGAACCTTAAATATTTTAAAGAAAGTAATTTATATTATTTCTCTCTTTTTTGTTGGGTCACGTGGCAGCGACACTAAATAAAACAAGACAAGCTGAAGAGAATTATGTTTGGGATTATTTTTATTGTTCAGTCTTTATGTCTCTACCCCTGTTAATGATTTTATTCATTTCATTTGAAGCCACCAAAAAAAACTTTGACAATTTTTTTTAATTAATGAATCTCAAGAAAACACGTTTTTTTCTGTTTATGGAGAATCGATAAGTTCTTAACTTTTTAAAAATAATTTAGTTAGACTGTTAGCTTTTCCACTCTGAAACCTACTTGTTTTATTTTTACTTTCTATAGAAAATATAAATTTAAAAAAAAAAAGCAATCTTTTTTGCGTGAATGGAAAAAAAAAGTGAAAACAGGAAAACTAGTTTTCTTTGTTTTTAAACTTGTGAAAATTATTTTATGAAATCCTGTGATTTCCAACATATGAAGAAAAGTACGATTTATCCTCATATTGGTTGTTCGTCATCATAACTTTTGGGTCGTTGTATTCTCCGGCCTTTTTCAGGTCTTTGTCGTATTCCCAACCATATCATCTCTACTCCATTTCGAACCTTTTTATTCACTGCACGGGTGTAGATTGTTATTTATTTCACCACAATGATAGTGGGATGTTTCGTATCAGACAATAATTTTTTTCTTCTATTTTCCAAAAAAGAAAAGATGTTTTTTTTTAAATTTCTGAGTGAATCGTGTCGAGAACTTTTATATAACTTAGTAGAAGATTCTTGTGAATGAATAAACTGAAAATACGACCGACATCTGAATATGTCCAAAGCAGGACATTACTGAAAAAAACGTTAATAATAACAACCAAAGATGGCCACATTAGTTTGAATATTATTAATCGTAATTTTCCATTCAGTAATTCAAACAGGCCAAAGATTAGTAGATTATCTCTCTCCCCACCCACCACGACTCACTCTAAGAATTGAAGTAGGCAAATGTATCTTGTTAGACCTGATCAGTGGGTCATTACGACTTTTCACATACTTACCTTGACCTGAAATATATTTTATCTTTTTTAGGAAAAACTAAAGTTTATTACAGAAACAATTGACCCTTTTAGTGGGATGTTAACTGTACAGGTAAATCTTTTACACAATCTTTTAGCAAAAATTATCACATGCTCTATAAAACTTGTAGTAAGTTGTTTTTGTTTTACTGTATTTTGTGATTATCATTTTTTTCTTTTAATGCTATGCTCTATCTGTAATAAGGTGATCATGGCTCTTCACAGATTCCTTTACTCGTTTTCTGGGTAAGAATAAAATCATTTCCATTACATTCTCTCCAGTTCAGAATTCAGACTTGTCCTCTATATTGCTACCTAAAACTTTTTGAGATCACACTCTGTCTTTCTCAGTCAGTCAGTTATATGCCATGTGTGATACACGCATAGACGATCATGTATCTTTCGATACATGACTGACAAGGCAGATTTTTCCCGCAGTAGGTTGCCATTTTTTTCAGTGGTAGACCAATTGCCATCTAAGGCTATAGAACCTGGCCTGTCCTGCTATTTACCCATAGCTATGGGGAGAAGAAGAGAATTCATACCTTTCCCAAGGGTATTAGTATGTAAGTGAATGTAATGGATTCAACTGGAATTTGAACTTTGCTCTCCGATTCCTCAATCCAAGCTGCTATGTATTACTCCACCATCCATCTGTCTTACTATATGACCTATAACAGGAAGGAGGGGGGGGGGGCAGATTCCAGCCATTCTCAAGGACACTTTATAGAAAAGTGAATGCAATAGACTTAGGCCAGAATTTGAACTTAGCCCATTGATCCATTTTCTGTGCCAATAACTGTTATGTCATCCAACTTGAATTAAACAACTTGCTATAGTAAAATTTTCTTTTTAATATAAAATTTAAATTTTCTTTAACCTCTAAGCCAGGGTTTTTCAAACTGTGGGTTCCAACCCTTCAATTGGTTGTGAGATAAATAAAATGGGTCACAACAAAAAAGTAAAAAAAAACTACACAAATAATGAGAGAGAAATGTAGAATATAAACAACTCTAAATGTTGCACGGCACTCATAAATCATTGCTAGTTTTTCACTGAGGTAAGCTCATATTATGTCTTATTTTTTAAATATAATTATATAGTCTGTTCTCATTGAGTTTATGTATCTTCCTCGTCAAACTTGTTGCAGACTGAGTGACATTATTTCTCTCTCACAAAGAGACATCGTACCAAAACTTAGCTACAAAGGTGTTGCCTTTTACAACTACTTGTGTGAACTGAGATTTTCCATATTAAATAAATTTAAGATGAAGGACAGAAACAGGCTCAACACTGCACCTGATATGCATGTAGCATTGTCTTCCTGTGTCCTCAATTGGAATCCACTGCTTATGAACAAGCAAGCACATCCATCTCATTAAATGACATTTTTTTCAAATATTATTTACTTTACCTTTGTGTCGGGATTTCCTTTAAATTTGTTTTTCTAAAAGTAATCATTTTATATCCATACAAACAGATAATACAAATAGATACATGCAATTCTAATATGTGCAGATCATAAGAAATATACATATAAATGAACCTAGTGAACAGATTTTCTTTGATTTATTACATGTAGGTATAATGGGTTACAATGTAAAATGTGTTTCTTGCTGTGGTTTGCAGTAAAAAAGTTTGAAAAATGCTGTTCTAAACCACTGAAATGCACTACAGTATACCTTGAAACATTACTTACTTTTTTTCTAACAGAAGGAACCACCATAGCCTCTTATTTCATTTATAACTGACTAATCTTAATTCAAAATAATACTGAGGTGAAAATAGTAAAGAACACTAAATTAGAATCTAGCCTTATAGCTGAGAAGAAAGAAAATTTGGTTGATTATTACTTGACAATTTTTTTTACTTAAAATTTGTTTGGTCATTACTTACAGTGTTTACTATCAAACAACTGTTCCCATCTTTGTTGTTAATATCACAATGTTTTGTCCATTGTGCTCTCTAGCCTTCATCAGGTGTTGATCCATATAACCTTCAGGGAATTTCAAATGGACCCCTTTAATCTAAGGGGGGGGGGATTGTTATCATTTCACTGCCCATGTCTGGAGATATCTCACCTAGTTCTTATTTAGTATTCTTCAGTTATTGCTCACTCTGTTTTCATTGAGTCTAAATCTGTACTAGCCAGCCCAAAGATTGAACTCACTATTATTATATCATTAAATCCACAAACCATCTACTAGATTGTTGATTGAAACATTGTGATGACAACAACAAAAATGGGGACAATAGTCAGAGTTTAAGTAATGTAAATAATTCCTCATCCCAGATATTCAAACAGAATTTGTTTAGTCATGTTTCAGAACTCAATCTTAATGATGTACATTGAAAATCAGAAAGGGTTTTTTTTTTGTGGTCAGAATTAAGGCAAATATTGCTGACAGGACTTTTATGCATATAATTCTGCAATATTTTTTTATTGTGTGAGAAATTCTTTTTTATGTGGTTAATTTAATAATTCTCAACTACATATTTTTCTTTTAATTTCAGTGAAATGAACTGAAGGTTTTCCAACCACTCAGGCAGCAAACTCAAGATTTCACAAATTTTTTTCAAAGTTTTGCTGTAAAGAAAGAAAGAAAAATCTTTTCTGGTTAAATATGGCAACAGTATTGATTTATTTCCACACCAAAAATTCCCTCCATGATTTTAAACTGTTTACCCGAAAACTTTACCCCTCACGATTTGAATCTGACTCTCGGATAGAATACCATGAAGAAACCCAGCGCCTCTTTTTGGTTCTAAGTCAGGTAAAACATACCCCAGCCCCTTCTCTTTTTGACTGCCCCCCAGAACTGTGCACAGGTAATGAGAATGGCAATACTTCATCAAAAGATGACCTTGAAAGAAATTCAAAGGCAAAGCCAGGAATCTTGAAATGTTGTTATCTGAAAAGACATCAAATACCAAGACAAGAATTTTATTTCCAGCTATGCCCTATCCATCAAATGTGCCTTACTCTTGATAGCCATGTGGCTTCTTGTGCTGCCCATGAACTTGCACTGTCTAGGATTTTCCGGAAGAAATTTCTTAAATATGCTAAGTCAAAAGTTGGTCTTAGTCATTCTTTTAACAACATCGATGATCATGAAGATGTCAGACAAGTCTGGATTCCTTTTGTGATAGAAATTCAGCTTGAGTACCCAAAACAGAAAATAGATTACAGCTGGTGAGTATTATTCATAAAGAGACTGAGACACTAACTTTATTTTGTAAATCTATTGTAATACTATGAAGTGGTCAAATCATACTTCACTAGATTTTCAGCATACAGTGTCTATATTGTAATGGAATATTGTTGGCATTACTGACAGAATAAGGTTAAAATATTAATCAATTTGCGATGTATTTACATATAATAATATCTAAGTAATTAATGAATGTAATAATCCAACATTATTTTTCATTAATACAAATGTTATATTTAGTGGATACACATGTTTGAGTAGATAACTCTGTATTTTATACAGAATAATTGATATCTACTGGCTTGGATTTTTTTGAGAGTCTTTAATAAAGAAAACATGCACATTCCTCCTTCCTGTACACTTGATTAGGAAAAGTCATAAATTGAAGTTTCCGGCCCATACTTATTGCAGACAAACATATTTTGCTCAAGACTGAAGATAGATAAGAGTGTTGTCCACAGGTGTGCTTTGAGCTGTCATGTCCAGTTAAAGGGTCATGCTATTTGTTTAATGAGCATCATCATATATCACTACAAGAGTTACTGAGTACACAGGCAGAATTTAGATAATTGAGGTTTATTTGGGATAGTGGTGAAGGTACTCCATAAATGAGGTTGGTTTTTGAATGTCTTAATTTTTGGTCATATCTCAGTGTTATTGTTGGTATAGGACCTGTTGATAAAGAATAGCTGTAACACAAG
Organism: Acanthosepion esculentum; assembly: GCA_964036315.1. Taxonomy (NCBI): domain Eukaryota; kingdom Metazoa; phylum Mollusca; class Cephalopoda; order Sepiida; family Sepiidae; genus Acanthosepion; species Acanthosepion esculentum. Next base: position 123,736,228 of record OZ038478.1, on the reverse strand, counting down.
CTGATGCTGTGATCATATGGCAGGGATAGAAATGGTAAAAAGACATAGCTGCATACAGGTCTGAAAAGATAACCAATCCAAGAATATTTTCAACAAATTTATGCATCCATTCTTCAATGCAAAATATGAATGGCTTTGATTAGCTTAAAAAAAAAATGTGCAAAATGTCTTTAGCGAAGGAAGTTGGTGAATTAATTTAATCAAATGACAAGGAAATGAAGCAGTGTTTTCACAAATCTAGGTTTGATTTCTCTAGTGACTTTTTTTTTATCTTAAAAAAAAAAAGAAAAAAAGTCACCAGAGAAATCAAACCTAGATTTGTTACGCAATCTTTCATATTGTAATGATACTAACATTATAGGTGATAAGATTGTATACATTGCCATTTTCTCATGTGTACTGAAAGGGTTTTCTTACTGAAAAGCTTCTTTGATTGCTGTCGTGTGTTAAACTTAAGCAATAAATTTGGTTTCCACTATAATGTATTTAACAAAAAATATAAGCCTGACGATTGCACTAGCATGAAACAGACTGTCGCCTCTAAGTGCTGACTTCCATGTCCACTTTTATATTTACACACGCTCTATCTCTGATATTGAGCACTTTACCCCATAAATATAGCACACTTTAAGACTATATTTCTGCATATATATATATATATATATATATATATATATATATATATATATATATATATTCATTCTCCATAGATACTTGTATGTGTGTGGTATTTGGCCATTATGTGTGTGGGGTTATGGTCTGCTTAGTGCTGGTTTAAATTTGTCTATGAAGTTTTTTTTTTGTCTCATATTTCTAAGTTAGAATAATTGTCTAATTGATATATTGGCATAATTTTAAGGTTACCTTGATTACATTTGTAGATGTGTTGTGATACAAAGAGTTGTCTAGTAATTTGATGTTGGTCTTGTGCAAGGAAACTCTGTTGTTTTGTGCTTGACTGATACTTATATAGGACTTGTTGCATTTTGTGCTCATGAATGCATAAGTCACATTTTTGGAGTTGCAGTTTAAATTTTTATTTATAGTAAATGTTTGGGGTTTTCAGAAGTGTAGGAGTTTCCTTCTATAATGATAGCACAAACCCCACATCTTTTTTTGTTGCATTTTGTGATCTCCTGTATTATCACAAGAAATCTAGACCTACTTAATAAGAACAATAAAATCAAAAATATAGTAAAAACAACCAAAATAATTAAAAGCAAACGCCAATCTAAAAACCTAAAACATATATCGAACACATTCAAATTTAGCCAACACACAATACTGGGTAGTCTATTCTAATGGTTATTTTGTTGGGAATGGTTTGTTAATTTGTTTATTATTTATTTTATTTATTTGGATTAATTTATTTTACTTGTTTTTGCTTATTTATTTCTATTTATTCTTTTCATTTTTCGATTTTTAAGTAACGTAGTAAAAATTTGTTTTTGTGTCTGCATTTTGAGATGAGTTCTGATCATTTATTTAGTAGTTTGTTTTGGTCTGGGAAGGTAATTATAGCTATTTTTTCCTTCAAGCAGTGTTTGCAGCTTTTGGATTGATTGTTATAGGCTGATGTTCTTTTCCTTGTTTTCTATGATATTTTTAGTGTGATTTGCTTTTTGTTTTTAATTTCCCAGATATATTTGGAAAGCATTGTGCTGTTCACATATTTACTATTTGTGAAAGATGTTTTGTGTGTGTATTTTTTTGTTTCCATGGTCCTTCAGTTACTCCTATGTATATTTTTTCTTCATTATCTGGTGATTTTACCATGGCTTGGTATATTACATTGTTTTGTAAGCAGTTGCCATTTAAGAGACATTCATTCTTTATTCTGCAATTACACATAGGTTTAATTTGTTTGGGTGGTTTGTTGATAGTTTTCCTGTTGTATTTTTTTATTATTTGTATCATGTTCTTGGTGAAACTGTAGCTGATTTTTACTGTGTTTTTGTTAAATATTTTGTGGAGAGTGCTTGATTTGGGGAAGTGTTGTGTAAGAGTTTGATGAATATTTTTCCTACATTTATTTTTACATTTTTGCTGTATGGTGGATTGAACCATATGATCTTTCTCTTCCTGTTGGCTTTTTTTTGTCCTCTGTGGTGTGTATGTGAGTGCTGCTGGAAATCCACTGTCTTTTAAGGCTCTTTCCTAGTCTTTCTTAACTAAGTTGAATATGCTTTCATTGGAAGAATTTTAATTCATCCAATGAAAACACACATACACACACACACACACACACATACATACATACATACATACATATATATGTTGTATACATTTTTGCTGTATGCTTATATATAAAGTACAGTGTATGTATGTATGTGTGTGTTTTTGTGTGTGTCACCAAGCAACCCCTCTGCTCCCACTGGTCTGATTTCAATGATTCAGAGCTCATTCAAAAGCCCTAAAAAAGTTAGGCACTGGAAACGATTTTCATTGAGCTCAGATTCAGGGTTGCTAGATTATATGAGCTTAAAAATATATATTAATATATTATACTGACCATTATCATTGCTTTCATGGTTCAAGGGGAATAACTCTTATTTTCCTTTTGTATCTAAAATTACAGCTAGCTTAAAATTTTAAGACCAAATGAAAGTGGGTATTTTCCTGCTTTCTATTATGCAGAAATATATTTTGTAGAAGTAATTACCATTTGTAACCATTTAGTGTAAGATTATAATTTCTCTTTTATTATTAATATCCAGACAAGGAAAATATTTGTGCTTTGAAAAACAATTTGACAGAACAACTTTCCTTCCAAAATGTATTTTCTACTTTGCATAGTATTTTCTCATTGTTCTTTTACTTTTGATTTTCTTAACAGTAAAGTAAAACATAATCCAAATACACATGATGTACTTCAAACAAATTCTCTCCTTGTATAATAGAGTACCCCTCACCCAGTTTTGGGTTAAGTAGCAGAGCACACTGGGCTCTCTTTGTTGGCAACTAATTTAGGAGAAAGACTACACTGAATTCAAAGTTGGCTGGGCTTGGGACTGGCAAATACTTGCTAGAGAAATCATAATAGCAACACCTGATGTGGTAAGGCTTTGACCCTTGTGTACTGAAGCTATGGCTCTATTCTCCACTGGGAAAGTTTCATATCACAAAGATAGTGACAAATCATTCATTGTCAGCTTTGATTGTGAAATAAATATTCCTTAGCTAAGTTTAATTTCTTTCACTTTGTTATAAGAAAATACCCAGCAGTTTTAAATAACAAGAAATCATTTTACTGTAATTATAAACAACTCTGGTCTGAGTTTAAACCTCCAGCCAAATGTAAACAAGTATTTCAGCAAATGAATGAATAAAAACTGTAAAAAGTTCTGTATTTACATTTAATATTACAGTATTATGCAATTAAGCTACCAGATAATACCTCAAATTTGCATGTAAGATCTGCTGGGAGAGTTTAATATTGGAGAGGGGGATCTTGTATACAATCGAATATATTAGGTGTGTAAGCAAAAGTTTCTAGTGATCATTCCGGCTCAAAAAATATGTGAGAATTTTTTCACAAATCTAACCAAGCAAATACAGAAATTTAAATATCTGGGAAGTATTTTAAAAAGTGGATGGAAAATGTGACACTAAAATCCAAAGGCACATTGGAATAACAAAAAATGCTTTCCAAAAGCTACACAAAGTATTAAGAAACCTAAAGAAGAAACATTAGAAACAAAGAAGATAGTGCTACATACTATCAGTTCTCTTATATGGCAGTAAATGCTGGACAATTTCCTCATAGATGAGGACAAACTTGAAATTAATGTGGTTTTACAGAAAAATGTTCAGAATACCATGGACAGAATATGAGAGTAACAAAGAAGTCTTAAAGAAAATGGAAACATAGAGGACATTTAGAATCACAAAGAGGCAGTTGAAATAAGAAAAAAAAGGTTTTGGAGAATTTGACACTCACAGGACATTGAAGGCAAGAGAGGCAGAGGGAAACATTGCGTAGCCATAGTAACAAGTTGTTACAACACATTTTGTAGCGTTTATAATATAAGTAATGCTTCGGCAACTTGTTGTGATGCCTGTATTACTTACTTTGAAGACTGATTCCAAACGGCTTCTTCTTTTACCTCTGACCTGGAGCTCTTTATTTATAGTTATGGACTAGTTCATATAGTCACCAAAGATGTACTATTTACTCCACAACATCCCCTCTTTTGAGATTAATATTTTTTATAAATATTTTATTTTTATTAGTATTAGTATCTCCCCCTTCTCTTTCTGGAAAGTTTGCCAATGTACTTTGTAGTGTTTCATCTTTGATTTGCTTCCAGTTCTTCAGTACGCTTTCTTTTTCTGGAACTTGTCCTTGTAGGTTACATGACTTGTTGTGGTGCTGGTGCATTGAAAGCATAGCATTTTTATCGGTTCTTCCAATGTTTCAGGTCTTTCATCAATGAACCTTTTTTTTTCAGCTGATTATGGTGCCTTTTATGTTCAAATTTTTTTTTCCCTTTTGTCATGTAAATCAACTTCCCGATTCTTGCTGGTATTATGCCATCTTCCCGCATTTCTTTGCCATCCTCATATGCTCTAAAGAACACATCATTGACCTTGACATATTTGGTGTTGTTTTTGTTACCTGTTCATGTTTTTTGACTTGTTAATAACTTGTTGAACACCGATTTTACTTTTCTAGCAAACATTAATTCTGCTGGCGACATGCCTGATGATGTATTCGGGTTAGGTGTTACATGGTAAGCTCTTGGAAAATTTTGAAGTGCTTCCTTAATTGCTTTCTTCAACACTCTTTTGAATGTTTCCACAAACCATTCAGCTTGTCCATTCAACCTTGGGTGACATGGCAGTGTTGTAATATGCTCAATGGAGAACATCTTACAAAAGTCTTTGAATTCTTTACCCATGAATTGTGTCCCATTATCAGACTATGGTATCTGTTATGCCATATCTCACAAACAGTTCATGCAAGAAATTCACTGTTACTGAAGATGTTGGATTTTTGCACTTATAAATTTCTGGCCATTTAGTGAAATTATCAACTACCACAAGAGAATGTGATCCATTCATAGGACCTGCAAAATGTATATATGCAATCTTGACCACAGTGTACCTCGTCTTTGGCCAAGGTTCTATCTTTGTGATAGGTAGTTTTGCTGCCAGAGCACAACCTCTGCAAGCTTCCACTATTTTTTCAATATCTTGGTCCATTCTAGTCCAATATACAAAATTTTTCATCAGATTTTGTTCTTGAAATACCAGGATATCTGTGATGAAAATCCTTCAATATTTGCCTCTGTAACACATTAGGTATTACAACCTTTTGCCTGAACATTACTACACTGTTGCATAACAAGTAAGCATATAAGTCTGGATATTGTTCTTTGTTACTTTCATTTGCATTTTTGTTTTACAATAAAGATGTCATTTTCTGCTTTTTCTTTTATTTCTTTCAATGTAACTGGCAACTCTCATACTACACTGCACAAAATGTTTTTATTTCCATTTTGCTTTTTAGTTCTTCAATAACCATGTCCTCAGATGGTTCCTTATTTTTAGGTATTAATCTTGATAATCTCTCTGCATGTCCTAATTTTTTAGATGGTTGGTACTCTATCATAAAATCATAGTTTAATAAGATGGTACCCCAGCATAGTAGTCTATTAGCTAGTTATGTAGGTATTCCTTTCTTTGAACCATATATTGTTAATAGAGGGTTCTGGTCTGTTTGCAACCCAAAATTTTTTCCATGAATAAATTTATGAAATTTCTCTTCACAGTAAATATAATTGCTAGAGACTCTTTTTCTATTTGGCTGTAATTTTTCTCTGCTGGTAGTAGCAACAGTGAAGCATGAGCAAAGGCTTTAATTTTACCTCCATCATATTTGCATAAAATCACTGCTCCAATACTGTACTCACCAGCATCTGATGTCACTACAATTTCTGCTCTTGGGTCATAGTGCCCTAATGATAAATCTGACATGTCTTTTTTTTTTTTTTTTTTTTTTTATTTCGTCAAACACCTTTTGACAGTTATTTCAGTTCCACTTTGCTCATTTTTTAAGTAGATTGTTCAGTGGAGCTCTCAAATTATGCATATTATGTACATATATTTAATTGTAATTAACCAGTCCCAGAAAAGCTTGTGATGTAGTCATGTTTGTTGGTGTTGGCATATTTTCAATTGCACTAGCCCTCAATAGATCTGGCTGCTTACCATTTTTATCAATAATTTGACCAAGGTATTTAATTTTCAGCAAAAACAATTCACATTTTTCCTCACTGAGCTTGAATCTGTACTCTCTTAGTTTTTCCAAAATTGTTTTCACATGCCCAACAAGTTGTTCTTTCAATACACTTTTGATTAAAATGTCGTCCAGATACACCACTGTGAAATTGCAATCCACAAGCATGGTATCCATAGCTTGTTGAAAAATAGTTGGTGTCACCTTTATACCACAAGGAAGTCAATTAAATTTATATAATTCTTGTATTTATGATCGTTAATTCAGAACATTGATTTTCAATCTGAATTTGTAAATACGCTTCAGAGAGATCCAGCTTTGAAAATAATCTTCCACCGTTTAACTTTGAAAAAATTTCCTCTGGACTTGATAATAGGTAGTTACGTGTTTATAAACAACTATTTAATACTGTCAAGAAATCCATGCAAACCTAAAAAAATGTTTTTCTTTACATACACTGCTGGTGCAGCCCATTTTGAATGATTAAGTTTTTTTTTTATTGTACCAATTCTTTCCAGTCAGTCCAACTCTTTATTGGCTTGTTCCAATGCTGCAAATGTTATGCTCTATTTCTGCTTAAATACTGTGCTCAAACCTTTTTTACTTGAAAATCTGCCTTGAATTTTGAACACTGACCCAGTTTATTTGACAGAACATCTCGGAAACATTTTTGTAATACTTAAGATTTCTTGCTCTGACTTTTTAATTGGTTGCTTGTCCACTTACGTTTTTACAATAAATGTTTATTGGCAAATCCCAAAGTTCAAATAGTTCCATACAGTCAGTACCAAATAAAATCTTTACATAAAAAATTCCCTTAGGGTCATTTTTTTTTTTTAAAGTGGTCTTGCAATGGTTAGGTTTCAAGTTTGTTAGATTGAATTTGTACATGTATATTTATTTTTAACTAGTATTTTTCTCATCTTAATTTAAGTTACTTTTTATCACAATTACACACAGCCCATCATTCTGCAACTGTTCATAAGTACAGCTGATCATAAATAAAGAATAAGGTTTTTAGTGAACCCTGAACTTTTGCCCCCCCCCCCAAACTGTCTCGATTCCACATACGCTTCAGTCATGAAAGCTAACAGTTGCAGATCAAATCTAACCACATTGTTTTATTCCTCATTTTCCCCCTGAAGACCTGGTATCTGTTTGATCTCCAAATACTATAAGTAGCAATGCTTAGGTACCTCAAGGTGGTGTAATGATTAGCAAGCTTGTCTTGCTAGAGCAATTACAACTGAGTAGTAATTTAATCCTCACTGGGTGCCCATACTTTCAGCCTTGTGCCACATCTAAACAACACTTGGAAAATCACTATAAGTAGTAATGTTATAAGTAAAATAAATCTTGTTTTAATTATATTCTTACTCTGTCCAAAATCTGAGGAAATTTGTCACTGAACAGCTTATACGTTTTTATTTTGTCTTCTTTCAATAGGATCATTCATGAATCACTAAGTAGTAAAGTCAGTGTCTATTTGTGGGTATCAGTTGTTTTGCACCTTGTAGGTAGGCACGAACAGGCATAGTGTTGATATGTTTTTCCCTTTTCACTTAATAAAGAATAATTCTTTCAAACTTTCCCTCAGTTTTTGTTATTCTGTTTTAATTACAGGTTTTACCGAATTCAAAGTTTGGTAATTTTGAAATTAAAAACAGAAGAAGCTATGGCATTGCTGTCAACTCTGGGAGGTGGTTTCTCTGCTCTTGGAGATTACTATGAAAAGCATGTACGTATTTAATTATGTGGAATTGAAAAAATAGGATTTGCTATTCATATTTTCATGCACATTAGCGATTAAGTGAAACAAGGTCTAGTCTTTTTATTTACAGAGTTTAGCCTAGGCCAAATAATGGAACTAGAATTTGTGTCTCCTCAATCCTTCAAGTAAAAAGGGCTGCCTGCTTTGAAAATCAGCATTCAAAATACTGTTTTACTTGGGATCACTGACCTCTGGCACTTATCAGGAAAGTGTAACTCTCTGATGCAGGAAATAGGCCAAAATCAAATGACAGTCTTCTCAGGGTTTGGTGTTTCTGGTAAAAGAAAGTTACAAAAGAGACTGGCTGGGAGAAATCTTGGCAACCAGTGGCCTGTCTGAACATGGGCTAACTAAGGTAAGGTTACCACCAGATATAACCTAGAAAGTTGATTAGAAGAAAAAGAGTCTTTGAGGTTTCATCCTACCACATGAAAATAAGCTTGTAAGCAACCAAAAAAAAAGGGCAACCTCAGCCAGTTCTACAGATGGCTACATTTTTACTCTTAATAATTTGTTACTGTTTTAAAGTTCAGATGAGCTTTGTATAGGAGCCAAAGGCCAACATATATAAATATATATAAAGCTAGGATGACATCTCAAGCCTTGAATGGCAACCTTCTGAGAGATTGTATCTCATTAAAAAAACTCAGTGTATGTCCAAGTACACTAAGTCTTTGTTTTTGCTGTGAGCATCTGGCCTTATAAAACTTTGCTTTTGTAAGACTGAACTCGTCTTGCTTTGTACAAGATTAATCATGGTCACTGTGTCATGCCAGAAAATTTTTCTCGTCAGAATCCATACTGAACATTTCTAAATTTATCCCTCATCTGTGCATTGAATACTGTTGTCACATCTGGTCTTGTGCTTCTGCTGTACATCTCAATGATAAAATCCAAAGAAGGTTCTGCAATTTAATTGATCCTGACCAGGAATCTCAACTTCAGCCACTTACCCACCGACATGATGTGGCTTCCCTCTGCTTATTCTACAAATATTTTCATGGCAACTGCTCTGAGGGGCTTTTTTCCCTGGTGCCCCGACTACATGAATTTAAGCGTGCTACTAGATTGGCAACTAGGTCTCCCAGGTTTTACTGTTGAACTAGTGAGATGCAACCACCACTTCTACTCTAACAGTTTCTTTTTTCGCACTTCCCACCTGTAGAATTCTCTTCTGATTTTTTGCTTCCCTGATTACTACAATCTTCAAAAATTTAAATGCATCATCATTCATCATCTGTCTTTTTGAACCCTGTTCCATTTTTGTCTTTCTTCAGTCTTCCCTATTTCTAGTCTCCCTGTAACCACCTGAGTTCTAGTGGCATTATTACCTTGCTTGGGGTGAGATGATTAAAAAAAAAATACAGTTCACAATGTCAACATATCTCCCTTTCAGAACCTTTAATATCTGCAGAATTTTATCATTGGAAATTTGAGTATCATAGTATAAATATTTGAGTGGCAATTTTACTTTCTCTTAAAAATGCTTATATATTAAGACATTTCAGTTGAGAAATGTCATAGATAAGTTCAAAGAAGTAAAAAAAAAAAAAAGAATCTGAAATATAAAGGAAGGACAATGAAAACAAAACAGTTAAATTGACCCTGTTTTAATACCACTGATATCAATTGTTTTAAACTGTGTATAATGTATGTAAGGGAGACAGCAAGTTGCTAAAAATTGTTCCTACCTTATGTGCCACTTTTGACTCACAGGTTTTATTTATTTATTATCCATATGTTTATGTGAATGCATATATTTATTGTATTATTGTTATCAAAAATTTAAAATACTTACCAAAGACTGATTTAATGCTTCATGTTATTTCACTCATCAGAGTCCAGATAAGAATATTGTATTAGAATGTATATTTTACAAACACTCTAGCTAAATTTTCAAATCTAAAATTTAAATTTCTGACAAGTGAATCATAGCAAAACTTTTAAGTCAGATTTTGATAAGTAACTTTTTTATATTTTTTATAATACTAATTATTGCCCTAGGTATCTTTTAAGTATTTCATTGACAAGTCTGCTCACACTGACATACATTAATTTTATTTATATCAATAAGTGTTGTTGTTATTATTTTATATATATATATAGTGACACGCATAAGTATTGGATACATGTTATAACTCTAGTTTATGTTCACCATTTTGCCTGATATTTGGTAAGTAATATCTCGTAAAGTTGTTTTGTATATGGAAGGAAAATTAAAAACTCATGGTTGAATCCATTTTTTTTATCAAAGTTCAAAATTACCCTATGCAGAAGTATTGGATACATCAATTTAATATTTTGTTGCGTAGCCCATTTTGTTTCACTGCTTCCAGTTGCTTTCTATAGTTGGCTACAAGTTTTTCACACTGATCCGTTACTTTACCCCATTCTTCCTTGCATAATTCCTCTAATTGCTTGATATTTTGTGGATTCCGCTTATGAACTTTAACCTTCAAAGTATTCCACAAATTCTCAATTGGATTCAAGTCAGGAGACTGACTTGGCCAATTGAGAGTACTAATACCATTATTTTCAAACCATTCCTTTGTAAGTTTTGCAGTATGTTTGGGATCATTGTCGTGTTGAAGCACAAAATTCCGACGATGTCCTAAAGAAGTTGCAGATTTCTGAAGGTTGCGAACATAATCTAGAGTTTTAACAGAAAATAACATGTATCCAATACTTATGCGTGTCACTATATATATATATATATATATATATATATATAGGATTAATATAAAATTAGCTGATTGATGTTACTTTCAGCATCCTGAAATAAATTATGCACTCTTCATTGGTGCAAGTTTGATTTCTTCTTTTTTTTTTCTTCTTCTTGTCAGTGTGTGTGTACATGTGCACCTGTCTGTACATGTAAAATGTCATGGTTATTTCACCTTTTTGGTGTTTTTCTTGTCTCTTTATACTCTACCCTTATTGGTTTTATACCTTTTTCTCTCTCTTTCAATTTTGAGTATCAGAGACAAATGTAACAATTCGACATCCAGTTTCTCTGACAGTCACTGCTCTCATTAATTCTTGAGCAATTTAGGGCTTTCTTGAGTTTGGAAAATGTAGGTGTATTTCACTTTTTTTACTTAAATAATTTTTTTTATTATTAATGCTTAAATGGTAAGGTAAATATTTATATATGTCTCCACTTACCTGTTATTTCGGGGTTTGTTTTTTTTTTTATTTGATTTGGTGGTGTCTTAAATATAAGGGTGTTAATTATAGGTGGTTAGGTTTATAATTAAATTTTATTTATTGTAGTTTGAATTTGTATACATGTAATTACATCCGTACATTTCTAGATTTTTCTGAGAGGGCTGTCTGTGGACACTAGTTGATTTGAGATGGAATCACACACACACACACACACACACACACACATATAATAAAAAAGCTCAAACACTAATATTCCATGAATATAATTTATTACATTGGAATATATATATATATATAGACCACTAATATTATTTATTTATATATATATATATATATATATATATATATATTGACCACTAATATTATTTATGTATATATATATATTGACCACTAATATTATTTATGTATATATATATATATATATATATTGACCACTAATATTATTTATGTATATATATATATATTGACCACTAATATTATTTATGTATATATATATATATATATATTGACCACTAATATTATTTATGTATATATATATATATATATATATATATATATATTGACCACTAATATTATTTATGTATATATATATATATTGACCACTAATATTATTTATGTATATATATATATATTGACCACTAATATTATTTATATATATATATATATTGACCACTAATATTATTTATATATATATATATATATATATATTGACCACTAATATTATATATATATATATATATATATATATATTGACCACTAATATTATATATATATATATATATATATTGACCACTAATATTATATATATATATATATATATATATATTGACCACTAATATTATTTATATATATATATATATATATATATTGACCACTAATATTATATATATATATATATATATATATTGACCACTAATATTATATATATATATATATATATTGACCACTAATATTATATATATATATATATATATATATATATTGACCACTAATATTATATATATATATATATATATATTGACCACTAATATTATATATATATATATATATATATATTGACCACTAATATTATATATATATATATATATATATATATATATATATATATTGACCACTAATATTATATATATATATATATATATATATATATATATTGACCACTAATATTATATATATATATATATATATATATATATATATTGACCACTAATATTATATATATATATATATATATATATATTGACCACTAATATTATATATATATATATATATATATATATTGACCACTAATATTATATATATATATATATATATATATATATATTGACCACTAATATTATATATATATATATATATATATATATATATATATATATTGACCACTAATATTATATATATATATATATATATATATATATATATTGACCACTAATATTATATATATATATATATATATATATAGATATATATTGACCACTAATATTATATATATATATATATATAGATATATATTGACCACTAATATTATATATATATATATATATATAGATATATATTGACCACTAATATTATATATATATATATATATAGATATATATTGACCACTAATATTATATATATATATATATATATATTGACCACTAATATTATATATATATATATATATATATATATTGACCACTAATATTATATATATATATATATATATATATATTGACCACTAATATTATATATATATATATATATATATATATATATTGACCACTAATATTATATATATATATATATATATATTGACCACTAATATTATATATATATATATATATTGACCACTAATATTATATATATATATATATATATATATTGACCACTAATATTATATATATATATATTGACCACTAATATTATCTATATATATATATATATATATATTGACCATTAATATTATATATATATATATATATATATTGACCATTAATATTATATATATATATATATATTGACCATTAATATTATATATATATATATATATATATATATTGACCATTAATATTATATATATATATATATATATATATTGACCATTAATATTATATATATATATATATATATATATATATATATATATATTGACCATTAATATTATATATATATATATATATATATATATATATATAGACCATTAATATTATATATATATATATATATATATATATATATATATAGACCATTAATATTATATATATATATATATATATATATATATATATATAGACCATTAATATTATATATATATATATATATATATATATAGACCATTAATATTATATATATATATATATATATATATATATATATATATATATATTGACCATTAATATTATATATATATATATATATATATATATATTGACCATTAATATCATATATATATATATATATATATATTGACCATTAATATTATATATATATATATATATATATATATATATATATATATATATATATTGACCATTAATATTATATATATATATATATATATATATATATATAGACCATTAATATTATATATATATATATATATTGACCATTAATATTATATATATATATATATATATATATTGACCATTAATATTATATATATATATATATATATATATTGACCATTAATATTATATATATATATATATATATATA
>OZ038478.1:123659851-123719851 GCA_964036315.1 Acanthosepion esculentum | reverse complement strand
AAATGCAGTGCAATATGAAGATGCTCTGATTCTAAAACCATTAAAGGTACAAATCTAATCTTTGGGATTTAGCAATAAATTTGATCGAAGAATACCTGTGAATTTTCCCAGATTTTTCTGAGAGAATAACCTGTGGACATTGAAAGACGATCAAGCAAAGATTAAGTGACTTAAGTGACTTTCTTAAATAACAAAGTATCATCTGAAAATGTTTATAAAGTTACAGAAAGGCAATTTAATTATTTTTCATTTCTCCTATGCTTAGGTAGCTGCTCCATTGTTAAAGATACTCTTGTCAGAATCCATCTTGCACATTTATAAATTTGCCATTCATCCATGCATTGAATACTGCTGCCATATCTGGTTTGGTGCTTCTACCATATATCTTGAGATTCTTGACTAAATTCAAAGAAGGTCAGTAAATGTAATTGATCCTGATTTGGCATCTTGACTTCAATCACTTTCTCATTGACATGACATGGCTTCCCTGTCTTTTCTGCAAATATTTTCATGGCAACTGTTCTGATAAGCTTTTTTACTTAGTGCCTCGATTGCATGAATTTAAGTGTGCTACTAGATTGGTAACTAGGTCTCACCATCTTACTGTTGAACTAGATACACCTGTCTCTTCTATTCTAACAGTTTCTTTTCTCCGCTGTGGAACTCCTTTTAAACTTTTTGCTCCCTGCCACCTATAATCTTCAAAAACTCAATATCTGTCTATATCTCTGAGATTAGGTATTATAATTATTTTCATTATTTACGCTGTTATCCTCATCTTCATTGCCATATTCACAACATTTTGGCTCTTGTATGCTCCGGCCTTCTTCAGGTGTTTGGAATTTCGAACCGAACATTCTATTTTGTCCACAGGGGCGGATTGTTCTATTTCCACGTGCCATGCCTCTTCAGGATTTCCCAGTTATTTCCCTTTAAATCAACATTGTTTGGAGTTAAAGGGTAATGAAGAGACATCTTGAAGAGTTATGGCACATAGAACTAGAACAATCTACCCCAGTGGACGAAATAAAGGGTTAGGTTTGAAATTCCAAACACCTGGAGAAGGCTGTAGCATACAACATCCGAAACATTGTGAATGCAGCAATGAAGATGAGGATAACAGTCCAAATAATGTAAATAATCAAAAATTTTAATGCAACATCAATTGTCATCTTCTGTCTTCCTGAACCTGTTCTTTATACTTGTTCTCACTAAAGTCTTCTCATTCTCTGTCACTCCATGTAAACCCCCCAACTGCACCCTACTGGCATTATCACCTTGCTTGGGGGTGAAACAATTAAAAAAAATGCTGCGAAGATGCCTGCCTCATTCTATCAGTCCAGCTGACTCCTTCTGCCATGCTTTATCTTTACAAGAGTCAAATTTGTCAAAAATAGAATATTGCTGCTGTATGTAGGCTGGAGCTAAATTGTTTAGGCCGTCGTGTGGAAGAAGACTTATTCTCCAAGCTGCAGACTCTTTCCCAAAGATACAACATCACAAACCTATCACTACTCCCTTGCTATTTCCCTGGCAAATGTTCAGATGAGCTCCATTCTTTAGTTCCATCAGTTCAAAGTATTACAACTAGCACACACCAGTCTACTTCCAAATCACATTAATTTCAACCATATTCCAAATGTAAGGGGAATAGCTTTTTCTCAAGAACTACTACTACTTTGTAAAGACTCCTCCTGCATGATTGCTTCCTTAAACACTATATAATCTTAACCTCTTCAAGTCAACGGTCAATTGTCATCTATCTTCGTTTCATACCACCTCCTCTTTCACTTATGTCACATCTCATTCATTATAAACATTTTCACATTAATCCTCAACCTTGGATGAAGTTTAGTATAAAAACAAATATTATTTTTAATACAATTGTTCACCCAATACAAGGTCCAACAGCTGCTCAAGGTAGAGAGTTATTGATGATGTAGAAGCTTACAAGGAAGGAGTAAGAGATTCATATTATGAGAATGAATCAACCTAACTATGAACTGGTGGAACTAAAGAATTAATTACTTACAATGTCATGTAATCACTTTTGAACTTTGCCAAGGCTTGAAATTGAGGATTGGCTAACTCCAACACAGCTATGGCAGCCATATTCCCATTTTTAGTCTGATCTCGTTCTTGTAAAGATAGGGTATGGTAGGAGGAGTCTGTATTTTTTATGGAGTAGTGCAAAGAACTAACCATTTTTCCAGCATAATGAAATATTTGTTTTATTTTTTTAATTCTGCTATATGGAAAAATTTTACAGAAGTCATTATGTTTTTATGTTTTGTTCAGGACACACTAGAGTATGTATAAAAATTAAGTCGGTGTAAAAATATGAAAAATCAAAAGCAATAAATGGCGGGTGAAAGATAGATGAGAATCTTGTCTCGCTGGATGGACTGCTTGATTTTTCTTTAACAAGTCATAAACATCATTTAAAAACTTTTATCCTGTTTTTTTCTTTCTTTTGATTTGTTTTATTATAATTTTAAAATTTCTGTTTTTCAGTCTCTTGAAGCTGGTAAAATAGCATTACGGCAACTTAAGATTGCGTTTACGATATGCGACCCCATGATAGCCGCCCGGTGTTACTTGTATGTAGCACTTAGCCTCATGCAAAGGGGTTACCTGAAAACATCAAAACTTATCATCAGGTAATTAGAAATTTGATTGCTTAATTATCTAAATTGTGATTTTAGGGTTTCATATATTTTTCTTTTGTCATAAATATCAATATCATTTGATTTCTAGCAGCTTTGCTTGCTTTTTATCCAGTGAAAATAATTTATAAATTTCAATGTTTATATTTTGCCTTTTTATTATTTTTTTTCCATCTCATCTTCAGGATATAAAAAGACTTGTCTTCTCTCTATCGTGAACTTATAGCTTTCTGGTTTTTCTTGCAAATCATTTTAGTAATCAAAATTTAATCAAAATATTCCAGAGTTACTTAATCAACAGCTACTTTTAGAGTTTCTGGGCAATATGTCCTTTGGCATTTACTCCAAACACCCTTCTTTTTTTTTTTTTTTTTTTTTTTTTACTTTAACTGTGTATATTTTGTTTTGGTTAGTTCATTGAAGAGGCATGACAACTGGACAGTTAGCTTTTTATTTTTATTTTCCTGTTTTGCTTTCATGTTGATTCTTCTTCCTTTTTCTTGCTCTTCGTTTGCCTATTATTTTGCTTTTATAGCTTTATTAATAATCCCCCACCTCCCCGATCTTGTAATCAGATCACAAAAATATTTGTTTTATTGGAAGAATTTTTATAAATAGAGACAGAGGTCAATTCAACACTTAGATTTTTTTTTTAACAAAGAATAAAATGAGCTTTTATCATCTTTGATATAAATTGCAAAGTTGTATGTGTGTTCAATCTGCAATTGACATCAATTGGTGAAGATTCCGTTTTTCATTCACTTTGAATAGTTACCATACAACTCCTTAAAGCTTAGTCTTCACTGCTATTTAACCAATACCTAGTGGGTGGGAGAAGAGATGGATTTGTGCCTTTTCTGAAGGTACTAATAGAAAGTGCATGTAACAGACTTGGCGGGAATATCTCTGCTCACCGAATCCAGTTTCCATGCTATTATGCATAAGGAAGGTTCTGTTTTGTTACAAACACTTGGAATAAGGCAAGACAATCATATTTTCCTATATCTTCTTAACCTAAATTACCTTCCTAACTTCAGTTTTTAATAAAGCTATAAAATGGCTTTTCTTTCTTTTTTCTTTTTTATTCCTTTTACTTGCTTTATGGTAATTATGCTTTACTTTTCCTTACTCTTCATTCTCCTATTATTTTGCTTTTAATATTTTACCTGACTTCTCCACTAAGTCAGGATATGATACAAAGTCTTTTTATTGTGTGGGGTTCTTGTATGTATAATGGCTAAGGACAAAAATTGCAAAGTCCCCTGCAAATACTGTCACTGACATCGATATTACACCAACTCCACCTCTCTTAGGGCAATGAGGAAGATCCTGCCACAGGGTTGGAATCCACAGGACTAGATGCTTTCTCTCATCTAAAATGACAGATACTACACTTTGATTCCGGCCAAAAGACCAAGAAGTGATTTTTAGCACTTTACTCAGATTAACTTAGATGTGGTATGAGGCCAAAATTGAGGAGCACTTATTGATGATCACACTCATTACTAAGTCATAATTGATTGCTATTACACCATGAGAGTAATTTATTTTTATTTTTTTTAAATAACTACATAAAAACATGGTTTATGGTTATAATTTTTCTTTGTTTTTTTCCTCTTCTTTTATAAATTAATAAATTGTTAAACAAAGCATAAATCATTTGGAAGATTTTATTTAAAGAAGTTTGACTGTTGTTCTTGTATATATTAAAATGTTTCTCCATTTAATCTTTTTTTTTATTCCAGAAAGCAGTATTCATTTGCTAAGAATCACTTTATCAAAGACTATCGCTTGATTGCTATGTGCAGAGGACTGTGGTCACGTTTGCAGTTTATGTATTACTTACAACGATTGAAGAAGCAGGGCATTGCTTGTAGTGTACAACATGGGTTATTAACAGAGTGTTATTCTGGTTATGATACATGCAATGCTTGGTCCCAGACAAGTGGACAGGATGAAAATAGAATCTCAGTTGATCTTGGAGCCTCATGATTTCAGTAACTTTTTTGAAGACAAAAAAAATATTAGAATTATCGCAGACAAGATGAATGTGATGGTGATTACTTTGGAGAAATTTATTAAGATTATATTGGTAATTTACTATGAAAGAAAACAAAGTAAGAACAACAGAATTATCATTGAGACAAAAAATGTGGTGTTGTTTACTCTGATGTTCCTATGATGCATTTTTTTTTTTTTTTTTTTTTTTTCTGAGTGGGGTGTTTCTTACATAAAATGGTATCAGCTTTAATTCCCTTTGGACATATGGTAACTTAAAAAAAGGAAGAAAAACTATAGATAATTGATTCTGAATCATTTCCAACCATTGTTCACAAGATGTTACAAATACGCATCAAAATATGGACATAAATATTTTTTTCTGATTTGATCATCAATTATTGATTGCTATGTTTCTTGGGGTTGCTTTTCTTCTTCATTTCAATTCCATAATGTTTTTAAATGTTTTTGCTTCTATAAAGACTCTGAAGAGAAGCATGAACTACTAATCCTGAAAGTATTGGAATGGTCAGCTTGAAATAGCCTTGTTCCAGCTCTGGTTTTGAAGTGGTTTGAATTGAAATATACCAGGTTATGTGGGTGTTAATCATGTAGACACTGACCCAGTTTATTACATTCTTGAAACTAAGGCAGTCACTGGGTTCTGACAACCAACATCTGTGTGATTTGAAGAATTTAAATGCTAGTTATTGCCTGAAATTTTAAGATTAAGTAATGTCATTATTTCATGAATTATTTTAATTTGTATCCTTGACTTTGTTGGTTTGATGACCAAGGCAAAGAAATAATGATATTAAAGATTTGCTTAGAGTTGACACCAGGGCCACAGTACTGGGGTACTGAATGAGAATCTAAATGCATTATGCTAACCATTGAACCATATCCTTAGGATGAAATCTATTAAAATTGAGATGAATTTTTAGTGTTTGGATTGCTTTAATACATTCACAGCTACCCTGGATAGTTGAATCATTTATCCCTGTTTTTATTAGAATTACCATTAGAAACTGCTTTATAAGACTGTTTTATTTTGGTAAAAATAATTTATTAAACTATAAAAAAATGATGCAAATGTGCAGCTTTTTTTTTTCTTCACAGTTTCATGTAATGCATTTATGTATCGTACTGGATTTTTATATTAAAATGCAGCTCCACAAATCAAAATTTTAAAAATCAAAACAACACTGAGAAAACAGAGATTAGGATACTAGTCTGAATAATTAATGGAGTTATTTATTAAATGTCAGAAACTGAATCTAATGAGAAATTATGATGTATCTTCATTCTCTCAATTAGTCAAGTTTTAATTATGAGGAGAGTGTACCGGAAATGTGACCATCACATCCAGTATGTCATTAAAGAACTATAAACTAAACAAGGCATTTTTTGAAGATTGCTTAAACATTACAGCTGTCATAATATGACAGTGTTTTGTTTGTTAATTCCTTATTTTCTTTGTGAATGTTTTGGCTGGGATGCAGTAAGAAAAAAGAAAAGAAATTGGCTGCTGTTATGCATTCATAGTTGGTTATCTCTCTACTGGTTAAATGTTTTATGTTGTGACAAAGTATGAAAAGGCATTGTAATGGAACTGTCAGATTCTGTCAGAAAAGAAATTAAACTGCTTGTATAGAGAACAATATGAAATTGCTTGCAGATATTGTAATTATAAGATAAGAAAAATCAGCTGTCGTGATACGTAATGCATTTCTCTGGTTTTATATATATATATATATATATATGCACCGTATATTTCTGCATATAAGACAACCTTTAAATCCAAAAAATCACTCTTAAAAATTAGGGATCATCTTATACTACAATTCTAAAAAAGAAACCCTAAATTCTGAGTGATGTTTGCCGGTAAGCTAAACTCAGATTTGGTGCGATAACCAGTAACTTACATGAAAAGATTCACATTATCAAATGAACTGGTAATAAAGCCATTTCTGTATATTACTGGCATGACTTCATAATAAATTGCCTATTCGAAGAATAATTCCATATCAATGAAATCAACTTGTGTCCATGCAAGCTCAGCTGAGAAAATGTAAACATCAAGTTACGATTACATTCGCAGTAACCTTTATCTTTCGCTAAACTTTCAATAATCATCATGCTAGTGTTAATTACAGTGGTAATAACATCTAGGATAATGTAATATTCTTCATATGTCTCTATCTTGGTAACTTTCAGGCAATTCTGAACTGAACTTTTTATTTACTCTATGGACTGAATTTTTCATTCCACTGATCCTGTTTAGGGATATCATCTTGGTTTTTTTTTTTTTTTTAGTACTGCTGAGTTATTGTTAGCCCTGTTGCCACTGTTTGAATCTTTATTAAAGTATTGGTTTGTGAATTCGGTGGTATAATAATTGTGGGTTCAATCACTGGTCCAGGTAGTACAGACTCTACACCTCATCATTACCATTTTAATGGTGTCTCGAGCCTCGTATTGGGTAAATTTTAGTATTAAAAAATTTGGTAAAAGTAAGAGAAATCAATTCAGCATAATCAAAATACTTTTCCTTCAGAATCACAAGATGTTTCTTTCCAACAAAAAGTAAAAGAATTTGCTTCATACTCAACTTTTGTAATAGCTATTGATGGTGATGATGATTATTTTTTTTTTCTTTGACTAATTTAACTTTTGCTATATTTCCATGGGTTTGCATTCCTTCTCTAAATATGTAAGATTGCTTTCTAAATAACTTATCAGCTGTTATCACATAAATCCTAAAGATTTGTGCATCTGATACTTTAACTTGTCATTAGACGTGATTCTTGCAATTTAGATGAGCATAGACATTGAACAATTGAGTGTATGTATCTGCATACATAAAGCAATGGACTGACCGTAATGGAACTGGAATATTGTAAAGATCTTCTAAGGAGGATAGTTTGAGTTTTATTCTGTGAAATCACTCCTTGTCTCAGAAGCACATAAAAATTATTGAAAGGATTGCTTTATCAATACATATATGATAAACTGATTGTTATCTAATTAAAGTATGAGCATTCCATGAAGCCTTAGCTGAGCACTTGAGCTGGTGAACTGAAATGACTTACATAAAGATGAAAATAAATTAAAAAAATTATCTTGAAATGAAATAGTCTTGAAGTTTTTTATTTTTAATTATCATATACACATACAGACACACACACACATATATTACTTCAAATATTATTTTTAGTGTATACCTGTGTTTGAATATTTGCCATATTATGTTGAAACATCAGCTCCTGTCCAATCACCGAAGTTAAGCAACATTGAACCTGATCAGTACCTAGATAGGTGATCATTTGAGAATACTAGATGCTGTAAGCTTGGATGTGTGGGTGGTGTAATGAATAATGGCTTGGAATTGTTAATTGCAGAGATGAGTTCCAATTCTACTTGGGTTCATTATATTCATTTACATGTAAATATCCTTGAGGAAGTTATTAATCCACCTCTTCACCTCCATGCTATGGATTAATTACTAACACTTGTATCACTAAATCATTATTATCACAAAAAAATTCTTACTATCTGAAAATATTTTCTGGTTTTAAATAACCTACAAAGGTTGGATAAGCCATAGAAAATGAATCAATAAATAAAAAAAAAAACGGTTTTATTGTTTTTTCTTAAAATGTGTTGTATTATATCTATCTGCCAGCATACTCAAGAAAATGTGCTTTCCATTGTCTGATCCAGCATGCTTTAGACTACTCAGCCACACAGAGTGTCATCCCATCAAGGTTAAATTTAATATTTTAAGGAATGAACAATTATGCAGGCTGATAGATGGAATACACATTGTTTAAAAAGAAAAACAAAAAAATAAAATGGCGTCTATTCAAACACGGGTATCCAATGAAAATAATCTTTGACATAAATCCATGAATTCTTTTTATATATATATATATATATATATATATATATATTTCTTAATTACTATCTTTTTATATATATATATAATTACAATAGTAATTAAGAAATAATATTCAATTAAAAAAAAGTAAATTCCATTTAAAAATTTATGTGTGCCATGTAATTGTGAACAAGTTATAATGTTGGGGTGTTTGAAAAGTAAATACATTTTAACAGTATTTATTTAAAAAAAATTTCAACACCTTCCTTTTTAACTGCAGTCCAATTGGAAGGTAAGTTTTCAATTCCATATTAAAGAATTTTTTACCCCAGAAAAATTTTGAAAGACTCTTTTCAACCCTTTTGTTTCTTAATATTTTGTCATTCTAGTGATTGAATCAAGTGAAAATCTGCAGGTGCCAAATCTGAATGTGGAAAACAAATCTTATCTTTTCCTTGGGTTTGTTTTGCAGAGTGTGCCCTTGCATTGATATACAAATGCAAGTCACTTTCAACAGGATGCTTTATTTACCTGATCAAGTTGCTAGCAATAAATGCCTGCAGTCATTGATTTACCATATTTCAATAGCTTATAATGGACAACACCTTTCATATTCTACCAGACACAAAGCAGGGACTTCTGTAGATGATATTGGCACTGGCTTCTTATTTTGTGTTTTTTTTTGTTTGTTTGTTTTAATTTTATGTTGGCATGCAAAACTCACTTTTCATCACCAATAACAATGCAATGAAAAATAAAAGGTTGACATTCTTGGTTAAAAGACAGCTGCATATGGTTGAATATTGCATTTGGTTCCCAGACAAAAGATCAGGAGGAGCCCACATTCCGTCTTTTCAAGTTTTCCCTATTAAACTCTGAAATTCATTATAAGTGATACATTGGCAGATAGAAGAAATGATAAACTAATTCTAGACAGTTTCTTACTATTCAATTTTGAGTTTTCCTTGTTTGATTCATCATTCAAAGTAATGATATACATACTTTCCAAATAGTTTATCATCTTTTCTGTTAGGCTAATTCTAGACACAGTTTCTTACCATTAAATCATGGTTCAATAATAAAAATGTGTATATTTTCGAAAACGTCTGTACCTGTTGTTTAAAAAATCAAAACCAAAAGGTTATTCAATAAAACAGGCCTCAGCTTCAGACTGCATGCCTGGATTTAGCCACCATCAATGAGGTCTTTTGGGGTTGATTGACAGCTTGATTTTCTCCTTGACAACATGTTAGATATAGCAGCCAAGAGGAATAAGTTGTGGAGAGCAAGGAGGCCTCATCTTATGAGTAATCTGATGTAAAAAAAATTCATGGCTAGCCATACCTGTGTCATATAATATTGAGAAGAATTTTGAATAAATTTTATGACTTTATAAGACTTGAAAATATGAATTCATATGAACTGATGGCATGAATAGAACACAGCTTCCCTGGGACATCTACTTAACACAATGCTGTTGATGTAGGCAGTGGCATTGATGCTGAGGTTCAACAGGAAAAAGTTGGGCAGCCTAGTATAATCTTCAGAGACCATCACAAACAATGTAGGTATCTCCATGAAGCTTGCATAGAGATACCTGATCCTGATCAAATGACTTCTCGTTGATGAAGAACCAACACATACCAAGGTTCACAGGATGTTTGAGCTTCAATTGGATTACATGATTCTCACATAACGTTTCAGATATGAATTGCTCTTTCCTCATTACTTAGACTTGTACTTAATATTCTCATTTTATACATCTGATTGTAGACTCCACCACCTTCAGCTACTTAGCAATGGCCTAGATCTACTAGATGGACTCATTACATTGTCTGACTCCTTACAATGTGTCTTAGGGCAAAAAATTGCTCATCTCTACTAGAACCTTTTAGTTTATTCCAGACCTTGAGCACAAAGGACTTTGTCACTTTCAAGAAGCTGGCTATATCAAAGTTGCTATGGTCAGCAACTGGTGCCATGAGAACAGTGTTCCTTTTCATTTCTGGTGTCATGTTGGAAGCTCCTTGTTAAAGCTCTCAATATATTTTGTTAGGCCATCTTCATGTATTGACTGCTAAAAGTGTGTTCTCAAATACATGGTACATCACAGCCTCTGCTGATAATGTATAGCTCTTCTATGAATTGAGCACTCTGAGTCACTGACTATTCAAAAATAAATATGTAAAAATTCACCTTCCTCTCTGCCGGGAGCTGATAACTTAGGGGGAAAATCTCTGACTGATGCCAAATCAGTCGGGTTTTGATCCTGGCTTGAAGCAATTGGATGTCTAGCCACACTGATGTGCTGTGATATGACAATACATATATATATATGTATGTGTATATAAGATAAGACTGGAAGCAGCAGAAATGTTCACAACTAATAAATATATTTTTTTTAATCATTTTACACTAAGCAAGGTGATAAAACCACTAAGATACAAGGAGGTTACTGAGAGTAAAAGAAACTGAGCGAATGTTATTGTGAAGAAAGGACAATAAAAGATCAGAATTCAAGGAAACAGAATATGATGATTAACATTGCATTTAAATTTTTGAAGATCAAAGTTGACAGGACAGCAAGAAGTATGAGAAATGTGAAAGAAAGAAGTATTAGAATATGGTTACATCTATTAATTTCAACAGTAAAATGATAAGACCTAGCTACCAATCTAGTACTACACTTAAATCCATGAAGTCGAGGCACCTGAGAAGAGAGCTCATCAGAACAATTGCCATGAAAATATTTATAGAAAAAGATGCAGAGAAGCTATGTTACAATGATGAGAAAGTGACTGAACCTGAGATGCCAGGTCAGGACCAATAACATTGCAGATTCCTCTTCGGATTTTATCAAGCATAAAGCTTGAAAAGTTAGTTTTCTTATTTACATTTCTATATTAACTGATAAGAAAAAGAATTAAGCCAACAGGAACTGCACAAGAATTGCTAAAGAACCACATGTGGATTGTAAGCTTCAGTTTGCTTAACCATTACTATTGGGAAGTATTTTCATTCCTCACTAGGTGCTTCATATTTGTGGCCTTGTACCGGAATAAGCTAAGCTTAATAAGCAACCTAAAGGTCACCTTACCATCAGATAATATTTATTTATAGTTGAACAGTCCAATACTTTTGTGTAATCATTTTGTTCCTCACTAGGTGCCCTATATTTGTGACCATGTGCCAGACTATGCTAAGTTGAGGTACACTACCTGAAGGGTGCAACATTGAGTAATGGTTAACAATCTAATCTACTTAGACCATTATTATTTTGTAGAATCTTTAAATTTTCATTGGGTTTACTGCACTTATGGCCTTGTGCCAAACTTAGTGCAAAAGGAAGCAAATATCTGAAGCTCAAATTAGCTATGAACTGAACATACCAAATTTTTACTATACAATCAGAAACCAAATATTTAGCCTCTTTGCTCACTTTCTGCCATTATGACTCCCTAATTGCTTTGAAAACCTTTGCAAAGAAGTCAGCTATGACAGCTGTTACTTCAGCAAAATGTTGCATGCTCACCGACAAAAGTTTTCTTTGCCCCAATAAAATTTATGATTTTTGAATTTAAAAATACCAGACATAAATTCAGATTGCTTATGGTGGTTTTCTAAGCATAGCTCAGATGTGGCCCCAAACTTTACAAAATACAAATATCTGTTCTGACATTTTAAAAATTAATTATATTATTTAAAACAAAAGTATATTATATAGTGTATATATATATATAATATATATATATATATATAGTGTCAATGACTGGTGAGTGCCAAACATATTTTAGGTAAAAATACCAAAAATTTAGTTTTCTCTGCTGCCAAAAATAATTAGTTTGTTATTGCAGAAAATGACTCAGTAGAGAAAGGTTTACTCTGTTGAAGGAAAATGAATCAAGTAGTTAGAGTAGAGGTAATGTCAGTGGGCAGAAATGAGAAATGCAAAACCTTTACCTACATATATCAAATTCAAATGCACTTATGATGATTTTAAACCACCCCTACACAATTTGCTGTACCGTAATAAATGTCACCAATAGAGTGAATGTGAGTTTGACTTGCATATATCACAAGTGACACAAACGGTTTTGTATTAAAATTATTTGCAATACATTTCTGTAGTAAAGTATTTGTAATGCAGTTCTATAATAAAATAAATTTCAAATAAATACTTTTAGTATGAGAGACTACTAAAAAGTTTACTTCCTAACTTACTTACCAAAAACTAGCCAAAATGACCAAAAAGTAATTTATTTTTTTTGAAAGGCTGTGAATGTTTTAGCACCCCTCTTATTTGATGTGTTACTAGCTTTGTAATAATTAAAGTTTTATATAATAAACAAATGGGTTACATAAACAGCTAGTTTTAAATAAATAATGGAATAAACCGTTTAAAGCTACTGCATCAGCAAAATACATTATACAAAATACATAGAAACTTATTCCTGATCAGCAATTTCTAAAAAATATTTTGTTTTTACTCCACTGCATCCTGCTTCATAAAGTTTACAAAT
Source organism: Acanthosepion esculentum (assembly GCA_964036315.1). Lineage (NCBI taxonomy): Eukaryota > Metazoa > Mollusca > Cephalopoda > Sepiida > Sepiidae > Acanthosepion > Acanthosepion esculentum. The sequence continues at coordinate 123,706,787 of OZ038478.1, read as the reverse complement.
GCCTTATGTTTCAGATTACCACTCATAAAATTATTTACAATGAAATATTTCTTTGAAAAAGATTCATTTTTTCTCATCTCACCAACTACCTTATTCAGGTTTTCTACATAAACTTGATTATCATGCCTTTCTTCATTATAGCCATTTCAATTGGAAATCACAATGCAACTTCAGAGTTGTCTTTCTGTACTAATTGCAAGCCATGACTAAAAAGTCTGTTTTGCTATTTGACACATACATCATTTATTTAACACATACATCATATCTTTTAACCATTTTGAATAAATTATTCTGGCAAATCCAAAGCAGCATATTTTTTCTTATCTCTTATATTTGAAGAGTTCCACTTTATCTTCTTTACTCTTAACTTTAACAATAACACTAGCTAAAATCAGTTTTTCAAATATTAAACATTAATTTGAAATCCCACATTTCCATTTCTACTTCAATTTTTCAAATATTTGCCTATTTCTTACATGAATCTTTTTGGTATAATTTTGTCTAAATGCTATGTCACTTCATGATGTAAACAGTCATGGCTCTTCACAGATTCCTTTTGTTTTATTATCTATGAATAAGCATAATTTCTTAGGAAACATAGTGGAGTGGTTTTCCATTGCCTTCTTTATGGTTTTAAATTCAGGGTAGTCTTTCTCCCATACTGGTTTTCACCCAAAGCTAGAAAGTACAATCTACCCCACTATTTAACTAATAGCTTGAGAGAAAAAATAGATTCATGTCTTTCCCAAAAGATTAGACTGGAATTTGAACTTGGCTTACCAATTCCGTTTTCTTTACCAAATAACCATGACACTGCCTGCATATATGCAAATATAAATAAATAAAAATTTAAATATATTTAAGATATTTAATATGTTTTTTTGCTATCTTCACTGCTCCTCCAAAGTATTGTTTGATAAAATACCAATAAATATTTTATTTATCTACATTTGCCTAAAATTTGATATCACACACACACACACACACATATGGCAGAGTAATTTCAGATTATTCAAATGTCTGCTGAGACAGGAAATTCTGGGAAAGTTGATAGATGAACAGATTGATCAATCTGTTCAAATTCCACAAGCTTTTAAGTTACACCTTATATAATTTGATTGATTTGTTTTTTTTTTTTTTTTACTTCTTATCAACCCTTTGCAGATTATTTAATATGAGAAAACACTTTTAGATTTGTAAGAGTGTTTTTGGAGATAATGTTTAAGTCCTACTAATTAACCCATAGCTGGGAAGAGAAGAGGTGGATTCATACCTTTCCCAAGGCCATTTGCATGAAAGTGAATATAATAAACCTGATTAGAATTGGAACGGTATTCTAATTCCAAGCTATTATACATTAAACCACATGCACATCCAAGCTTACAGCAACTGGTATTCCCAAGTAGTCACCCATTTAGGTACTGACCAGGTTTGAAGTTTCTTAACTTTGGTGACTTTATGAGGACTAATGTTTCAACGTGATATGGCCATATATGGAAAATGCTATTTTTTTTGTTTTTTTTTATCAGATCACTGTGCTACTGGTACCATGAAACCCAATAGTATCTGCCACATGGTTGGGTCATTGGTGACTAAACCAGTTCCCTCACCAGACTTTTCTAGACACCCAGTATGATTAAAAACAAAAGATTTTTCAAAGGGCAGATGAACCTACTTGTATGGTTAATAGCCATCTTGTGCAGTGGGGTAGACTAGGCTCCATAGCTATGTACACAGTCAGTGTGATGACGACATGACATCATTGGGTGGAGGGCTTCCTAGACTGAAAATGTTTGTGAACAATGCAATCCTACATCTTGGAGGATATCAGCTATGATTTGACCTGGAGAGGAATTGGATTTGCCAGATCTACTTGTCCAAGACATGCTATGCATGAATGAATACCTCTCTGGATTTCAACCCAAATATGGGAACTGATCAGGTGATAAGCTGCACAGCAATTCTATGACCACACATGGTCATGGGAATGATGATAATCATGATATAGAAAACGCCATATGTTACTGAAGGGTTAATATAAAAAAGAAGAACTCAAAAAATTTAAATTTTCTTAGTGCTGAAATTGTTTCCCTGCTTTCATTCACATACCAAACATGATTTGGATTCAGATGAAAAATCAACAATTTACAATGTCTAGTTCACATGTCAAATATATTGAAAAATAGCTTCTCAGCAGTCAAAGTGCAATTAAATGCACTGAAACAAAGTTGCATCTTTGTAGTGACTAAATTGTTTTTGTCTATATGAAAAATTATAATAAATAATTATTGCTCTACTATCTGTATTGAGTCTTCGTTTGAATTAATGCTGTGAATATTAGAATTTATATATTATTTTTGTTCTCATTACATTGATATATATATATATATATATATATATATGAAAGTGGAGAAAGATGTTGCACTGGGTGAATCCCACTCACTGAGCATGAACATCATATTCCCAAAAGGAAGAACCAGGCAACATCATTGGATGCTGTCAAGTCTTCCTTCTTCTATTTGGATATCTTAACAGAGGCTGATGGGTCCAAAACCCTATGAGCTTACTACACACCTGGGCTCCAACCTAGGTATTTCAACATCTACATGCCTCTGCTAGATGGCTGTTGTCTCATGAAAGTATTCATCCACACTTTGACAGATCTACACACAGACTTAATGGCCAACTACCCCTGTTTTACGAGCGCCACCTGTCTGTTAGAGCAGCTAGTCAGTCCCTGTTGAAGACATCTGCTCAGGCACATTTGAGTTCGGTCAACAATCACAGAGCCCTTGGTTTATACTACGGTGAGAAGACCGTAGTTACAGTTTCTGGGAGAGAGCACATAATCTGTAATGATCAGCAGTTTGAACACTACCAGTATGCTCAAAACCTCAGCCACAATGACTTGTGATTCAGTACTAGCAGATCTGAACAGATCTGTCTACCTAATATCATTCAAAAAGTGTAGATCGTGGTTTGGTTTTCAGGCACTTTCCAAAGGTGTCGCATGATGACAATACCAAGAAGTCACCTTTCTGACAAAATGAACATGTTGAGATTTGGACTCAGATCTCATGGTTGGAAAGCAAAGGTTCTAATATATATATATATATATATATGTGTGTGTGTGTGTAGTGTGTGAACAATCTGGAAGTTATAGCCATAAATAAACCTGATCTATTTACATACACAACTGCCTAATCACGATCAATAAAGAATATAGAGATCATGGTCATAAATAAATTTCATTAGACCTAACAAAAGAAACTAGAAAGGACTGATTTACACCTCCACCCCCCTCCCTTTATAACCAACTATATATACAGACCATGAAAGAAGTAGTCGTGTTTGGTCTGAATATTGACATACATGTCTAAGATTCTGACAAGAAAAAAATGCCAAGAACGATGCAGTGAACCATCTTTCCTAGCAACTGACCTAGCAATAATAAATAGTCTTTCCACCCCAGGAGAAAATATTAGTCTGAGAAAGCACAATAAGTCACTCTCCTGGGGGTTAGCATCAGCCATGCTGATAGAAAGTAAACAAAAAAAAAAGATTCTTCCATAGGATTAAAAAAAGAACATTAAAATTAAAAAGCCACTCCTTTCTCCAGTTAACAGATTGTAGGTCAATTTTGAGATCAGCTACGAATTTCACCTTATCGAACCTATCAGACTTACTCTTAAAACAAGAGTGAATAGTTGTATCATCAGCATAAATACTGAATTGAGAACTGGTAATATCAGGAAGATTGTTGATGAAAATTAGGAACAACATTGCTTCAAGGATAGAGCCCTGGGGGTGCCTGTACTAATGCAAAAAGATCTAGAAGAGTGGTCGTTCATGACAACTTTCATTTTATGATTTAATATGAAAGATTGAATCAGATCAGAAATTCATCCAGAACATTTCAACTTGTGAAGAAGTCCAGCAGGCCAAGCCCTGTAAAAATCCTTTATGATATCCAAAACAACATCCCGAGCTTCACCATTCTTACCTAAAGCTTGATATACTTTTTTTTAGTAATAACCATTAATACATCAGCAGTTGATCTAGAGAAGCAAAAACTATATTGCTTATCTTCAGACCTTGCGAGATGAGTTACATAACCAATTCAGAGTTGATTAGAGCCTCTAGTATTTTGTCGAAAAGAGATAAAAAGTCTAATAAGATAATTCAAGGGATCAGAAAGTTCATCAGATTTCTTAAAAACTGGAATTACAGAAGAAGATTTCCAACAATCAAGGAAGCAAGAAGCAGTAAGGCATTTATTGTAGAATTTAGAAAGAACAGGAGCCAGTTCAGGAGCACATTTCTTAAGGATTATTGCAAGGATATGATCTAATTCGCATTATTCGTGGAGATCCAGTTTAGAGATGACAAGAAAAACCATGGACGTGTGCATCTCACTCAATGTCAACTCACTTCTAAGTGGAAATAGACTCAGTTCTAAGTAATTAATGTAAAAATGATAATTACTCATCCCAGAAATACAGACAGTGAATTAATAACTGAAAAATTAATTTACCTTATGCAACAAATGCTTTTCAATATAATCTCCTTCCATGTCAATGCACTTAATTCAGTAGAAAATATTAATTCCATAAAGTGAACATTGTACAGTGAAAATTTACAGGCTACAGAATTATTGATCTGTCCACAGATCCTTTCAGTGTTTAATAATAAGTCTCTCCTCTTTTCTTTAGCTTAGCTTAGTTTGGCACAAGACCACAAGTATGGAGTACCTAGTGAGAATCGAACTCTCTACTTAATAGTAATGGTCGACAAGACGAGATTACTAAGCATTACGTTATGTATCGATATGAAAAACATATTCAAAATTCTTTCTCTTTTGTCAATCCCATATATTCACATTATTTTTTTCTCCTCAGAGAAAAACATTTGAATTCTCTCTCTCTCTCTCTCTCCCCTCCCGTCCATTCTCCACCCTCTCCCCAGATTCTATCCTCAAGGACAAAACAAAATTGTCATCAGACACTCAATTCGCCTACAACTACCTATCATCGTCTCAGCTGTTTGTGTTTGAATTGTTTAGGTAAAAAACAAAAGATTTCAAATTGACATGCACCAGATACTCTCTCCTGTCTAAAAAGCTCTTTGTTCCATCGGGGCTTTTAGTTATTGGTTAATATTCTTTATTGTAAATAAAACTTTGAAGATCAAGACCAGCAGAATAGAAATATGATGTACATATTCAAACAAAACTACTTTATGTTATTTACTAAGCCTATTTAAGTTTGACACGAGGTCATGAGTATGAACACAGTGAGGACCGAACTCACTACTTTGTAGCAATAAACAACCAGAATAGCTCGTTAACCATTAACCCATGTTGAGGCGTTCTTATTTACATTGGTTAGCTTAGTTTAGAGTAAGGTCAAAATTACTCAGTGAGGGTCGAATTCTCTACTAAGTAATAATGGTTAAACAGACGTGTTTCACTTTCACCCAAAGCCGAATTTACAAAGCCTGGCTTTGGCACAAAACCAGAGGTAGCGAGTAACGGTCAATCAGACTAGCTCATTAACCATTACCCCACCTCGAGATATTTGTATTTAGCTACTTAAATAATAAGTAACATAAATAATAATGATAACCGCGCAGATATTAATATAATATTGTTTTGTACAAGTCTGACAAGTGAAGAGGAAACGTCTACCTAGAAAATCAGCATTCGAAATCTTTGCATATTTGCTTGAACTTGAACTCTCAGCGCTGGCATTAGTGGGAAATGCACCTCTATAGTCAGCCGCCGTTTTTCGAAAGTACGTTTTACACTAATTCGCTTTTACGAAAGGCCTACATTTAAATCCACAATAGTGTAAGAAGGCGAAGAAATATTTACGAATTTATATTTGGAAAATTTTTTTAGCGCTACCAAACCCTCTTAAAATGACCTTCGGTGTCTGTCTGCATCGATATTAAAAGTCACGGTCCGTTTACTGTTGCAGCTTATGCATACGATCATATGGTTGACTGCTTGGCTTCACGCATTTTCTATCATGCAGTACTTTGTCAGCAACCCACGACATGCTGCAAACCTGCCCTTTTAAAATTTCATTTTTTTTTTTTTTTTTTTACAATTATTGTAGCACTATCAATCATAATGAAAATGCAACGGTCATTTTAGCTTGGGGATCTGGGAACACTAAAAAAATTTCCCCATATAAATTAATCGTAACTGCTTTTTTGCTTTCCACCATTTCGACTTATGGAAGGTTTAGTAGGAATGTGTATAGTATGTTTGTATTATTGACAAGTATTTGCCGGATGTTTTCTGTTTTGTATTGTTTGGCTAGGTTGTGCGATTTAACCCCTTCCCCGGTGTAGATGTGTGTGTTTACGAAAGTGTCTTTTTCAGACACGGACGAATAAACAAGCCCGAAACCAACTACAGACGTGTTTATACGTCGATCTTTGTTCTTTTTATGCATTTCTGAGCTTCAAATGAGTCCAGTTGTCAACTCATACGTCTGGTAGAGGTGTTAGCCATCGCTCGGGTGTTTCAAGGTTTGTTTTTTTACTATATTAAAAACAAATAAAAAATTCGTCACAAAATGAAACGTTTATCCCAAAATAATTGGCGGGGAAGGGGTTAATTGAGCTATTACCAGATTAATGTCAAATTAACACAAAAATACTCTACCACATAATTTTGTAAAAAAGAACAAGCCAAAAGACAACTACAAGCCTTGATAATTAAAAACAAACAAAAAATTTAATTTCTTTTAGGAATAAACATATTTCATAATTTAAAAAAACAGAAACGTCACCATAATTACGTATCGCTCTGCATGAAGAAAAACCCGACGTAACATCGACAAACGCGTGAAGACGTGATAATCAAAAAGCACCAAAAGAAACACACAGCATACTTTTATGGGTGCCTCTACTAATTCGGTATATATAAGGTTTAAAAATATTTTTTTAAAAACGAAAAACTTTTCTTGATGCTTTCAATTTTAGCTTTAATGTAAAGTTAAAGGATTTATAATTTACTATTTCCACTAAACTACACTGTAGTGTATTTCAAATTGAAATTAAATTGATCGGAATCGATTTTTTTAAAAATCGTTCAAAACAGCCATTTTTGACTCCTTTGTAAACAAAAGCTAATTCTTGGTTTTCAAAATCTCGCAAAAATAAAATATATATTTGTGAAACGTTATTTGAGGAAAATTAGCAGATTTAAAGTTAAATTAATGTGATTTGAAACAAATATTACTTATAGCATAAAATGTTGTATACAAACATTTCTTTACGGTGTCTTGTTTTTCTGACGTGTTAATTGATTTATTTACATCCGATTGACAGCCAAACGTGTTCATAGTTAAGTATGGCGAAGTCCTGAAAATTTAATTACAATCCGACAGTTATTTGATTTTTGCAAGAATTTCCAAATTAATGTTTGTCACCGCAAAAAGAGGCTAAAATTTGCTATGATGAAAATTAATACAACTGCTGACGCAAGAAAAACTTTTTAATAAAAATTTCGAATATTCTAAAAAGGAGTAAAAACAAAAAATAATTAAATAATCAACAAATACTTTGATCCTTCGTCTTAATAACATAACGATTTTGACGATAAAACTATGTTTTCATTACGTTTGGAGCTTGGTTTCATCACGGTATGCTGATTTTTTAGTGTTATCGTGGAGGCACCGATATAAAGAAGATCCTATCAATTCGACAAAAAATATTTGATAATGGCTTATGAAACCGAAAAATGTTCAGATGATTTATGTTAAAATTCTCTCCGGAAAACAGAAAAATGATCCAAACTATAGAAAAATTAAATGAAAATAAAGAAGATAAAATAAAAATAAACTTTTGTAATTATTCAACTAACTTGCATGAATGAAAAATTGAAAAACACTGTCCCAAACACCCACTATATATATATATGTGTGTGTGTGTGTGTGTGTGTGTGTGTGTGTGTGTGTGTGTGTGTGTGTGTGTGTGTGTGTGTGTGTGTGTGTGTGTGTAAAATGTATAATATATATATATATATATAGTTGGATTGATGTGAATTTGTAACCCCGGATTTCACGCTCTCTGCGATCGTCAAACCAACGCCTGACGATTGCGGAGAGCGTGAAACCCATGGTTACAAACTCACATCTAATACATAAATATGTTAGCTCTATCACTGATATTGAGCGCTTTCCAATAACTACCGCGCATATATAATATATAAATAATATATATAAAAACTGCATATATATATATATATATATATATATATATATATATAGTGGGTATGTGAGAATGCTGAAACTACTTATACATTGGTTGATTTATATTGAAATATGTACCGGAAATAAGGATAATGGTTCTAAATATAGAAAAAAACAACACTAACAAAATGCTTTCGTTACTCTTTGACTAAACTCGTACAAGTACAATAAAGAAGAAAGATATGCAGCCGAAATATACCATATATATCTCCTGACGAGTGAGCGAATTGATTGCTAGAGGGTCCGTCTACGAGTCAGAATGCTGAAGGGACCATCAATCAACTTAGTGAAAGTCCCAACCTATCGTAACCGAGTTTTGAGCATAGTGGCCTTTTTCAAATTATTGATCACGCCAGATGATGCGCCCTCTCTCAGAAACTAAGGTTCGATCAGCATGGTTGCATTATAAACCTGTGGTTTATGCTCCAACTATGGTTCTGTGGGGGTTGAATAACCACAAATGTGCCTGAGCAGGCGCCTGTGCAAAAGGGCCTGGCTAAGCATAGTCGGAAATGAGCGGCCAGTCATATATATAAATATATATATATATATATATATATATATATATATATATATATATATATATATATATATATATATATATATATATTTATATATATATAGGGTATCCAGTTTCCTAGTATGGCTAGCCAGGCCCTTCTGTGCAGATACCTGCTCCGGCACATTTTTGGTTGTTCAACATTCACAGAGTCATAGATTGTGGTCGTTACATTCACACACACACACACACACATGCCAAACCTATCAAATGTAAACAAGATGTTCTCTATTTCTATCAATCGAATAAGGATCTACCTCACTAGAGTAGTACAGGCTATTTACTATACATAGTTTACTTTTGGTATAAAGCCATAAGTACAGACCACTCAGTGAGGATCTATCTCGCCACACTAGTAATGTTTTCTTAAAGTAGATAGCTAACTATTACCTCATGACAAGACACCCATAATTATTGGACGTATATGATTGATTAACCGTTGGTGATTTTTTAAGCGTAGCTTAGATGTAAACACAATGCCATAAGGATAGGGCACCCAGTGAGATAACTTGCTAACCATTATTACACTACGTCGAAGTGTCCTGATTGATGAATCCTAATAAGTTACAATTTTAAGAAAAAAATATTTCAAGTTACTCAAAAAGTCAACTTAAGCTGTATTTTTTTTCAAGCGAATTAACCTTTCCAATGATATGTTTATAGCTGATTTAAAACAAAAGATAATGCAATATTTTAGTTGACGTATGTTTTCAAACAAACCAGTAAAAACCTGTTGATCTGGGACACAATCGATTTTACATGGACCAGTGGATTTTTTTTCATAACTAAAAGTTACGCTGAAATGTTCCATAGCATACACAAATTACACGTCAACCAAATAAGCCTCATTTGGGAAACACATATTTTTTTATAAAGTTATTTACTAAGTTTATCTCAGTCTATCACTGGTCCACAATAGTAGGTTCCCCAATGAGGATAGAACTCACAGTACTAGCAAATTAACTGGCCAGCGAGGCGAACTTGTTAACAGACGCGTTTTAGAACAGGCGTTTTACAAATTGTTTGTACTTACAAGCTACCAATTTCCTTTTCGTTTGATATATATCTGGTGAATATTACGGCTCTATGTTAACGAATGTCACCGACCTGGTACCAGTGATGAAGCTAAAGATCTGAAATTATATTCTAAAATCAAATTAGTCGTTTTCCTTCCCACCATCCAACAATTTTAGAGCACTCCTTTTTTTTTCAACAATACGCGCTTTTTATTTATTTTTTTATTTTTGTTTTTACCCATTATGGATTTCTTCACATGCAAAAACAATCAAGGAATTAACACCAAAAATGTTTCATGTTTGATAGGCTCGGCATTTAGATTTATTTAATAACCTTATTACATTGGTACCAGCCTGCTGACATAATTAAAAACTATGTGGCTGGTATTTCAGGGGATTGTTACCAGGAGGAGTAATTTTCGGAACTTCGGCGAGGAAGGAACCCCGTACTACACGCCAAGGATGATAAGTGATGAAGAAATTGAAAAAATTGTTAACAAATCGGCTCCGAAGCACGAACCTCCCCCGAATCCCGAAACCGAACCAAGGGAGAAAACTGAAGTAAGTAATTTAATTTATATCTACAAGTTTGTTCGTTGTTTGTTAGAAAGTAGTTGTTTGTAAGAGTCCCAGGTCATATTTCTCGCCTTGCACAGGCCTGTACAAAGCTGGTAATAGATCAACACTAAATGGGTTCACTTCGAACATTTCATTAAGTCTAAGCAATTAATAATGTATCTTTAATCAACAACCACTGAACCTACTCGAAGTAGATATCTGCTATTAAGATAATGATTTCTGAAATTTAATGAAGACATACATTTAATACATGTGTAATATAAGTTAGTTTCATCTCTCTCCATTTATTTATCTCTATGTACATATTTTGTGATAAAGGACCCTCTTGACATGTTATTCTTTATGAACGTCTCTTTATTATGGTGATTTTCTAAGCTAAAACTTAAATGCGACATGTTAATGTATGAGACAAGCTTGCTAACCATTACACCACGCTGAGGTGCCCTTAATGATTTTCTAAGCGTAGCTTAGTTGCGGCACAAGGCCGAAAGTATTGAGCACCCAGTGAGGATCGAACTCACTACTCAGTCGTAATTGTTCTAGCGAGACAAGATTGTTGACCATTACACTATGTCGAGGTGTCACCGTTTCTTTATTATGTATAAATTGCCCTATTTACATTATTCGAACTACTGTCCTCATCTTTGACGCCATATTTATCACAACGTTTCGGCTTCTTCAGGTGGCTGAACCCTTTATTTCGCTCACTTGGGTAGACTGTTCTAGTTCCACGTTTCTAATGGATGTCAGTTATCTCCTGTTAATTCCCCTCTCCAAGTTCTCCACCGCCTTTAACCAGGTATTGAACTCACACTCTTTGGGTCCTGTCACTGGATCTAACTAACGTCTTTATCCACTGTGCTATGTCCTTGAGGACATCTGTGTATGAATTTCTGGATATTATAAACCTAATGTCTTCAAAAACCATTTTTACCAGTGTTCATATTGCAATTTTTGCTGTTATCACTGCAGTTTTTGTTGTTATTATCGCTTTTCTCTTACACTCCTTATTATTGGTTCCCATATTGTATTCATTTCTATGCTTGGACGACTCAGGAGATTTTTGTGGCCTAGCATATGTGCTGATTCCTTAAGTTTACAGATTTTCCAATGATGTTCTTTGTCTATGATCTCAACCTGATCCCACAGAGGGCAGTGATCTCCCTTCTCTCTCCATATGTGGACAAGCACGCCTGATTTTTCCACTTCCCCTCTTGTTACAGCTTTCTGGTGTTCTTGAAGTCTTACCTTAAGGGGGCGGCCTGTCTCCCCTTTATATTTCTTTCCGCAGCTACACGGGATAGCGTACATACAGTCTTTAGTCATGTTCTCCTCTATGGGGTGTCTTACTCGGGAGAGATATCTGCGAAGTGTCGTCAAGCTTTTTAGGGTTATCCTAATGTTATATGGACCGCATATCCTTTGTATTTTATCTGATAGCCCCTTCACATAAAGAAGGCAGACTGTTTTCTGAGTGTTGTTGTCCTCCTCTTGTACCCGCCTATCCCAGTTTTTTGGGAGCTGCTGCCATGTACCCAGGGTAGTTGTTACGTTGTAGGGTACTACTTATACTGACCAATTCTTTATCTAATGTCTCTGGGTCGCCACTTATGACTTTTGCTCGGCGTTGTAAGCAGCGGGCGATCCCTTTCTCTACGCTGTATGGGTGGTGTGAGTTGAAATTGAGGTACTGTCCGGTGAATGTCGGTTTAAACCAACATTCATCGGACAGTATCAATTTCAATGTAAATAGTGTACATAATATCTCATCTCAGAAATATAGACAGATACTGAACGATCGGATAAATATGGCAACAAAGATGAGGACAATAGTCCGAATAATGTAAATAGTGTACATAATACCTCAGAAATATAGACAGATACTGAAGGATCGGATAAATATGGCAACAAAGATAAGGACAATAGTCCGAATAATGTAAATAGTGTACATAATACCTCATCTCAGAAATATAAACAGGTATGAATTGCCATACATTCTTGGGAAAAATAGTGGATGAGAGGAGCTATTGCTTTCTCCACTGATTTTTTTTCTTTAATTTAGAGTATTTCTTCTCCTAGGCTGCCACCCAATGCTAGAGAACCCAAATCTACCTTGCTATCTTAATTCAAGAGTATTTGTGCAAAGTGAACCGAAAAGACGCGGGCGGAATAGAAATCGGTTCGCCGGTCATCCTTTCCGCGCTTATAACCATAGCTATACTCGCACTAATGGCGGGTAAACCTCCTCAAAATATTAGGTCTCTGCTAAATATCCTTCCTAACCTTCCCTTGCGATCCTATGTTCCCTCAATTTATTTCCTATTTTGTATTGTCATCCAGTGATTTTTTAAAAAATAATTATACTCTTAGATAAAAGAAAACAATCGATGAAAGAAATTTCTTTTAGTAATTGTATAAGGAAACGATATATACATTTTTATATAGCAAGGACAATTTTAGGAAAATCTATGGCAAAATGGAAAAAAGGTGGTGTATTTAATAGCAAAAGTGAGAGAAACGCAAAAAGAAACTAAATGAAATCGTCTAGACTATATACATTAAATTAAAAATTTCAGCGCCCCCTCCTTCGTGCGCATATGTAGTCGAATTTTAGTAATTATAATAAAAAGATCGTTTCCTATAGATTCAACGTCAAATTCTTCCCCTGGTGACCAAATGATTTCCTTTTAAGAATCAATGTTGTTTGAGTTTGAGGACAGTGTAATTATTAAACTTCTGTTTGTGCTTTTATGAATTTTCTCAGCAGCGACCAAAGTCGGCGTTCGAACTAAGATTTCGACGGCTGAAAACAGGCCATCTCAACTTGCAGTATTGACGCAACACAATCTTCATTCCCACCTATAAAAATATTAACCTTATGTTATATTAACTTTGAAGAGAAAATAAAAATAGGCACGGTATACGTATAAAGTTGTGATGCTTACCGTAACTTGGGGGTTAGTAGCAGGCTCATCTCGTAGTTAGTATAACAAGTTCGATCTTCTTCACTGAGTGCATCACATTTATGGTCCTGTGCCACACTAAGATGGTCTTAGTAAATGTCATAAAACGTCTACCTTTGAGCTATGGTTATGAAGTTTGCCATGTAAGCCAATTCACAAGTATAGCGTGTTCGAATCTCACTGTATCCCACTTCTATCTGGAAATTATATATATTTTGACTAAGGGGACGAAAGAAAAAAAAAGGAGTGAAACATAGATGTGGTGGGGGTGCTGTTGTAGTGCGATGGTTAGTAAATTCGTTTTGCGAGAGCAGTAAAATCAGTCTTCACTGAGAACTCCACTAGTGTAGTTTCATGACACAACTCGTCTGGGTTTAAGTCAAATATTCGTCCAGAGACATCGGAGCCCTGTCATTAAATTAACATATACATGTGCACACTCAAACATACATCTTCTTGTGTGTGCCGTGTCTCTTCAGGACGTAGGCGATCATGGTTCTCCAAAATTTCTAGTCTTCTGTAGCTCTGAATAAATTTTGTCTTTTTGTTATCTCTAAAAAACCTAAAAAATTTACTTAAACCCATTAATTAGGTTATGCGTTGTTTTTCTCTGTCCCGATTGCCTTCAGTCTGTCCTGTGAGTATCAGATTTTACAAGCCTTCTTTCCTCGTAATGTGCCCTAAAAATTTCGATTGTCTCTTCCTGATGTTAAGTAATAGTTTCCTTTTTGTTTCCATTTTCTCTAAAACTTCGTCGTTGCTCGCATGTTCGGTCTATGGTATCCTTAGCAGGCTTCTGTAGAACCACATTTCTCCTACCCACAAAATTTGAATGAAACTGGCATGGACATTTGTCGCGATGCTAAGTTCCTTTTCTGTTTGGCAACAACCCCAGGATAACAGAAAAAGAGTGTAAGTCGAAATGTGTGGCCCTTTGAAGTTATATTTATGACTTTTCAATGTGTTAGTGCTGACTCGTGTATAGGCAACGCGGAACTGCAGCATCCCCTATTTTTACTCGATGTTATTGATAACATTCAATATAATGGGTCTTTTTTTCTTTAATTCTTTCTTTATACTTTTACATTATATAATCCTTAAGCTTAATGTCAGTAGCCATTCCCTTGTTTATGAAAAATTGTAAAAATCCTTGTATGGACCTGTGCGCTTCACAGTTACAGTAATGCGGTGCTTAGCTGTTGTGCGCATGCGCACATGTCTGAGAAAAGGAACTGACCGCTGGTTAGAGAGAGCACTATCTCTTACTCTTACCGATCCTATTGTCCGAGTGTAAGATAATGTTTATTTTTGACGCAGCGTGTGTTGTGCTTAAAAACCGTGTAACATATTCTTGAATGTGATAAACTGTAGATGACAATCATGTTTCCACATATTCTATTTTCTATTTAATTCATTGTTTTTTTTCGGTCGTTTTTTTTCGGTCGTTTTTTTTTCGGTTGTTTTATTGCATATAAAATTTTAATTTAACCATGACCTTGAATCCCCAAGAAATAATTTTCTGTGACAGCAAGTGAACTTCAACAGCTTAAGTTTTCACACTTGTCTCTCCATGAGAAAGTTACAGTTAAGAAAAGAGACCGTTCAACACCTGATATTCAAATATATCAGAATAAGCAACAATGAGGTATATGCATTACTTTAACTCGGAATGGTACCAACAGAAAAGTTGGCTCTGCAGCTTTAAAGTGAAAAATACATTGTTTTGCTTCCAGTGTTTACTGTTTGGAGGTGTTGTAACGTGGATAAAAGACGGTTTTAGAAATATAAACAAAATGAAAGAAAAACTGAAAAACATGAAGTTAAATAAACATATTAAAAATGTAGTTTCACTGCCATTTATAGGAAACGTAAATATTAAGAAACTTAAGGTAAGGCATACAGATTTTCAATCAATGAGTATAACATGAAGGTTAAAAAGAACCATGAAATTTTATCCCAAACAATAGACTGTATTTAATATAGGTACCTCCACGAAAAAATTAGAAAAATCACGATACCTAAGGTTTTAAATGAATTTAAAAAAATGAAAAGTCTTATGTATTTTATTTCGTGAAACTTTCAAATTTCCTTACGTGGACACGATGTAAAAGATGATTCAAGGATATTTAGAGGATTAATACATTTTGCATCTAAATTAGTTCTAGATTTGAAGAATCACTTAGAAAGCAGTACGGTTTTCAAAGACCATTCAAAATGAGATTATAGACTACCTGCTACAAATATACCATGAGGAGATAAAGACAGTAATTATGGAAGCTTCATTTGTAACTGTCATGGTTGATGATACAACAAATGTTTCATAACACACTCAAACGGTCATTGTTCTATGGTATGTGTTGAATGAAGAAATATTTGAATGATTTTGGGGATTCTTTATTCCAGAAAATCAAATTGCAAATGGCATATCAAAACGTATTCTAGAACAATTCGATATAATAATGGACAAAAACTGTTAGCATTTGATGGTGTAAATGTCATGAGAGGCAAAAAAAGGAGAAGTTCAAGCAAAAATAAAAGCAGTTTATAGTTATGCATATTTCATTTCACTGTCATGCAAAACAACTTAATTTAATAATGAGAAATGCAGCAAGTATTATACGGAACGCAAGAATATTTTTCTCTAACATTTTGGCTATTCCAACATTCTTTTCAAGAACACCACGACATGTATCCATTCTGAAGACATCAGCACTTTTACGTCCATCCTCTACAAAGTGGAACTTTAACATACGGACCGTGAACAGAATTCATGAAAATTTACAACCTTTAAAAAGCTGCCTTACTGAAATTCAGTCAACATCAAATGCAGAAGCAACCGGAATTTTACATGAATGATAATTTCATGTTTTGGTTAAAACTTTTTCATCAAATTATGCCTTGAAGTAATTTACAACCAAATGCAATCTCAAGAAATTAGTGTGTTTAAAGTCACCGAATATAAAACATATTTCAAAACTGCTATTTTACAAATAAGAAACTCAAAGTACTGTGAGAATCCTTCAAAGACACTCATGGCAGAAGCAAAGGAAGTGTATGACTGCATATGTGTTCATAAAATGGGCAGATATTCTTCCACTAAACACTTAGTAGCTGCTAAATTGTTCAACAGTAAAAGCTTCACTAGTTTTAAGAATGAACTGCCTCCAGAATAGATAGTACTGACCACTGAAGTACATCCCATGATTGACAAAGAAAACGGAGCTAAAAGTATTTTATTGTAGATCCGATATGCATGAATATTGCGAATTAATTGAGCTGCTGCAATTTATCTTGGAAAATAATCTAGATGGTGTTCTTGGTGAAATTATGGAACTGATAAAGTTTCTCATGACTACACCAGCTCCAGAACGCTGCTTTTCAATACTGAAAAGAATAAAAACTTTTCTAAGGAGCACTATGAATCCTGAAAGACTAAATGCACTAAATGGAGTACTTTCAATGGAGAAAAATTTCCTCAACAATCATCCAGAGATCAGAGAGAAAATTATTAACCTTTTTAATCAAAGAAAAATAAGAAGAATGGGTTTCATTTTTAAATGAATGGATCAAGCTTGAACTGTAGCAATTTGTAAGTAAAAACAATTTTCATTTAGGATTTTATCAAGTTTATGTATAAATTTTCTTTTTATATATTGTTTCGTTTTGCACAATATTAAAACAATGGCTAAAAATTTTCTAAAGCAGCATCTCCACTAATTTTAGCCACGAGCCTCCACTGGTAATAAATGTATAATTTTAAAGAGACAAACAATTTGATTTGAAAATTGATCGTCTTGCTAAGCGACAGGAATAAAACTAGTATCCAGGGTTATTTAAAAAGAAAAGGCGGCAGATTTCGAAAAATTAATAAAATAAATGCTAAGAGACAGAAACACATTCAACAAATTACTAAATAGGAAATTATAAATAAATAAAAATATTTTAAAATCTTGTTTAAATGCTTCTTTTTGTCGTTTTTTTCTTCTTCAGATTTTGTATAATTTTAAATTGTATAATTTGTGTTAGCCTTTAAAGTTGTTTTTTTTGTACTGATATTTGCAAAGTATAACCTTAAAATAATGAACTTTGAACCTTTTCCTATCCAGTAATGAGTTGAATGAATGTCTTTGTCTCTTAGCACTCGTTTTTATTAAATTTTCGAAATTTGCTCTTTCTTTTTTTAATAACAGTGTATAATTAAAATTACTGAATTATACATTTGTGTCCCTAATTTTCTATGTAAATCTTATACAATAAATGCCTTGTAAAAGGTTTTATTATAATCAGTTTATCTCATTATGGTAACCTTGTCTGTCAGGAGACTTTCCTTAATGTCACTAGGTGGCGTGGTAATAAGCAGTATAAAAGGACATGACTCGCCCATTCTTTCTCTCTTTTTGCCCTCTTTACCTACAGGATGCGGTAGCGACAAGACGAACAAGGCATCGGGGCGATTTCTTTTCCCGTGCGAACTGTGACTTCTTGAACCAAACCACGTGGCGCACGTACTTTCCCATACATTACACAACGAATTGCACGAATATAATTCATCTTCTTTTGTGAGCTATGTTGTACTGTATACAAATATATAAAAGCCCACGTATGTGTTGAGCTAATTTATTTGAAACTTTTCAAACTAAGCTTGATACAATCTAACAGATCGTCGGAGTCCCATGCTGGGCTCTTCAAACACATTTATTGAGACAAATGAAGTTATATGGGGGTGAAGTGCTGATCTCCTTCCAGCTTTAAGTCATATGCGACTGGTTGTACTGAATCGCTGAACTAACAGCAGGGAATAATACCTAACTTAGATACAAGGAATAATTTTACTTTATTAATAAATAATATTTAAACAATAGTTCAATTCTCCCCCAAACAACAATACGTCTAAATAAATTCAATATGCAACCAGTGTTTATTGATTTTTTTTATAATAAAAACAAATGGCGTCAAGAAGGAAAATAAGTTGCAACAGATGTTTTATTCATTCTCAATGAACATTATAAACATTTTGAATTCAGTAAAAAAATCTATACTTGGGGGTGTTGAAAAATTCATAGCTCGAACCATTTCCCAAATCTAGCCAGATAACCAACGGTTACACTTTTTTTTTTCTTTTTGAAAAGGCAAGTATTTTCCAGAACCCCTCGTATAATTTCCAGAGTCAAGAAATGAATCCAAAAATACAAATTTTAATTTTGCTGCTTATTTAAGTAAAACTGGATTTTATGTCAAATTTTTACGTAATATTTGGGGCAGGGTCAATGCAATGGTCTTGTGGGCCCCCACAGAATCTGATACGTCCCCCTCGAATATATGATACAACCCCCCTCTACTACATCTCAATTTTCATAAGGTAGTATTCATATAAAATATTTATTTTTTATTGTAACCTAATTTTATGTACAATGGATCATGAGCAATATAGGTGAACAATTCAACTAGAAAAATTGAAAATAAATCAAATGCATCTAAATACAAATTAGAGACATGTCATAATAGATCATTCTATCTTAAATAAATCAACAATATTTTGCGGCAATTTTTAACATTAACTTGAGATTTTTCTTGCTAAAATGTTGAATAATTTTAATACATTCAACATTATAGATAAAAAGTAGTGAATTTTATATAGTGTTTTTTTTTTAGACTTAGCATGAGCAAAACAAATACACAGATTTGGACAAAAAAGGAACCCAGAATGACGTCAAAATCCACGAAAAATTTCATTTTTAATAGTAGGTTTGAGGGTAGTACGCGCCGGTCCTGATTTGGTGGATGATACCAGATATACTAGTGACTAATCCGACTTCACGTATAGTGCAATCCCTGAATTTTTTGGCATGAATTTAAACTCTCCCAGAAAAATTCCCTGTGTATAGTGCAAACGGTCAGAGAAAATGCATGATTTTTAACTTCATCAAAAAATTACCTGTGCATAGTGTGATCTCCTATTTTTGCGTAAAAACTGATAATAAAATGACGCGCTATTAAAAAATACTATAAGCATGAGTAACAAATTAACTTGCTGAAAAAAATACAAGTCCTACTCACTTGTGAGGTTAGACTATTACATAGAAATGATTGATGAGTGGCAGATATTTATATGTGAATCAAAATGATCACAGCTCAACTTGGTGAAAAACATTAGGTCCATTTTGGGGCTTTCTAATAAGCATTACTCGAAAAGGATTCCTGATTTTGAACAAGGTGGAGTCAAAAAATCATGGAAGGCTGCATTGGTGATCAGTATTAATTTATTAGCCGGGTTTTTAGGAAGTTACGTTTGAATGACCTCATTTATTTCATGTATATATCATATTAAATGTTTTGCAAGTTGTAATGTTTATTAGTAAAACGGAAAACAAATTTCAAACATCAAAAGACAAGAAATATGTTATACAGTATTTTTTGCTTACATTTGAGTCGTAGCTTTTTTGGCATGATGATGATGATAAGACGTTATTTGAATGTAGCGACAATACAAAATAGCAAAATGAAAATCCTGTGAGATATTCCGATAGCGATAGTGACAATTTTATAGCATAATAAATCAGATTTAGTCCTATTAGACAAACAGAAAAGATTTGTTACCTGATAAAAGTATCTTGCCCATCTGACGCAAGAATTGAAAGTAAAGATCAATGCCTACAATGATTAAATTATGAAAATTTGGGAAGGACTAACAAAGAAAATAAATAAAGTACAGTGACCATTGGGACATTGGGGTGTTGTAAAATGTTAAAAAACAAACAATCGGAAAAGAACCTTGCAGAACCATTACAAAAAAAGCTTACCTTCTCGGAAGAACAAGGCTACTTCGAAAGGTATTGGATACAGTCTGTCGATGAAAAGAATTGATGACCGGTTTATTAGAAGCAGATGTGGACCAACAGAAAACACATCAGTGGCTGAGGAGCATCGGGTTGAAAGTTGTGACAGAAGGCCTAATTATTGCAGCTCACGACCGAAGCCTCGCAACCGGATCCTACCATCGTCACATAATCAAGGATGGAACTTACCCGAAATGCAGGACCTGCGGAAAATATGATGAAACTATTTACCATATTATCTCAGGATGTCCGGAACTAGCAAAAATGAATATACCCACAGACATAACAAGGTAGCGACATATGTGCACTGGAAGCTATGCAAGAAGCACAAAATCGAAACCAGTGAGAGATAGTAAGAGCACCAACCAGACACAGTTATCCAAAATAACGATGTAACTATCCTCTGGGACATGCCAATTCAAACTGACAGAGAAATAAAATTGTCCAAATACAAGGACTTGGAGATCGAGATTAACAGGATGTGGAGAATGAAGACGGAGACTGTACCAATAGTAACCAGAACTCTGGACCTTTGAGAAAAGGAATGGACAATTTTACTAACTGTATCCCAGGTAATATCAGCATACAAGTTGCCCAGAAGATCGCCCTACTAGGAACATCCCATATACTAAGAAAAATTCTATCAATTAAATGACAATTCTCCTATAGGCCTAAGGACCATTGTTTGAACCCGGCTCTACAGGATACAAAGCAGCAAACATAATATACACAAATAATAATAATAATAATAATAATAATAATAATAATAATGATGATGATGATGATGATGATGATGATGATGATGAAGAAGAAGAAGAAGAAGAAGAAGAAGAAGAAGAAGAAGAAGAAGAAGAAGAAGAAGAAGAAGAAGAAATAATAATAATAAATGTAGCAAACAAGGTGAATAAGAAAATTCCAAACTACTCTGATTAGGGTTCATTAATTGGAAACCATTTTTAATCATTGATCTGAGAAAGTGACTGTATACATATTTAATATGCGCGTTTTATTTATTGTTATGCCCAGTTATAGAGGATAAGCCCTACCCAGACGTAACCTCTCTCATTGCACTAGAAGGACGAGGGTTATTGCAGAGAAAGCTGTTATTTTTCTCTTCAAGCCATATACGTTTTGAATTCTCACTTTAAACATGTCTATGTGTCATATTTTCTTCATAGAGTCGTCCGGTAAAATCGCATTTAATTGATGTCACGTTTTTAAGCAATATTTTTTTTCAGTAGACTTGCACTCACTGATCATGTTAAATACAATTCTTCACTTCAGATACAGTAAAGCAAATTTATTTATAGTTCAGAAATTGAGGACACATTACACCAAAGATAGGTTGGAGTTGAAGTCAGGGAAGTAAAGTGTTGAATGTTGCTTATTTTTAAGTGTCATTTAATTAAGTGTTGATTAATTAAAAGTAGTATTGTTGAATGGATGGAAAAATGATGGTAATGGTAATATTAGCCGTTTCCTTATAAGGAAACATTCAGCATTCATTGGACGATCGATCAGTGTCACTGTCGGTTAAAATTTTTCTCTTAAAACAATTTTTCAGAAAAATAGGTTTCTCAAGTTAACTGTGATTGCTTTCTCCAGTATTGATAAGGGTTTTCTTCTTAACCTTTTGTTCAAAGTCATGTGGAAGTCAACGTTTTAATTATGCTATTATTTTCTCTTCGAGTTACATGTACTATCCGCTTTACCTGTTGCTGCTGTTGAAAAACTTCGCCATGTGGTTTCTGTTATTTGGTACAGTTCTTTGAAGAAGGGTGATTCCTAAGACATATAGGGTTCATTAACTGGAAACCATTTTTAATCATTGATCTGAGAAAGTGACTGTATACATTTGAAAATTTAGACATTTCTGAACGGGTACTGGGAAATCTGTCCCGGCTTTCCCGCATCCAAGGGTTGAAGTTAAAAAATTGGGTTGAGGTTAAAAAAAATTAGATTAGAGGGGACAAACTCTTTTTTAGGCGTGGACAAATAAAGAAAAAACTCCTGCTCGATGTGTAACAATAAAAGAAGAAAGTGTTTATTTACATATACAGAAAAAAGGGTAAAGGGATAAAGACAAGAGTGAAAAAAAGGGAAAAGAGAAAATGCCCTTTAAGGGAAGAGTAAATGTTCATAACAGAAAAACGGCTTGCTCAAAATATTTCTCTGAGCGCCTAAAAAGTTTTTTTAAGCGAGTAGAATTTTGTTAAGGTTTAGAAACACTCACAGATCTTGTAGAGTAGGAAAATTGTTGGTAGATATAGGAATCTTGCAGTTGAGTGAGTTCGTAGGTCGACAACAGAAGTCCAGTGGGCATGACAGAAGGAGTGGTGAAGGAATGCAGCTTTGAATTGGTCTTGAATTGTGGGCCGACGTTCGTTCTCGACAGCTCTTTAGTAGGTAGTTCTTCTTTGGTTGAAAGTGGTTCTGAAGTTGACAGGAGCTCCCTATTGTCGACTTTACAGACGGTGGGCTGAATTCTCAGTGCCAAATAGGCGTAGATTCTCCAAATTTATGGAGATTTGGGAGGCTCAGAAGAATCGGGTGCTTTTCCCTGCAAAATCGTTATACAAATTTCCTGGCCCTTCTATTGGTCGGAAAACACATTCTTATCTCTGATAAGAATCAGAGCCCTGGGAGCCGGTTTTGAAAGTAGTGAAAACAGGTTGGAGTGAACAAGCTGTGAGGTTTCCCCCAGACTTTATGGCACCATGGAAAGAATAATGGTGGTGGAATTCCTTTTTATATTTTCCAGCTCTCTCGTTAGTCAGAAAATATATTCTTACCTCTGATAAGAATCAAGGCTTTGGGAGCCGGTTTTGAAAGTAAAAAGAGGTTGGAGAAAAAAATAGCGCGGATGTGAACTTGTAAAATATTGTTCTCAAATTAAATTCCAACACAGGCTGAGCGCCATATATCACTACCATATGAAATATTTCTATTTAAGGAGCTTATTTAACAACATGACTTGAATTTTTAGGTTAGTGATTTGGTTTTGTAGCATCTTGCGATATAACTGATACATTGTGTGATACTGTTTAAGAAGTGCCTGAAAACAATACCACGAGTTGATCCAAATCTTATGAGTGAAATTGGATAAATGAAAGCGCTCGCAACCGTCAATGGTCGTACTAGCACAAAGTCGCAAGTCACCATAACTGAGAACTTCAGCCTTGTTCAAAATCTGTTGAGCACTCAAAATTATGCACTCTCTCACAGAAAATGTAACTTGTTCAGTATAGTAGCAGTATAAACCACAAGTGATCTCTGGGTGCTGAAGAAAGATAAAATATGTCTGTATATGCGTCCGCAGCAGAGATTAGCTCGCCACCATAGTAGACTCTATTGTCTCCCGAAACTGACAGATACTTACTTATTATTGTATTGTAACTTCTGATAATTATTAAATGTGTCAGAAAGTAGTGTTTTTTATTATTATTATTATTTTAGGAAAAGTGAAGCACTGTCTAATCAGTTATATAATTGCCATCATTATCTATTTTGAAACTTTTCAATCCCTTTTTGGTAAATTGCCAGATCGGAATTTGATGAACCAACATTTAAGTACATTTAGTGCATTTGGCTAAACACTTAGTGGTTGTCGTTGTATTGTTAGCCATTCAGAGAGACGAATATGATTCGCGTAGCTGTTTTGTGCTCCGTGTTGTACGGTTAAGCCTGGAAAAGAAAACGTTATCAGAATCCGAAGAATAAACTCAGTTAATCTGGAAGCAGCTTTATTTGTTTATATATTTTGTAGTGAATCCCGATAAAAATAACATATATAAACGAAAATAAAAAGAATTAAAATTAAAATAAGGCATTTGTGCTTTCCTTTAAAACCCTTATTTTCTTACTCTCTTTCCTTCTCTCTAAATAATTTTACCTTAACTAACGAGAAGGAAACCCTCAAATAAAAAGAGGAAGAAGAAGAAAAAGCTGAACCCGGTTCCAAACACC
Organism: Acanthosepion esculentum; assembly: GCA_964036315.1. Taxonomy (NCBI): domain Eukaryota; kingdom Metazoa; phylum Mollusca; class Cephalopoda; order Sepiida; family Sepiidae; genus Acanthosepion; species Acanthosepion esculentum. The sequence continues at coordinate 123,682,604 of OZ038478.1, read as the reverse complement.
GGAAGTTTTCAGGAGCAGAGACTACTTATTTGCGATTGAAAAATACCCCAAATCGGGAAGGCTCCACGCATAATTTCCGTTATCAAAAAAATGAAAAAGAAATAAACGGCGGAAAATAAAATAATTTGGCCAATCAAAAAAAAAAAAAATAAATAAATAAATAAAAAATGATACAAAGAGACTTTTGGTGTTAGTCGAAACCATTGTTCGCACCAAATTCTCGAGCCTGGTCAAGGGGATATGGGCTAGTGACAGAACGGATGGCAGGAGAGGCGAAACAAAAAAACGCTACCACGTAGAAACCTGCCATGCGTTATGCTTGAAGAAAAAGTTAAGCTGTCATCTGCTACTGAGATTTCTGTCCTATTCATGACTGAGAAAATCACAGTAGATTGACACTGACCTAATCTCTCATATTACTACTACCCCTATCATGGTCTTACTTCAAAACGACCACTAACGGACATTTCTCCACATTGCTAACAATATCCGCCATATTAACGAACTTTTTGTTACACCGAATACCAAAGATCTCACTCATCACTCTAAAGAAAACAAATAATCATATATTATTCATTTTAACCCTTAAGTCAGTCCGTTTTATTCCAAAGTTCCCAGATAAAATAATTGTTCTACCATCTATCCACACTGGTGACCTTCTGATCTGAACACACTTGCCACAATTTATTAATTATTATTATTATTATTATTATTATTATTATTATGCCAGTGTTAAATATTGAACAAATAACACACAAAGCTAGGTTGTATATCAACCTTACTACTTGCTATTATCCGTAATTTAATTGTTTTATTTGACGATACTTGTACATGTTCATTTGCCTTTGTGATTTTTACATTTCGGGTTACTCGAGAGAGTACTGAACAGTTTTCAGCATGACCAAGAAGGGATTACAAAATAAAATTCTGACACATGGTCATTTAAGAAGTGAATTAGTTTAAGAACTTTTCAGTGCCATCTCGGTCTTATCTCTATACGTTAGTATGGTTGAGTTTCGGTTCAGTTGATTGTTTACGACATTTTTTCTGGATTGGGAAATTATCATTATTTACAGCCGGACTAATGTTTTCATTCATCTTCATTGTTATTATCACAACGTTTTCAGAGTTCTTTTGTAAATTGACTTGTAATAAGTAAAATAAATAAAATAAAATAAAAAATACGACTTATCCCTAGACATAGACAGTGAAACAAGAACAATCTATACCCTGTAAATTAAATAGATTTTTATTTTGGAATTGCTTAAAGGTTACCTGGATCAACAGCGGCTGAAATGTTGTGGTAATAACAACAATGATGAGGATCCTTGTTTGATTGATTTTACGATATGTCAACCCTTGTATTTAATACTGAATTTTGCATGGGCATCCAGTAAGGATTGAACTCACTAGTAATGGTAAAGCAGACTAGCTTCGCTATGCTTATATGTGTCTATGCTAAACCGTTTAGAATTATTAACTAAACAGAAAATGTATGTCTGCTGGAGAGTAATAATAAAAATGATAAAATGGTATAATTATTAAGTTTCTCGATCTGCATTTGCACATGACGTCACTAACAATGTCTACAAAGTATTCCCTTAACCATTATGCATAATTTTATTCAGTAACTTGAGGAAAGTGGGTCATATCTAGTATGATCATAGGGCATGTCTTGTATTATGATGTGGTTAAAAGAAGGTATCATACGTGACCGTCTTCAAGTGGGGTTGGGCATTAAATATATTTGAAGTGATCAGTAAGCATTCGCAGGACATTCAAAGAGCATCGTAGAGAAAAATGTACCAATACACACTGTACAAAGTGGTCAGATGATTTGGAATAAGGAAGCATTGTTCTTTGATGAACTTCTTTCCTGTCCACCATTCTAAGTCTGAATATGTGAAGTGCTTCTAGCAAATCGATATCATTACAGTGCTAGAGCATTGACCGTCATATGATGTTGTTTTAATATTGAGAATATACTGTTTCCATTGTTGTTGTTATCATTTTTTGTCATTCACACTTCAGTTGTCTCAAGAGAATTTCATCATATATGGGTAAACAAATACCCACTTGAATTTTAAACTCAGTTAACAGATAGCAAACTGTAAACAAATGTATTTTTCTCAATAGTTATAAGACTATAACTATACTATTATTCATCATCTGCAAACACATAACATTACAGCGATTTTAAAAAGGTATTTTTCTGAATATTTTTAGTGAAAAGTAATTTTTCAAAATCCAGTCAAGTAATCATTAAATTAATTAATTTTCATTTAAATTCTATATTATATAACAATTAGTCTTTTTGTTTGAGTTTTAATTAGTTTCAATTTTTCTGTTGGCAAACGTTCAATGCTAATTTTAGTTATTAGTCAATGCTAATTTTACTTAACAAAAACATAACATGAAATGTATATCACAAAGCAACAGACATTGGCTTTTATCTAGAAATATAAACCGCAAAACTCATGCAATAAAATACTCTATATTGCAGATGATTGGATCTGGTTTAATTCTCTATAAGTGATCATAATGATTATTAAACATAGGGCGATAAGAGATACAGAACCTTTAAACATGACAAACTTATTCCATAACTATACTTTTGGGGCTCTTACATAAAAGTCATCCATTAGGTTTCCACATTTATCTACTGGAACCTGTATACTATTTCATAACCATTCCAGAATGGCTTTTACTGTATGGGCGGGCCTTTCAAGTTATGTGACAGTATTAGAAAACGGTAGAAGATGTCAAAAAAATAAAACTAAACACAAATGAAGAAAAATGAAATGCCTTAAGTAGAATTTTACAAACTTATTTGATTCATGGAATGGGAGTAAATGTCTGGATATTTCGGTGGGGGTGGGGGTAAATGCTTATGAGATGAAATATTATTCCAAAGATATAATCTTCAATTTGGGTTTTGATAACATTTTAGCTGGTTTACCCCCCAACCTTTTTCTGGTATATTTCACATTAAGAAGCTCTTAATTGTAATCTTTTGTTTACAACTTTTTTGCAATAATTTCAATTTTTACCCTCACCCCAACAAAATCACAAGTGTAACATCTATCAGTTGAATCTGTAATCTATTCTAATTGGAGTATTGATAGTTGGCTAGGAAATAATTTTGTGAGTCGAATAAGATTTTATTGAATACTCTTTGCAGAACTGACATATACCTGAGGAAGGTGGAAAAATACATAGGCAAAAATATAGTAATTGAAATACTTAAAAAAAGAAAAAAAAGTAATCCAAATAATTATTAGAGTAATTTTGAGTTTTGTTTTAAATTATGAAATTAAATTATCTTTTTTATTTAATAGCTTTTAATCATTGGATCCTCATCTAGACATTGGTTCAGAATATTTTCCTCATCTTTAAATGCTTTCTTTTTCTTTACTTTTTTAAATGTTTCAACAGTATTGCCACTGGAATGTTGAATCTTGCTTTAAGAGGGCATATATTTCCCATAAACAGACATCACAACTAGAGCCTAAATCAATATGTTCATGTGATTTTTTTCTAACATAACCCATATTCTGAACATATAAACTGAGTACAGTATGTGCACAAATGCATTTAGCCTTCTTATTCTCTTGTGATGTTTCCTGTTTATTATTTTAACTTTATTCTATGAAGGATGGTGTACTTCTCCTCTTGTACTAAAAAATTCAGATAATAAATAATTTTAGACCTTAAATTAAGATCAAAATTTATACTTTATAAAAATATAAAATAAAAACAGAATTGCGAATGATAAATGTTAATCATCCTTCAAAATTATGAAAATTAATTTTTAAATGCAGCAAATAAACACGTTTCTTCTTTCGTTTCAGTATGTTATTCTTTTCTGTACAAATCTGTTATACTCTTCTAATTTTTCAATGCCATGTCCTTACAGAACATAAACAGTCATGACTCTCCACAGCTTCCTTTTCTTTATTATCTGCAAATAACAACACAGTGACCCAACTTTTCTTGCAGTAGATGCAGCTATTGATTCAATGTTATTGTTCCAGTTCAAGTCAACTGAAAACGTGAGACCAAGAAAGCGCAATGCGACTCTACAGGAGTCGAGCATCACCTATGCTGATGGCGGACAGGAAAATTTCTCTATGTTGGTTAAAGCAGTTTCATTTTGGAGGCATTAATATTTACAAGCCATTTCCTGTCCCAGTTAACCACTAATTGGAGGTCCTTTTCACGAGCAGCGGCCAGGTTAACTTTGTCAGCTCTGACGGATTTGCTATTGAGACAGGAGTAAATGCTAGTGTCATCTGCATAAATGTCTACTTGGGAACTGATGACATCAAGAAGATCATTGATGAAGATCAGAAACAGAAGGACCCAGGATAGAGCCCCGTGGGACACCCGCGATCGCGTGAAAGCATGTGTAAGCAAACCCGTTCAAAACGACCTTCATTTCACGATTTGATAGGAACAACTGGATTAAATCAAACAATCGTCCTGTAATACTGTAGCTCTGAAGCTTACGTAGAAGACTAGCGTGGCAAATCCTGTCAAGCGTCTTCGAGATATATACGAGATATATAGATCCACAGTTCGAGCTTCGACGCCATTATCAAGAGCTTGATATACATATTCAGTGATGACCGTAAGCACATCAGCGGTTGATCTGGCAAAACAAAAGCCATAATGTTTGTCAGAGAGTAGGCCATGGGAGGTAAGATGCTTAACCCCATTAGCATTGATTAACGCCCCGAATACTTTGCCGAAAAGTGGTAGGAGACCAATAAGGCGATAGTTAGAAGGGTCAAAATGTTCTCCAGAGGTCTTAAAAACAGGAACTACAGAGAGGAGTGCCAATAAGCTGGAAAGCAGAGAGCAGCGAGGCAATAGTTGTAGAATTTGGAGAGAACTGGAGCGAACTCGGGAGCACATTTCTTTAGGGCGACGGCTGGGTTTCCGTCACTTTCGCTTGCCTTATGAGAGTCTAATTTAGAATGATGTCCGTGATCAGTGACAGGGTTATGTGCATATCACTCTGTAGAACCTCTGTTCTAGTGGGGGGATCAGGTGTAGCTACTCTAAATGAGTTGAGTGTTGAGTTGCAAGAGAATCCGAAGTCGAATGGAGGCCATGGCCGAAGCCAATGGCGATTTCTTTGAATAAATTTTGGTAAATATATCTGTTAAAATGAGATGTCAGCGTTATTTTCATTTTTGGATAATTTAGTTGACAATTTATCCATCGCACCCTGTATTTTTTCTGAGAATGTAACCAGAATATATGAGGTAAAAACAACGTAAGATATACAGGAACAAGACCTGTAGTACAACCATTAATTGTTCAACATTTTAACTAAATCTGTAATGAATCCAAATATTTGATTCAATTTATTCTATGCTCAAATTTTGTTGCCTAATTGTTGTCAAATGTTCTTATTTTAATCCATCTGAAAAGTGATCAAAAGACTGTATTCACATTTAGGATTTGTTTGTAATTAACAAATTTGTAACCAATATTGATTCTATGCCCTGAACATAGATGCATTAGAGAGATGAACGATGACAAGTACATTCATGTTACTTGCTGTCACTTTTTGACAAAGTTTATTTACTAAAAACAAAATTGTCTGAAGCATTTTTAAGCATTTAAGTAAAATAAACTAAGACAACAAGAGTTTTACTTGAAAGATGACCTTGTGAGGATTACCTCCACCTTGTCTGCAGAGTCAATCACTAGATGGCGCTGCCCAGAACTATAAAAGCGACATACGTTTCTTCTTTCTTTTCATTGTGGTCATTACTGGCCGCTGCCGCCTAAACTTCGACTTCAGCTATTTAGTGCATCACGCACACACGCACGCACGCACACGCACACACACACACGCACGCACACGCACACAGAGAGAAGAGCCTAAAAAATGTTTTTCTTCCTTTTTCAGCTATCTGCGTACATACAAGTATATTTTCTCTCTTCTTAAATTAAGTTAGTCTTTATATAAATATGTACAACAATCATATACATATTGAAATCCATTTCTTTTGAAAACGTTGAATTAATTTTATTCTGAGAATTTTCATTCTTCTCATCAATAAGTCGTAACTCCTCTCGTTACAAACTGGTGAACAACAGTAACCTAATCTATTATAATATTTTGGTCCCTACTCACAACAACCTAAAACCCATGTGACACAACAGATTGAGGTTGAAAGTTGATTTTCTATAACTTTTATTTTGGAACTTTGATTAGAAATGGTAATTGCTAAAACCAAAATAATTCCTTAAAAACAAAAATTTAAACAATTTTTACTGTCACTTCGAATTTTTATCCATATAGCGGTTGCTATCAATGATGTGAAAACATGGAAAAATGTTGGAAATTTTTTTTTTTCTAGTATGGCAGCATTTGATCAATGGTTGAAAATTGCTACATCAATCAGAAATATTCCCCACAACTACCATTTTTCATTGCAAAATTTTTCATATGTAGGAAATCTGAACTGATATGAAATTGGTTGGAAAAGAAAGGAAATTACCTTTGTAAAAGTTTTTTGTCTTAAGTTTCGAATTCTTATCTTTAATATTGTTTTATCTTTAATAATTTTATGCCTTTGCAAAAAAGAATTCTGACATCGATAAGTTGAGATGAAAATAGAAAATTTATTTACGCGCGCAGTCACACATGAATATATATGAACACCGACAAACTATGATACATGCATATTACATATCTGCGCATATATGTCAATTCATATAAATTCATATATATACAGGATGAGATGGATAAATTGTCGTCTAAATTACAAAAATGAAAATAGCACTGATATCTCATTTTAAGAGATATATTTACCAAAATTACACAAAAATATCTTGGAATTCTAAAGAGTAAATATATTTTTAAAAATCGCCATTGGCTTCAACCACGGTCTCCAGACGACTCCGGAATCTCCTGCAATTCTTTTGGACGGTCTCCTTGTTGGAAAATGCTGTCATAACCCTTGCCTTCAGTTCATCTTTGGTGTTACAAGAAGTTTTGTTGGTCTCTCGCTCAACTGCGCCACACATAATCAAGATGGTTGCAGTCTGGGGAGTTAGGTGGATAGATATAAGGGATGATGTGGTCGCAGAAATGATCTTACAGCCATGACTGGATTCTCACGCTTGTGTGATATGGTGCAGACTCATGTTGCCAGACATAGTGTCTTCCAGCTGCCACCCTCTTGACCCAGAGCAGCACTACCTCCTCAAGGCACTTGATGGAGAGCTCCGTGTTGAGTCTGAAGTCATGTGGGAAAATGAATGGAGGCATAACGTCGACATCACTAGTGATCACTATAAACACCATTTTATTGACGGGATATATCATCTAATTCTTTATGAATCCTCTGCATTATCTTCAGATTGACACTCAAACACTCTGAAATGTTCGTATTTGAGCGTCCGGCGCTAATGCCAAACATGCCGTTTCCAAATTTCTGGCTGAGGGAATTGCGACATGGTGCCCTTTTTCACATAGACGGTTCCCAACTGACCCTGTTATACTGTGCAATCGACAAAATCAAAAACAGACAATACGCATGCGCGAAATTAAAAATATAAAATGGCGACAATTGGATTAGGTTCAACCTGGCTTGATGGTACTTCAATCTGAGGGTGAAACTCAAGTAGATTTTTTTATTTCTTATTCTTCTTACATTTTACAGGCTCTACTTCGTATTGAGTTATTATTACCTGCTTGACTATAGCTGGATCTTACCAGCTACTTCGATATATATATATATATATATATATATATATATATATATATATATATTTATATATATAAGTGCATAGTGAGGTTAACACCCAATGGCGACAGTCTGTTTCATGCTTAAATGCAACTTTCAGGCCATGTGTGTTGTTTTTTGACTTGACTATATATGCTGGCCAATGGTGTATCATGTGGAGAAGCTCTATTGTATTATCCAACAATTATTGGGTGCGCGTTAACGGTTGTTTGAAATTATTCTAGAGTCTATTGTGCAGAAATAATTGTGGATCCAAATTCAGTTATTCGTTGCTATTTTTTTTTACTTATTATTGAATATTTTATTATTTATTATTGACTGTTTTATTATTCATGTAAATCTGTATATACAGTGCAATGTTACTTCCTTGAGACAAAATGATTACTAAACTACCGTACTGAACAACAATGCAACACACAGAAATATATGCCATATAAGTTTATATCATATATCATGATTTTTTCAAATATCTACCTAGCAACACTCTATATTTGGAATTTATACCCCAATATTATATTAAATTTATATTAACCTTGAACTTTGAATTTGCATATAATATAGCGTTCCTCCCACGAAACCCAGAAGTTTTATTTAAAAAAAATCCAACCGGATTAAATAATTCATTGTGCCTGATGAATTGGGTAACCATGAAACTCTCAGTTGCACTACAAACATATATATATATATATATATATATATATATATATATATATATATAGTTTAAAATTTGCTATTTATCGGAGAAGTATTCTCAATATCGGAGGTAAAACGTTTGTCGCAAGAGACTGTAGATATAGGAATCAACACTGCATGGTGACTCTTAGTTTCATGGTCGAATCAGTCTTCAAAACAAGTGTCACTTGCTAAAGATCACCTGAAGTGTGAAACTGACAGTCATCATGTAGTGTTGATTTCTATAAGCCATTCCTATTTGCAGTGAGTATGGAAAAATGTACCTCAGTTGGGGGACTAAAATGTCATATGAAAGTTCACTAAAATATTACGATAACACTTACTGCAGGAGGCGGTCAATGTTGGCATATCTGTGCAAAAGTGTACAAATCCTAGCAGGAATAAGAAAAACACATCTGTGATGCCCATATTTGAGGATCAATCAAGTTATGTCATTATTCAAAATCAGTTCAAAGCCATCATATAGATAGATAGATAGATAGATAGATAGATAGATAGATAGATAGATAGATAGATAGATAGATATGAGTGTATGCTAAACATTTCTCAATATGAACCACTTCCTAACATCTGACTGATTGACTAAACAAGATTTTTTTCAAAAAGTTAATTCAAATTTTTGGGGTCTTTTTCATTACCCGCTCATATTGATAAAACTCAACCTATATATATATATATATATATATATATATATATATATATATATATATATAAGGCTCAAACACTAATATATATATATATATATAATATATGGTGCACAACATTTGCCTCGCCCTGTGTATATATATATATATATATATATATATATATATATATATATAAATTCCCAAGAGGATAGAATTCAGGTAGAACTCAATGTCCAGGACAGAGTAAGAATATAATATAAAAGGCCCAAACACTAATATTCCATGGTTATAATTTATTACATTGGAATCGTAATCACGATCCAATTCACCAGACCTCCAAATTCAAAAAGAACGATTTATTTTTGTCTTGTTAAGACACAATAAATGTTGAAACAAAATGGCTATTTTTGTAGTGATTTTATAACATTTTTATCTTATAGTTTATGTTATGTTATTATAGTTTTTATGTTATCATTTATTCGAAAATAAATTATTATATTTGCTCTACTCTGTATTGAGCACTCTTTTAAGAATAGTATTTGTTGATTATTGGAATTTATTCCGTATACACCAATCCTATACTTGGCTATATATATATATATATATATATATATATATATATATATATATATATATATATATATATATATGTATATGTATTTAAGAGAGTACTGAAGATTTTTGGATCAAGTTCACTTTCCAAAATCTAACCAAATGACCAAACATTAGATTTTGGTTGGGAGAGGACTTCTTGATACAGCTACAAATATTTGCACCTTCTCGTAAATATATACCCCAATGTACTTACATCTATGACCATATGACACATTCAATACCCAATATAACCTGACTGCATTCTGTAATCTAATTTATGAAATAATTTCATGTTCACCCATAAGATACACTTTGACCATTCCCCCCATCGTCTTCAATCTTATCATTACTTATCATTATACCTATCTTTTACTAAAGTTCTGACCTTTCTCAGCTCCCCACTCATGTTCTGCACCAAATTATCCATATACATATATATCAGGCATACACACACACATACATACATAAAAATACTTATCTGATTTCTGTTTCATCTTATTTTATTGCATTTTATTTATGTTTTTTTCTTTTTTACAAATTTTTTGTCTCTTTAATTAGTTTCCATAATCAGCCAGTGTCTGCGAAGCGTCTACTTTTGAAATATCCTGGCTTCTAATTTTGTTTTTAGATTTTTATTCACTCGCTCTGTTTTGGCTAATATTCATTTAAAAGGTCACCCGCTTTCTCATCTAACAATTTGATGATGACTTCCTTTGAGCCGGACATTAGTAAGAAATTATTTGTAAAGAATAAAGTAAGAGGTGGGGAAATAAAATTAGTCGCAAGAGAAATGAATCAATGAAAAAGAAGAATAAATAAGAAAAATAAAAAGAAAAGAAGGAAAAATAGAAAGAAGAGAAATAAAGGCAAAAAGACCCAAAGAAGAAGAAATGAAAAAAAAAAGGAAAGATGGAAAAAAGGTAAAAGAAAGGAAAGAAAAAGAAAAGAAAGGAAAAACCTAAAGAAGAAAAAAGGAAAGGATGGGAATATGAAAAAAGGATAGAAGAAAAGAAAGGAAAGAATACAAGAAAGGAATGTAAGATAGAAAGAAGAAGAGAAAGAAAGGAGGGGAAACTAAAGAAGAGAAACAAAGGAAGGAAAGAAAACAAAAGGAAAGGAAAGAAGATGATAAAGAAGTTTGGAAAGAGGAAATAAAGGAACAGAAGGAGAAATGGAAAAAAAGAAAAGAATGAAATGAAAGACAGAGAGAAAAGAAAAAAGAATGAACGACGGAAGGAAGAAGAAAAAGATCAAAGTAAGATGAAAAGAGGAGAAAAATAAAAGACGGAAAGAGGAGTAGTGAAAGACTAGTCAGAGGAAGAAAAAAAGCAACAAAGACAGACTGATATAGAGGGGAAAATAAGATGATAGACAAAAGAAGAAAAGAAAAAAGAAAGGAAAACAAAAAAGAAAAAGTAAAGTAATTAATAATAAGCAATGAAAAAGAAATGTTTTCTTTTAAATTTCTTTTGAAATATTGTTCATTAACGGTTGGTTGTCCCAGTCATTTCGTACTGAAATCATTTTTGTAATGTTTTCTTGAATATTGATTTACTTTTTAAAATTCTAACGTCTTTGTCCAAATGTAGAATTCTATAAACGCATACACACTAATGATATACACATGTTTATTAAGCTCCGATAGTCTATCTATAGTTTAAAAAAATTATATCTATTATTTAATTCAAAATTACCGAAACATAGCCTTTACTTAGGTTTTTATTTTATGAATTTTGTTTCGTTTATTTATAGAATTTAAAGCTTAATTTAGTTTCACAACCAAGTCATACATCTTAACATTACGTCTGATCAGATTAGATTTAAAAGTAACAACTCATAACACAACTAAACCGCTTATTATACAGCTACCATATCTTTCAAGTGTCACAGCTCAGAGAGTGTATACGTCTGCCAACGACATTAAAAACTAAAGGAAGATTAGTTCATTGATAGATAAGATACAAGGGAGGTAAATGCGTAAGGTTGGAGTTTTTTTTCATACATTTCAGACTAGTGTCTTAATATATGAAATAACTCTGGATTCACTTCAAATTTAATAAATTGTTTTTTAACCTCTCTGTCATGTGCTAACTCAAAAAAAATGGCGCAGGACTTCTAATCTCTTTAAAATGTTTACATGGAATGATGGTATTTTATTCATAGTTCTTTTAATATCATTGTTCAATGTCTATGAATGTTGTTCTTCTTTTTGGTATTAATGACAAAACCATTTTCACATTATTTACTGTTTCCAAAGCTATTAACTTGTGCTGTCTAAATCCAATATTATAAATAAGTCCTTCTTTGATTTTGGTTTTATGGAGACAACATACATCAATGTTATAACTATCTACGTCTCGAGGCAATGATTTTTTTTCTTTTTTCGCAAATTCTTTAACATTAAATGTCCCAATGGTAAAATCTTTATATGCAACTGGAAGTATTTACAAAGTTTTAAATAGGAGGTCACCTAATTTTAACGGTTTTTCTTTTTTCAAATTTGACCGGGAAGCAACAAACCGAAAGAGAGTTCCACAAGCGAGAAAAAAAACTGTTAGTATAGAACTTACGGTTGCATCTAGCCATTTCAATTGTATAACCGGAGTTGCTAGCCCAACATTTTGGACTTCGCGACAACAAAATAATTATTGTTTTTTCTTAAAAACTTGTAGCGGACCGTGGGTTTACGCATTGTTAAATTAGGAACACGTGCGTTTATTCCTGCTAGAAGAAGGCCCACTACATGAACATGGCAGACTCAGAGATTTAATCCACCATAAAGAAGTATAAAGAAAACAAACAAGGCCGACATATATATATATATATATATATATATATATATATATATATATATATACACACACACACACACACAAACAAGTATATATATTAAACTACAAAATTTACAATGGACATAGACATTAACATTTGTGTTTGTGTGTGAACGTAAAGAGTTTGTATTTTGGCGAATGTTCGTACGTACGTGTATGTGTGTATAATGTTTATGGCTTCTCCCACAAATGGGAAGACGCAATCTTCTGCGAGAGCTTACATTGTAGATGTGTTCGTTGAAAATGAAGAAATGAAAAAACAAAAGACGAGGCAAGAAATCGCCCACTATTTATAGTGTAGGGAGAGCGTCCCCTAGTGAACAATTTTGACAATTAAGGACGAGTTAACTCCAGCAATACCCCCCTCAGCTTGAAGGTTGCAAGAACGAAAACTTTTCATATGTAAAAAGTTATAATCTGAATAGAGAAAGTGTCCAAAATGGTTAACGCATGTTGAAGGTGAAGACATGATTTCTGAAATGTTATCAAGTGAAAAAATCGTGAAAATATGTGCATTGTCAGGGTGCTGAAATTATATTCGGAGTGAATGCATAGCACAGTCTGAATGAATATGTTTCGACGAAGTGTACACGTTTCTTCAGGGTGAATTGTTGTTAGCCGACGCTGTTGTATTTAAATGCCTGCTTTATTCCAATGCTCCGCGTAAATTCAGTAAGTCGAGATGCGTATTCGAGTCGTGTACTGTAGAATGCATGCGGATTTGTGTTGGAGTGAGAGCATCGTGGCGAAGTTGAGAAATTTTCGTATTAGTGATAACTAAGTAATATTTAGTGAATATCGTCAGCAAATTTTTATGTGAAAGTTGCATCTCGTAGAATGTATTTCAGGACAGTGGGTCGTGCGAAGAATGCATCACGTAGAATTTAATTCTAGACAGTGAGTCGTCTGAAGAATATTTCACACTTAATCTCTTCGGCGTAGAAAACTTTTATACATTAAAGGCATGGTAAGCAAGGTTGAAATGTTGATAAGCAGTGATGTGAAATGTCGCACACGGTGTAGAATATATGAAAAGTTCACGGAAGTTTTGAATATTGTCCTTGTGAACTGAAAAGAAAAGGTGTCGGAAGTGTGGTTGAGATGCGTGATTCGACGAAATGTACTTGTGTCGAAAGTTGGAGTGGTCGTGTCGACGGTATGATTGAGATGCAGACGTTCAGGTCGTGTCGACGGTTGGTAGTTGAGGTCGACGACGGGATGTTCATTCTGGTCATGTATGTGAGTATAATGTTCATGGCGTTTCCCACAAATGGGAAGACGCAATCTTCTGCGAGAGCTTACATTGTAGATGTGTTCGCTGAAAATGAAGAAAAAAAAAGACGAGGCAAGAAATCGCCCAGTATTTATAGTGCAGGGAGAGCGTCCCCTAGTGAACATTTTGGACAATTAAGAAGGATTTAACTCCGACAAACTTATTGATCTACAATTTCTCGTCCAGAAAATGCCGATAGTTCTGCAACGGTCATAATCCGATGAATTAAGGTTGGGAGATTTGGGTGGACGAGGTAAATCTTCCGAAGAGTCAAAATCTTTTCTTTTATTCGTGTCTTACGTTGTCAAGCAAGAATGATACGTCTTTCTGATTGATGAGTCAAGATCGCTTTTGCAATAAATACTGGTTTTGTGCTTCCAGTTGACGACAATATCTTTCAGAAATAGAAATAGCCGTTTTATTACAACAGCTCCTGATAAGCAACACTTCATGTACCACCAAACACACAACATTACTCATACATTAATCATGGTTTTACTACAGTTACAGGATTGCATCTAATCATTGTCTCTTTCAATCAGTATGATTATAAAAGGTCCACTTTTATCACTGGGGTATTATCCTTAATAGCAGACAGATGTTGAATCTCTGGTTAAGTTGAGAAATCGGTCAGATTATATGGAATCCATTGACCAAATTTTAACCCGTTACCAAATTCATTCCCATTCGTCCTATTCATATTGAGCCAGACTAATGTTGTTGCAATCACTGCATGCTGTTACGCACGTAAGACCATGTTTCCGGCAAGGGTAGGTATTTGTGCTGCAAGGACTCTTGGACAAAATCTTACACTTACAACGCACAAACTTCAGTAGTTCCTCTAGAGCAAGATCTAGATCATGTAAGAACTGGGGCTAAAGTACGTTTTCTTATTTCCCAACCCTAGCTGCAAGGATCAAGTTGACAATGACCTAAAGTCTTCCAAATCATAACTTGAAGATGAACACGGAGCCTGTAGAACATAGCTGACCGTTTAGTTGGAGGCAGTCTTTCAGGCTGTAACTTCTTCGCCGATGTTGTAGCATACTCCATATATTTGATGTACCTGAGTGAGTCTAGTGTATCGTCTGGGTTTCCTCCATACATTTTGACAAAAATCCGTGACCCCGCAGATGTAACTTGGGCAGGAGAAGCATTTGCAGCAGCTAAATTAGCACAACATGACTGGATTTCCTTGATTTATGAATAAACCCGATTATCTCACATTTATCATGGATGACTGTCAAATTTTCCAGAATGTAGAAGTTTGTCTTTGCGATTTCACGGATGCTGAGCAGCTTCATCTTTTCCCGAGACTTCTCTCTCTCTCTCGGAACTCATATAGATGTCAGCCATGCATTGGGAAAAGTGAAATGTAAAATCATTAGGATGCCATCAGCTATTACAGTCACTAGATTTCCTTCAGTAGCAGTTTGGGCATTTCAGAAACAATATCCGTGTCTGCGTCTCTCCCTCACTTGATGACCGTCTGCTTTCAAGGAACGACATAACATCTTGAAAAACTGATCTTTGTTATTTTCGTTTAAGAGGAGGATCTCTTGATGGACAGCAATTTGCAATCCATTTTCGATTTGTATGTTAGTAGAAGTCAAAGATGCTCTTCCTTGATGTTCATTGTCTTTTATGGAGAGGACTGCATATCCATAAAAAATGATGCTTGACGTATCTCAGGTACTGTGCAACCATCGCTTCATGTCACTCGAGGCAACCACTTCACTCGGTGGAGAGCACCTCCATCTAAAATAAACATTGTGTCAGTTGGTGGCTAAGATTCAGGTACGTCAGTGGTCAGATGATTGTCTTTCTCATTTAGAAATTCTTGAAAACTGAAGTTGGAAATGGAGTGAGTTCGAACTTGAGGAACAGAGTCACATCTTCGCATCTTTTCAGCAGAACAACCAGCCTTGAAAACAGAACATTAGGGTCAACATGAACATTTTGACTATAGATTTTTGCACTTTTTTCCAGCTCATCAAGAATACGCACTTGAGATCTTCTTTTCAGAGAGCTCTTTAAAACTTTCAATCTTCTTCTGTGATCAATCTCCTGGACGATATCAAAATTGATTCCAGCACCATCAGATAATTCTGATCGTAGTTATGGCTGGCTTGGGTCAAAGGGGGTTGTGCTGAGAGATGCAATTGAAGACTCAATTCATATCAACAAGATTCTTCCGACGTGCGCTAGTCAGCTCGCTGGTTCTTTGAGCATGACAGGTCAATGTTGTCATGACATCATGCACTTGGTCACAGGTGTGCATGCTATACGCTCACATCAATCTCACTGATTCCGTAAACCCTCGTCTCCTAGTTAGTCCCCTTTGCTCTTTATGGATCTCATCATCACTTGTTCAATAATGAGGTCAGCTGACAAGCCGGCCCAGTAACGGTCACTGCGTCGCACAAATGAAACCCGCCCTCTGAGAACTGCTGATGCAGCCAAGGATACTTTTCAGGCAATTCTAGCATCCATTGTAGGTACAATAGTGCACTCTTTGCATAGTTGAAAAATAAATAACTTAACGTCCGCCCCAAGATGCAAATTCAAATCCTCTGTTCTTTCGACACGAATAAATAACTTAAGCATGTCGACGTACTCAATGTAGACCAGCCATAACTTTTCTGTTCTTGATTTGCTTCTGAGTTCATGCATCAGAGTATCGAGCACATTCTGCAGTTTCACGAAGACTGAAGATTTGCTAATGTCATCAGTACTGATCTCATGCGCTTGGAGCTTATTATACAAATCGTTTATTTCATCCATATCAGACTGTTCTAGTTTATCAGGCAAATAGACTTACACTACACCATGAAAATTATCTTGAAAAACATCAGGCGTACTGCCATCAAGAGCTCCTTCATTATCTCGAATCTCTCCCTCATCTGCCTCTGTTAAATCAGCTGAGTCCGATAGTTGAGAATTCAATTGGCCACTATCTGCTAACAGCACAGCATCGGTTTGCTCACCAAGGCTGCATGTACGAAGAAGTGTGCCCGTAAAGCTCTGGAGAGAGCATTTCCGGAAAGAATGTGTGATACCGAGGTTTCCGCGTCAGTAACCCGAACAACACAGCATCATTCATAAGACTTTTTTTCTTTACCGGAAAGAGATGCTTTGTTATAAAGATCTCATTGAAATAAGCCTGAACTTAATTTCCTATCCTAGGAAAAATTGTGCAAACATATTTATATATAACTTGTAACTTCATGGATATGAATTTCTTGCATATAACAAAAGAAAGAACTTACTTCCATTTCCATTGACCTTCATAAGTACATGTATACTACTAAATGTCTAGTAACGTCCACGGGTGTAGCGTCCTCCTACACCCTCGCAAGAACCTAGCGATTAGGAATACAAGAGCAATAGGAAAAATAAGATTTCTTAAACTTGTATTGCAGAACAGCATTCCTCTTAGGACCCGAAAAACCCAAAACGTATGTCGGTACCATATATAATACAACATTAAACATTTTCATCAACAGCAAGAAAGAAAATTTAAATTCAAGAAGAAAATTTAAAATACAGGCATTAAACAAAATGCCTGTATTTCTTACCATTCACTTTGGGTTGTTCACACTTGGTTGGTTTTTCATTTCGTTGATCCAGAACAGTCCAAATAAAGTCCATGTTCAAATAAATCTGTCTGTCTGTCTGTCTGTCTCTCTCTCTGTGTCTGTCTCTGTCTGTCTGTCTCTCTCTCTCTCTCTCTCATGCTATCTATTAGCTGATACTATGTGATCTATAAGAATATGAAGATAATATTGCCCAATCGGGAAACATAACTTCAACTACAAAACATTAGAAATTGACATCATAAAGTTCGAATAACTCATAAGACATATTCCAAATGGTCTGTGCATGAAAACCACTTACAAGTGTAAATTACTCAAGTGACTAAGAACCATGTTTCACCTTATAGCATCGGTTTTTGCAAAGAAAGTGGTGCTCAGAAAAACGGCCGTAAAAAATTCCCCAAGGTGGATAAGAGAGGAGTTTTTATTTTCTTGTAGGATATAAAATTGCACTTTCAATGATATTGTTATGGGAACTTACCCATAATAATAATGGACTATTCCGGACATCATAAATACTGCACCTCAAGAGGGAGCAGCAGTTTAGATTGCAGAGTCAGTCAGACAGAGAGACAGAATCAAGAGTCAGACGATTACTGTAAGACATTGGAATAGTGATACTTGTCGAGATAACATAGTTCACTGTAACCAAATCTGATATTCATTACTAACACTTCTACTTCTTTGTACATATTTCTGTTTGTAATATATCTGTGTTATTCCATACCTGTGTTCGAGTTAATCTTCATTGGTTCTACCTTGGACCATCACTGTGGTACAAGGAACTTGGACCATAACATGTGGCGACGAGGTAACCCAAAGGAAAAACGAACTCTCTACGCGGAGGACATACCTTTTTTTTTGCTATACGTCGCACATAACAAATGGCGACCTGGAAACCCCCAAAAGAAAAACGAACTCTCTACGCGAGGACATACCTATTTTTTTTTGCTATCCGTCGCACATAACAGTGGTCAACGAGTAAACTCTAAAAAAACAAGTTCTACGTGGAGATTTCTAAAAAAAAAAACAAAAAAAAAAAACAAGTTCTACGCGAACACATAAAAAAATTTTCTTTTTGGATATCAATTTTACTGGCAACAAAGGAAATATTTTAGCGTGCACAGGTTTCAGAATATCAGGTTACACTAAAGGTAAAAATACGTACACAAAATTACGTTAACATGGAAGATTTCAAGTCAACCATTATGGAACTTATCAAAATCCAATTTGAACAGCAACAAAAATACGAGCAGAAACATCTGGAATTACAAGAATTATTGCTACGTGTGATGTCAAATAAGGAGCAAAAATCCGAGAACAAAACAGTTCTCGCACAAGACGCTATTTGGAGAACTATCGAAGATTTCACGTATGCACCCAGCGAAGACAAAACTTTTATAAATTACTTCCGAAGGTACCAAGATCTATATGAATTTGACTGCAAAGATTGGTCAGACGCACGAAAGGTACGTCTATTACTAAGAAAATTAGGCACATGCGAATATACCAAATTCGTAGATTATATCCTTCCAAGAAAAACAAGTGAGTTAACTTTCAAAGAAGCCATAAAACTATTAACAGAACTTTTCAGCCATAAAAACTCATTATTCCACAAAAGATGGAAATGTCTGAACCTAACAAAAATGGACAGCGAAGATTGCATAACTTTCGCGTCCATTGTCAATAAATATTGTGATGACTTCAAATCATCGGAACTCAGCGCGGACAATTTCAAATGCTTAATTTACGTCTAAGGCCTGGTTTCAACCAAAGACTCGGAAATGAGACGCAGAATCCTTACTAAATTGGAGAGTGAACAAGATTTGACACTTCAAAAACTAGTCGAAGACTGCCAGAGATGCATCAGCGTGAAGAAAGACTCAAAATACATAGAAGAAGCTGGCATAGCACACATACGTAAACTACGAAGACAAACCAACTTTCCCTCCTCAGAAATAAACCAAACCAATTTTACCCCCTCAAGAACAGGTAAAACAAAATTTTCTAACTCTAAAAATCAATATCAGAAAAAACTACCACCCAGTCCATGCTATCGCTGTGGGACTTGGCATTGGTTTAAAGACTGTACATACCGTTTTAAAACTTGTCTAACATGCAAAAAAAAAAAAAAAATAGGACACAAAAGTTTTCATTGTTGGTCTAGAAGAGAAAGCAAAAGCAGAATAAGAATCACGAGGACTGACCAAGCAGATGAGACTAACATAAGAAAATACGTACAAGTTGAAATGCAAAATAGAAAAGTCAGGCTACAGTTGTATTCTGGCTCGGACTTAACTATTATAACCCTACAAACATGGAGAAAACTGAATAAACCTGCCATGTTAAAAACGGATAAAATTGCTAGATCAGTTACGGGGAGAAAGATAAAATTTGAGGGTGAAGTAATTACAAATGTAACATTTGATGGAATGACGAAAAAAATAAAAATATACGTCTTCAGAAATACAGAAAACCTTTTCGGAATGGACTGGATGCAAAAATTCGAATTGTGGGATTTACCAATAAGTACGTACTGCCAAAATGTAAAAAGCTTACCAACCGAGGCAGACAAATTAAAAGAGAAACTAAAAACGAGTTTCCCCGAAGTATTTTCAGCAGGTCTCGGAAGATGTAAGAAAATGGCAGCAAATATCGAAATAAAAGAAAACGTTCAACCTATCTTCAAGAAAAAAAGGAACGTACCGTTTGCGTCAATAGAAAAAATTGTTCAAGAATTAGCTAGACTCGAAAACACTGGCATAGTGACAAAAGTAGATTACAGTAAATGGGTCGCACCAACGGTCTACGTCAAAAAGAAATCAGGAGAATTTCGAGTGTGCGCTGATTTTTCTACAAGTTTGAACGCAGTCCAGAAGAAGTATTCGCTAAATTAAATGGCGGAAAATTTTTTTCGAAAATAGATCTAAGTGAAGCGTACCTGCAAATTCCAGTCGATGAAGAAAGTTCAAAACTACTATACATAAACACACACAAAGGATTGTACAAATACCAAAGACTACCATTTGGGATTAAGGTCGCGTCGGCTATATTCCAACGGACAATGGATACGATGCTTGCCGGACTAGAGTACACGATTGCATACCTGGATGACGTATTGATTAATAGCGAAAGCGTTGAACAACACTGGCAACATGTACAAGAGGTGTTTAAGAGAATACAAAGCTATGGATTCAAAGTAAAATAAAACAAGTGCGATTTTTCATGAAGGAAATTAAATACCTTGGCCATATCATAGATCAAGAAGGTAGACAACCAGACCCTGAAAGGTCAACAGCAAAAAAAAAATGCCAGTTCCTAAGAACATAACAGCAGAACTACAAAGTTTTCTAGGGTTAGTGAGTTACTACCAGGAATTCATTACTCAAATGCATAAAATTCGCGCACCACTGAACGAGATGCTAAAGAAAAAAAAGTTTGGCAGTGGACAGATCAATGCCAGGAAACATTTGAAAAAATAATTAAGACGTTAACTTCAGATTTATTTTTGGCACACTACGATCCTAAACTAGAAATTATTGTAGCAAATGACGCGAGCGCATACGGAGACGGAGCGTGTATATTATATAAAATGCAACATGTCCATGCAAATGGACAATAAAACCCATCGCACACGCTTCTCGAATTCTACTACCAGCGGAGAAAAATTACTCACAAATAGAGAGAGAATCTTTGGGAATTATCTTCGCAGTCACAAGGTTTCATAGGTATATCTATGTATAGGTATTTTTTACTCTTCAGACGGATCACAAACCGTTACTAACAATTTTCGGTTCGAAAAAAAAGGTCTACCGATTTACACTGCAAATAGGTTACTAAGATGGGGAACAATTCTTCTGAACTACAATTTCAGATTGGAATATTTACCAACGAAAAAGATCAGGCATGCGGATAGTCTGTCGAGACTTATACCAACAAAGACAGAGCCATTGGCAGATACGGTAATCGCAGCCTTAAGAAATGAAGAAGATATCAGGACAGTACGATGTTGTACAGTTAGAAACCTCCCAGTCACACTACAAGGCATAAAAAATGAAGCCAAAAATGATGAATTTATAAATGAAACAAAAGCAAAAATAGCAGAAAGAGATAAGCAAATATCGGACAGCTTTTCTCTATGCGATAATGTGCTACTTTACAACGAAAGGGTTGTAATTCCCAAAACACTACAAAAGCGAATCTTAAAGGATTTCCACAGGGGACATCCTGGAAAAAATAGAATGAAATCGCTAATGCGAAGCTATGTATATTGGAAGAACATAAACCAGGATATTACTCAGATGGTGGAAATGTGCAAGGGTTGTAACTTAGCAGCCAAAGCACCGCCAATTATCCATAAGCCATGGCCAGAGACTGATCGTCCGTGGTCAAGAATACACGCAGATTATGCAGGACCAATTGACGGGTTCTACTATTTAATCATAGTGGATAGTTATAGTAAATGGCCGGAGGTGTTTCGTTGCAAAAATCCTACTTCAGAAACGACCATAAATTGCCTCCACGAACTATTCGCTCGGTTTGGAGTAGTGGATTGCCTAATCACAGATAATGGAACGCAATTCACATCAGCAGACTTCCAAGAGTTTTGCGAAATGTATCAAGTAAAACATATAAAATCCCCGCCTTATCACCCAAGATCAAATGGGCAAGCGGAGAGATTTGTTGATACACTCAAAAGAGCGTTACGAAAAGCATATGATGTGCCTACGGAAAAAGCATTACAGCAATTTCTTCAGGTATATCGAATTACGCCAAATAATGCTACGCCATGGACATTATCACCCACAGAAGTGAAAAATCAGATCAGCATTTGATAAATTGCTACCAAGTCAAACGAAACAAGTAACACAGTCCTACGCACCAAACAGAAAATTCCTCCCAGGAGAAAAAGTTTTTTTTTAAGAATATAAAAATAATACATCTTACTGGGAGCAAGGGACAATTGAGAAAAGAATCGGCAATATGGTTTACATAGTACAGGGTCAAACATTCTCACATAGAAGGCACGTAAACCAAATAAGGAAGAGACCGTTACAGGATGCTAACGGTCCACCTCAAGAAGGGGTGATGGACACGATTTTCGATACACTTGATATAAAAAGACCGCAAACAATGCCAGAACGAAGAAAATCGTCCAGAAAAAGAAAGTTCACAGAACCTTTGGAAGTAGATCCAAAGAAAAAAAGATATTAAAAACCCCTGCTACGCAAAAGCTTCGGAAGGGGGTGTTTGGGAACTTACCCATAATAATAATGGACTATTCCGCACATTATAAATACTGCGCCTCAAGAGGGAGCAGCAGTTTAGATTGCAGAGACAGTCAGACAGAGAGACAGAGTCAAGAGTCAGA
>OZ038478.1:123464851-123654851 GCA_964036315.1 Acanthosepion esculentum | reverse complement strand
ACGATTAAAATGGAAAATTAATAAATAAAAACCCATTACTTTTTTAGAAATATATTTCTAAACAAGTAATGGGTTTTTATTTATTAAGTTTCTATTTTAAACGTTATTTTTAGTGGATAACTGTATTTGAGTAGACGTTCCGCTTATTTAATAAACAATATATTTATTTTCATCTACCGGCTTGAATATTCGAGGAATCTTATAAAAAGAAAAGATGCGCCCTTCGGCAGGATCTGATCCTGTGACCTCCTTAGCAAGAGAAACCGTCTTTAGATCCGACGTGGTTTAGATTAACTCGGCTACAAAGTGTCTCACAGATCGAGCAAAACTGAATAGTGCCTTATAAGCGCAAATTACTTCAAAAGTTCCATTGCTCTTGGAGGGCGATACTTTTCTCTAATAAGATTTTTCGAATATTTTGGTCGGTAGAGGAAAATAAATAAATATGCAGTTTAATATATAAACGCAGCGTCTATTCAAATATGGGGATCTACTAAAACTGGCGTTTAAAGCGAATATATATATATATATATATATATATATATATATATATATATATATATATATATATGTTTAATTATTTATTTAAATATTATATTATCCTATACTTGTATATATATATATATATATATATATATATATATATATATATATATATATATATATATATGTAATGGATTTATTTTTAATCCGAAATTTTTATTGCTTCAAACGTGGATACTTCATATTTGAAATAGCCAATTTTTTTAATTTTTAATGTCTGTCGGCCTACTCATTCGAGAAATCTTACGAAAAATATGCGTTTATCTGGGTCTCTATTTCAAATACCACTATAATAATGTTTGGACTAATTTGTGTATATATATATATATATATATATATATATATATATATATATATATATATATATATATATATATATACTGCACTATACTCATTTAAGCATGTTCGGTTCAATAATCTAGACATATGTCTATTTATCTTTATTTTATTCAACTATAACGGAGCGCGTTTCATGCGCATTTGCAAAAAAAAAACTGTCAATTATTTTTTGTCTTAGCAATTCACCCTTGAAGATGATCTTGGATGGGAGCGAAAGTACTTGGGATAATAAAAGAAACAACCAAAACTACGGCATCTTTCTTAATCAGTTTAATAACAACATTAAGAAATTGATCCGTGAATTGGAGAGGATTAAAATAAATAGTCATAATATGTCTAGATTATTTAACCAAACATGTTTGAATATATATATATATATATATATATATATATATATATATATATATATATATGATAAGGAACAAATAAGAAACGTTTATAAACTTCTTCTTAATAATAATATATATTATTATATAAACCTTTATAATTTTTTTATTTCTAAATTTCGTTATCCTGTCAGATTCTAATTCATATTTAATCCAAATTCATATATATATATATATATATATATATATATATATACATATATATATATATATATATATATATATATAGAGAGAGAGAGAGAGAGAGATCCAATTTTACATACATACATATATATATATATACAGAACCAGTTTTAAAAAAATAAAAGAGTTTGTTTGATGATCGCAAAAGCATGAAACCTAGGGTCACAAACTCATATCGATACAACTGAATATATGTATATATATATGAAAGATGAAATGTATCAAAGTAAAAACTAAATTTTTCTCCATTATCATACCGGCATTTGTGTACACTTGTGAACCTTAGTGGTTGACAGAACAAATTTGAAAGAGAAATAATTGAAATGTTTAGCTCATTCCTCCATTTTAACTTCGTTACCTTTAACGTCTTGGATGTGTAGAAAACATAACAGTTATTGGCATGGAAAGGGGAGTTGGCGAGTTGAATTCAATTTTTGGGTTAGCCTATTACGTTCACTTTCACGCCAAATGCTCTTGGTAAGTCGGGAATTCAACTCTTCTCTTCCTCGATGTGGGTTAAACAGCAGGACTGACTGGGCTCGCTTGCCTTCAATTGCAGCCAATCTAAGAGAAGGAAAACTGTGAATTACAAAATGTAGAGAAAGCTGCGAGAAAGCACTCTACTACCTTTCCCCAGATAATTCTGCAAAAACAAATCCCTAGTTTCCATTAAATATTGTTTCCTTGTTAATTTTTTAGATACTTGAAATAAAACCATCTTAGTTATCAATCAATAATCAGTTTATTTAGTGTTATATTTTTTAAGCTTATATCTTTATCTACACAGGATGAAGATATTAGACTCTTGAAGCCAGTATATTCCTGTGACTATATCAACAAACGTAATACATACATACATACATACATACATGTGGATATGTGTGTGTATGTGTGTGTGATTAATACAAATATAAAATCTGTCAATTAGTTGATTCATATTAGCTTCAGCATCCCGACTCTATAATTTCGTAGACGAACAAATTCAGCAATCGCTCCTACTCCTCGCAGGGGGATATCAGCCATTGACTGTTTATTTTCTCGTTTTTCTTTTATGTTGAGTTAAAAAATAATTTATATCACTTTTCATTGGTGCAAGGTTGATCTTTTCTTACACACACACACACACACATATATATACGAAGTATGTATATATATATATATATATACATATATATATACACGAAGTATATTCATATATATATATATACGAAGTATATTCATATATATATATATATATATATATATACGAAGTATATTCATATATATATATATATATATATATATATATATATATACGAAGTATATTCATATATATATATATACGAAGTATATTCATATATATATATATATATACGAAGTATATTCATATATATATATATATATATATATATACGAAGTATATTCATATATATATATATATATATATATATATATATATACGAAGTATATTCATATATATATATATATATATATATATATACGAAGTATATTCATATATATATATATATATATATATATATACGAAGTATATTCATATATATATATATATATATATATACGAAGTATATTCATATATATATATATATATATATATACGAAGTATGTTCATATATATATATATATATATATACGAAGTATATTCATATATATATATATATATATATATATATACGAAGTATATTCATATATATATATATATATATATACGAAGTATATTCATATATATATATATATATACGAAGTATATTCATATATATATATATATACGAAGTATATTCATATATATATATATATATATATATATATATACGAAGTATATTCATATATATATATATATATATATATATATATATATATATATATATACGAAGTATATTCATATATATATATATATACGAAGTATATTCATATATATATATATATATATATATATACGAAGTATATTCATATATATATATATATATACGAAGTATATTCATATATATATATATATACGAAGTATATTCATATATATATATATATATACGAAGTATATTCATATATATATATATATATACGAAGTATATTCATATATATATATATATACGAAGTATATTCATATATATATATATATATATACGAAGTATATTCATATATATATATATATATATATATATACGAAGTATATTCATACATATATATATATATATGAAGTATATTCATATATATATATATATATATACGAAGTATATTCATATATATATATATATATATATATATACGAAGTATATTCATATATATATATATATATATATATATATATACGAAGTATATTCATATATATATATATATATATATATATACGAAGTATATTCATATATATATATATATATATATATATATACGAAGTATATTCATATATATATATATATATATATATACGAAGTATATTCATATATATATATATATATATATATATATATACGAAATATATTCATATATATATATATATATATATATATACGAAGTATATTTATATATATATATATATATATACGAAGTATATTTATATATATATATATGTATATATATATATATATACGAAGTATATTTATCCATTTAATATTAACGTAAAATAGCCTACCTACGGTAAGTACGCCTTAGTCCCCTTCAAATTACTACCCTTGAGATTTCACATCCTTATCGCAGCATCACTTCCATACAATCTACAAAGTCCTCTTTCGAGATAGCTATTAACTGTCTTGCTGAATTCTCCTCAATATCGTCTAAAATCTGAATCCCTTTCTTTTCAATGGCGATTTTACATTCAGAAAATGCCAAAAGTTGTAGGGAACTAAACCTGAACTAGGGAGCTGAGAGACCTACGTGATGCGGGGTTTTGACAAATTTCCATTCGTCAACCAAGTTGTGATACAGATACAAACTTTTTGAAAATTATTTAATCTGTAGACTATGTAACTGGATACTGTGGTGCAATCGTTCTTAAGTTATCCTTGTACAACATTAATAATGCAATGAACATCACTGGGTGCCCCAACGCCTTGTACCAGACTAAACTAAGCCGAGTATATTTCAGCTGGACATCAATGGCTCTTTCGATAGCATTATTACTGTAGTGAGTTTCAGTTGTTTTGCATGATAACTACACAGGCTGTTATTTTAAAATTGCATATCAGAAGTAAAGAATAAGTTCTCGACGAGACTCACACTTGCATTCATTTTGTCTTGGGAAACAGATCTTAATATGACAGCCGCTTTTATCGATTGAGCCATTAAGCCTTTGCAATCAAAATTTACTAAATCAAACCATAAAACTTATTCTTTATTTACCTTCTATCGCTCGGCGGTGGCATTATTTTGTAAGTAATAGTAATGTCAACTTGGATTTTATTTTTATTATTAGATGATATTAGATGATTATTTCAATAATTACCGATTACAAATGAATGAAGAAAGACGTAATTGAGATTAAGATGCAAGAAGTCTTGTTCTTCTATATGCCGTGTCTCTCCAGGACGTGTGCGATTATGTCACTCCACAACTTCCTATCCTTTGTAGTTCTTAGTAACGTTTGTCTTTTTTTAAGTAGTATTTAATTTCAGTTTCAGTTGCTTTATTTACACGACTAATAGTAGTAGTATGCCATGTATTATTGAAACATTGTCAACCTGTACGAATTATTGACTGGTAATACAAACTGCGAATTGGCGATTTCAAAATCAAACAAGTACATAAATGCAAATATCTGGGAAGTGTTCTAACTGAGTATGGAAAATGTGACACCAGAATATGAACAATAACAGTAGGAAAAGATGCCTTCCAAAAGCTGAGCAAAATATTAAAAGACAGGAAAATTTCGTTAAAAACAAAGAAAAGAGTACTGAGCTGCTACGTAATAACAATCCTCCTACATAGCAATGAATGTTGAACAATTGCCACACAGATGAAGAGAAGACAGAAGTTAACAGAAATGTGGTTCTATAGAAGGATGCTAAGAATAGCACGGACAACAATGAATTCTTAAGGAAAATGGAGACAAAAAAAATGACATTTAGAATCAGAAAGAGAGAGGTGAAATTTCTTGGATATACAACGAGGAAGGGGGGCTTGGAGAATTTAAAACACACAGGGCATATTGAAGACAAGAGAAACAATGGAAAGCAGTGAGTAACGAATGACAGAATAAGGAAAAGATAAATGCTATTAACAGCTACAAAAAATAAGAAGTTCTGGAGAGCCATAATCGCCCACTACTGAATAGATACGACACATAAAAGAAGAAGAGTCGTTTTCATACGAAGACTAATCCATGAATTATTTGAACTCAGATCCATATCTTTTTTAATCATAATGATTTATTTGATGTATTCTTAAAACTCCTTCAGATTTATGTTATTTGTTTTCTCTCTAGGCGTTCGAGTGTGTGCACTAGGGATTATAATGCTTAAGGACATTTTGGCATTCATTGACTGAACAGTTAGTATTACTATCGGTTCAAATTTATAAAATCTTTCAGGAAAATGGGCTTCTCAAGTCCACTAGCTCTTATCGCTCTTTCTAGTATTGATGGGCGTTTCCTGCCTAACCTTTTGTTTAAATAATGTGAAAAATCAACATCTTGAGTATGTTGTAGCAGACCGTGGGTTTACGTGTTGTTAAATTAGGAACACGTGCGTTTATTCCTGTTAGAAGAAGGTCCACTACAAGAAAATGGCGGACTCAGAGATTGAATCCACCATAAAGAAGTGTAAAGGAAACCAACAAGACCGATATATATATACAACAAGTATATGTATTAAACAACACAATTTTACAATGGACATCGACATTAACATTTGTGTTTGTGTGTGAACGTAAAGAGTTGGTATTTTGGTGAATGTTCGTACGTACGCGTATGTGTGTATAATGTTCATGGCGTCTCCCACAAATGGGAAGACGCAATCTTCTGCGAGAGCTCACATTGTAGATGTGTTCGCTGAAAACGAAGAAATGAAAAAGAAAACGAGGCAAGAAATCGCCCAGTATTTACAGTGTAGGGAGAGCGTCCCCTAGTGAACAATTTGGACAATTAAGGAGGAGTTAACTCCGACAATGTCATACGTTTCTCTTTGAATTACATGAGTCATCCATTTTATTTGTTGCTGCTGTTGAAAAGTGGGATAATTTCTATCATTTGGTAAAGTTCTTTGTGGCCCTATAGCGCCAGTCGACAAGATCCGACGAAGGACAGTCCTCTTCAAAACCTACAGGATTCATTCTTTTGTATCCATTTTTAATCATTGCTCTGAGAAAACGGTTTTATATAGCTGGTAGTTTAGACATTTCTGAACAAGTTGGGCGCCATACATGACATCCATATGAAATTCTAGAAAGTAATGGGGAATTTAATCAGTCCATGATGTCAAGTAAGCCATTCTATAAAAAAAACTGAATAGAATGTCATTAAATTAAAACTTCATTCCATCGATATCCACAGAGCTATTTGTGATATAATAAAATTTTGCGTAACAATCTTCTTTTTCTATCCGTATGAAGGCGCGTACATATTTTCAATTTCAATCATACAAACAGGAAGCTAATCTTTCCATTCCATATTCCTGTTTAAAATATCTATTTCATTAGACAACTTAAGTGAATTACTTCGCGAAAACTTGGTTCGAGAAATGTATATTATAAAAGTGTTTTTCTTCTAGAATGAACCATTTTATTTGCGTTTCCAATCAGATTTTGGGAGGAATAGTCAATTCGCTGTATCAGAATTTTCCTACATAAAATCAATATACAGCTATCCCTCGATTAGTGCAGTTAACGTTTACATTAAAAGTTACGCACTAATCGAAAACGCATTAATCAGATATAATAACTCAGTGGTGAATAAATTTTTGCATTTTGCGCATCGGTGGGCTATGAAAAATCAAAGGGTCGCATCTTTTAAAATCAAGCGATAACCTCTAAGATAATACAACATATAGACAGCATGGTTAATAAAAACAAACAAATTCATAATCCAGCGCGAGCAATTTTATGGGAAAAAATATTTCTGGTCACAAATCTGCTTTACAATTCTTTTAAAGTCTGGCACAAGTTTGCGGGTAGAAACTCTCATCACTACATTTAAGTTTGCATCTGACATCATGTACCTGTTCTTGGACTTATTTATCTTCATGCAAGAAAAACTCTGGAACCAAAAATAGAGAATAATCTAGCAGCAAAATGTTTTAAACGTGGAAAGCATTGAACTGAGAGTGATTTGTAAAACTCTACTAATGGCAGGGAGTAAAACATTTCCTTCAATGAATGATCAAATTGAATGTCTATCAATTCAAGTTGTAATTCATTATGTGCTGCATCGACATCAGCAGCGAAAAAGAAGTTAATGTTGAATTTAAGCTCAATCTGTTTGAAATTCCCAAACCTTTCAAACTCTTCTGTCAAACTTCTCAACTGATCCTTGATTTTTGAGTACACATTTGTGGGCACGTTTTCATTTCCCAAAAATGGGTGAACTTGCTCTCACTTGTTTGTCCTGAAAACAAACATAATTTTGCTTGAAAAGCTTTGACATGCTTATACATTTCATGAGCCAAACGTTCCTTTCCGTGCAATTATCACATTTAGTTCATTCAACTTTTCAAAAACCTCAGATGCTAACATAAGTTCATATTTCCACTCATCAGTCTATTTTTGTAACAAATTCACAAGCAATCCCTTTTATATCTATAAAAAGCAGAATTTCTTTTCGTAAGTCCCACACTCGCTTAAGCACTTTGCCAAGAATGAGCCATTGTACAATGTTGTGTTAAAGAACATCACCATGCTCAGCTTCCATATCCTCCAGTTGTGCTCTTGCCCTGATGGTGTTTATTACATTCACCACTGGATACACCACATGCTTCAGGTTAAGTGCAGATTCACACATATTTTCTTGGTGTAAAATGCAGTGGAAAGATAATAAGGCTTGGTTAGGATTGTCTTTTCTAATCTTGTCTTCCAGGAGTTTAACCATGCACACATTTTCCCCACGTAATGCCCAGGCACCATCTGTTGTTATGCTTGTCAATCTATCCCATGATAATGCACTTTTTTCAATTGCATTGACCACACATTCATACAAATCCTGGCCGGTTGTTGTATTTTTCATCGATTCTAGTGACAGCAGTTCTACTGTGATACGAAACTTCTAAACTACTCTCCGCACGACAATAGTAACTGTGCAGTATACTGGATATCGGTACTCTCATCTAGGGTTAACGAATAACATACAAAATCTTTACTGGCATCCCTCAGCTGTTGAGTCAACTCCTCATTGATTATTTCTATGCGTCGCACGATAATGAAATGTTTCCGAATTAACTTTTTATTTCCGGGCATACAACACTTGCGCAATCCATCATACATTACTCGCCATCTGAGAATGGTTTGTTACGTCTTGAAATTCGGTATGCTACTATAAAACTTGCCTCCAATGCAGTATCGTGAATTGAAGATTTCCTCTTAAATAGAGTTTGTTGCTTGTTCAATTTTGCAACATATTCCACAACCTTTTTCTTCCATTTTTCATCGGTCATGTTGTGACCAAAATCACTGTTTTATTTGGTAGTGCCGCTTCAAAAACCTTTAACAAAGCAATCATCTCCTGGCACAGTAAACAAACCGCTTTATTCTTACAACTGGTGAAGAAATACTTGTGTATCCATTCTTCATTAAATTCACAGCACTCATCTTCAATTTTAGGAGGAATTGTTCGTAGGGTTGGAGAGATCGTGTTGTTATGCATACGACTATCAACAAAAACTGCGCATGCGCAATATCATAAACATGCGCAGAAAGTATGTAACCATCACAAAACCCCGTAGAGGACCGCATGCGGCCCTCGAGCCGCAGTTTGCCCATCCCTATAAAAACTAATATAATAGGACATGATGTAAATTTGTACCTCAAATTTTAGTCTCATATTCAATTAATTTCTAATTTGCGTACTTTTTAATTAAAATATAGGTACATATAAGAAGAGACAATAAAAATACTATGAATTAATATTTATTAATCTGATCTTTTATGAAAAGTAGTTTGCCGTATAGTATTCTTCTGTTCTTCATATAAATGGTGATACTGAGAAATTGCTTCCTCAATTTTTCTGCAAATTTGTTGGCCCCCTGTCTTTATCACGGTCTAATTCCTTCTTCGTCATTTTCTTATGCTGGCATAGAATCATTTCTTTACCTCTTTCTTCACCTACTTGTAGCCATAAAATTATTATCAGTGACTAAGTTGGTGGTTTCTGGCCACCATCGTCCCTTGGACTTCACTTTAACCAGATGCCTAAGTGGATTTCAGCGCTATCTTCTAGCGAGGTCCTTATTCACGAAATGAGAAACAAAAATAGTATATTTAGTATAAACTATGTTTTCTCTTGTTTTCGGTATGTCCTTCAATCTATCTACTACCTTCTTCGTCTTGGTGTTCACTTTCGATTTAATTTAAGCCTTAGAATTTATAGTGGTGAAATACGTAATTAATTTCCAAACACCCTAATATATTTCAATCGGAGTTATATATATATATATATATATATATATATATATATATATATATATATATATAACACTAATAAACATATAAATGTAAGCAACTATACTCGTCCGGTAAAACCTTAGTTGTTTTAGCTTGTGAATGAACAAACTAATACCAAGGGTAAAAAAAGAAAGACCTAAGAACATGTACTTTTATATAAAAGTTTTATATATATATAAAACTTTTTTATAAAAAGTTGATATATATATATATATATATATATATATATATATATATATATATATATATATATATAAACTCCGATTGAAATATATTAAGGTGTTTGGAAATTAATTACGTATTTCACCACTATAAATTCTAAGTCAACCCAGCAAGACAGAACCAAAGTTGAATGATGAGAAACTGCGTCTAGAATTAGTTTATCATCTCTTCCGTTCGACATTGTGTCGATTATAGTGCATTTCAGAGTTTAATTGGGAAAACGTCCAAAGAGGGAATGTATGTTCCTGTGCTTGGCAACCGAACATAACATTCCATCATATTCAGGTCTTTTAATCAGGAACTCCAACCTTTTATTTCTGCATTGCATCATTACAGGTGAAGAAAAATGGGTATTGCGTGCTAAAAGAAAATGAAAACGATAGGGGTTATCACAAAATGAGAAACCAGTGGAAATACCAAAAGCAGGATACCATCCCCGGAAGTCCTTGCTACAAACGTCTATTGCCAACAAATATATTGAGTAAATGAAGCATTAAGTTGAAAGAGTCTTGCTTTGTTAAATAGAAAAGGGGTTACTGTACAGACAGACAATGCAAGGATAAAAAACAAAGCCATGAAAAATAGGATCCTTCATACTCACGAGATTTCCATTTGTTTCGATGACTACATTTCATAAGTGTCAAATAAATCATTAAATAACAAAGAAGTTGAAAACTGTCGTTAAGACCTTTTCAGAAAAAAACAACAAAAAAAACACAGATTTCTTTAAATGTGAAATCGAAAACGTGACTTCCCGTTGGGCTGCAATCATTGAAAATGAAGCTGGTTACATTTTTGTTAAATAATATTTAAATAAATTTAACTTAAACGCCTTTTATGTAAAAAAAAGTAGTGGTTTTCGAAGACCATAATACTTTTCAGGGTTTTAGTTTAATAAAAGTTTTGAGTACAAACATTTTGCTAATTGGGTCACCTACAAATAAATCAAACCGCATTTGATAAATTCCTTGTGGCTGGTAAATCCGTGGATGATGAGATCCTACTGTATTCACATATTTCTATCTAGGTTGTGTTCTACAAAAGAGTTATTCAAATCAAGTTAAATATATATTTATAATTCATTTGCAATTTAAATTATAATATCGATGCTATATATATATATATATATATATATATATATATATATATATATATATATATATATATATATATATCGTCTTTTATTGTGCGTAATGTCACCACAAATGTATTCACCCATTTTCGGTATCGGTTTTTAATTTAATTTAGGTCAGCGATTCAGTAATGAATTATGCATCGGAAAATAATTCATATTTATCTATATCTCACTCATTTAAACCATCATTTAAACTCTGCTCTTTAAAACTTCTCTGTTAAATTTTAATCCCCACCTTCACTTTTAGGCCTTCCTGTTCTTCTCTCGTCTGTTACTCCTCTCTAGAGCTTTCACATTCGTCCCCCACTCTCAGACATACACTCTCACTAAATTTTATTTTTTATTCCCAAAGTTATTTTTTCTGATTTCTTTTTGAATTAGTAAGTCTGATGAATTGGATCGTAATTACGATTCCAGTGTAATAAATTATAACCATGAAATATTAGTGTTTAAGCCTTTTTATTATTATTATTATTATTATTATTATATATATATATATATATATATATATATATATATATATATATATACACAGTGTAACCCGGATATAAGAGAAACCCGTATATAAGAGAGATTTTCTCTGGTCCCAAA
Organism: Acanthosepion esculentum; assembly: GCA_964036315.1. Classification (NCBI taxonomy): domain Eukaryota; kingdom Metazoa; phylum Mollusca; class Cephalopoda; order Sepiida; family Sepiidae; genus Acanthosepion; species Acanthosepion esculentum. The sequence continues at coordinate 123,642,878 of OZ038478.1, read as the reverse complement.
TTAGAGCCTGTGTTAATCTATATATAATAGACCAAACCCGGATATAAGAGAAACCCGGATATAAGAGACTTCTTCTCCATTCCCGACAACTCTCTTATATCGGGTTACACTGTATATATAATTATTTATTTGAAAATTATAACATGAATATGTTATAAAATCACTACAAAAATAACCATTTTGTTTCAATACTTCTGGTGTCTTATCAAGTGATGGTGTTGAATGTAGAATAAAGGGTTTTACCATCACTTGATAAGACACCAGAAGTGTTGAAACAAAATGGCTATTTTTATAGTGATTTTATAACATATTTATGTTATAATTTTCGAATAAATAATTATATTTTCTCTACTCTGTATTAAGCACTCTTTTAAGAATAGTATTTGTTGGCTACTGGAATTTATTCCGTATACCCCAATCTTATACTTGGGTATATATATATATAGAGAGGGCGATACAGAAGAGTATTTATGAAATTGTAAGACAAAATGTAAAAAGTTTATTTGTGACCTGTTTCATTTATATGGGTATTACCAAAGATTCGCTAAAAAATGATCATGCATGATGAAAAAATGCCTTACTTTTAATAAAAACAAAGTTTTATCGTCAAAATATCTGATATTATTAAGAGAAAAGACAAAAGGAATTTTTGTTATTATTAAATTATAATTTTTATCCTCTTTAGAACATTTGAAATTTTGGTTATAAATGTTTTTCTTGCGTCAGCGTGTGATCATAAATTAGTATATGAAATTTTAGCCTCTTTTTTACGTTAAAAACACATTGATTTGGAAATTCTTGCAAAAATTAAATAATTTTAATGAAACTTTTAGGACATATTCACAAAGGAATTTAATTATTTTAGAAATGTCTTCTTTTTTTTTTTTAGAAAATCTTAATAACATTTTTTGTTGTTTGCATCTGTTGCCCTCTACTTATTTAATTTCATGAAATTTCGATAAATTCATTTTTGTGCTGCTTAATGTTTATATTAGTTATACGCAGAGTTCCTTTTTTGTAAAAAAGGACACCTAGTTATCAAAAATCTGCTTTGAATCGTAAAATAAAAAAATGCAATAAAACTAAGATACTATTTAATTAGAAAAGCTTTAACTGCTTTTATGAATAAAATCTATTAAGGACTTTATTGTCTTAAGGAAAAAAATCCATTAATAATGAATTTTTCCAAAAAATTGTTTTTTTTAAAAAATTTACTTAGAATAATTTATAAACTTTTAAATCTTTTACATTTCTGTATTGGTTTGTAGCGGTTAGGTGATATTATTATTAAGTAAAAAGTATGTTTACTAATCATTAATGGAAAAGCTTACTAGAATTTAGGACCCATAATATTTTTAAAAAATTTGGTGTGTGTATAAACGTGCCGATTTTTATAAATACGAACGTCCATACATGATATTATCAGAAAATAAGAGCGGTAACTATAGTAAGTTTAAAGCCAAAGTACATAAAATTCAATAAAACATTAGATTACGGAGAATATTTTCATAAATTTTAAATATTACTGTGTAGTTAAACATTATATATAAAAGGCGCTCACGTTATATTCCTCAAGTAATTTTTTACAGATATGTCCTCTGTAGAAAAATAGATAAACTTTTAACTGTGAACACTTAATCAAAACAGCTACATCTATGTTAAAAATGCATTTCTGTAATATTTTAAACTAAAAGTAAGTAATTTGTTTCAAATCAGATTAATTAAACTTTAAATCGGCTAGTATTACTCAAATAAAGTTACAGGAAAGCATATTTTATTTTTGAATGATTTTTTAACAAAGAAAATTGCATTGTTCTGTCAGATAGCTAAAATCAGCGATTTTTAGCGATTTAAAGAATAAACTCATTCCTGTCAATTTAAATTAATTTTGAAATAGGACAAAGTATTTTGATTATGGGAAATATTAAATTTAATCTATTAGCTTGAAATTAAAATTAAAATAAAAGGTTCCAGAAAGATTTTTCATTTTAAAAAATTCATTTCAAGCTTTAGGTATCGCGTTTCTTTGGAGCACTTATATATATTCATGAAATACAGTTGTTTTAAGCTATGCTATATTTATGGGGTAAACGTGCTCAACATCCGGGATAGTAAATAGACACAATGTGGACATAGAGATCAACACCGAATACCGGAAATCTTTTTCATGCTTGAACGCAATTCGGTGTTGATTTCTGTTTCCACATTGCTTATGCATATATATATATATATATATATATATATATATATATATATATATATATATGTATGTATGTGTGTGTGTGGGTGTGTGAGAGAGAGAGAGAGCGAGGAGAGAGAGATAGAAAAAGATCTGGTAAGATCAGGTAAGAAAGGATATCTATCTGGAGGACATAAATATAATATATCTAATGCACTGCGTCTGTACGAGTTAAACAGCATAAGTTGAAACAAGGTTAATGGAGTTTGCATTGTAACCACGAATCGTCGTAGGTCGGTGCTGTCGTAATCCGAGGACTTACAGCACTTACAGATATTTATTAACGTATATGTTAATATATAAAACAATTTAAAGTTTCAATCTCGTGGTCCTACTAACCATTCTACCCTCTCTACTACGAAAAACTTTGTCAACGTTATATATCAATTATTTATTGTTGAAAAAAAGAAAGAATGTTTGAGAAAAAAGTTCAATTTCTTGGTGCTTTTCCTATGTTTCTTGTCATTTGCTTGTGATAAAAAACAAACTTTTTTCTTTTACAAGGCTCAAAAGTCGAAATAGTCAATTTGATTATATTCTGTTTCAGAAATCTCACTCATTTGCCAATCATTACGTGAAGTTGTCATCATGACTGTCGGTCCAATGTTCACACTACTGAGGTATCACGTTGGGCAAGCTCTAATGACAGACAATAACTGAGAATTTAATAATAAATTATAGGATGTTGCCATTACTACTAATAATCTTATTGATTCTCCCACTGATATTATCACGTAATTAATAGATCTCAAATACAATAAACTGGTTGCTAAATTTATATGAGCACAATTCATTACATACCATAGCACATGAGAAAATTACCATGGCAACAGATTACAACCACAGGAGAATGACAATTACAAGAAACTGTTGCAGTGCTTGCTTATTTGCTCGATCTATCATTATTCGTTATGGTGGTAGTAATGTGACCTCACAACTCATTACTACAGTTAAATGGTCAGCTGCTATAGAAAAAGTAAATTCAACAAAACGAATATGAAAGGAAACCAAATCACAGTGTAAAAATGGAAATTCAAAATTTATAGCTAGTATATATTTATCAAGGTGCATACGTGAGCTTGTATTATTCAAAAGTCTTTAATATGTATATAAGTTTTATTTATTAAAAGTGTTTCGGGGTAAGTTTTAAATTTTAGGGTCAAAAATTAGTTTGTAACAATTGTGAGATTATTCCACTTGCCTAATATGGAATGTTTGCTAGCGACCGCTAGGTGGTGTTATATAAAACAGTCTATAAGGAAAAGGGCAATCTCTCTCTTTCTTTCTCTCTCTTCTTTTTATCTACAGGATACCATAGGGACAAGAAATTTCATTTCCCATCCTGAGGACTTCTTAAGCCCCAATGAACCACGTGTTGCATTGTACACCACACAATATACAAATGCCCTAAGCTGATTACTCTACCAAAGCAACATTAAACTATTTTCCAATATAAATCTTTCAACATCTCCAATAGGAAATTCTTCTTGCCATTTCCCCTCAGGTCATAGACGACCCTGACTCCACAGATTCATTTTTTATTATCTATGAATTGCTATGAATTCTTAAGATAATGGAGTGGTTTCCCGTTGCCTTCTCAACGGTTTCGAATTCAGGATAGAGAGCCCAGTCTACCCTACAGTATCTGTCTATATTTCTGAGATGAGGTATTATGTACACTATATACATTATTCGGACTAGTGTCCTCATCTTTGTCGCCATGGTTACAACGTTTCGGCCGTTGTACGCTCCGACCTTCTTCAGGTGGTTGGAATGTCGAACTGAACCCTTTATTTCGCTCACTGGGGTAGACTGTTCTAGTTCCACGTGTCATGTCTAATGGATGTCAGTTATTAGTTATCTCCTGTTAATTCTCCTCTCCAAGTTCTCCACTGCCTTAACCGGGTATTGAACTCACACTCTTAGGGTCCTGTCACTGGATCTAACAAACGCCTTTATCCACTGTGCCATGTGTCCTCGAGGCGTTGGTTAGATCACTCTCCTCCTATTACAATATTCATTTTCAACGCCGCCCATTTGTACATGTTAATTAGATTTTTGTCTGTTTTTTAAAGATGACGTGGGGGAGGACAAATTATTTTTTATAAACATTTTGGAGTGATTTCATTGGTTGTAAAATATTTACTCGGAATCCTGATGTTTCCTACTGCGTTCACACCGGGGTTTTTTTTGCTGTTGGAGTGGGCAAGAAGCTATTTTGATCTATGGTTTGTTAGTATTATACGTTAGCTAGACTTTTTTGATTGGCTCAAAATTATTTCTACTATTGGAGGGACAACAAAGCTTTCTAGCGGAAGCTTGCATTAGTAGTGTGGAAGGTTGAGGTCGTGAAAATTGTAGCCTTGTAAAATATCCCCAAAGATAAAAAAGAAGAAAGCAGATAACGTGCATATACAAAATTATGTATTATTATGACATGTAACATTTTTGTACACTTTGTTAACATGTTCTATTCCCATAAAATGAACCTTTTTTTTTTTAAATATTTTTCAACATCTCTCTAGCCATCTTTATTTTTAATGTTTAGGTAAATATCTGTACCTTCAGCAATATTATCAGTCCGATTATGTTTGGGGATTTGCATTAAACATGGCCAGGGTGAGGACATCGACGGCCTGTTCCATTGACCCATCTCACTCATTCCCAGGGGAATGTTAACTTTAGTGCTCTATAAAGGGAGGGGTGAGCAAAAACCGGGAGTCTCCCTGAACAAAATTAATTTAACTTTTGGACATTGAAGTCGTTAAAAACGCCAGAGTGGGAAGGTGCTAAAGACCAGATTCACTTCCTGCAGCATAGTCAATATTTTTTAGGAACCTTGTCTTGATAGATTTTTTTTCTACATCCTTGAAGTTGATTTCATTAAAGTTCAATAAATATTTTAGGTTCTTTATCTTTCTTGTTTAAGATAAGGCCTTTTCCGCTTACTCCCTCGACATTCGGTACACATCTTCCTCAGTACTAAAAATTAAAAAGATTTAATTTTCTTCACTGAAGAGGGTTCTGTGAGGTCGGATGAAGGGCTTCGCTGCCTTTTTGTTGATTTGGAGAATTTATAGGTGTATGTACAGGGGATGGACTGGCAGTGATTGAATGTGTGGACTTTTTGTTGGTGACTCAGTAGAAGGAGGCTTTTTGAAAGTAGCCATCTTGGGAGGAGTGGGACTCGGTGATTTTGTTACTGGAGGTGGCGCCATGATATGCTTTTTAATTGAAGAGGAAGATGCTGCCGAGGAAGAGGGGGCCATAGTTTGCAGTGCTGACTCTTGAATTCTCTTTGTTGTAGGAATTCTTTTAGTCCTTCTAATTCCACTTTCTTTTCACAACTTAGTTTCTACTAGACACCTAAATCCTGATTGTTTCTGCGTAGCTGGCCAAGTCTTCGCCATTGGAACTGGTAGAAGGAGTGGGACTGTTTGTATCTTTACCCGTGGGGGCTTCCGGGGACTGAGGTTCCGCTGTTCAGATCTTCCCCCGGGTCTTACGAACGGCCATCCATTCCCTTTTTCATTCTCAGCATCTGCACAAGCGGTTAGCAAAGGCTTGTCGAGAAATGGGGGCCGCGCATTGGACCCAACCGGGAGTTTCACCACACCGATCCCAATCGTTGTTATACCCATCACAGGCGAGACAGAAATAACAGATTCGACCAGAGGTGGATTTGGGGGCCAGAACTCTAGAGGCCTTCTCACTCGACAGGAAAAGAGAGGCGACCAGTCTCTCCACACTTCCATGTTGGTTTATGGTATTTTCAGGTCCTCTATATCTAGATAGTTTGGGGATAGAGATTTAGGCTTTACGGTTAATCATAATTCCGAAACTTCACTTGTTCTCGTTCAGGTCGTTGTCGGAAACACTGTGTATCTGCCCAAATTGAGCCTGATAGGCGGCCAAGTGCTCCCCTAAGACCAGACACTCGTATCGACCACAAAGACAGACAATTCTTTTTTTCAACCGTCTGTAATTCCTGAAAGTATACCAAGAGCCCATCTTCTTTGATAAGATGTTCATAGCTCTTTGCTCTCTCCATGAAATCCGTCATCTTGATTATGCACTTCGGTGGGGACTTCCAGCAAGAGGGAGAGTCTCCAGCCACTACATTTTCGTTTTTGTTTTTGCTATTACTGGAGTCAGTTGGCAACACCTTTTCTTGATTTTGGCTATTCTTGACTTCCATACTTTCCGTTGAATCTATTTGATCGTCAGTTTTTTTTTTGTTTTTTGTGTTTGTTTTTTTTTGGCAATGGCTACCTTCTGAGTAGTCACTGTTTTTACCGGAGGGAGGGTCTTTCTTTTTCGCCCCGAACAAATTTAACAATTACATTAACAGATCGACTGTTTAAAACGGCTTCTGGCGAATGAATCCTGTAGGACCATTCTTTTTCGAACCTCGTAGGCTCACGCTACAGAATCACAATACAAGAAATAGCAGAAACCACAGCACTTGAGGACTTTCAACAGCAGTAACAACTAAAATGAATAGCATATATAACTCAAAGAGAAAATAAAAACATAATGTTGACATTCCATACTACTTCAAACAAAAAGTTAGGAAGGAAGGCCTCATAAATACTGGAAGGAGAGATAAGTTAGTGGACTTCAGAAACCTATTTTCCTGAAAAAATTGTTTCAATAGAAAGTTTTTATTTCAACCAAAAGTAGTGCTGGCTTCTCAGACAATGAGTGCCAAATGTTTCCTTATAAGGAAACAGCTAATAACCACTCTCAAATTGGTTTCTGCAAGAGAAATTCAGTGGTTATGAAATTAATCACTTCTACTCTCAGGTACTTTGGTCATTCTTATGATAAGAAGATAACAAAACCTTCTGTCCTTTTTCTCTTGACAGAGATGGTATTCCATCTCAGTTAACTCCCTTCCACAACCAGCCGCGAACAGTGATCATATTTGAACACGATAACATTCCGTGATGAAATCCGATATCAATAAATAACAAACGTCAGGAATAGATAAGGAAAATAAATGTATTAACGTAATAATACAAACTGGTAATACGAGTTAGTAGATCCAGGAATGCGGGTTAGTAGCAATAATATATATATATATATATTTATAAATATATATATATATATATATATATATATATATATATATATATATATATGGTATTGAAGTATCGCGGTATGACTCCTTACTGAGTCTAGGTGCTGTGACGGTGACTCTTGTGTTACCCTCCTCTATTACTACTCTGATACAGACTTCTCGACTGTCTTAACGTACTCCCGGGTATTCACTGGTGGTAGTATATGTATACCTCGGTTGAGTCCATTTGTGTGAAAAAGGGGAGACCCCTTAACACCCCCTCCTTAGATAGGGAGTTAGTATCTTTTCCTTTTATGGTTGATGATCAGAGGTTCAGTAAATTTTCTCTTCCTGTTTGACCTTCTAAATTCTGTATCTTCCTGTGGTCTTTGAATCTCAAAAGCTTCAAAGATTGCATCCATAGAGTCATCATTTTCTGCGGGTGACGAGCTTGGCTACTCAACCGGTCTTTTTTGTATTTGGTCAATATGTCTTCTATGGGTAAACTTTTCGCATTGTACTGTGTACATCACATTTCCCAGCCTGTTAATTATTGTGCCAGACTCCCAGTAAGCCATATTGTTTCTGAACATCCTAAAGTAAACTCGTTTTCCTGGTTTAAATGATCTCTTTGGTACAATAGGTGTATACTGGTTTTTGTTCTTGTTTGGCAATAATTTATCAAACACAGACCGTATTCTCCGGGCAAACATCAATTCCGCTGGTGAAAGACCAGATGATGTGTTCCCGTTAGGTGTTATTCTGTATACTTGGAGGAACTGCTGTATCGCTTTTTTTCGTCGGTACATCTTCAGCTTTTTTAAAGCTCTTTTTAGTGTCTACGAATCTTTCGTCTTGTCCATTAGACCTCGGGTAGTACGAAGCTATCTTGATATTCTTTACTTGGTATGTCTCACAAAATTCTTTGAAGTCACTGGAGGTAAATTGTGTACTGTTATCAGTTACCAAGCAATCCACGACGCCGAATCTGGCGAATAATTCGTGTATACAGTTTATGGTATTTTCTGTCGTTGGGTGTTTGAATCTGGAAACCTCAGGCCATTTACTGAAACTATCTACTGTTATTAAGTAGTAGTAACCCTCTATGGGTCCTGTGTAATCCACGTGTATTCTGGACCACGGTCTGTAAACTTTAGGTCATGGCTTTTGTATAGAGGGTGGTGCTTTCGCCGCAGCAGCACAGACTTTACAACTTTCCACCATTTGCGTAATATCATCGTCCATGTTAGGCCAGTAGACAAAACTTCTCATAAGTGCCTTCATCCGGTTTTTTCTCGGATGTCCTAAATGAAAATCTTTCAAGATTCGCCTTCGTAGCGACTTCGGTATTACCACTCTCTCGTTATACAATAATATGTAGTCACAGATTGAGAAGCTGTCTGCTAAATTCCTTTCCTTCTCTTCTATTTTTTTCTTGGTATTCTGAATAAATTCATCTCTTTCCGCTTCTCTTCTTATCTCTAGCAAAGTCACAGGTAGTTCCTTTATTGTATTGTATAACACTTTACTGATTTCATCTTCAGTTTGTAATGCCGCTATTACCGAGTCTTCCAACGGTTCGCTTTTCGCCGGTATTAATCGCGATAGTCCATCATCGTGCCCAATTTTCTTTGATGGTAAGAACTCAAGTTTGAAATTGTAGTTTAGTAAAACAGTTCCCCATCTTAAAAGTCTGTTCGCTGTATAGACTGGTAGACCTTTTTTTGAACCGAAAATCGTAAGAAGGGGTTTGTGGTCCGTTTGGAGCGTGAACTCTCCCCCATAAATATATCTGTGAAAACGAGTTATTGCAAATATTATGCCTAATGCCTTCTTTTCGATCTGTGAATAGTTTCTCTCCGCCGGTAATAATGATCTAGATGCGTGCGCAACGGGTTTCTTTGTGCTGTCCCGCATCTTGTGTAGAATACACGCACCTACCCCATGTGAGCTCGCGTCACTTGCAATAATGATTTCTAATTCGGGATCGAAATGTGTCAGTGTTAACTCCGAAGTTAATTTTTGTATTATTTCCTTAAACGCTTTTTACAGTCTTCTGTCCAATTCCAATTATTCTCCTTTTTTAGTAACTCATTTAGTGGGGCCCTCAATTTGTGCATATTATCGATAAATTCGCCAAAGTAGTTAGCTAGGGCCAGGAAACTTTGTAATTCTGCAAAGTTTTTTGGTTCAGGCATGTTTTTAATTGCCAATGCCCTCTTTGGGTCTGGTTTCCTGTCATTTTCATTAATTATCTGGCCTAAGTATTTAATTTCATTTAGGAAAAAAATCACACTTTTTTTTCCTTTTACTTTAAACCCAAAGTCCTGAAGTCTTCTGAAAACCTCCTTTATGTGCGATGTGTGCTCTTCAACATTGTCGCTCTTAATTAGAATGTCATCCAGATAAGCGGTCGCAAAATTCTGGCCCGTGAGCATTGTGTCCATCATCTGCTGAAAATTGCTGGTGCAACTTTTACCCCGAACTGTAGTCTGTTGAATTTATACAACCCGTTGTGCGTATTAATACATAGAATTTTCGTACTCTCTTCTTGTACTGGTATTTGCAGATAAGCCTCACTTAGATCTATTTTGGAAAATATCTTACCGCCGTTGAGCTTTGTAAATATTTCCTCTGGGCTCGGTAATGGGTAATGATGGTCGTTTATAGCCTTATTTAGCCCCGTCGAAAAATTTGCGCACACACGGATTTCTCTTGATTTCTTTTTTACATAGACTACCAGTGCTGCCCATTCACTAAACTCTATTTTTGAGAGGATCCCAGTTTGTTCAAGTCTCTAATTCTTTGTCGATTTTTTCTATAGTAGCAAACGGTACATTTCGCTTCTTTCTAAATACTGGTTGGACGTTTTCTTTTAATTCAATTCTAGCTGTCAATTTGTTGCATCGTCCCAACCCGCTCGCAAATACCTTAGGGAATTGATTATATAATTCTCCCTTAACTTTGTCGCCTCTGATCGTTCACCGTATAACTTTTTGCAAAATGAGCTGATAGGTAGGTCCCAAACGTCGAATTTTTGCATCCAGTCTGTCCCCACTAGATTTTCTGTATCTTTCATTACGTATATCTTGAGTTTTTTTGTTTTCCCGTGAAATTTAACATTTACGATTATTTCTCCTTCGAATTTCATACGCTTTCCTGTCACCGACTTAACAATTTTTTGTGTATGTAACATGGTTGGTCTGTTAAGCTTTTTCCATGTTTGTAGGTTAATTATCGTTAGATCGGAACCCGAGTTTAGTTGCAATTTTATCTTTTTATTTAAGATTTCAAGTTCCACATATTTCCTTATGTTGGTATTGTCTTCGTCATGCATCCTAGTAGCTCTTATCCTACTAGTAGCTTTACTATTCCTATATTGGGGATGCCTTGTGTCCCATTTTTCCACACACAAGACAGTTTTTATATTTAAAACGGCAATCCTTATTCCAGTGTAGACCTCCACATCGATAACATACAGATGGGGGGGGGGGCTTATATTTGTTTCGATTTTCGTCATAATTTGCCCTATATGTTGTACCTTTTCCCTTATAGAATTTTTGTTTTCTTTCCGGGGAGGGTGAAGAACGTAAACTTTTGTTTAACTTACGTATATGAGAATCTCCTGACTCCTCAATGTTTTTCGAGTCTTTCTTTATACTCATGAATTTTTGGCAATCTTCTGATAGTTGTTGTAGTGTTAGTCCAGGTTCATTTTGTAGTTTTGAAAGCATTCTTTTGCGCATTTCACTATCTTTTGCTGAGACTAACCCTTGAACAAAGATGAGACACTTGAAATTGTCCGGTGTTAATTCTGCCAACTTGAAGTCGTCGCAATGTTTATTCACGGTTGCGGCAAACGTGGAATAGTCCTCATTTTCGCCCTTTACCAGGTTAAGACATTTCCACCTCTTGTGACGTTTTTGGACTGAAAAGCTCTGTAAGACATGTAACTGCTTCGTCAAACGTTAATTTGTTCGTCTTTTTTGGCAAAATGTAATCCACAAATTTTGTGTATTCTTCAGTTCCTAATTTTCTGAGCAACAGACGTAGCTTCTTTGCTTCTATCCAGTTTTGACAATCGATGTTTCGTGGCGTCTAAAATAATCCCCGAAATTTTTATCTTCTTCTCGAGAGTATTTGAAAGTTTCTATCGTATTCCACACTGCGTCTTGGGAAAAAGTCCCCTTTTTTTCGATATTTTGTTGTTTGTTACCCGCTACCTTTAATATTCGTTCCTGGAGTTGCATTTGTCTTTCTTCATTTTGCCTTTGTATTTCTTGATTTTCCTTCTGCGTTTGTAGTAATTGCTTTTGCCATTTTTCTTCCATTCTTTCTTGGAGTTGTAATTGCTGTTCATTTCGGTATTTTACAAGTTCTACTAAAATACTTTTAAAATCCTCCATGATAAGAGTCTTACGAAAAACTCGATTTTTCGTGTTTTAATCCTCGTAAATCGCCAAGTTGATGTGGATACTGGCAAAAAACGGCAATTTTTTTCTTTTTGTGTGAGTTCGAATATCTCGTCGCCAATTTGTTGTTGTCGACGAGGGGGAATTTTTCTTTTTCCTTTCTTTCCCGTGTGAGTTCGAATTCCTCGTCGCCAATTTGTTGTGGATTCCGTGATGAAATCCGATATCAATAAATAACAAACGTCAGGAATAGATAAGGAAAATAAATGTAGTAACGTAATAATACAAACTGGTAATACGGGTTAGTAGATCCAGGAATGCGGGTTAGTAGCAATAATATATATACAGTCTTGGTATTGAAGTATCGCAGTATGACTCCTTACTGAGTCTAGGTGCTGTGACGGTGACTCTTGTGTTACCCTCCTCTATTACTACTCTGATACAGACTTCTCGACTGTCTTAACGTAATCCCGAGTATTCACTGGTGGTAGTATATGTATACCTCGGTTGAATCCATTTGTGTGAAAAAGGGGAGATCCCTTAACAAAGGGTACCCAGATTGAAAAGGTACATGAGAAGTAAATGGTTGAAAATATCTAACTCAACCTGCTCAGTACCTGGAGATTACTGAAACATAGTAAAAGCTTTTAAAATATAGAAAATATCCACTTGGTAAAATAAAAAAAAATGTCCCGAATCCCAGATTCTTTCAACAAGAAATAAAAGAATTTCTTTCTTATCCTGCTTTCGTAATTGTGAGTGCTTGAGCGGGGCAGGTCTCAGTGGACATGGGGCGAGCAATGGCTGAATAAGAACTAAACGAGATGTCCCTAGGTATGGTTAACGGAATGAGAACAAAATCTACTTCCGTAGGTCAAATAAATTGGTTCAGTTTGAAATTCTTTGAAGGTTGCCCGGATCAACAGTCACTTGATGAAGACCAGAGAGCACAATATACGAAAACGTTGTGATAACAGCAACAAAAATGGGGATAGTAATCCACGTGTAAGTAATGCAAATAATGTACGTATCTTGTTTCACCAAAAACATAATACGAAATCCCTCCCATCTCAAAATAATTCTTTCAAATACTATTTGCATTAGGGCGACTGGAAATTGTATTCTTAAAAAATGTAACAAATATACTTTTACTTTAAATCTATTACTACTTTAACTAGTTTTTATCTGTAACTTTTCCTGTGATGTTTTTCCTCTGACTTCTCTTTCCTTGATTTTGTATTTAAACTGAATATATTCTCTAGTAAATACAGTATTTTTGTTGGTCTAATTGATGGAATGATCGCTAAAAATGTTTCCTTCACTAAATTTATAAACAAATCATACAGATACATTCTGGAATTTCTTTCTAATCAATAAAATGGACCACTTCTTAGTCTCATCTACCATATTTTTGTTCTCTCTTGTCTTAAAGTCAGAACTCTACAATCACTTGACTGTATCCCTTTTGCCTGTTAATACCATGCATCGTGAATTTATTTTTTTACTGTTGTTTTGCCGAGTTTTGTTTTACCCAGATGTCTAGTGTTTGCTTACTATTATTTTGCTGTTTCTTTTTCATTCTTCGGTTATTGTTTATTGAAAATTTTGTCAATTCCGTTTGTTAAGTATTTTTGCCAATTACACAACCATGGCCAATTACTAAATTTTAATTGAACAAACAGTTATTTGAAATTTGATCATCTTGCTGTCAGAAAATTGACAGATGAATAAAATCCAATATTTCATTGATTGATGGTTGGTGGTGGGAGTCATTCGCCTCGTTTCATTGTTTTATTTTTATTTCTGTTGTATCTTCAGGATTTTTGTCACCTATCTGCCTTTACTGTCAATTTGATTTCTTCATCCGTAATTAAATATTATCTTTTATTCATTTATTTTTATTCTCTTGTTTTGTTAGAACCTCCTAATTATTGTTATATCAGATCTGGGAGTGTAAGGAAGAGATTTAGTGGAGCGGTCTGATGTGTCAATTTTTCATAGTACTTTGAGTAAATGATCAATACGTGAGAAAAGAAAATTCTAAAATGTAATATTTATTAGAATGAAATGGGACAAAGTTTTTCAGCAAGTTGGTCTTTAATTAATGATAATTTTGATTTCGATATAAACTTTCTTCTTCTATGTACAATGTCTCTTTAGGATGTGGGAGATCATGGCTCTCAACAACTTCCTATACCTCGCGGCTCTTAGCAGCACTTCTTCCTTTGCCAAGACTCCCACTCTTCATTCCTCTAACCATTCAAAAAGTTTATCAGATAGGTGGCCCACTGCTTTCCCCTACTTCTGTTGCTCTGATATGTCCTGTGAGAGTTAAGTTTCCCAAGCCTCCTTCCTCATTATGTGTCCAAGAAATTTCACCTGTCTTTCTGATTCTGATTATACGTATTGTTATTGTTACCATTTTCTTTAAGAATTCCTTGTTGCTCCGTCCATAATATTCTTAGTATTCTTCTATAAAAGCACATTTCGGTTGCCTCCAGTTTCCATTTCATCGGTGGTGATACTGTCCATCATTCACTGCCATACAAAAGGTTTGATATCCCGTAGCAATTCAGCAACTCTTCGTTTCTAACGAAATGTTCCTGTTTCTTGGTAGGTTTTTAGCTTTTGAAATGTATTTTACACTAATCTGGTACGTGTTCGATTGGGTTTTGGTAGGCTCTCAAAATTAATCATCCCCTCGTCAATGATAAACCGTAAAAATTGATTTGAAAGTAATGACTTTTATATGCATAAAATGCGATATTTCACCATTTTCCCGTGTTCTTGAAGGCTTTTATGTAACAATTATTAACAGTTTTTATTACGACGCTAACTATGAGTTACCTCGCGCTGACTTCATTTTATCTCATACTTGGTATTTTCTGATATACTTTATTAGAATTTAATTTCAGAACCACTACTACAATGTTTTACAAGTTCACTTTCTAGCCGCTTTTCTGATTTTTGCCCCGACATACAAACCTGCTTCCAAAACTGGCTCCCAACGCCTTGATCATTATCAGAGATCAGAATATATTTTCCGACGAACGAGAGAGCTGGAAAATATAAAAAGGAATTTGACTACCCTGCCTTGATCATGCTGTCATGACGTCGGGGGTTAACGCTCACAACTTGTCGGACCCTTGCTTCCAAACCCAGCTCTTTGATTCTTATCATAGATAAGAACATATTTTCTGACGAATGAGAGAGCCGGGAAAGTGAATAAACAATTTTGGAGGGAAAAGTTCCCGATATTTCTGAGCCTTCTAATCTTGATAAATACGAAGAATATGCGCCTGTCTGGCAGCGAGTATTGGAACATCGTCTGTGATAACATCAGATTAGCGACAGTAACACCAATCATCTTCGGAACCTGTTTCAAGGAAGAACTACTTAGCTCTAAAGACTAAAACTACTCGGGCTCTGCTTCCTAGGACCTTGAAAATCCTATCGTCGGCCTATGAACTCACTCAACTACAATCGACGGAACTTCCGATTGCCCCCTCCCCCTCTCATCAAGAGCTCTGAAGAAATCTTATGTGAGTGTTAACGCCTTAAGAACAATTTACTTGCTTAAAGAACTTTTAGGCATTCAGAGAAATATTTTTGAGCAAGCCTTTATATGAACACCTTTTCTTCCTTTAAGTTAAAGAAATTTTCTTTTCCCTTTCTTTCTCTCATAATTTTATATATATTCCTTTACCTTTTTTGTGTATGTAAATAAACATTTTCTTCTTCTACTGTTTCACCGCGAGCAGGAGTTTGAGTCTTTATTCTTCCCCCTAAAGGAGAGAATTGTCCTTTCTAAACTTTCAAGCCATTGTTGCTTTTATCGGTTCTGCCACGTTTATTCGCAGTAATATTTTTAGTGTGAAAACAATTTTAAAACTTCAGTTGAAGCTAGAAATCAACTCATAGAATTTTGTTTATCAGACCATAAAATACTAACAATACATAAATTGTTTTACAATGATTACTCTTTGCAATAAACATATATGAAAACATAAAAACAGTTAAATTATTATGAACAGGTGTTACTATTGATCACCTGAGTTCCAACAACAATAGATTGAGTCTATGAATGTGAAATTCTGGATAATTTACTTTTATATGGGACAGCTTACATAAATGATCTCTTGTAGTGGTAGCAACGAGAGAAAATGTAAAGTGTGTGAATATATAGGTATATGTGGGTGCATGTAAGAACAATATATGACTGCATACAGAATATATATATATGTGTGTATGTGTGTGTGTTTTGCCGGGGGGATGTTGTTGTGTGAAGAAAGATAAAAAAATGGAACGAAAGTATTAAAATGCTAACAAACTCTATTAAACGACATACAGTCGGGATGGCGAGTGGAGCCGCTGGGTGCGTAATGATAAGATGTGGGCCACGGAGACCTGTCCAGCTCACTTTGCTGTCATGATTGAACTTCCTACTTAGAATATTCTATCCTTAAAACATAGAAAGTCACAAAAAAAAAAAATAACATTTTTTTTTCATCCTGCCGGTTTAAGGGGGATAACTCTGCTTAAAGGTTTTTGTTAGGCCAACTGTTGCTAAACGCAATCATCAGACTACAATACATGTATGTATGTATGTGTGTGTGTGTGTGTGTATGTAGAGAGAGAGAGAGAGAGAGAGAGAGAGAGAGAGAGAGAGAGAGAGAGAGAGAGAGAGAGAGAGAGAGAGAGAGAGAGGTTCTGATGATGACTTCAGAAAGTCGAAAAGTTTGGACCATATTTCGGATGTCGATTGGTTGTCCTACGGACATTGTTACTCCAAGGAAGCGTACGAAAATTGTAACGCTGCACGAACACACTGGCAAGTCTTACCAGTGAGCAAATCAAAGTACTATAGTCTAGACCAGAAACTCTCTTGATTTAACCAATCGAGAATCTGTGGTCAGTCTGCAAGGAACGATTTCGTGGAATGGACATACGAAGTACTAAAACATGTGCACTGGAGCTTGTTTCATTGGAAAAATACGAAAAAAGTAAATAATAACGCAATTATTTGTCTTGTTTCAATTAATTTGCACAAGGGCGTATTAACAAATCAAATATAAACAAGCAAATAAATTAAACAATAGATTTAAAAATAAAAAATTATTATTGAAAAATCTATATAGAATTTAGCTGAATCTTTGTAGTTTTCTTTTTTTGTTTAACTTGTTGCTAGTAATTTTATTATTTTCCCTAGAACAAAAATTATTTTAAGAGACCATTTGTAGAACTCCAGATAAACATTCTTTCTATTTTTTCTATACTGTTGTAAATGCTGGTTGTGTTGAAAAGATTCATGTGGCTGCGTGTTGAATAGCATTTAACAATTATACATTTTTGAATTAAGGAAAAACAATGGAAAACCGATTTTTGTTTCAACGATAAAATATATATTAAAATCAACAAATACAAAACATTTTTTGTAATGTGTGAAACAATAAGAAAGAAGTTTCCCTTTATCTGTTAGCTGAAAGATTAAATGTAATAAAACAAGTTTTCTGAATAAGAATGTTCAAAGTTCTGTATTAGATAGAATGATGTTTTCAGAAGAACCTGTAGTAATTCAGTTGTGGATTATATATAACTAACAGAGCTGTTGCAACTTGGCTTGTTACATAGAACTGATGGTGAATGATATTTAAGTTCTGTGTGTGTGTGCGCGCAGTGAGTAGAGTGAATAGTCTGTGTAGACGCGTGTGAGTTGCTGAGTTCTACTTCTACTGTCTATTTTTGGAACGAATCCTGGTTTATATTACTATCGGTAGGCCCCCAGGACAACGGCGGAAGAAATTTCGAGAGAACACAAAAAATATCTGATTGGATGAAAAATTACCCAATCGGTGATTTTATAACAAAAGCATGTTTGTGAATTAAAATTCAGTGTGGTGAATGCGATCAGTAAATTGTCCTGTGATAGTTAGTATTTATTATTTGACCAATCACAGTTGAGAAAAATGTAGGCGTGGCAAAACATAGTAGTAATCACTACACTGTGACCCTCATCACGTGTCAAAATTAAAAAGCTCATAATCGACCAAAACATTTAATAGTTAAGTGCATGGCTAATTTCCTTTGATTTATTAAATGAAGAATAATTTTTTATCAGTATACCAATGACTACATAATTATATAGAACAAAATTTGTAGTTGTATCATTCCTTATGATATAAAACTAAAAGATAGCCTCTATTAATCTCCTGAAAATAGCTGTTTATTTCAGGTATTTTTCCATATTATCTGTTCCAGAAATTAAATTTTTGCAACTATTGCATTTAATTTTCTTAAAAACTGCATAACATCATTAACCTGCTAAGTATAGTATAAAAGGGAGAACTTCTCTGCATTTATTAAAAACCTCATCCTCTTTAACATCAATTCTAAATTTATACATAATCTAAATTTTGATCCTCTCTCACTTCATCCCAGTTTAGCTCTTGTTAATTCTTCAAATCAATTTTAATGTATTGTTGATTAAGTAGTAAGCTCAATTTTAAAAACAGATACCATTCTGATGTTTTCACACCCAAACACTTGCCGTATCAAGATATTATACTGATTTACACAGTGTTGCTGTTACTTACCAAACCTTGCCTTGAGGTAATCAGTTTGAAATTTGCCAGGTAATATGTATGGCATTTTCAATTCTTCTATGCAGCACTTGGTCAGTTCTAGAAATTCATACGTTGTATGATGCAAAGCAGTGAAGGTTTTTTTTGTTAATTTGCCATTTCTTCCAGAAATGCTATTCCAAGATTCTAACCGGTCCCAGAATACAGAAAGAAATCTAAAATTTTCTTCAATTGAGTAGGTACCTCCAACAATTCGGTATACCTAAGGTTTAAATGTATTTTTCATAAAGGAAAAATCCTTTTAGAAGCTTTCCAACCGCTTCAATTGAAAGCTAAAGGATTAAATTTTCTAATTCCAGAAAAAATACTGTGGAGTATTTCAAATAGAAATTTGAATGATTTTAATCGATGCTTCCGAAAAAAACAAAAAAACAATCGAAACGGCCATTTTTAACTTTTTTTAGTGAAATGTAAACGAACTTATTTTTCAGTTTTAAAATTCACGCTAAAATAAGATATACATTTCTGAAAGATTACTTTCGTAAAATTAGCAAATTTAAAGTTAAATTAATCTGTTCTGAAACAAAAATCACTTACTTATAGCATAAATTTTTCTAGACAAACATTTCTTGACCTCGGGGTCTTGTTATTTTCACGTCTCCATCAATAATTTGATGACTGAATGTGTTGACAGGTTTGGAGTACGGTGCATCAAAAGTGACATAATGGTTTTTTTTTTGTTTCTTATAAAAATTTAAAATACTATAAAAATTTCTTACATTATTGAGTTACTTCTATCTCTTTCATTATTTAATAGCTAAGATAATGATAACTAATTTATTAATTATTAATATTAAATTAAGTTATATTTTTAATTTAATAACTGCGATAATAACTAATAAAATTATTATTATATTAATAATTAAAATATCTCACAGAGTTATTAATTGTTTAAATTGATAAATGAGATAATTTTATTATCTCAGTTTAATTTAATAACTGAGGGTGAGATAAGACCTTTACATGTCAAGGGGCTTTGCCCAAGGAGGAGACAAGCTTTGAAACACGTGACCTTTTAACCATAATGCCACTTATGAGATATCATACAAACAAAAAAATATAACATTTTGACGCACAAGAAAAAATCTTTTTAATTATTGTAAAAGGTTTTGGTAGCATTATTTGTATTAAGCTTTTAATTTTCGCTTAGTAAATATAGTCTTCACTTAAAAACTTAATAACCGACCCAATGCGCTGCATGAAAGAGTTTTAAAACATTTTTTAAAATTAAAGGAAAAAATGAAAAAATATACAAACAATTCTTGTAAAAATTCTTTGTTCATCGAAAAAAATGTTTTCTTCAGATAATAATGTCCTTAATGTATATTATTTATAAAAGTAAATAAAAGCCTAATTTGATGATTAGATAGTTTATTGCAGTTTTTATTTTACGATTTGGAGCAGATTTTTTAAAAAGTTGGCATTAGTTGGGGAAAAAAATTGATTATTTAACTTCTCCAAGGAGTCCTGCTTATATATATATATATATATATATATATATATATATATATATATATATATATATATATAAAAGTTTGCACACACTTTGAAATTCTATAAAATTTCATGAAATTAATTTATGAGGGGGGTAAGAGATGTAAAAAAAAATATATTTTTACTAAGATTTTCTAAAAATAAAAATTTCAAAAATAAATTCATTCATTTTTGAATAAGTCCTGAAAGTTTCATTTAAATTAGACAATTATTTGATTTTTGCAATAATTTCAAAATTAATGGGGTTTCCCCCCGAAACTGCTACACTAAAAATTGCGATGACCACAAGTCGTACGGTTTTAACAAAAAAAAAACGAGATTATTGACCCAAATTTAAAACGTGTTAGAAAGAAGAAAGAATTTTTAAAAATATTTAAAAAATACCTTGTTCTTTCCTCTTAATAATAACATAAATATTTTAATGATGAAACTTTGTTTTTATTAAGTTTCGCACCTGTTATTATGCAATATACTGATTTTTTAACGAATTACAATATTTATTGCTGAACCGACAACCCTTATGGTGTTTTGTTTTTACATTCAGTATTGTCCACCAAGCACAAAATATGTATATATTCTGCAACTTCAGCAAAATTAAGCAAACTTTTCTGTTTTCCTAAGGTCAATAATCCCTGAATAGTGTACTCATTAAAAAAAAACTGCAGTACTAATTAACGTTTTACCTTTCAAAATTAGTAGGAGAAAATTCCTTTGGGGTCAATTTCTAAAAATATTTCAACAAAATTGACAGATTACAGGGCATGAAGTTTTTGTAAGATACAAAATGGGGCACTTTCGATACTATCTACTTCATAATTTCCATTTTATTAAATTATCGTCGTTATTTTCGACTTAAGCATGTACATTTACACGTAAATGTAACAATTTGGGAAATTTTTAATAGGAAGTAAGCGCGGGTCCTCCACTGCAAATTAGCCGCCTCATTTTTTTGTAATTTTACAAAAAAGAGCTTTCTTTATTCATTCAACATTTACAATAACAATTAACACAACTATATTACATTTTGCTTAAAGAAAGTAAAACTAGAGATTAAGAAGCCCCTTTTTACAAAAAATAAGCAAAACATTTTCTAAAAATAAAAAATTCTGTGAGGTTAAAATGAAATGAAGGCTTGTCGCTTACACCAGATTTACAAACTAAACACGTGCGTCTGAAAACCGGTTCACTTGGCGAAAAATAGAATATTTTATTTTATTTATTAAACAAAATAAAACTAAAAATTCTGATGGCAATAATAAAATAAATAAATGAGGCAATGAATTAAAGCTGTTTTTAATTATTCTATTTTATTTGAATAAAAAATAGTCTTTGCCTTTCTTCTTAAAAACATGTTAAATAAAAAAAATAAAAAATTCTGTGAGAGAGAGAATGAAAAAAATATGGTGGCTTGCCACTTTACGAACTAAACACGTGCGTCTGAAAACCGGTTCACTTGGGGAAAAATAGAATATTTTATTTTATTTATTAAACAAAATAAAACTAAAAAAAATCATCGTGAATTTTATGAAAAGACAGCAAACGAATTTTATCTCCTTTTACATTTCGCAAGAAAATAACTAAGAACATTCTAGTAGCTGGCCATACCGGAAATAAGCAGTGTAACAGTTAAGGCGGGATACGTCATCAAAAATGAAATATGTTCTATTTTCTTTCAAATTAGGCTAATCTAAGCAAGAATTCTTTTTACTTTTGATATTAAAATTAATCATAATAGAAATCTAAATGGTTTTAATATAAAATACATGTCAAATAATGAAATTGTAATTAATTCTGTATATTTACTTAAAAGATGTAACCAATAATAAGATAGTACACATTTAATATAAGTATGTATTACGTTCAGACATTATTATCGCGTGTCTAGGTGGATAATTCTTATCTGTTGATAAGAATTATTAAACGTGATGATTGGCATTGATGATGTATATGACTTACATCGAGCCCGATACTAGGATTCGACGGTTCTAGTGTCGTAAATCTGATTCACCTTCGTTTGACCGCGATTAAGAAGATTGTATAGCGTCAATTTCTAACTATTATTGTTTTAGTGAATTGGTTTATCGTCAATGCTTCGCAAAGAAAGACCTATGAAAATAGGTCCAGAACTTGATAAACAATATTTTTTATAAGAGTATTTTACCAAAGTATTTTTTAATCCTTCCTAGCATGTTCGAAATTTTAGTTAAAAATCTTTGACAAATTGCCATGAAATCGATCATGTCAGCAATTTTTGAGAACTCTGGAAACATATGTGTGTGCTACGGTTTATAAATCGTCACTTGAACTTATTTGCCATTTCACTAGGAGAGATCCAAAGGAGGTATGCTTTTCGCTATAAACTCACATGTGCCAAATGTAAATCGTCACTTCTGTTTCCTCGGCGGAGAGGAACTCGGACGAGGCTTTGCCACAGGGCAAAGTTTCGTCCGGGGAGGTAGACAGTCCCTGAACCCGTGTATTTTCAGATGTAGTTGAATGTAGGTAAAGAATGCTGCCTCTGGGGTGCATTCACTTCCTTGGTCCTCTGTTGACTGCATTCTCGTACACACAGACAAATACACACACATGCACGCGCGTATCACACACGCTTGTTTCATACATGCACATAGACATACACACCAAACACATAGCTAATTTCATTTTTTTTTCTTTTTGTTTCAATTGTGTACACATGCGGTACTTTTGTTAATACATGCATTTAATTATCATTTTTTTAAATTCTATGTTTTGTGATACTAGGGCTGCTGCTAGTGTCTTGACTCCCTCCCCTGAAATTTTGATACGAGGCCTCTCTCTCTGCTACAGGTCGATTTCAAAGCTTCCCAACCTGGGGATGGGCACAAATCCTCGAAGGAAATTTTTTTTAAATTATCAAAAATCTGGGTAGCAACCAATTTAGATGAAAATTTTAGTATATATTCATTATTTACCTTTATAATGAATAGGTTCTTTATTTTAAAAAAAATCTGAGAAAATGTTATTCTTTCTATAATAACCACCAATATTTTCATGACTAAATTTTACTTGAAAAAACTGTTTAAGTCGTAAATTTTAACATTTCCATAAAAACATTTGACAAAAATGAGATAGTGTCTCTTTCTCCTGTTACTGTCATGCATTTGCACCAAAAAAAAAAAAAAGTTTCCTCTAATACCATTCATAGCTAAATAAATGTATAAATTGATTTAAAAAACTGTTCAGAAAGAAAATTACTTAATTAATTATTATCTGCTTTATTTTCTTGAATTTCATTGGTTGTTAAATAAAAATAAGCTTTGAGAAATCTCCATAACAAAACAGTCAAATTTTGTGCAAAAGTAGGCTCAACCGACATAAAAATTTTTTTCTCAAATTCATCCCTAATTTAAATGTTTCAAGAAATCCTATTGGCTAAAAAATACAACATTCGCCTCACGCATTTCTGAGAAAAATTCGCAACACGCTACCAAGCCTTGTTGAGTCGTTTCATTGTTAAAAAACTATAAATAGAAATAGCAAACGAATTTTCGTCGCATTTTGAGACTCACACACGCAAAGATACACACGGGAATTATGTGTCAAAATTGCCACCAAAGAAACAAACTTTCTTTATGAGAGATTAGGAAAATTCATACAGCAAACTTTTTCACTTCTTTCAGAGAAAAATATTTTGTTTAAGTTAAATTCAACTTTTTAGACATTGAACATTTCCGAAACAGCAAAGAACTTTTCCTCTATTCTTTTGCACAAATCATTACAAACAAAGAAATTGTAAATTGTCTATATAAAATTTAATCTGTTGTTTCAAACATGTATTTTTTGTCGTGATTGAATATCGTTACCATTTGGCCATTTCTTATAATTTATTTTTGTGGACATTGCATATTTTATTTGTGGCACAATCTTAAATATTTACACGGCCTTCCTAAATCCACTACAAGCCGTTCGGCGGGTGATAGTCAACACAGTGGGAGACTCTGTTTGTTGAATGGTAGGAGTTCCAGAATGATTCTCATTCGGGAAAAAAATCCAGGGATTAGTATGGCCTTAATTATAATTGAAGAGAGTGTTTGTTTCAGTTAACATATTCAAAATTATCTGCTTTATTTGTATGTTGTATCACAAAGTAATAGTGTGAGCAAAGAAACCAGCACTCTTAGGTTTCATATTTTCCCTATGGTGACTGTCTGTTTGAAGACATGCTTGTTACAAATCAAAATCACATTGAGGCGTGAAACTGATAACGCGATGTTAATTCCTTTATCCACACTCTCTATATCTACAAACGTCATATCTCCAATACAGAGTCTTATAAATATATAGAAATTTTGTAACACACACACACACAAACACACACACACACATATATATATATATTTATCATTTCACCCCAAGCAAAGCAATATATATATATATATATATATATATATATAAGTAATAATTAGGAGGATTAGATAAATGTAATTAAGTAATTCATCGAGTCTGAAACCTCAACAGAATGCTGAAAGCACTGTCACAGAATGCAGAAAGCACTGGACGGCCGTTTCGTCCTAGATTTGGGACTCATCAGCAGTGCGCATCCACTACCGAGAATTGAAACCCTGACAGTCCCAAATCTAGGACGAAACGGCCGTCCAGTGCTTTCTGCATTCTGTGACAGTGCTTTCAGCATTCTGTTGAGGTTTCAGACTCGATGAATTACTTAATTACATTTAATCCTCCTAATTATTACTTATATATCACCGCTTGATCCAGCTTCTAATAGCTCCAGTTGGGGCGGCTTGGTATAGTAGTCGTGGCTCCCGGGGACACACTCCTATGGTTACAGAGAATCTCAGTTGGGTTCCGCCACGGAATAATGTGAGTGAGCGGCGCTATATCGAGTCTGATTTGCTACCTCTTCGTCACCGAGGCCCGTAGAACAGTTGGTAGGGTGTTCGCTTGACAACCTAACTGTCAGGGTTTCAATTCTCGGTAGTGGATGCGCACTGCTGATGAGTCCCAAATCTAGGACGAAACGGCCGTCCAGTGCTTTCTGCATTCTGTGACAGTGCTTTCAGCATTCTGTTGAGGTTTCAGACTCGATGAATTACTTAATTACATATATATATATATATAGGGAACTCTCCTGTCGTTTTTAGACGTATATTGACATCGTTGGGCCCTTTCCCAATGCTAATGGATTCAACTACTTACCAACTATAGTGAATCGTTTTAATAGGTGGCCTGCCTCATTCCTAATCTAGGACATTCAGTAGAAACTGTTGCCACGACCATCCTGGAGCAAAGGATCACAATATATGATTTACCTTTAATCATTACAACTGCCAGAGGAGCAATCAGTGCTTCCCAAAGAATTTGTGAACTTGTTAGGTATTAAACATATCAAAACTACTGCATATCAACCATGCGCTAGTGGTATCGTAGAGCGTTTTCCCAGAAATGGTTTTTGTTATTACTATGCTTTTATCTGGTCAATACTTTGAGGTCGATCACACATCACAACCACAAGTTTTGTTCAAACTTTTAAAGATAGAATGAACAAGTTACCAAGGTGTTTCAACAATCATACATCCTAAAAGACCTGCAGACTTGTGATACGTTTTTCTTCGTAGCAACATGATAAAGAAACCGATATTCCCAAACTACTCTGGACTATATCAAGTTGATAGAATCATCCATATTTGCTACTCACCCCTGTGGAAGAATGCACTCTTCTCCCAAAAAAAACTTTAACCAATCAGCACTTCATTTTTCAATCTTGACTTCTCATTGGTCAAAACAGCACAAAAAGTGTAGCAAGCTGCAACAAATCTGTTTTCCCGCTCACCGATCTGGAGCCGGTTTGAAACCCAGAAAATAAATAAATAGACCCGTTTCAAACAGTCAGTTGGCATCTCTCGAAGATTGTGTTACTGATTCCACGCGCATCATTACACTTCACCCAACAAACTTTTTCGCGCGTCAACCTGCTGACTCAATAATCACCATTTCTCTCTCAAGAACTCAACTTACAATTTACTAAAAATGTGATAACCTTCACTACCAAGTAGTAATTGTATACCTCAGTCAATCAATATCAATCCAGTCCAAGGTGCATAACTCCTTAAGACTTTAAGCAAATGTTTACTACTATAACACACATACACACTAACATCTGAACACACACAAGTGACATTTTTCCTCTGCTAAATATAATTTGTTTAAATTTATGGATAAACCTGAACTGTAAACTCTTATGCCTCAAATCTTTGCATGGTCATTCTTTAAATGTTTGTCTAACATATTACACTTGATCACTCATCATTAATTCACTCTGTGTATGTCAAACGTATATAAATACATGTTATTTGTTGAAATCCTTAAATCCATTGTTTCTCCTTGATTTCTTCCAATTCATTTGCCTTTAAATGCTTACTTATATTATTTGTTGTGGATGAATGTTAAACGAACATGCCCATTTCTAAGCCTTCATACAATTAAACCTTCTGACACATCCAACTCATCACAAATCTGCAATAAAGTTATTGAGAAAGATGAAAAGTATTTCACAGTTATCAAAGACGGTAAAAGAGAGATAGTGTCCATAGACAGAACGAAATATGCATATGCTCATCAATACAAGTGCCCTTTTTGAACAGAACAACCTTCAGCTACACAACTCCTAGACAATATTACACCACAAACTACAAAATCTTCAACCAAACAACCAGTTCCAACAAATAAGAATTCTACAAGAGATTCACACACACAAAAAAAACATTGATCAACAGCTGAATGAAAACATTCACCATTCAATAAACACCAAGACAGTGAAACACTAAATGACAAAAAAAGTTTCTAAGTCGAAGGTTTGTGCATTGTTCCGGTTAAAAACTTTGTGGTTCAAAAATAAATATTTAATATGTTTTCATCCATGTTTCATGGTCCCTTTCAAGGGTATTTAAGGAAATTTTCCAGACAAACAAATCAGTAAGGACAGACAACTGGCAACAGGTCACAACGCTCGACTTAAAACGAAATTCCCTTACACAATCACTCATCTTCTTCACTAAGCTACTGAACACTTACACATTCATCCTCACTTTCTCCTTCGCCTGTCCTTTCTCACAAATACACACAAAGAAATCACATGTATTTCTTATTTCTTTTCATCTTGAAAAACAACTACAAGGATAGGATTGTAACCGGACAAATATAAAAACTTTAATACTCACGCTAAAAAAAATATAGTTTTAAAGAAACACGAAAATAAAATATCTTATATTTTAATTATTTAAGCACCCCTTTCGCCTTTTTTCTTTGTTGTGAAGTGGTTCGAATCCAAAATAAATATATAAAATCTTCAAAATTAATTTTTTTCTAAATATTGAAAGTTCTTTCAATTCAAAGAACTTTTCATTTTTTATTTATTTTTTTTTTTAGTATTTTCTAATTTTTATTTTTCTGAATCAACTTTTCGATGAGAAAATTAATTCTATTATTATGGGTACCTCAAAAGATTCGCTAAAAAATGAGCATACACGTTGAAAAAAAATGGCCAAAACTTAATAAAAACAAAGCTTTATCGTCAAAATCTTAATCGATTGCATCATCCACCGCAAGGAAAGTTGGCTCCCTGTGCCGAGCCAGGAAATTTTTCTCCCCGGAATCGATCCTCCAAATCTATAAATCGACCATTCGCCCTTGCGTGGAGTATTGCTGCCATATATGGTCTGGATCCCCTGCTGTTTGCCTCAGGGTTCTTGATAAGATCCAGAGACGGATATGCAATGTAATTGGCTCTGATCTGTCATCTCGTCTGCAGTCGCTCTCTCACAGACGCGACGTTGCCTCGCTCTGTCTTTTTTACAAATACTTTCACGGTAATTGCTCTGAGGAGCTGCTTTCGCTGGTTCCTAGGCCTCATGAATTTAAACGTCCCACGAGGCTGTCATCCCATTCCCACCCCTTTACCATTGAAACTGTTAGATGTAGACGTCTCTTCTACTCCAATAGCTTCATGTCTCGCATATCTCGCCTGTGGAACTCTCTCCCTTATTCCTGTTTCCCTGACAAATACAAGCCCCAACTATTTAAGTGTAACGTCAATCGACATCTCCAACTGCCTTGATCTATCCACTTCCCTTCTCCACATCCTTTCATTCCTATCTGCTCTCGCTCCAAATCTTCTGTAACCCCCTTGCCTTGATCGATCCACTATCTTTCTCCACATCCTCTCCTTTACCACTCCTATCTGCTCTTCCTCCAAACCTTCTGTAACCCCTTGCGTGCTAGTGGCTTCCAGCCTTGCTTGGGGTGATAAGCTTAAAAAAAAAAAAGATCAAAGGATTTTTATATTATTAAATTACGCTTTTTTAATTCTTTTTAGAACTTTTGAAATTTAGGTTATTTCTTTTTTCTTGCGTCAGTGCAGGACCATAAATTAGTATATACAATTTTATCGTCTTTATACTGTTAAAAACACATTGATTTGAAAATTCTTGCAAAAATCATATAATTATCAGATTTTAATGAAACTTTCAGAACTTATTAATAAAATTATTTTAGAAATATACTTATAATCTGAAACCAATGTTAATTTTATGCTTATCTTAATGGACTGTATATGATAAAACCCTAGTAAAAATAATGTACATACGAATTCATGTTGATTATGTTAAGATAAAAAAAAATCAATCAACTGGTTCTGTTTAATTTTTTTATTTGACAAGAATAGTGTGTCCGTTAGGATAAATTTCTTGGGTACCCTATAGAAAAATCAAACAATAATTATTGTATAGCGACAACTTCTAATTATTATTGAATAATAATTAGAAATTGACGCTACTTGTTAATCGCGGTCAAACGAAGGTGAATCAGATTTACGACACTAGAACCGTCGAATCCTAGTATCGGGCTCGATGTAAGTCATATACATCATCAATGCCAATCATCACGTTTAATAATTCTTATCAACAGATAAGAATTATCCACCTAGACACGCGATAATAATGTCTGAACGTAATACATACTTATATTAAATGTGTACTATCTTATTATTGGTTACATCTTTTAAGTAAATATACAGAATTAATTACAATTTCATTATTTGACATGTATTTTATATTAAAACCATTTAGATTTCTATTATGATTAATTTTAATATCAAAAGTAAAAAGAATTCTTGCTTAGATTAGCGTAATTTGAAAGAAAATAGAACATATTTCATTTTTGATGACGTATCCCGCCTTAACTGTTACACTGCTTATTTCCGGTATGGCCAGCTACTAGAATGTTCTTAGTTATTTTCTTGCGAAATGTAAAAGGAGATAAAATTCGTTTGCTGTCTTTTCATAAAATTCACGATGATTTTTTTTAGTTTTATTTTGTTTAATAAATAAAATAAAATATTCTATTTTTCCCCAAGTGAACCGGTTTTCAGACGCACGTGTTTAGTTCGTAAAGTGGCAAGCCACCATATTTTTTTCATTCTCTCTCTCACAGAATTTTTTATTTTTTTTATTTAACATGTTTTTAAGAAGAAAGGCAAAGACTATTTTTTATTCAAATAAAATAGAATAATTAAAAACAGCTTTAATTCATTGCCTCATTTATTTATTTTATTATTGCCATCAGAATTGTGTAAGTTATGCTGTGATTGACTAACTTACACTGCATTACGCAAAAAAAAATGTTTTAGTTTTCAATTTATTTTTTTAAATATTTGACTTGAGTGAGACTAACCGTGAAAAAATGTGGTAAATTCTAGTAAGTTGTTCCCTTTTATTTTTAGTTTAATTCCCCAACACTTCCACCGTTAGGTAACAACAGTTCAATTTCCTGAGGAGATGTTTTTTTTTTTTCGTTTTCTTTCCGTATTTATTTATTTTGTTATATATTGTGTTGAAACACAATAACAAATATTCACAAGTGTTTGCTTGTGTGAGAAATTTGTTTTACTTTTTAAATTTCACACTTGTTTTTCTTCTAGTTAAAGTAAAACTGATATTTCTTTTTTCGTCTAGAAATTAATGTTTCTTTCACGATTACGATTGTGGGTGGAGCATTCAGTAACACTATTTCCTTTTTTTGTTTTGTATGGTACCTCCGAAGATTCGCTAAAAAACGAACATACGTGATGAAAATTAGGTACCTCAAGAAAGAAAAAAAAAACGATACCTACCCAAGGTTTTAAAAAATAATGCATTTTCATTTTAAAAATGAAAAATGATTTCTTGAAGCTTATTTTAGTTTTATTTTCAAGCTAATAAATTAAATTTAATATTTCCAATAAGTAAAAATACTTTGCAAACTGAATTTAAATTGATTGGAATTAATTTTTTAAATCGTTAAAAATTAATTAACAAATCTGGCAGGACAACATAATTCATTTAATAAAAAAAATCTTTCAAAAATAAAATATAGTTTTCTGAAACTTTATTTGAGGAAGATTAACCGATTTAAAGTTTTCTGAATTAAAATAAAAAATGTTACATACTTTTTAGTTTACTGCGGAAAAAACATTTTTAAACACAGGTGGGTGATTTCATGAGGTTCTAATTGATTTAAATAGCTTAATATTTGACATTTTTAAATAAAGAGCATTTAACTATATAAAAAGTACTTGTTGAATACAACGTAGACACTTTACTTATATAATTTTTTAATTATCCATTAAAATATTCTAAGCAATCACTTTCTCACCGACGTGACGTGACTTCCCTCTGTCTTTTCTACAAATATTTCCATGGCAACTGCTATGACGAGCTCTTTTCCCTGGTGCCTCGATTACATGAATTTAAGTGTGACACTAGATTGGCATCGTAGACACTTTTTTCTGTTGAAATAGCTAAATGCAACCGCCACTTCTATTTTAACAGTTTCTTTTCTTGCACTTCACACCTGTGGAACTCTCTTCCGTTCCCTTCTTTCCCTGATAACTACAATCTTCAAAAATTTAAATGTAATGTCAATCGCTATTTTCTGTCATCTTGAACCCCCGTTCATCTTTCGTACTTTCCTCAATCCTCCTTATTCTCAGTCTTCTCTTTCACTTTCACGCCCTGTAACCCACTGCATAATTGTGGCATTCCCGCCTTGCTTGGAGTGAAAAAAAATCTAATATTCTATTGAGTTTTAGCTACTTTAGCTTACGAAGATACTTGTTGAGGAAGTGCTAGAAAATTACTAATGAATTTTAAACTTACTATAGTTACCGCTCTTATTGGCTGGTAATGTCGTGTATGGACATCCGTATTTGCAAACGCCACAAACGCTGACCCAATCATACTAACAATATTTCTTGCACCAGAACAACACATTCTTACTTACCACACCCACCATAATACCTCAATGACTCTATGAAAATACTAACTAGATCCCATATGTACAATTTATAGTTTGTGGGAGGAGGTGAATAAAATAACAATTTAAAAATTTATTAAACGTAACCCCAATGAGTAATCACAATATGAAACAAATAGCATGACGAAAGAGAGAGCGAGAATCACTCGTGTTTGGTTTTATAGAATGTTGTCTCACGTGACAGGATCAAACTGAATTGGCGCCTAAATAGATGTGTCGCGTGAGGTTGATTTGATTGGTCAAAACTGACCAATCAGCAAGCTGGATTGAAGGTAATTAACCAATGAATGTTTGTTGATTATTTTCTGTACATGATGCTGGTAAAATCGTAACAGGAAGAAATAACTTACTATGATTCAGTGACATCCAGTATTTTAAAAAGAATTTTGATTTTTCTGTGTCTATAAACGCGTTGATTTTTGCAGAGCCAATTACATTGCATATCCGTCTCTGGATCTTATCAAGAACCCTGAGGCAAACAGCAGGGGATCCAGACCATATATGGCAGCAATACTCCACGCAAGGGCGAATGGTCGATTTATAGATTTGGAGGATCGATTCCGGGGAGAAAAATTTCCTGGCTCGGCACAGGGAGCCAACTTTCCTTGCGGTGGATGATGCAATCGATTAAGATTTTGACGATAAAGCTTTGTTTTTATTAAGTTTTGGCCATTTTTTTTCAACGTGTATGCTCATTTTTTAGCGAATCTTTTGAGGTACCCATAATAATAGAATTAATTTTCTCATCGAAAAGTTGATTCAGAAAAATAAAAATTAGAAAATACTAAAAAAAAAAATAAATAAAAAATGAAAAGTTCTTTGAATTGAAAGAACTTTCAATATTTAGAAAAAAATTAATTTTGAAGATTTTATATATTTATTTTGGATTCGAACCACTTCACAACAAAGAAAAAAGGCGAAAGGGGTGCTTAAATAATTAAAATATAAGATATTTTATTTTCGTGTTTCTTTAAAACTATATTTTTTTTAGCGTGAGTATTAAAGTTTTTATATTTGTCCGGTTACAATCCTATCCTTGTAGTTGTTTTTCAAGATGAAAAGAAATAAGAAATACATGTGATTTCTTTGTGTGTATTTGTGAGAAAGGACAGGCGAAGGAGAAAGTGAGGATGAATGTGTAAGTGTTCAGTAGCTTAGTGAAGAAGATGAGTGATTGTGTAAGGGAATTTCGTTTTAAGTCGAGCGTTGTGACCTGTTGCCAGTTGTCTGTCCTTACTGATTTGTTTGTCTGGAAAATTTCCTTAAATACCCTTGAAAGGGACCATGAAACATGGATGAAAACATATTAAATATTTATTTTTGAACCACAAAGTTTTTAACCGGAACAATGCACAAACCTTCGACTTAGAAACTTTTTTTGTCATTTAGTGTTTCACTGTCTTGGTGTTTATTGAATGGTGAATGTTTTCATTCAGCTGTTGATCAATGTTTTTTTTGTGTGTGTGAATCTCTTGTAGAATTCTTATTTGTTGGAACTGGTTGTTTGGTTGAAGATTTTGTAGTTTGTGGTGTAATATTGTCTAGGAGTTGTGTAGCTGAAGGTTGTTCTGTTCAAAAAGGGCACTTGTATTGATGAGCATATGCATATTTCGTTCTGTCTATGGACACTATCTCTCTTTTACCGTCTTTGATAACTGTGAAATACTTTTCATCTTTCTCAATAACTTTATTGCAGATTTGTGATGAGTTGGATGTGTCAGAAGGTTTAATTGTATGAAGGCTTAGAAATGGGCATGTTCGTTTAACATTCATCCACAACAAATAATATAAGTAAGCATTTAAAGGCAAATGAATTGGAAGAAATCAAGGAGAAACAATGGATTTAAGGATTTCAACAAATAACATGTATTTATATACGTTTGACATACACAGAGTGAATTAATGATGAGTGATCAAGTGTAATATGTTAGACAAACATTTAAAGAATGACCATGCAAAGATTTGAGGCATAAGAGTTTACAGTTCAGGTTTATCCATAAATTTAAACAAATTATATTTAGCAGAGGAAAAATGTCACTTGTGTGTGTTCAGATGTTAGTGTGTATGTGTGTTATAGTAGTAAACATTTGCTTAAAGTCTTAAGGAGTTATGCACCTTGGACTGGATTGATATTGATTGACTGAGGTATACAATTACTACTTGGTAGTGAAGGTTATCACATTTTTAGTAAATTGTAAGTTGAGTTCTTGAGAGAGAAATGGTGATTATTGAGTCAGCAGGTTGACGCGCGAAAAAGTTTGTTGGGTGAAGTGTAATGATGCGCGTGGAATCAGTAACACAATCTTCGAGAGATGCCAACTGACTGTTTGAAACGGGTCTATTTATTTATTTTCTGGGTTTCAAACCGGCTCCAGATCGGTGAGCGGGAAAACAGATTTGTTGCAGCTTGCTACACTTTTTGTGCTGTTTTGACCAATGAGAAGTCAAGATTGAAAAATGAAGTGCTGATTGGTTAAAGTTTTTTTTGGGAGAAGAGTGCATTCTTCCACAGGGGTGAGTAGCAAATATGGATGATTCTATCAACTTGATATAGTCCAGAGTAGTTTGGGAATATCGGTTTCTTTATCATGTTGCTACGAAGAAAAACGTATCACAAGTCTGCAGGTCTTTTAGGATGTATGATTGTTGAAACACCTTGGTAACTTGTTCATTCTATCTTTAAAAGTTTGAACAAAACTTGTGGTTGTGATGTGTGATCGACCTCAAAGTATTGACCAGATAAAAGCATAGTAATAACAAAAACCATTTCTGGGAAAACGCTCTACGATACCACTAGCGCATGGTTGATATGCAGTAGTTTTGATATGTTTAATACCTAACAAGTTCACAAATTCTTTGGGAAGCACTGATTGCTCCTCTGGCAGTTGTAATGATTAAAGGTAAATCATATATTGTGATCCTTTGCTCCAGGATGGTCGTGGCAACAGTTTCTACTGAATGTCCTAGATTAGGAATGAGGCAGGCCACCTATTAAAACGATTCACTATAGTTGGTAAGTAGTTGAATCCATTAGCATTGGGAAAGGGCCCAACGATGTCAATATACGTCTAAAATCGACAGGAGAGTTCCCTATATATATATATATATATATATATATATATATATATATATATATATATTATATATATATATATATATTGCCTTGCTTGGGGTGAAATGATAAATATATATATATATATATGTGTGTGTGTGTGTGTGTGTGTGTGTGTGTGTGTGTGTTACAAAATTTCTATATATTTATAAGACTCTGTATTGGAGATATGACGTTTGTAGATATAGAGAGTGTGGATAAAGGAATTAACATCGCGTTATCAGTTTCACGCCTCAATTTGATTTTGATTTGTAACAAGCATGTCTTCAAACAGACAGTCACCATAGGGAAAATATGAAACCTAAGAGTGCTGGTTTCTTTGCTCACACTATTACTTTGTGATACAACATACAAATAAAGCAGATAATTTTGAATATGTTAACTGAAACAAACACACAACCAAATAGAGTTTCTTTCAATAATACAATTCAATTCACTCTCTTCAATTATAATTAAGGCCATACTAATCCCTGGATTTTTTTCCCGAATGAGAATCATTCTGGAACTCCTACCATTCAACAAACAGAGTCTCCCACTGTGTTGACTATCACCCGCCGAACGGCTTGTAG
Organism: Acanthosepion esculentum; assembly: GCA_964036315.1. Lineage (NCBI taxonomy): Eukaryota > Metazoa > Mollusca > Cephalopoda > Sepiida > Sepiidae > Acanthosepion > Acanthosepion esculentum. The sequence goes on along the minus strand of OZ038478.1, from coordinate 123,608,003 downwards.
TGGATTTAGGAAGGCCGTGTAAATATTTAAGATTGTGCCACAAATAAAATATGCAATGTCCACAAAAATAAATTATAAGAAATGGCCAAATGGTAACGATATTCAATCACGACAAAAAATACATGTTTGAAACAACAGATTAAATTTTATATAGACAATTTACAATTTCTTTGTTTGTAATGATTTGTGCAAAAGAATAGAGGAAAAGTTCTTTGCTGTTTCGGAAATGTTCAATGTCTAAAAAGTTGAATTTAACTTAAACAAAATATTTTACTCTGAAAGAAGTGAAAAAGTTTGCTGTATGAATTTTCCTAATCTCTCATAAAGAAAGTTTGTTTCTTTGGTGGCAATTTTGACACATAATTCCCGTGTGTATCTTTGCGTGTGTGAGTCTCAAAATGCGACGAAAATTCGTTTGCTATTTCTATTTATAGTTTTTTAACAATGAAACGACTCAACAAGGCTTGGTAGCGTGTTGCGAATTTTTCTCAGAAATGCGTGAGGCGAATGTTGTATTTTTTATTTTTTAGCCAATAGGATTTCTTGAAACATTTAAATTAGGGATGAATTTGAGAAAAAAATTTTTATGTCGGTTGAGCCTACTTTTGCACAAATTTTGACTGTTTTGTTATGGAGATTTCTCAAAGCTTATTTTTATTTAACAACCAATGAAATTCAAGAAAATAAAGCAGATAATAATTAATTAAGTAATTTTCTTTCTGAACAGTTTTTTTAAATCAATTTATACATTTATTTAGCTATGAATGGTATTAGAGGAAACTTTTTTTTTTTTGGTGCAAATGCATGACAGTAACAGGAGAAAGAGACACTATCTCATTTTTGTCAAATGTTTTTATGGAAATGTTAAAATTTACGACTTAAACAGTTTTTTCAAGTAAAATTTAGTCATGAAAATATTGGTGGTTATTATAGAAAGAATAACATTTTCTCAGATTTTTTTTTAAAAATAAAGAACCTATTCATTATAAAGGTAAATAATGAATATATACTAAAATTTTCATCTAAATTGGTTGCTACCCAGATTTTTGATAGTTTAAAAAAAATTTCCTTCGAGGATTTGTGCCCATCCCCAGGTTGGGAAGCTTTGAGATCGACCTGTAGCAGAGAGAGAGGCCTCGTATCAAAATTTCAGGGGAGGGAGTCAAGACACTAGCAGCAGCCCTAGTATCACAAAACATAGAATTTAAAAAAATGATAATTAAATGCATGTATTAACAAAAGTAACCGCATGTGTACACAATTGAAACAAAAAGAAAAAAAAATTAGAATTAGCTATGTGTTTGGTGTGTATGTCTATGTGCATGTATGAAACAAGCGTGTGTGATACGCGCGCGCATGTGTGTGTATTTGTCTGTGTGTACGAGAATGCAGTCAACAGAGGACCAAGGAAGCGAATGCACCCCAGAGGCAGCATTCTTTACCTACATTCAAATACATCTGAAAACAAGAGGAAAAGAGAAAGAGAGAATATGTTTGCATTTTATAGACTTAATTAACACCACCTAATGCGTGCTTTTCACAGAGCCAAGTGGGGTAACCCACAAACATTTCTATTGTAGATATTTGTGGGTATTACCTCCACCTTGTCTGTCAAGACACCCATTAGGTGGTGCTATTTTAGGACTATAAAAGAATAGGCATATATCCTTTTCTTGTATTGCTCTCTTGCCTTCTGCTTGGAAATGCAGCATCATTAGCACAAACTCTTTGCCCCTGCTAGCAAAACATTTCCTCTGGGCGAGCCCCTACTAGATTTAACAGACACATTTCTTAATAAATAGACCCACAATCCCCTACAAATGGATCCTTTGCATACTTATAGGTTTTTAAAGTTCTTTTTTCTGAAAAGTTGACAAAATTTTATTAAAAATAATTATATGTATAATTTTTTTAAGAAATCAAATAGCCTGATATAAATGTTATTTCATAAATTCATTTAAATTGACCTACCATGCTTTGTGGAGGGGTGATTGAATTTTAGATTTGTTTTTATGGCTTATAAACCCTTTCTAGCTTATTTAAAGCCAAAATTTATTTTCCCATTTGCTGTTACAATACAGTCATTAGAGCGAAAATATGTTTTGACATATTTGTTTTGTAAATCCTACTTGTGATATCACATGTTACATAAACATATATTAAAATTATTTGCAATGCATTTTCTATACATACTTTTAGTATTTGTTGTGTCACTAATTATCTAATGATTAGAATGAACAGATGTTTGGCAAATCCAGAGAATCAAATCATCAACATTTCATCTCCATTCCATTTATAGAGAGGAAGTTCCAAACTGTTACTTTATGAAACAAACTTCCACATGAATGCATCCCTGAATGCTATAATCTTAACCTCTTCAAGTTAAAGGTCAATTATTGTTTATCCTTCAAATCTTCACTTCCTTCTACCTCTACTTATAGCCATATCACACACTTCATTCATTAACCCTCTACCATTAGTAGCTCTTCAGCTTTGTATCTCTAGTATAAAAAAAATAGTCAAAGAATATATTGGAATAAGTAGATTACAAAATTTAATACTTAAGCTCTGTTAGAAAACTCACAGAAAATTTTAATTTCAAAGGCATTCCTTGCTGATAAAAAAATCTCCTGCCCTCTGCTGTTCAATGAGGAATTTCTAATAGGTCATTGTTGGTAATGGTTGGTCTTGGTACAAAGAGAAAATTTTTACAACAAATAAAAAGTTACTAAGATAACATTAGTACTTAAAAGTGGAATTTGATTATATTTCTTATGTCTTTTCAGTATGTAAGCAACCATAGCTCTCTACAGATTCCTTTTTTTTATAATCTGTAAATTGTCCTGTCTTCTTGGAAAAATAGTAGAGTAATTTCCTATTGTTTTCTCTACAGTTTAGAACTCAGTATTTTTCTTCTCTTAGATTGGTTGCTGCACAAGGCTAAAGAGTCTAGTCTAGTCTACTATTTAAACCATGGTAGCAACGAGAAGAGATGCATTTATGACTTACCCAATGGCATTAGTGCAAAAATGAATGCAACAGACCAAGCCAGAATTTTAACTTGGCTCACTGTTACATGCAATCTTTTTGTATGTCTACAAATTCTGGACATTAACAGTAGAATCGCAGTGAAGAATCCAAGCATCAGAAAAGAGATGTTACAGAATCATACTAGGTATCTCCTATATAGACTGCATCACAAATGACACACTATGATAGACCATCAAACAAGAAACAGTTCAGTTGGAAGAGCTCATAACCATCACCAAAAAGAGAAAGTTGAAATGATATGGACATATGTCATAAGAGCTAACAATCTTTCCATTGCTATCATACACGGTACCATCTTAGACCAAAAAAAAAGAGACAAAGGAAAAATGATCTGGTAACCTCACTAAGTAGATTAAAAGATCCTTCACAGGGACTCAGGCATTGACATATGGAGGTTGCTGGTCAGAAGAGAAAGTTGAAATGGTCCGATCATGTCATAAGAGCCAAAAATCTTTCCACTGCTATCATACAAGGTACCACCTTACGCAAAAGAAGATGATGTCGACAGAAGAAAAATATCACTGGATGGACTAGGAAATCATTTACAGAGACTCCAGCACTGGCATGCCACTGAGACAAGTGAAGAGAGCTGGTCATGTGCTCAGCTTCACAGTGACCCTATGATCACACCCGGTCATGGGACTGATGATAATGGTTATCGATTACACTTTCTTCACAAGTAACTGTTATGATATCTATACATCTTTTATTTCTGTACAAAAGACAAAGTAAAACCTGGATAGAATATTTTGGTTATATTTTGCTATGAAATTTTTTTTAATAACAATTGTATTATCATAGGATGAATGTTGCACCATAAACAAGACTTGATTAGATTATTGACTGATAGATTGATTTGACTTTTATGGCTTATCAACACTTAGGTTAGGTTATTTCAAGCCAAAACGTATTTTGAATTGTCAGAATAATTCTTTTTTCTTTTTTGCAAGTGAATATTGCATTAACAATTTTTTGAGAATAACAGTGATTTTTCCAGATACAAGTTCTACTATTTAACCCATAACTGGAAGGGCATTCCAAATGGTATTTGCGTGTAAGTGAATGTAACAAACCAGACTGGAATTTGAACTCATCTCTCTGATTTCTCATTCTGAGCTACTATTATTACACCACCCATACATCTGACATGATTAGAATCTCAGCACAAGGGAAACTAGGTGATATGCACATACCTATCCACGGATTCTTTTTTTGAATCAAACAACTTTTCCTTTTTATTTGACAGTATTTTATTTTTGCTTGTTGGTTAGAGATCAAGCAAACACACAGGTTTCACTCAGTACCACAAACTCCTATTCAACTTGTCTGTTGGTATAAACTGTGGCAAGTGAAGTCAAAAACTTGACTCATTGACTGTTCTCTTTTTTGTTCTTCGATAAACAGTATTAAGAAATGTAAATAAACACACACCCTTGTATGGCGTGTTATCTTCATTTTTGCGTTACTAAGTCCCTTCAGCTATTGACACATTTTTGAATTTAGATATGATTTGGATTGCAACATACCTCGAAAAGAAAATTTGTTTTAAATCTGGGTATATATTCAGTAGTTTAATTATTATGGTTTGACAATCTTTTTTATGTCTGTCATCCTATCTCCAAATCTCTCTCTCTTCTATTGTATCTCTGTATATAACTAAATATGTATACATTCTGTCATATATACCATTGTATCATATCTATCCCACTCAGTCTGGTTACATGAGGCTACCATTTTAAAAAAATCTCTGTGTTTTTTTATTTACCTTAGTATCTATCTATCTAAAATATAATTCAGCTACCTTATATTCCATATTTAGTAGTTCCATTTTTTTATATAGAATAAAGAAAATACAATCTGCAAATAAACTTCAACAAAAAATCTGCTGAAGATTGGATAGGAAAAAATTAATGAAACTTTGAGCACAGATTTAAATAAGATAAGTGAACTATTTTATTTTATTAATAATAATTATACATGTAGGTATATTACTCTCTTTGCATTCATCCTTGTTCACACACACACACACACACGCACACGCACACACACACACACACGTGTCTGTCTCTTTTTTTCCATCATACCGGAATCCATCATGGCTGTTTTTTACAATCTATCTTTATTTGAATATGTCTTTCTTGACCTATTCATGTCTATTTAATTGCATAGTAGGTGTTTTTTAAATATTGAAAAAGTGCATAACCTTTTCCTATCTCTTACCACATTCTCATCTATATCAATTACTACTGAATAATTCTTCCATTTTTGTCTTTGATTTGTTTTCTATTTTTACTGTTTCTCTGTTTATAATATATCTTGCTTCTTTCACATCTTTTTTCTCTCACTATCCTTATTTTTCAATAATCAACACATCTTCCTTTTCACCCTTTTTTTAATTTATTATCCTAATTTCTCTGTCCCCACCCCTGACTCACTGGACTTTAAAACTAAATTTATCACAGCTTCTTGTTCATTTTCCTTCTTTTTTGTTTATTTACGAAAAAGGAATTTTTTCTCAACATGGCCAGTGATAACAGTTGCAAATACAAAAAAAATCTTCTAGACTCTGAGAAAAAGGAAGAACCTGTTTTTTTTATTGATAATGTTCAGTCGAAATTGAAAGTGAAAAAGTCTCAGATCTTTTTCAATCATCTCCGCCGTTCACTGAGTCTCAGGAGAACATCAAGTCACAAAAGGAGTCAGAAAGATTCAGATATTTCAACCAAATCTCTAAACTTGGACAATTTATTTCCTAAGACAGATATAAACAATCAACAAGTTTTAAAGAGAAAGCCATTTTGGTTTCAACAAGAAAATGGTCATGTCCATTCCCAGGTGAGGAAGACAAAAATTACTTATTCTGTTTAAAATTGACATTGTATGTCATTAACAAATTTAAAACTTTTTAATACCAAAATACCATTTGCACTAGGCATGAAAATTAATTCCATGCTTTATTTTTACTTTATTTTTGTTTAATTTTTTTTCTTTCTTTAACCCACATTTTTATGTGAAAAAATGTTTTAAACTGTTTTTATTTATTCTTTTCTTGAAGTTTAACTTTTTAATTGATTTCTTTTATCCTTTCTTTCAATTTTTATCACATTTCTTTGTCTTTTTTTTTACTTTTTATAACATTTTTTCTCAAATACTTCCACTGATTTCAAGAAACTCATTTTTTCTTAATTTTTTCCATTGATTGCTTTTCATCATCATCCTCATTTTCTTGCTTCCAATTAAAAAAAAATTCTCTTTATTTTGTCCTGTTATATTTCTCTTAATTATCCTTAACAACCTGTTTATCTAACTTAGGGTAGGATTAATCAATTATGTCAAAACATTCATTCTAATCATTACTGATATAATGACTTGGCAAATTTTGGAGATAGGAAAAATGATGCAATAAATGAAGTTTGTATTTTAGTACCAACTAAATTTGTACTTTGTATACATAAATAAGTGCACAAAAATTAATTAACATTTGATTTATACTGGTTAGGGATTAGTTGTAGTGCAAATAAATTTCACTTCAAATTTTAAATGTAGTTGGAATTTGCTTTAAAAACCAAGTGCTTGTATGCTAGAAAGATAAAATTCTGAAATGAACTAAAATTTTCAGATGTATTTTTTAAAAAAGTTTTGTTCTCTTAGATCAATGGTTTCAGCCAAATTTTTTCAAAAGTTTGTTAGTATCCAGAAAAAAATATTACAGAGAAGATTACAGAGTAGTCTCCCCTTATTTATTTATTTGCAGTAATTATTATATAAAATCTATAAATAGAAAGCAGCTTAATATCAAGCTTAATAACTACCCACAGCAGCCTATAAGCAAATATAAACTTCACTGAGGTATTTCCACAGTCATAGTAAATGTAAAAACATTACTCAGCAATCTTGGACTTTTGGGCTTACAAAAAATAAAAAAAACGGTGTGTCAAATGGACAATTTCTCCATTGATACCACTATTATTTCAAATACCTTCACTCCTCAGGAATATTTATTGTTTTACAAAGCAATGATTAGAATTGCAATAAAACCTAAACATATGAAAGTGAATTTATACATTTTCTTTGTTCTTCAGAATTTACTACAAATAATAAACACTATTTATTATATTGTTTATTGGCATGATTGGCAGAACATTGACTAATTAGCAATTGACTCAAACTTTATAAAATGGTAAATAATAATGATTTCCTTATAGTTAGTTCACATATTTTAGTAATTGTTTATAAATAATTGTTTTCATATTTATTTCTTTATAAATTACTAAATGATAAATATTGCACTACATTATTTACTCTATTTATATTCAAACTATTATCCTCATATAAGTAGTGTAAATAATGATAACTCCTCATCCTAGAAATTCAGAGAAAAATTTCCATTTCATTAGTTTTAATTGCATTACTTTTTAGAATGTTGTAAATATAAAATTATTCTTGTGAATAAACAAACTAATCAATGAATAGTGTTATAATTTTTGTTGTAAATTCTCAAGTTTTAGGTTTCATTACAATCCTGATCTTTGGTTTATAAATAACAAACAATGTTGAGGAGTGAAGGTAGTTAAAATAATAGTGGTGTCAAGGAAAAAATCGTCCTTTTGAGACTCCATTATTTTGTGAGCATGAAAGTCCAAGATTGCTGTTTACTCTTTGAATGAAAATAGAGTTTTGTTCATGTTGAAAGTATTGGGGTTCAAACAAACTTTTAAAATAGCACAGAACTGAATTCTTTTGAATAGTCTGAATTTGATGCAACTCTTTTTAAGCATCAAATATACACCAAGGGTAAAATTATTTTTAGTATTTGTTTGGTGTCATGGTGCATCTAGCTTTTAGGAAGTTTTAACAAATCTCGTGCATAAAGATTGCTGAATCACTCTGGAGAGTCGCTCCCTAAGAAAAATAAAAACATAAAAAAGTATTTAAAAAAAGAAATGTTACTATTCTTCTTCTTGCTGAAAGGAGAGGTTCTAGTTTACTAATTCACTGTTATTTGGTAGGCTAGAAAAATCCACTTCAAGCATTACTGTGAAACTTTTGTCTAGCAGACTAAGTTTTGTTTGGTCAACTTTAAATGCAAAACTGTGGAGAAAGAAATGAGAACCATTCCATTACCTTTCCCAAGAACAGTCATAAAATTCACAGATATTAAGAAAAAGGAAGGTGTAGAGAGCCATGATCCTTTTTGTCTCAAAAAGACATTTAAAGTCCAGGTGATGTGAATGTCAAGGTGTTTTTTTTTTTAAGCATTTCACCCCACTAGTATGCAAGGAGCTACAGAGAGTGTAAATAAGGAAAAAGACTAGGTATAGGTGTGTGTGTGTGTGGGGGGGGTGAGGAAAGGATAAAAAGAGGAACAGAGGAGGATAAAATGAAGAACAGGGATCAAGGCAACAGAAGATGCCAATTGACATTACATTTAAATTTTTGAAGATTATAGGGAAGCAATTAAGAGGTAGGGAGTTCCACTGTCAAGAAGTGTGAGAGAAGAATCTGTTGGAGCAGAAGAGGCAGCTATATTTAACTGTTTCAACAGTAAAAGGTTGGTACCGTGATATCAACCTAGTAGTGCACTTAAATTCATGCAGTCGGGGTACCAGTGAAAATAGCTCGTCAGAGTTGATGCCATGAAAATATTTATAGAAAAGACAGAGGGAAGCCACATTACGTTGGTGAGAAAGTGACTGGAGTTGAGACCCTAATTCAGGCCTGATCACATTGTATATCCATCTCTGGATTTTTTTCGAGAACCTCAAGATGAACAGTGGGGACACCAGACCATATATAGCAATAGTATTCCATGCATAGACGAATGGTAGATTTGTAGATGTGAAAGATGGACTCAGACAAGAAAAAGCTTCTTATCATATTTTAGATTATGAAAAGAAAGAAAATTCTAATTGGCAAAAATTTAATTTTCTTACTGTCACACTGGTAGTTTTATCTTTTTAATGGCATGTCACTTCAGGACATAGGTGATTATAGCTCTCCACAGGCCCCATTTTTTTATTATCTGTGAATTGCCACATATTCTTGATGAAGACAATGGAGTGATTTCCCATTAGTTTCTCTATGACTTGGAATTTGGAGTTTTTCTTCTTTTAAAATATAAGCCACTCAAGTAATGAGAGTTCAGTCTACCCCACTATTTAACACATAACTAGGTGGAGAATTGATAAATTTGTGCTTTTCCATGCAAGTGAATGCAGCAGACTAACCTTCAATTTGAGTTTGGCTTAAAAGTGGAAATGGCTGTTAATCTGAGTTAAGACTGTTGAGTTGTCTCCTCTTGTCTATGGATAAAAGGAAGTCTGTTTGGAGTGATCTTCAGTAGTTTCCTTTGACAAGATGGCGGTCTAGCTGAGACTGGGTGTCTGTGGAAGGAGTAAATTCACATTGGTAGCAGAAGCTGTCTTCTTTTGTGTGATAAGAAGCTGTCTTGTTCAGCAAACGCTGAAACACATTAAAAGGAAGAATGGCTTCCTTCAAAAAACACCAACCTGTTTTGGTAAATGAACAGGCATATGCTGAATGGAAACAAGATATAGGCATATGGTCTATATTCACAGACTTACCTAAGGAGAAACAAGGACCTTCTGTGTTTTTGTCATTACCACAAAATATAAGAGAATGTGTTCGACACTTGGCAATGACGGATATCGGTGGAGCAAATGGATTAAATATAATTATTGACACATTGGACAAAATTTACTTGCTGGACGAAAATACGATGGCATACATGTCATTTAAGGAATTCTATTCCTACAAAAGGGCAGCCGGAGTTAATATAAATGAATTTTTGGTACGATATGAATTTCTGTATCAAAAATTACAGAAATTTGGAATTACTCTACCAAAAGGAGTCCAGGCCTTTTTTGTTTTGAATGCAGCAAATGTATCGGAGGAAAATGAAAAATTAGCAAGAATCACATGTTCCAGCTTCACATATGCAACAATGAAAGATACACTGAAGAAAGTATTTTCTGATATCTCATCAACAAAATGTAAAACTATCCCTGCTATCAAAGAAGAAGTTGAAACAGTAAATTTCAATAGATACAGAAGTATTAAGGAACAAAGGCATGAGAGGATATATAAAGTAAATCCTAGGGACAGACAAGATAAGATAATGCGTTAGATGCAATTCAACTAAGCATTTTGCCCGAGATTGTACGAATTTCGATTCTAGAAACAATATCAACACTGTCGTGGATACAGACCAGGTGAACTTTACTTTGTTTAATGTTGATTCATGTTATCGAACATTGATAAATGACTCTTATTCCAATGTAAAAAAGTCCAATCTTTTGAAAGAGACATTGGGTATGGCAGTGTTGGACTCTGCTTGCTCACAAAATTTGCTGGAGAAATTTGGTTTAATGTATTCTTTGATACATTAAATGACCGAGATAAGCAGTTGGTGGAAACTGTTAGATCTAACAGAATATTTTGTTTTGGAGATGGAGTGGAGGTAAGAGCTATTAAAACAATTAAGTTTCCTGTAACAATAGGGGGTATACAAGGTATCAGAGGTTATATTGAGGCTGACATCGTCAAAAATGATATACCCCTGTTATTAAGTCATAAATCAATGAAAACTGCAGGAATACTACTAAATTTTAAAAATGACAGCTGTCGCATTTTTAGAAGACATATTAAATTGCAAACAACAACTTCCGGACATTATAGTCTGCCACTAACTAATATGCTTTTGGAGGTTAAAAATGCACCAAGTATAGTCTTACATTGTGAGACTTTAAAAGGATGTTCTCGAGTGGAAAAAAGGAGGAAGGCTGAGAAATTACATAGACAGTTTGCTCATGCATCTAAAGAAAAATTAATAGCTTTGGTTAAAGGTAGTAAGGCATTTCATGACAAGGAATTTCTGAATCAGATAAAAGATGTTTGTGATTCTTGTTCAGTTTGCCAGAGGTTTAGAGGAGCCTCTCCTCGACCAGTTGTAGGATTGGCACTTGGTAACAGGTTTAATGACACTGTATGTTTGGATTTAAAGGAATATCAACATAACCAATGTTGGATTCTACACCTAATTGATACATCCACTAGATACTCTGCTGCCAGATTAATTAAGACCAAGAAAAGCGAAGAAATTCTTCGCAACATATTTTTAATGTGGATATCTTATTTTGGAGCTCCCAAACGGTTTTTAAGTGATAATGGAGGAGAGTTTAATAATGAGGGCTACTGACAGATGAACGAAAAATTGAATATTGAAACTTGCACGACAGCTGCAGAAAGTCCATTTAGCAATGGTACTATGGAACATCATAATCTAATAATTGCTAAAGCAATGGGAAAAACATTAGATGATGAAAAATGTGAGCCAGAAATAGCTTTGGCTTGGGCTGTTAGTGCCAAAAATGCACTTCAAAATCATTCTGGATATTGTCCAAATGAGCTTGTATTTGGATCAAATATTAACACCCCATCAGTTTTGAATGATCAGTTACCTGCATTGGAAACTGCAACAACCAGTGATATGGTTAGAATAAATCTAAATGCCCTACATGCAGCGAGGAAAAGCTTCATGGAAGCCGAATCTAGTGAAAGAATTCGGAGAGCCTTGAGATATAATGTAAGGACTTAAGCTGATGAAGGATTTGTGACAGGTGACTGTGTCTACTATAGAAGACAAAACTACAATGGATGGCGTGGCCCTGCTAAAGTTCTAGGGAAAGAAGGTCAATGTGTATTGATCAGACATGGAGGAGCATTTTTCAGGATGCATCCATGTCACTTGATGAAGGTAGACAAGGAATTGCGAAGTCCAAGGAATGAAGAAAATACAAATTCTTCAAATGAGATGAATGAAGTATTGGAGGAGGAAGATGAAGGACAATATAATAACAATTCTATTAGCAATTGAAAGGAAGTAAAAGATAACAGTATAAAACCAAGTAGAAACAAAGTTGTAGAATATAAATTGAGAGGGTGTGATGAGTGGAAGAAAGGAATAGTTATGAGCACACAACCAAAGACAACGGAAAATATGGCCATTGGCTAAATATAAAACCAGAAGCAGAGAATGAAGATCCTCTTTGTGTCAACTGGGATCATGTTGATCAATGGAGAAAACTTTCTCATGTAACAGAGGGAATAAGTAATCAGGAACATGCAGTTTTGCTTACTTCTGAACAAGAACAAAGACGAGATGTGATTGATGCAAAGAAAAAGGAATTGGAAAATATGAAAGTTCATGCAGTATATGAATGTGTGCCTGACATTGGGCAAAAATGTATATCAACAAGATGGGTGATAACAGAAAAATCTGTGAATAACAAAAAGATAATGAAGGTTCATCTTGTTGCACGTGGTTATGAAGAAGATTCTCATAACTTAAAAACAGATTCTCCAACATGCAGCCGTGAGGCTATGCGTCTCGTATTGTTAACGGCCTCAGTTATGATGTGGCAGGTGGAGACTCTTGATTTTACCTCAGCATTTCTGCAAGGTAATATGTTGGAAAGAGAAGTATTCCTTAGACCACCATCTGATGTGTGTCCAGAATCACAGGTGTGGAAGTTGAAAAGATGCATTTATGGTTTAAATGATGCACCTCGTTCATGGTACAAGCGAATTAATTATGAATTAACTCGTTTGAGGGGAATGGTGAGTGCATACGACAATGCACTGTTTCTTTGGCACAATGCCACTGGTGACTTGATAGGCATTCTGGCAATACATGTAGATGATTTCATATTCTGTGGAAATGATCTATTTCAGAAAAATGTGATCGGAGAATTGAAAAAGATATTTAAAATTGGAAAGTATGAAAGTGGAACATTTAAATTTTTGGGATTGAATGGTAAGCAAACAAAAAATAGGATTATAATAGATCAAAATCTATATACTTCAGCTATATCCCCAATAGACATAAAGAAAGGAAGATCATTAAGGAAAAATGATGAATTGAGTCAGGATGAGAAGACAGAGCTAAAGAGATTGACAGGCCAAATGATGTCGGTATCCACCAGGACTTGACCAGATGTATTGTTTGATGTGTGTAGAATGAGTAATATTGGAAAATCTCCAAAGGTGAAGTTGCTCTTCGAGGCAAACAAGTCACTAATAAAGTTAAAATCAAGGACAGGTTCCATATCTTTTCCCCAGCTTGGGAAACCTTCGGATCTGAATATTGTCTGTTATTCAGATGCCACCTATGCTAGTTTGGAGAGTGGATCTTCACAAGGTGGTTTTATCATCTTTGTTTGTGGCAAGATGAACAGAATGGCTCCTATATGCTGGTCATCAAAAAAACTTGACCGTGTAACAAAAAGTCCATTAGCCTCAGAAACTCTTGCATTTAGTGAAGCAGCTGATGCTGGTATATTGATAGCCGCCATGTTTCAGGAGATATTCAGACTACCTAGATTGCCTGAAGTTCTTTGTAAGACAGACAATGCATCTTTGGTAGAGACTTTAAATTCATCAAATCTTGTGAGTGACCGGCATCTGAGAGTTGATGTGGCCAGATTGAAGGAAATGATGGCGAAGAAGGAAATTCAAACTGAATGGATCAGAGGCCGAGAACAGGTTGCAGATTGTCTGACGAAGATGGGAGCCTCTTCTGAAATTCTGAGAGACTTGTTGCAATGAAGATTTGTATTACTTTTGTTGTTTTTGTTTGTTTGTTTTATTGTTTTTGTTTAGGAACTCTAGTTTTCACAAGAAGACACCACCAATGTTAATCTGAGTTATGACTGTTGAGTTGTCTCCTCTTGTCTATGGATAAAAGGAAGTATGTTTGGAGTGATCTTCAGTAGTTTCCTTTGACAAGATGGCGGTCTAGCTGAGACTGGGTGTCTGTGGAAGGAGTAAATTCACAATGGCAAGCTAAACTCAAATTCTAGGTACTGACCAGTCTCAGTGTTGCTTAACTTTGGTGATTGGACGAGAGTCTGTGTTTTAACCTGATATGGCTATAAGTAATTGCTGGTATTGCTGATTACATTATTCACAGTCAAACAAATGTTCTCATCTTTGTTGTTGTTATAACAATTTTTTAACCTTTTTTTCTGTCTGGTGCTCTTAAGGTGTCTGTCAATCCAGCATACTTTTGAGGGATTTTGAACTGAACTATTATTTAATCTGTAGTGAGTAGATTGCTTTTCAGTGATCGAATGAGAACTGGTATTTCATACTATGGCTGTAATCATTTGTTTGTCAATATACCATTTTGCCTGATCCATTCTGTGGTCTTCCTCAGGTGTACAATTCAGATGAGAAAAGTCAGAGCACTTCTTGTTTTTTTTTTAGGTAGTGTCCAATAATAATGCAACATAAAAATAGAAATAGAATATTTTTAATCATTTTTAATCAAAATGGCATCACCTGATGGAGCTCTGTTGAACAGAAAAAAACCTGAAAATGTAAAGATTTGGATAAAATGCTTTGAGCCACATGCCAGAATAAAGAAGTTACAAGATTATCAAACACCTGGAGGATAGAAAGAAATCACAGATCTAATTTTGGCCACTGTGGGATGCAAAGCCATTAGGCAGATTTCATTAATGACTTACATGGCTGAAATTGAAAACTTGACATCTAAGGAAGTCAAAGAAATAATATTGAGAAATATTCAACCAAAGAAAAGATTGGTCATAGATGAACGAATCAAATCTTAGCATAGAAACAAGATTTTGGGGAGCCTATAAGGAAATGTCTAAGAAGGTTAAGAGATACAAGCAGATATTGTGAATTTCATGAACTCAGACAACAAGGAATAAGCACAAAGGAAGAATTAATTATGCTTTGATTGGTAGAAGGAATATACAAAACCTCTCATAGAGTAAAAATTTTAGAGCATTTAAAGACAAACCAAATAACTTTAGAAGCTTGTACTGACTTCATACAACAAGAGGAGTTAAATGAAAAACTTAATACAAATGAAAACCAACCTAAGCCTATGGACACATGTGATAAAAAGAACAATGATAAAATGCAGATATTGCAACTGTAAACATGACTCAAAGAGAGAGAAATGTCCAGCATGGAGACAGACATGTAATAAGTGCAAAAAGAAAAATCACTTTCAAGTTGTATGTAGATGGCAAGATGCAAAATGTAAAAACTGTTGAAATAATACCCGACTATGTAAAAAGTTAAATGTTTTTTCAATAGAAAGGAGAAACAAAAAGAATACCTTCATGAATATTAAATTAAACAGTGTAGACTTAAAAATGCAACTTGATACTAGAAGTGAAGTTACTCTTATTCCAAAGAATTTTTGGAAACAATTATTGAAACCAAAATTTAAAAAAAGCTTAGTAAAATTAAGACAGTGTGATGGGACATATATAAAAATATTAAGGTCCAATAGATTTGAAACCATCACTATTATGGTCATAGACTATATAAAAAGTCATGGTTTAGTAGGAACTGATTTGATAAATATTAATAATACATGTTTATTTAATGCTATGAATACAGGAAGTCCTGAAACTGGGACATTAAAAACTATAAAGCAAGCCTTAAGTTAAAAAGAAATATTAATCCATTGTATTTTGAATTCATATAAAGCCAATGGTAGTTGATAAGCTGTGAAAAATGGTGGAAGAAGGCATTATTCAATGTGTAGAACCTGGAGGCAGCAAATGGGCATTGCCTGTAGCGGTTTTAAGAAAACCTGATGATGATTTTAGAATTTGTGGAGATTACAAAGCAGGCTTAAATCATAAGATTTGTTTGGATTCCTACCCTATTCCAAAAATAAAATACATATTACATTCTCTGGCAGGAATTAAATATTTTATGAAAATTGATTTAAAAAAATGTATACCACCAAATTCAAATAGATGACGAATTTAAAGAAATCACAACAATAAACTCCCCCACAGGCTTACAGGTCCTGCTTACCATTTGGAATTAAGACAGCTTGCTTGATTTTTCAAAAAGCTATGGAAAATTTGTTAGCAGGGAGAGTAGAAAATATGATAATTTTTCAGGACAATATATGTTTAAGTGCAGCCACTGAAGAAGAACTGAGACGAAAAATAAATTTGCAAGTTGAGGAGGGCAGGAATTACAATAATTGAATATAAGTGTATATTTAATTGCAAAGAATTAACATTCTTGGGTTACCAAATTTCAGAAAATGGTATTTCGCTGGACCCAACCTTAATACAAAAAAATATTAAATGCATCTTCTCCAACAAATAAAAAAGAATTGGAATCATTTCTCAGATTAGCCAATTTTTATAGCAAATTCTTGTCAAAATATACTTCAAGAATTGAAGCTTTTTCTGAGTTGCAAAAGAATAAGGAGCTTGAATGGACTAGTCCACACCAGACAGCCTTCATTAAATTAAAAGAAGCTCCATCTAAAAAAACTCATAGTCAAGATTTTTGACCCTAAAAAGGACATTACATTAACCACAGATGCAAGTGGCCAGTTTGTATTGGCAATTTTGTCCCAGAAAGAACACCTGGTGATGTATCTTTCCAGAATATTGCCACCAGCTGAATTGAACTACTCTAATATTGAAAAGGAAGCACTTGCAATTGTATGGAGTATTACTAGAGCAAGACAATTTTTATTATGAAAAAATTTTTTGTTGAGATCCGATCATAAGCCATTAGAATTTATATTCCATCCTAGGAAGGAATTGCTGAAATTTACATCATCCAGAATATTATCATGGGCTATGAAGTTAATGACTTTTGATTATAATACAGAATGTGTGAAGGGAAAAACGATACCACACATAGACACATTGTTCTGACTACAATTTGAAAAGAAACAAAATGAAAAAACATAAGATAAATTGAGGATGAATTTTCGCATTGGGTGGAAACGGATGTGTTGCCCATGAATAGATTAGTTATGGAGATGTTACATGATCCAGTCTTAAATTGAATTTTATCTAGAATAAGGAACAATAAATGGAGTAATTTTTCAAAAGCAGAAAGACCATACAAAGAAACCAGACACAAACTATCAACAGAAAATGATCTAATTTGTAGTGGGGATTTACTCATACCACCAGAAAAATGTAGAAAAGAGGTAATTAAAAGTGTACATGATGATGTGCATTGTAGGATAGTTGCTACACAAAAATGGTTAAAACTGGAAGTGTGATGGCTGGGACACACCTGAGATGTGGAGAATTTCATACGCAAATGTTGTAAATGTGCCAAAATAAAGAATTTTTGCCACAATAAGTTACATTCTTGTCCTAAGGAAACAAAACCATAGTCTAGAGTTCATATGGATCATGCACATGTTAACAAGGTAGGTTAATGTCTAATACTGCTTGACACTTTTTCTGCCTGGCATGAAGTCTTCCAAATTCAGGATAAAAAATCTATTATTGTAAAACAAATATTACACATAATATTTGCTAGAAATGGAATACCAAAAACACTAGTAACTAATAATGCTCCCGGATTCTGTGACAAAAGTCCATGCTTGTGGTTAATCAAGATTGGCTGTGTCCCATATAAAACACCCCCTTACCACCCTCAATCACATGGGATTGCTGAATGAATGGTCCAAACAATAAAAATGCAATTGAAAGCAATTTCTTCTCAGCAAGAAAAGATTGAAACTTTCCTACCAAGATTATTGTTGAGTTACAGAATGATACGACATGCTGACAGGTTAGAGAGCACGTCTGCATTAATGGGCAGATAGATTAGAGCTCCATTAACCATGTATTAATGAAACCATATGGTGCAATAGAAATAAACAAAATGAACTAGAAAAGGCAAATTTAATTTACAAGGAAGTACAAAGCAAAGATAGTTTGAATGACTATGTAGATGAACAAGAAAGCAGGGCAGAGAAATCAATGGCCGATCAAAATTCAGAAGACTCAGTGTATGAAACATGGGAAACAGAATAAAAGAACAAGATCAATGTCCCCCATAATGAGAAATACTTGTGAAACCAGTGAGATGGAGAGGGAATGTAAGAGAAGCCATAGATCCACACAGGGCATGAAACCAAAAAGATTCAGGGAGGTGTAATGAGATTGATTAAAGCTAATAGGTAATTAGCATAAAGAGAGCTATAACTACAGCTCACAGGCAACTTTGAGTCAGTGTATGTAGGATATCTACAGCTATTAACTTTGATCATCATAACAGTGGGGAAGACAATTGTTAATTCTAGATTTGAATAGGTTAAGATTGTAGTGATCAGGTAAGCATCCACTGTGGGGTCAGTTCCACAAAGCAGTGATTTGTGGGAAGAAGCTGCTTGAGTGGAACTTATATCTCACCAATGGATTATGAACATGTACATTGTAGCAAAGTACCCTAGTTTGCTACAATGTGTGTGGCATAGTGGATTGTAGCCGTGAAGGTTAGAACTGGTGGAACTAAGAAATGTAGTTCATCTGAGCACTTTCTATGGGAAAAGAAATAGAGCAGTGAGAAGCTTGCAAAATTTTGTCTGTGAGAAAAGGGGTTATAGGTTTCAGAGTGATATGAAATTAAAGCTAAATAAGACTTCCTAAGTTTATTTGCACATTCAGTTATCAATTTTATTCTTTAATGCCATGTCCTTTCAAGCCAGGGCCAATGTAAGGTTCTTGCACCCCACCTGAATCTTTGATACAACCCAATAATGAATCATGTGCTATATAGGTTAACAATTCAACTAGAAAAATTTTAAATAAATACAATGTATCAAAATACAAATTAGAGACATGTCATAATAGATCATTCCATCTTAAATAAATCAACAATGCTTTGTGACAATTTCTAACATCAACTTGAGATTTATCTAGTTAAAAAGTTGAACAATTTTAATACATTCAACATAAAAAATAGTGAATTTTATATAGTGTTTTTTTCAAGCAAAACAAATTTACAGATTTGGACAAAGAAAACTAGCTCCAGAATAACATGAAAATCCAGGAAAATTTTTTGTCCTTTAATAGTCAGTTGTGCTTAGTTTAATTTGTAACATATATAAATGAAGGTAGTAAAAAAAAAGCAAATGTTGATAAGATAGCAAGGCTCACAAAGCACCACTTGAGGTCGCCACTCAAGTTTGCCCCTCACCCTGTAAAATTTACAATGAAAAGTTTTTATTCAAAGAACTTTGTTGCTTTTTTTTTTACATATCCTTGTTAATCTCGCATGGGAAATAAGTTTGTGGCTGCAAAAGTTGTTATACAATAATTCATTATTATGTGACTGAGGCAGACTGTCTACACATCAATTATGCAGGTGTACAAAAAACAAGAGTTACAGCCAGAAACAGAAGCATTATATGGTAATGTTAGTATAGCAAAAATTTTTAAAAAATTGTTAGTTTAGTGCTGAGGAATAAGAAAGAAAATTTATCCATGGGTAACTCAAAACAAGAAAAGTTTGGTCTGGGTTTACCTGTTTCACTCAATATCCATTGCAATTGCGTAAGTTCCAAATTATTTTACCCAAACTCATTTTCAGAGAATGTCTTTTGGATTTTTGAAAGTGTAATAATAAGTAATGTGCAAGAAATACAAAAGTTATTGGCACAAAAAATGTAATTGACAAGTCAAGTTCAAATTTATTTATTTATTCTATTTGCATTCTCTTTAACCTAAATACCCTTTGGAAAAGGCACAAATCCATCTCTACTCCCTCCAGATAGGGGTTAAATAGTAGAGTAGGCTCTGTAACCTTGGGTCATGGTCAGTATCAGAGAAGAAAAACTATGAATTCCAAACCATGGAGGAGACAACAGGAAAGCATGCAACTCTCTTTCCAAAGAAGTCATGGCAATTCACAGGTAATAAATAAATAGGTTTTGTGAAGAGCAATGATTCTTTATGTTCTGAAGCAGGGCTAATGTGTACTACCTGTGATGGCAGGTTACTTGTGCAGTGCTTTGTGACCAGCACTATCTTATCAGCATTTGTTTATTTCTACCTACATTTATATACATTACAAATAAAATTAAACAGAACTGGCTATTAAAGGATGAAAAATGTTTGTGGATTTCGATGCAATTCTGTGTTTCTTTAACCCCTTCAAATCAGTGAATTTGCTTTGCTCATGCTAAGTCTCAAAAAACACTCTATAAAATTCACCACTTTTTATTTATAATGTTGAATGTATTAAAATTATTCAACTTTTTAACAAGAAAAATCTCAAGTTGATGTTAAAAATTGCTGCAAAATATTGTTGATTTATTTAAGATGGGATGATCTATTATGACATGTCTCTAATTTGTATTTTGATATATTATATTTATTTTAAATTATTCTAGTTGAATTGCTCACCTATATTGTGTATGATCCATTATTGTACATAATTAAGTTATAATAAAATTTGTATTTTATATAAAATTTAAATCTAGTAGAGTGAGGGGGCCTATATCATAGATTTGGGAGTGGGCTGTATCCTAGATTCAGGGTAGGGTATGAATGCCCTACATTGGCCATGTTTGTGTACTTGTGTGTGTAAATGTATTCTGTTGTTTGCATGTATACATATATGTATATGTGGGTTTAGGAGCATGAGTAAGGTAGTGTGTATATACGAATTTCAACTGTAAATAGGTTTGTGCATGTTTGCACCAATTTTTTTTATTCCCCTTTTGTTAGATGCCATGTCACTTCAGGCAATCATGACTCTTCATAGTTTCCTTTTTAATGTCTGTGAATTGCCATGACTTCTTGGGAAAGATAGCGGAGTGGTTTCCCTTCACCTTCTATATAGTTTTGAATTTAGAGTTTTCCTTCACTTAGACTGGTTGCCATTTAAGCTTGGAGAATTTAGTTTGCTCTGCTATTTAACCCATAACTAGGGTTAAAATTTGCACTATTAACAAATCCATAAAATGTGCAAAGCTCTTTTTATAAAACAAACAATTTAATGATATAAAGCATAGTTTTGTATCTGTATAAAAAAGAATTAACTGTATAAGATGACCATATGAAAATTTACAATACTAGATTCATTGCAATTTCAACAACTTTGATCATTAGCCAGAAGCAGTCATGGTTTTTTTTTAGTTAACTCATGTGCTATTTTACTGCTAAATAGATGGTGTATGAAAAACTTTGAATAACCTAATTTTTGAAAACTAGAGATTGAATACAAATTTGAAAAGTGTATTTAAAAAAGAAAACACTGTAAACTTGCACATATTTTGTATGTAACTATATGAAACCAAGAAAGACAATATTATGTTCTGTTATAAGATTCTTTCAGATTGGTTGGTTGAACTATGGCTTTGTTTGCATGGCAATTTTTTTATTATCCATCTACTTTTAAAGATGACAAAGTTTTGATCTTCTTGTTATTATTTGCTTATTTCTTTTCTTTCATCCTGGTAGTGAAAACTTTCTGATTGTTTTGCTTGCCTGGTGATTTTTATTATTTATCTATTTTTGGAGATGGTGATTTATTTATTTCTCTATCACTACAGGTCAACATAATTCCATAGTGCACTGCAATTCCTTTAGGAGGCAGTAAAATTTCATCTATAGTTGTTTCAGTGTCTATGATATCACTTAGATACATGATTGTGTTTATTTATTAATGGCTTAGATATATATTGTTGATGCATATTTTTTCTTACATGATAAATGTAAAAGTATAAAAAATAATAGATAATAAAGAAAACATTATTTTTTAATCTACAAATATTTATTGTCATTTACTTTATCAGTAAAGAGACAAAGAAATGGAAGATAGTTGAGTATTAATGAAGTTAACAAAATATTAATTTCTCTGACCAAAAAGAGAAAAAAATGTGGTTTGAAACTAAGATATACTTAGTAGGTAACATAAATTGTTCTTTTGGTTTATTAAAAAATAAATTTTTTTGAATTTTCAAAGTCAATTTCATAAAACAATGCATTTACTATTTTGTTCCACTATCTTCTGCCATATTTTATATTTCCATTTCCCAGTACTTTTTTATTTTTCTGAGCAAAGAACTGTTCCACATATGCGTAGTGATATTGAAATAAGTCTTGTCACATTTGCAAACAGGTACATTGACTTATATATGTAGCATTTCCATTATGGAGAAAAAAAAACAGTCAATTACAAGACCAATTATCGCACTCCAATTTCTTTATCATTAAAGAAATTCAATAAAGAGAAATCTGAACTGTTAATGACCGAAACTTCCCAGCCAATTTGTAACAAATTTTGATTAGTTACCAAAAAATAGATCCTGATGGAATATTATGCCCTTCCTCTTATTTAATTCCAAACTCTTTCAGTGATTTTGGCTTTCAATTGGTCTAATTAGGAGCAATATTTGAATCAATCATTTGATATTTGATTTTCTGGAAAGGCTCATAGTAGAAGACTTCCACCTAATCCCCTTATATAGATAGCATTACATTCTTAAATTTTTGGATTAGATGAGATTGGTTGATTTTACGACATGTTGGGTTATTTAACATTGAATTAAACGAGAATCAATTTCACTATTTAGTAAGAATGATTTTCTATTATGCAAAACAAGTAAATAAATAAATAATGGAGAATACTCTATAATTAGTTAATAGTTATCTCCCTTAAAATTCTTTTTAAGAAATTAAGCATGAATGCTGACCGTACTGTATAATTTAATGCAGTCGTCAATCAGTAAGGCATTATTTTATTTATTTATTTTGCATTATTTAACTTACTACATTTTATGAGTAATTTAATTCAGTACTTCTGGTTATACAATGCACCATTTCGGTTATTTAGACTTTGCTAGAGTTTATGCACAACACTGCAAATTGGTACAAAATAAAACATTTAAACTAAAAATTGTCATGTTCTAAAATAACCACATCAGATCAAGACTTTCATATTGATATCATGCATGGCACCAAACTCGTTCAGAAATATTGAAACTCAGCCATATACAACTGTTT
Source organism: Acanthosepion esculentum (assembly GCA_964036315.1). NCBI lineage: Eukaryota > Metazoa > Mollusca > Cephalopoda > Sepiida > Sepiidae > Acanthosepion > Acanthosepion esculentum. The sequence continues at coordinate 123,585,102 of OZ038478.1, read as the reverse complement.
TTGCATATTGATGGTTAAAGGTGGTTTCAAGCGAATGAAGCCTGTTGATCTTAAAAAAGTAAACTTTTCTTCGATTCTCATGGACTGGCTCTATGGAATCATGAACAAAGAAGTGTACGAAATAACCGAAACCATATCACTTGAGGACTTTCAACAACAGTGACAATGGATAGCACATGTAACTCCCAAAGAAAATAATGATATAATCAAGATGTTCCACATTACATCAAACAAAAACAGGTACTGGAAAAAATAACAGTGAACTTGATAAATATATTTTCCTGAAAAATTGTTTTAAGAAAAAGATTTTATAAATTTCAATTAAAAGGGCACTTGCTACTCAGTTAATGAATGGCAAATGTTTCCTTATAAGGAAACAATATTACTATTACCATTGCCATACATACCAAATCAAATTTTTAGTATTATGTAAAAAAATGACAGTGACCAAGTGGTTAGAATATCTGCTTTCTGAATGTCGTTGGTTGTTGGAAAGAACAAAAACAAATGAAAATAAAAGACAAGTGTATTTAACACATAGTAAAATAACTTTTATTCACTTATTGCCTGAGAACAGCAAGGATTTGTTTGGATTTAAACCATGAATTCCACGTGCATATCAGCTTGTCACGATGTTGAATTCAGAAGTGCCCGTCCTGACTAGGGGACAAGGGAAGTAACTCAGTTATATTTTGAGTTATTGCCCTTTATATGGGGTGTATATTAGCATCTCCCAACCTGGGTTCAAATATCACCATGGACGATATGTTAGGAAGGTGACTTCTTGATGTCATTGGCCTGTAGAGGCAATCCCAGCATGCAGCACCTTTGGAAAGTGCCTGAAAACCATACAACAGTTTGACCCAAGATTTGTGAGTAAAATTAGGTAGATGGAACTATTTGGGAGTCATCAGGGGGTTAAGCTAGCACATAGTTACAAGTCATTGTGACCGAGGGTTTAAGCATACTGGCCTTATTCAGACTGTTGATCATGCCTGACAATGCGCTCCCTCCCAGAAACTTCCATTCAGCATAGTTGCAATATAAATCATAGGCGAGCTCTGTAGGTATTGAACAAACAAATGTGTCTGAGCAGGCATCTGAAATAGTGATTAGCTAGCTACCCTAGCAGACATGCATACTCAGATACAAGTCGTCAGCCATTACCATTATGATACAGCTAGAATTCAATGAAGCACAGATCATCATAACAGGATACTTAGATTGTGACTACCAATCTGAAAAAAATATCTATCAAGGAACATTTTCAAGTGAATTTGATTTTCAAGCAAAAACAATCCAAGATGGCTGTATGAAACATGACAGTTATGTAACACATATTGTAAACTAAAAATGAAGCATCTTTGACATCACTTTGACACCATCTAACATACCGAAAAGTAAACCTCAAAGGTGTTTGTGACATTTATTCTTATGACAATTTTAAATTACTAAGGTGATGCTGGAACAGATATAACAGGTGTTAAAATGAAATCTCATATATGACCATATTAGCTATCATTATACACTAACATGTTGTGGCAGGGGCGATATCCCCCCTGAAATAATAATAATGATAATAAAGGAGAATATGCTGTAAAACAGAAAACACCAAGTGAAGAGAGGCGTTTTCAAATAACCAAGATCTTAAAATGCTGTAAAGACTTTGAAATGTAAATGTTACAGAAAGTTAATTTAGAACACAAAATACAATCATTTTGTAAGTGTACAAAGGATATCAAATTACTAATAGAAAATTACTGAAAAAAAAATTCTCTTATGTATAAATTATATTCATCTCCAGCATAGATAGGGCCCTCTCTGTTCATCCATACGCTCACATATTTGTGTTTGGCGATTTTAACACCCATCACAACCAGTGGCTTAAGAACGCTACTACCGACCTCGCAGGCATTCATACTCTTAACTTTTCAGTCTCTCAAATCCTTCACTCAGATAATCGATTTCCCCACGTGTTTTGCCTACAACCATGACTGTAAGGCCTCACTCCTCGACATGTGTTTTACCTCCATCCCTGAGTCTTGTAGTGCCACGCAGCTCTGTCCTATCGGTAACTCCGATCATGCTGTAGTGTCTGTTAGCATCTCCTTCAGCCCCACCCCCTGCAAAGAGCCTCTTACCACCAGAACCACATTCTGCTACCAACGGGCTGACTGGGACTCGTTTCGTGACTTCCTCCGTGATGTCCCCTGGGATGCTATATTTAAGCTCCCCACTCATGATTGTGCTTCTGAGTTCTCTTCCTGGATTAAAGCCGGTATTGAAGCTTTCATCTCCTCCAGGAAATTCAAGGTCATACTGTACTCCTCCCCCTGGTTCACAGCTGCTTGCTCAGCTGCCATTGCCCATAGGAACCACTTCTTCCACTGTTTTCGTAGTGATATGTCCAACTCCAATGTCTATTTACCTCTGCTCGCAATGAGTGTAAGCATATCCTCGACGATGCCAAGTCACTATTTGCTGCTCGGATGAAGGAACGTATTGCATCCCGCAAATTTGGCTCCAAAGATTATTGGCGCCTCTGCAAGAGCGTTCTGAACAATAACAAACTCTCCATTCCTCCCCTGTTCAATCAGTTTGAGGTCCTGACCACCTCTGCCAACAAGGCCGAATGCTTCGCTCGGAAGTTTTCTTCCAATTCTACACTAGATTCTTCCGGGGTACCCTTGCCCGATTTCCCTCCCAGAACTGAGGCCCTCCTGGACGGATTGCACATAACCCCGTCATCGGTATTGGGCATTATTTCTAACTTAGATCACCACAAGGCTACTGGTGGTGACGGAATACCAGCCATTGTCCTGAAGAAATGCGCACCTGAACTGGTGCCTGCCCTCTCTAAATTGTACAACCGCTGCCTCAAGGAGTCCTGTTTTCCTGACTGCTGGAAGTCCTCAACCATTGTTCCTGTCTTTAAGAACTCTGGTGACCCCTCCAACCCTTCCAATTATCGTCCTATCAGTCTCCTACCCCTCTTCGGCAAAGTCTTCGAGGCCATTATCAACGCCGAAGTGATTAATCATCTGATATCCCACGATCTGCTCTCAGACAAGCAGTATGGTTTCCGCTTTGCCCGATCTACTGCCGATGTGCTTATGACCATCACTGAATTTGTCTACCAAGCTATCCATAATAACGGTGAAGCTCGTGCCGTGGCCCTTGACATCTCCAAAGCATTCGATAGAGTTTGGCATGCCGGCCTTCTTCGCAAGCTCCAGGGTTATGGTATCACAGGTTGATTGTTTGACCTAATACAATCATTCCTGTCAAACCGGAATTTGAAGGTTGTTCTCAGTGGGTTCATCTCCAGCTCCTATCCCACTAACGCAGGTGTTCCTCAAGGCTCCATCCTAGGCCCTACTCTGTTCCTCATATTTATAAACGACCTTCCTGACGCCATAGACTCCCAAGCTGGCATCTATGCAATTTTCCTTACAGATGTTTTTTAAAAAATGTCCGGGTGATCACTCATATGTTTTGTCACATCTAAGATGAAACATTTTCAAAACTTCCTCACTACCACAATGTCTAAAGATTTTATAGCTTGAGAAAGACGCATTTTTTATAGCTTTTCTCTTCATATGGAATATGGCACTTATCTTTCCTACTTCAGAGTAATCTATGAGCTTCAACAAACTTCTTCACAGTTCAATGGAACCTGCCAATCATTTTTGCAGTTTCTGGCATTGTCTTAACTTCAGCAAGCTCAGAAGCTGTTAAACATCTCACTATATCAATCAGTTTAGCACTGTGATTTATATTGAAGCTTTTAACTCACAATGTAGCTTTAATTTGAAACTTCAGTACAGTTTCTACAAATGACTCTTGCTTGTTTACATCTGCACAAAATGACTGCTTTCATCCTAATTTTGTGGATGTTGTCATTATTTAGCAAATAAACCTTTAGTTATTCCAATAAGTATTTATTGTATACATCAATAAATCATACAGTTACTAATAACTTGAGATGCAGTGTATATGCGTAAGTGAAGGGATGCTAGAAAGTTCTTGTTCCAACTTACTTTCCATAGATTGGCCAATGGAAGAAACATAATTTTTTTAGGACACTTTGTCAGCTTGAGAAATTTCCAGCATGAGTTGTATATATATTTAATATACCCATTTATATATTTTTTAATATATTTTATATTCTACAATATATATATATATATATATATTAGTTGTATATTTAGGCAGCAATCCTTCGTTTATGCATGTTTCATTAAAAACGAGAGACATGGCACTACGGTTGAGTTTTTTATTTAATTTTACTTGTGTTCAAACAAGAGCTTTCTTTTCTGGACAAAATGTGTGTAAATAGTGTCCAAATATTTTATACTTCCGAACGCTTTTGGCTATACCTTTAGCCATTATCAAGGATGATTCAGTTTTTCAGCTTAATTGAGTGTGTGCATTATGTGTATGTTTTAGTGTGTTGTAGAGATGATATAAAACATTTGGACAGTTTTTACACACTCTTTGTCCAGAAAAGAAAGACCTTGTTTGAACACAAGAAAAATTAAATAAAAAACTTATCCATAGTACCTTGTCTGTCATTTTTAATGAAACATGCATATATGTGTGTGTGTGTGTGTGTGTGTTAAAGACTGATTAAACTTTTTATTTAATTTTTTTTGTGTTCATACAAGTGTCTACTTTTTGGGACAAAAAGTGTGTAAGAAGTGTCCAACAGTTCTGCATGTCTGAGTGCATTCAGCTTTACTTTTACATGTCAACTATAAGCAAGATAAATTTTCACTTCAAAATATCAAAAAAGAAATACACTACCCCAGTCAACTCGAACAAGAAAATTAAATTATCCATTACAAAAAATTTAAAACAGCTAATTTTATCATCAAAAATAACGACACACCTGCAAAATCAAAACTAAAAGAACCAACATTATTTACAAGTTCAAATACACCTTACGGAACTGTACTTCTGATCAAACCAAACTCATGTAATTACATCAGTCAAGCTACTACATGCAGATGACTTATGATACACCAATGTGATCATAGCTCCATTAGGACTCATTTAAACACAAAAAACCTACTAGACTCCATCTGAAACATACTAGTAGAAAATATACATGCAAAAAAGATTAAAAATTATGCAAGCCCGAATAATAAAAAAGGAAAAGCCAACACTTGATAACATTAACAATGAAATCGGCTACAACGTGCTGACTGTGTTTGGAAAATAAACCATTCTTATAAATCTAGATACATATATAATACAACCCATGTATTCAGTTAAAAGTAAAAATAATATAATCCTTGATAATGGCTAAAATTATAGCCAAAAGCACTTTTGGATTGTTTTTATACACTTTGTGTCCAGAAAAGAAAACTCTTGTATGAACACTAGAAAAATTAAATAAAAAGCTTAATTGCAGTGCCTTGTCATTCCATTATTATTATTTACTTTATGTGTGTGTGTGTGTGTGTGTGTGTGTGTGCAGGAATATGTGATACGTACATATATGTTATACACAATCTGTAGTCTTATATACAAGAAAAATAAATGGCCAGTTTGATCATCAAAAGTACCAATTAAAATATTCTATATATATTTTCGTTATCTAATAACACTAATAAAAACATTGAACAAGTATCAGTTACCATAACAAAATATCACAAATACAGAAAAGCATGCGTGAATAAATATCCATTAATAGGGTTAGTAAATAAAGTATGACATACCTTCAGAAGACATTTTCAGCATTTGGGTCTAAACAATAGAATATTGTTAAAAGCCTTTAACTATGGATTATTGCATATTTCATGTAAAATGTGTAAAACCTCTGGTCCATCCCCTAATTGCCTAGCAGATCCCCAAAAATTAAAAAATTGAAAGTAACTTGCCTGAAACAGCATTAGTGGTATAATTTCTTTGAAAAAACAGGTAGTCTATAGATTTCTTGACATGACCCCAGTATCTCCAATCTTTAATATATCAGTTATCAATTTCTCTAAATTTTTTCTTGTTTTTGCATATTTCCAATCAAATTCTATTTTGTTTCAAATTCTATTCTTTGATTTTAACTGAAAATCCAAAATCAAGTGTTTTATCAATTTTTGTCTTTTGAATGTATAAATAGGGTAACTCTTAAAATTAGTGAGCCAAATTCAAATTTCTGTTTTGTCTATTACATTCACTTTTGCACTCATGCTCTTAAGAAAGGCAAGAGTCCACCTCTTCTTCCCTTGTTAGAGTTTAAATAGTAGGGTAGACTGGGTTCTCTAGTCTTGAATGATAGCCCGTCTAAACTGGGAAGAGGATAAGGGGAAACCACATCATTATCCTTCTGAAGAAAACATGCCAGTTCACAGATAATAAATAAAATGAATCTGTTGAGCGCTATGATTGTCTATGTCCTGAAGAAAAGAAGGTAACAGGAAACCACTCCACTATTATTCCTAAAGATTTTTGTTTGTTTGTTTGTTTGGGGTTTTATGGCATATCAACCACTATGGGTTATTTAATGCCAGATCCAGTATTTACTAGATATATCAAAAAAATATTCCTAAGGAGTGAGGGTAATTTACAAATAATAAAGAAAAGGAATCTGTAGAGAGTCATAATTGTCTACATCCAGAACGGACATGTCATTTTAAGAAATATACTTTTTTGCAGTTTCCAAGACTTTAATTAGGAGAATTTTGTTAAGACTACAATAAATATTAATGGAAGAGTACAATATCTAGTGAATACAGTATATAAGTAAAAATCCTACAACCAAGTTGTAATAATATTTGTATGGTCAACAAAGAAAGATGCAAGCTAATTCTGATGAAATATTATGTCTTTTCTCTTAACAAATTCCAGACACTTTTTATTTGTTGCTACCTTCGATGAAAGCAGTACTTATTCAAATCAATTATTTAGTTTTCTGTAAGCTCACAATACTTCCATAAATTTCAATGAAGACTTGCTTTTGTTGCAGTTAGTGATGGGTCATTCCATTTGCTGGGCAATCTCTTACATTCTACATTGTTGTAAAGTATGCACTTTTCAGTACTCATTATAATTTGTTTTCAAAACAACATTTTTTGTTATATTTAGGTGGTATATTTTTTTCACATTGATTATATGGAAATGACGCATCAAAGCAGCAAATATAACGAGGCTAGGGCAAATGATTTTCTTTGCTTGAATTGAATATTTAGAATATATAGGTTGTTTTCTGACACTGTAAAATGGTAATTATTCACAGGTAATGCTTTCATTTTATTGCTATCAATTTCAATTGATCTACTTAACCACGGTAAGTAATTCAATGAGAAATCTATAGCATGGACCTTAACCAAACATTTTTGACACATTTGATCAGTCAGGGTAATGTCTCTATAAACTACATCCTCAAAGTACACCTCTGTTGCTATGGTGATTTTCTAAGCACAGCTTAGATGTGGCATAAGGCCAAAGGTATGTGAGGATTGGACTCACTATTCAGTCACAATTGTTCTTTTAAGACAAGCGTGCTAACCATTACACCATGTCGAGGTACCCTATTCTCTTCATATGTAAAATTATTCAGCATTCACTGTCATAAATGAGGACGGATATTTCATAGCAGGTGAGCTCTTTTTGTTTGTTTCTAATGAAATTTTCCTCAGTATCTGTCTATATTTTCGATATGAGGTATTATGTACACTATTTACATTATTTGGACTATTGTCCTCATCTTTGTTGCCATATTTATCACAAAGTTTCAGCTGTTGTACACTCCGGCCTTCTTCAGGTGGTTGGAATGTCAAATTGAACCCTTTATTTCACTCACTGGGGTAGACTGTTCTAGTTCCACGTGCCATGTTTTTAATGGATGTCAGTTATCAGTTATTTCCTGTTAATTCCCCTCTCAAATTTCTCCACTGCCTCAAACAGGTATTGAACTCATACTCTTTGGGTCCTGCCACTGGATCTAACTAACGCCTTTATCCACTGTGCCATGTGTCCTCAAGGACACATGGCACAGTGGATAAAGGCACGTGGAACTAGAACAGTCTACTCCAGTGAGCGAAATAAAGGGTTCAGTTCGACATACAACGGTTGAAACATTGTAATAAATATGGCATCAAAGATGAGGACAATAGTTCGAATAATGTAAATAGTGAAATTTTCCTCTTTGTTAATACTTTGTTTAGCTTTTGGAAAGTATTTTTTGCTATTCCAATAAAATTTGTACCAAATTTTGATAACAAGGATGTATAAAGAGTTTTTTCTTTCTTTTGTTTCTTTTGCAGCATGAAGAAGTGTACTGTAGTGTATTGAACAGTCTAATACATCCCCTAGGTACACCAGACACAATATTTGGTTTGCGGCCTGGAGACTTGACAGACTATCTCAGAAGAGTAAGTTTTGATACTTTAATCTGTTTCTAGTTTTATTAGGTAGCTCTACATAATAGTTATTTAATCTGACCAAGTTCTGCATGTTTGGGACATCCAGTAAGGATCAAGCTCATTACTGTATTGTTTGGCATGCTACCTTGCTCTTCTTTCCATCAGAATATGTATAAAAACAAAAACACTAACTTTTTATTAAATTAATGATATAGCTAAAATAGATTAGTTAGTTGTTTAGGAGCATATTATTAAATGTCGAAATTATTTTGTACACAAACTTATGACTTCATCTATGGATATTTTATATATCGTTTTATACCTTCAGGGTAAATGCATGTTCTGTAATATTTATAATTTGTAGTTGATTTATTGTAGGTGTTTTGGTATATACTTATTTTTTTAAGGTAGGACATTATGTTGACAATTTCAGTATTTTCAAATAGTTTTCTTATGCAGTTTCCCTTGTAGTATTCATGTCTTACAGGTGCTAAGTGAGTACATTCAGTTAAAATGTGTTTCACCATGAGTACAGCATGGCATGTTGTACATGTTGGTTGATCTTTGTTCTTCAGCAAGTATGAATGTCTGACATATGTGTGGCCTATGTGTAGATGAGCTAGTGTTACTTCATCTTTTCTTCCTTTTCTAGACATTTATTTCCATTCACCAAGGAATGGTTTGATTGTGAGAAGATTATTATTTTTATTGTTGGTCCAGTGCTTTTTGCCATTTCTGTTAAATGTAGCTGTTTATTTTATTTAAGTCCATATAAGAGATCTAGAAATTATCAGGGGTTTCATTTTGGACAGACTTTGCAGCTGAATTTGTCTGGTTATTTTCTCAAATTCCTATGTGGTTTGGGATTCAGTGTAGCACTATTTCTTTACTGTTGGATAATGAATATAGTTTACATAGTAATTTTAGTAACAGTGGGTTGTCAAGATTTTATTTTTTGGTTTAATTTCATTTGATTGTTGTAGTTTAGAGACATAACAATCATTATGTGTTATTTAATGTTGAAATATAAATATTTTGTATGCAATTTTATGCCTTCAACTACAGATAATTTGGACATAATTTTATATGTTCAGGATAAACATATGCTTTATATTTATATAGTTTATAAATGGCCTAATGTAGGTGTCATATGTTTTGGTATAAATCTATTTCTTTATGGTAGGACATTATGTTCATGGTTTCATTTGATTTGGTTTGGTTTGGTTTGGTTTGTTTTACGGCATATCAACCTCAATGGGTTATTTAATGCCGACAAACTTTGTATTACTGGTAATATTTTGTTTTGTCAAAAATCTATTTCTGGTAATATTTTTCCTTCAAAAATGTATTGCTGGTAATTTTTTTTTTCAAAATGTATTGCTAGTAATATTTATTTTTTAAAAACATGGTTAGTAATATTTTTTCAAAAATGTATTGCTGGTAATAGATTTTTTTCTTTAAAAATTTATTGCTGGTAATAATTTTGTTACAAAGTAATTCTGGTATTAAAACATATTTTTACACTTTCATAGTGTTTTTACCCCAGTTTAGGAGTTAACTATTCTCCCATAGCTGGGGCGCTAACAGGTGCTACCACCCCGGGTCACGGTGGACCTGGGAGCATCAGCAATTAAGAGGTGGTTCCACGCTCCTCAAAAACTCCTGATCAGAGGCCTTGCCACTGGACATAGTTTATTGTCTTGCCCAGGACGTCGATGTAGTTTATCGTCATACCCAGGACAAAGTTCACGGGTTCAGTATTTTCAAATACTTTTCTCATGTTCTTTTCCTGTAGTATTTGTAATTTTGTTTCACAATTTCTGTTTTATTTGTTAAACTATCACAATCACAAATCCCGCAAAACTTTAGGATTGTAGGGACACCACACATACTGCGACCACAGTAGTAGTGGTGTTTCATGAGCAAGATAGAGTCCAACCCTCTCCAGGCTAGTTTGAATTCAGAGTTTTCCTTTTATTAGACCAGTTGCCAACCAAGGCTATAGGGCCCAGTCTGTCCTGCTATTTACTGGAGGTTGAAGGGGAAGAGGTAGATTCATATCTTTCCCAAAGGTATAAGCATGTAATGAAAAAAAATAGAAATCTGAAAATACACTATTTACATTATTCGAACTATTGTCCTCATCTTTGTCGCCATATTTATCACAAAGTTTCAGCTGTTGTACACTCCGGCCTTCTTCAGGTGGTTGGAATGTCGAACTGAACCCTTTATTTCATTCACTGGGGTAGACTGTTCTAGTTCCACGTGCCATGTTTAATAGATGTCAGTTATCAGTTATCTCCTATTAATTCCCCTCTCCAAGTTCTCCATTGCCTTAACCCGGTTATGAACATAAAAGAGATTTCCATTTAGACAAACATTCAAACTCCATTACAATGCACAGGAATGAAAGTGGCCATAATTCTTTATGAAGTACTTTGAGAGCCTACTAATTATAATACTACAACTATAAACACATGTTAAAAACATTATATTAGATCACCAACGTTTATTCTTAAAGAATCTAACATAATTTTATCTAAAACAAATGGTATGTATGTAAAAACGTTTCTAAATCAACATATGAAAAACCAACAAACATAAAGTCTACTAGACTTACACACACACAGACACACTTATGAATATACATTATTGTCTGAATCCCACATAGACAAACTAGAATTATTATTATACACTTACATATATGAAGCAATATTTATGGTTTTTCAGATAGGCTTGGAATCTGTTCATCTCTCTTTGAATTCGGAATGCCACAAATTATACTAATGTTGGTTTAAAAAGTCGAATGCACATGAAACATGACTGACCAATGAAAATCAAACAACACAAAAGTAAAAAACATCAGAATTTCTTCCTTTTTTTTCTCCATATCTCATTCTCTGATGAAGCTTTAATAAAAGTGAAAAGTTACATTGATAAATGTTTTCTATTCTGGTATTTTTACTAGATATATGTAATAAAATATGTAAAATATATGTAAATATATATGTAAAATATATAAAATAAAACATAATGGTAAAATAAAGTAAAAAAAACAAAAACAAATTTTTTTTACATTTACAATGTATTTACACTGATACAGATTGTTTTTTATATGAGGGTTATTTTCCATCTAGAAATCAAACCAGAAGAAATGAAACTGAGACTTTAAATCTTCAGTTCATTTTTCTACCACTTGAGATGAACAGACATGTGCCAAATATATATTAGAGATAATGATGCTGAATTGTCCAACTTTGGTATGAAGTTTCTAGTGTCTATTATTTTCTTTTTTTTATGACAACCTCAACATTGAAAATTCTGATTGCTTTGATAGAATGAGTTCAAGAAGGCACCTGCACATTATTCAATGGTAAACATTTTCCTTGCATTTAATGCATTAGACAATGATTGCAAACAAATTTACATCCTCTCAGTTTTTCTTGATTGCAGGTTACACATTGAAGGTAAACAGGCATTTTATCCAGATTAATTAACTTGTCTCCAGTCTTTACATATTAAATTAACTTGGAATGTCTTTCTTGAACAATGTCTTCTTAGAAAGTGAACGATGCCGTTTTCTCTGGGCTAGAATTGATTAATTAGAACTGGAAAGAAACAACTGATATAAGGAGGATAGAGGACAGTTTGGCAAAGATTGGCAGCTGAAAGACAATCTGGTTTGAATGATGTTACTTCTGCATTTCTTAGAATCTACAGAAGGGATATTTATACTTGGCTAAATATTAATTTTATGATTGCAATTGATGTAAATGTTAACTTCATTTTTTTGTGCCTAACTTTTTTGTTCACAAGAAGCAAACACTTTTACAGATGTGTACCAAATTCTCTTGCTTTAATGCAGCAACATACATAATGCATCTTGACAAAAAATAAACTATCTGCAAGGTAACATTACATTGACAATTATGTATTACACTATATCTATATACAGTGATATATTACAGCTGTATATATATATATATATATATATAACTAATGAAATCTATCTCAATCTATTCATATGTATATATATATGTCATCTCAGTTCATATCTATTTCACTTTTCATATCTATCTATCTATCTTATCTATCTCACTATTCATATGTACATATGTATGTAAGTATCTATATCAATATCTATCTCTTCACATCTATCTATCTATACATAAAAGGGATTTACATTTAGACAACAATTTAAACTCGCTCGTAATACACCGAACAAAACTGGTCATAACTTTGATTTTACAGATGCTGCCCTGATTAAAAAAGAACATAATTCTTTATGTTGAAAATATTTCAAAGGATTGCTAATAAATATTTTACCAGGTATAAACACACATCAAAAACATTGTATTAGATCACCAACTTTTATTGAATCAATTCTTAAAGAATCTAACATATGCTTATCTAAAACAAACGGTATATACGCAAGAATGTTCCCAAATCAACATACAAAAAAACCAACAAGCATAATGTCTACTAGACATACACACTCTCTCACATACACATACACACCCACACACACACTTATGAATATATATTGTCATCTTAATTCTACATAGACAAACTACAATTATTATACACTTATATAAAGAAATATTTACGGTTTTTCAGTTAGGCTTGGAATCTGTTGATTTCTTGGAACTTTGAATGGGCATGTCATCTCTCCTTGAATTTGGAACACCAAGTCAAATGCATGTGAAAACTGTTTAACCCCCAAAACATCAAACAATGCAGAAATAAAAATACCAGAATTTCTTTCTTCTTTTTCTCCATATTTCATTCTCTGATGAAGCTATGTTATATCAATAAATGTTTCCTATTCATTCTGTCAGATTCTGAGCCATATTTGATCCCAATCTATCTACCTCCTACTTGGAACATATTTTAATTTTAAAACACACACACGCGTGTGTGTATGTGATAAAAATATAGTTTTACGGTATGCTATATTTATGGGTTAGAATACTCAATATCATGGATAGTGTATATGTACATATAAAAGTGGAGGTCAACACACAGTGACAGTCTGCTTCATGCTTAAGTGCAATCTTCAGGCCATGTATGTTGTATCATTATTTCTGTAACAGAGAGAGGTTGACACACAGACCCACATGAATGCACACATGCAAATATAACATTTATTGATTGAAAATGGAAAACACAATCTTCCGTGAAGTTACAAACTGTGTGAGAGCTATTAATAGGAAAGAATCTAGAACAATGATATATGAAACCTAAGATGGCTAATGGATAAAGAGTGAATTTCAAATCAGGTTGGCGAGGACTTGTTTATAAACAAATGCAAAGGGCAGGAGGCGATGTTTAATTGGGGTCATTAAAAAAAAATAGACGAAAATAGTATTTTTGATAAAAACATAGTGAAGTAAATTGGACCGGGGAGGTAAGATCAGTGTATGTTTACTGCTAGCGAAATCTAATCTAAACATAAGTTGTATCTGCTGAATTTGGTCATTGAAAAGACAATTGGAATGAACGAATTAATTTTATCCACTAAGAGATTTGAAATAGATCTGAGTAAGCAACAGAAACTTTGCAAATACACGTGATTATGGCGACACTCGTGTTAAGCGCATGAACAACCTGGCTTATAACTTTCGGTTGCTATATAAATCCGAGTTATGCTGAGTTGGAGGGTTATGTTGGGAGTGACGTCGGTGAAGCAGAGTCGGGGTAGAGAGACTGTCATTGCAGTGAGTCAGTCCAGTGATGAGTCAGAGATAAGGACTTCAAAAAATATCATCGTCGTTGTAGCAGTTGCATTGAAAAGCTGCTGAAACTTAACGTTTGTCACTTGCGACAACAAACTGAAAAGCTACACTTCCACGTAGGGCTGGAATTACGAGCCACATATCCTCCCAAGTCAATTTGGAATGAGTTAATCACACACACACCTCTCTCTGTTGGAAAATTGGTAGAGGAGTAGTCCTCTTTTCTTATGTTAATTGCTTTTCTATCCTTTCTGTAATCTTTTCTACTGTTGTTGTTTCCTTATATAAAAGACATCAATATTTTACCCATTGTTGTTCGACTTCTGCAGATATTATTTCCTTTTTTTGTCACATTCTAATTTTCCTGGCGCCCACCCTTACAGCCGTGCCTACATCCACAATCGACCGTGAGTGTATGGACAATACCCCCCGCCCACTGGATCTAAAATTTAACTCAACGTGGCAGCAGGCAGAACTTGGCCAGTGACCTGTCAAACAATCTACAGGTACTCAGGGAGCATGCGGCCAGCTACCCCTGAGTTCGGTTCAGACCGAGTGGGCGCCTCAACCCAAAGAGGAAGACGCCGGAGGTTGAGGGGCTGAAGGGACGGAGTGGTAGATTTCTACTCAATAGCTCCTAGAATAATTTGAAACATAACTGTTACTGCCCACCAAGTAGCTGTTAGAATAATACAATAGACCTATCCATAATACACCATTGACCAGCATATTGTTAAACATGAGACCAAATTATGTGATGGCCTAAATCTCAGACACAATTTACATTTATAGTTTAGCCAGAATGTGAGATTTGACTCAGATTATGATCTCCTGGATTCCTATAAGCAAGGGATGTCTGAAGGATAAGAACAGGGCACGTAAAATACAATAATCAGTGAAAGAACTACAGCAAACACATGGAGTCAATTTAATATAAACAGTTTAATAATGTGAAAACATGAGAACAGAAAGAGAAGGTAAAAAGAGATAGTCTGTTTGGATGACATGTGGTGAATGTGTCAATAGAATTCACATATTACTTATCTGTGCCTTAGAGTAAATGTATCACATGTTCTTATAAAGACTGCATCTAACAACAAAATGTCTGGATTTATGGATAATCTCAATAATCATTCTTTGTTAAGCAAATGCTATAGTCATCAAAATTGGAACTCGAGATATATCCATAATTCATGGAAACGGTAAAACTGGTTAAATCCACAGTTCCTTGGTACGAAGTTTCTAGTGCCTAATCTGTTCGTCTGGACAGATATAATGCAGGAGTTGATGTCCGTCTCATTCAGTTACTATCTTCCATCTGCCAATTCTTGAATTTTGGTGTCTCTTAGTGGTCATGTGACCAGCCACAGGGTTGACATGTATGAAATCCAGGGTCAAGCGTCCATCCACCAATGTCATTAATGGTGACGGGGAAATATATCTCTTTATTGTCACCATTCACCTGCATGCATATGTGAAGTAAACTGGTCAGAATGAAGGGAAAAAGAAACAATGTTCCTCACTGTGAGATTAGTCCTAATTCCTTTTCTTTAACATGTTAATAGTAGCTATCACGTCATAATATACATATGGTTTAAAATTAAAAGATGTTACTGGCACTGTTATCTTTGAGAGGTTAAATAAATTTTAGTGTTTATGGTGACCAGAATTGACTGATACATCAAAAGACATCACTCCAAAGACATGTGTCCAATTTAAAACACTCCTTATAGGTAATAATAGTCGAAATGATCAACCATTGCTTCATTGAAAATGATTACTTTTCTGATTGGCTAATAATGCCAAGATTTAATAATTATTTTTATTCATATTAGCTGTTGGCCTATCTAATGAATATATTTTCTTTTTTTCTTTTCTTTATTTTAGGCTTTTCATATTAATCAAGAAGACCATGAAGTGTTCATTAAAGAACAGAACAATAAGGTATTTGATTAATTGGATATGAATTATATTTAATTATGATACTTTTCATCTGAAAAGAAAAAAAACATTTGTTTGAATATTTATTAGCTTCCTTTGCAATTTAGCACAATGTCAACACACGTCGGTGTATGCAATGTCTGTGTTAATTGTCCTATCATTAGCAAGTTTCTTTGGTGGCCTATTCTTTTTACATGATAAAAATAAAAATACCTCTACAGCTTTTAGAAAATCTGTTGTTCTGTATCAGTCTTTCCATATGAGGGTATTTCCAACTGGAATGGTTAAGTCAGGGAAAAAGTTAAAAAAAAAAAATCATCATATATATGGAAGTAGTGAAAAGCTTTCAACTCACCCACCTCACAAAAAATGGAAAATCTGAAGTTTAGCTAAGTGTTTAAAAGTGGTTCTGGCTAAGAACTTTTCAGCATGCCCTTGTATAATTGTGTATTTGTACAGCAATTCTTCTTTAACACATGCTTACTTACAAAACTGAAAATTTGGTTTTATCCTTTTTATTATATTTTTCATGCATGCATGTAAATGTTTTCTTTTCTGGACTTAATGAGTGTACTGTAGAATTTGTCCAGATAAAAGGCTCAAACACTAATATTCCATGGTTATTACATTGGAATCATAATCACAATCCAATTCACCAGACCTACAAATTACAGGGTGCAATGGGTAAATTGTTTTGCGTTTTATATTTTTAATTTCAGAACGCAATTCACTCTGACAGAAATTTGGAAACGGCATGTTGTACTGCTTGGCATTTGTAAAAGAAACTCTAATACGAACATTTTAGAGTGTTTGGGTGTCAATCTGAGGCAGTGGTGGTGGTGATGGCCCTGGACTGAACCACCTGCTGGGAGCGGCACTTCTGGTGGAGTATATTATTTTTGTTTGTTGCAATCAAAGGCAGCAATAAGGAAGAAAAAGAAGCATAACTTTTTGTTTTTATTTATCTAACACCTTTTTGTGAGAAGTCCTAGACTTTGGCGTCAGTTCTTTCATTTTGATTTTACACATGTTTGTGAACTGGTAGGGAAAAGAAAGTTCAAAAGATATAAAGGGTGGGTGCAGACATAGAATGCCATAAAATCAAAGACTATTTTAAAAAAACGATTCTTGGTTATTATTGAAACAGTTACATTTTCATGGAGTCAACAACTTCTTTCAGACGAAAAACTGAAAAACCAAAGTAAATTTGACATCAACAAATGTAAAGTGTATTTTTCTTTTCCTTTTGTTAACTATTTTAAAGAAATTTAAAATGTGTTTTAAAACAAAATGAAAAATCAATTGCTAGCAATTTTTTTTAAATTGATCTTTGTTTCATATTTAAAATTATATTTTAATGCAATGTAAAATTTTATTCGTTCTCTTTGTAGAAGTAGATCTTCCTTTCAATTGTACTAGGGACTTTTGTCTTTTCTCGCCCATTTCGCTTGGTATTTGCACAAATTTTGATTAAAATTGATTGTTGGTCTTATTTCTTATCTTGAAATAAAATTCTAATTTACTTTTTAAAGTGTTGAAAATCTAATTCAATAATCGCTGGCGGCTATTGCTTTTTTTTGCCTTGTTTTTTTTCTTGCACCAAAAATATTATTGTTTTAAAATTCTACTACACCCAAAAAACAAATTTTTTGACACAAAAATAAACTTTGAACATTCTTTTTACATAAACAAAAACAAGTTTTAACAGAATTTAACAAATTTAAAGGCAGAAATGAAGACATTAAAAACAGACTAGTCAAGAATTTAAAAATAACAAAATGTTGCCAATTTCTTTTTGATGACAGATAAAAATTTCCTATAAAATAAATGTTCAATTTTATTTTTATATATGTTAAAATTAAATTAGAATTTTTTGTCAGGACAAAAATATCATTTCACACCAAGAATCGATTTTATTTTATCCAACTTTTGAGCGACTACCGAGCGAAATGTGCGAGTATAAATCTAACAGTTCCTAACCTCTTAAATTTATATTTACAAACCTTTAAAGCAAATTGCAAATAAGATACAGCATCAAATATCTCATTAAAGTTAGTTAAGCTAAGTATTATTATTTTCCTCTATATCTTGTTTTTCTGTAAATGTTGGTTTTACTTCCCGAGCGCTAAATATCCCTTTAAAATTTTCCAAAATTGTCATAATTCCGTGCAAATGTACATGCTGAACTCGAATTAACAATTAAATGATGAAGAAACCTTACCGTTTTGGAGTTAGCGACAAGAAAAAAATCGGACTTCTTGTTGGTCATTTGTCCCCCATTACTGCCATCCTGAATTCTCATTCGCTGCGGGTTACTTGCGCTGGCCTTTGGCCTATTTACTTCTTTTACAGACTTTCAATGCAGAAAATCACTACGCACTACCGTAAAAAAATGTAAATTTTTTTTTTGGTAAGTGTAGTTTTATTTATAACAAAAACAAATTAAATAATACAGTAGAACCTTTTTTCCGTTTCGAATAGCAATGACAAATTAAAAGAACAAATTAAATAATAAAAATAAAGCAATTTTTATATTTTAAAATTAAAAAAAAAAATTAACTCACAAACTTGTTAAATTATTTAATTTTTTTAATTTTTTAATTTGTCTCCTTTTCTACACAGAAAGAAAACTCCATCCCTAACCTTAACACCTAACTCTAAAGATTAACTTTAGGGTTAGATGTTGTTAAGGTTAGGGATGGGGTTTTCTTTCTGTGCAGAAAAGGGGACAAATTAAAAATAAATGAAATAATACAATTAACCCTTCTACTTTACCAACTGGTAACTGAGTTGAAATTGTTTTTCATATTTTTTATTAGATTTTTTTTTTTTAAATCGGTATGTTCAACTTTCTATAGTTTTAGTGTTAAAACAATAAAATACAGTGAAGAATTGTTTCACAAATAAACCATATCTATAATCTATAAATAAATAAAATTTGTCGAATTTGTATAATGTGCTAATGTTTTTTATTTAAAAATTCTCTCTAACTGATGGTGTTAAAAACCTTTGTGAACAATGGATCTGTCCAAAAGAAAATAAAGTATACATTTGCGATTTTTGGGGTGGGTGGGTGTAATGGCTAGGAGGTACCAGTAACAATCTTCACCCCAGGCACTGCCAGACCTCTGCACACCACTGATCTGAGGACAGTGAAGTGGATTTGGAAAGAGTTGAATGAATCTAATGGTGATTACGAAGGTGATTGGAGTCATCAATTGTGATGGTGATCGGCCTGCATTCATCTTTCCACAGAGCCTCAGACTCAACACAGAGGCCTACATCAAGTGTCTCAAGGAGGTAGTGCTTCCCTAGGTCAAGAGGGTGACCTATGTCTAGCACCAGGACTCTGCACCATGCACACAAGCAGAACCAAATCATGATTGTTAGATAATTTCTATGACTA
Source organism: Acanthosepion esculentum (assembly GCA_964036315.1). Classification (NCBI taxonomy): domain Eukaryota; kingdom Metazoa; phylum Mollusca; class Cephalopoda; order Sepiida; family Sepiidae; genus Acanthosepion; species Acanthosepion esculentum. The sequence goes on along the minus strand of OZ038478.1, from coordinate 123,565,654 downwards.
CATCGCCTCTTACATCTGGCCACCTATCTCTCCAGACTGCAACCCCCTTGATTATTATGTGTAGGGTGCAGTTGAGTGAGAGACTAACAAAACTCCTTGTAATACCAAAGACAAACTGAAGGCAAGGATTATGGCAGCATTCATCAACTTAAACAAGGAGACTGTCCAGAATAGTTGCAGGAGATTCTGAATGCTGCGGTTGAAGCCAATGGTGATTTTATTGAATAAATTTACTCTTTAGTATCTCAAGATATTTTGGTGTAATTTTGGTAAATATATCTGATAAAATGAGATGTCAGTGTTATTTTCATTTTTGCAAAATTTAGATGACAATTTATCCATTGCACTCTGTCGGTGCATTATTGAGAGGTTAGAATATTTACTTTCCAGTCTTAAGATGAAGGGTTGAATCTCACTATTAGTGATTTGACAAAAAAGTGATGTATTGATGCTATTAGCCTAGAGAGGCAATCCTAATGGTAATTACTGAAAAGCATACTTCCCTGATAATTGTTCATCATGACCAAGAATTTGAGGATACTTGTCTTGTTCAAACTGTTGATCATACTAGATGATATGCTCTCTTCCAGAAACTAATGATGGGCTCTGTATGTGGTGAACAAATACAAATATGCCTAACTGTCCCAGTAGATGTGCATATTTAGATATAAGTTGCCAGGCATTATGATGTTATTGTTTATCCACCAACAATATTCTGAGAAGAGTATTTCCACACAGGAATGTGTCTTGAGGTGCATTGAGAAACTGAAGGAGTCATGTATGCTTTCATCTTAACTTTTTTGCTTTTGTGAAATTACCTATAAACACGTCTCATGTCATACTTTGCAGCTCTGCCCTCTTGGCAACTCTGATTATGCAAATTTGTCTGTAAACATCTCTTTCCATTTCTCTACCAGCCAAGAACCTACTACCAATAGAATATCTTTTTGTTATTAACATGCATATTAGGACTCGTTCTGTGACTTCCTTCATGACATCCCTTGGAATACATTTTTTAATCATCCTGTTCATAAATGTGCATCTGAGGTTTCCTCCTGAGTGAAAGCCAGCATCAATACTTTCATCCTAGCAAGGAAATACCAAGTTAAACTGCATGCATCTCCTTGGTTCTCACCTGCATGCACAGTTGCTATAGTCCACATGAATCACTTCTGGCTGTACTAGAGCAACACATCTGATTGCAACAAACATCAACAATGAAGCGAAGTTACTGTTTGCTGATAAAATGAAACAATGTATAGCATCTCACAAGTTTGATTATAGAGATTATTGGGAGCTCTGCAAGTGTGTGCGGAATAACAGCAAATCCTCCATCCCTTCTCTATTCAATCAATTCAAAGTCTTGTCATTTACAGCAGATAAGGTTGAATGCTTTCCTTGGAAATTAATTTCCAAATCAACACTCGACTCAGTTGGAGTACCCACACTTGATTTTCCCTTGTAGAACAGAGTGATATGTGCATAACCCCGTCATAAAAGGTCTTTGGCATTATTTCTAAATTAAACTTCCATAAGGCAAGCAGAGGTGATGTGATCCCAGCTGTTGCCCTAAAGAAATGTGCTCCTAGGCTGACTCCAGTTCTCTCCAAACTTTACAACTATTGCCTCACTGTTTCCTGCTTGTTTGGAAGACCTCCTCTGTAATTTCTGTTTTTAAGAAATCTGGAAAACATTTTCACTTCTCTATCACCCTACTGCTTTTGGCAAAGTATTCAAGGCTTCAATCCATGCTGACATTGTTAAGCAGCTTACCTCTCATGACCTACTCTCTGGCAAACAATATGGTTTCCGTTTTGCCAGATCTACTGCTAATGTGCTAACAGCCATCACTGAATATGTATATCAAGCTCTTGATAATAACAGTGAAGCTTTTGCTGTGGCTCTAGATATCTCAAAGATGTTTGACAGGATTTGACATGCTGGTCTTCTGTATAAGCTCTAGGGCTATGGTATTACTGGACCATTGTTTGATTTAATCTAATCATTCTTATCAAATAGTGAAATGAAGGTCGTTTTGAATTGGCTCATTTCCAGATTTATTCACATGAATGCAGGTGTCCCCCCAGGCTCTATCCTGAGTCATATGCTGTTTCTGATCTTGATCAATGATCTCTCTGATGTCATCAGTTCCCCTTGTAGACATTTCTGCTGATGACAAAGTCAACTTGGCCACTACTCTTGAAATATACCTCCAATCAGTGGTTAACTGGTGCAGGAAATGGCTTGTAAATTTTAATGCCTCCAAAATGAAACTTCTCTCATTTAACCACCATAGAGAAACTTTCCTGCCCACCATTAGCATGGCTGATGCTAGACTCATACTGTGCATTCTGGGCCGCACGTTTTCAACTGACTTGAAGTGGAACACTTACATCAAATCAATAGCTGCATCTACTGCAAAGAAATTTGTGTCACTCTGTTGTGCCAGAAGGTTTTTCTTGTCATAGTCCATCTTGCATATTACAAATGTACCCTTTGTCCATCCATTAAATACTGTTGACATATCTGGTCAGTTGCTCCTGCTACTCATCTTGAGGTTCTTGACAAAATCCAAAGAAGGATTTGTAATGTAATCAATCCTGACTCGCCATCTCAACTTTAGTTATTTTCTCACTGATGTGACATGGCTTTCCTCTGTCTTTTCTACAAATATTTTCATGGCTACTGCTCTGACAAGCTTTTTTCCCTGGTGCCTGGACTATGTGTGTTTAAGCATGCTACTAGATTGGCATCTAGGTCCCAACCTTTTACTGTTGAGTTAAGTAAATGTAACCACTGCTTCTACTTTAACAGTTTCTTTTCTTGCACTTCCCACCTGTGGAACTTCCTTCTGTTTCCTTGCTTCGCTCATAACTACAATCTTCAAAAATTTAAATGCAATATCAATTGCCATCTTCTATCTTCTTGAACCCCATTCAGCTTTTGTCCTTTTCTCGGTCCCCTCTATACACAGTCTTTTCTCTCTCCTTCACTCTCTGTAGACCCCAGCATACTAATGGCATTCCTGCATTGTTTGGGGTGAAATGATTAAAAAAAAATACGTAATGGGTTATCATCATGCAAATCAAATGAAAACACAAGAATTAATCTCTTATATTTAATATTATGTTATATTCCACTCTGGATTTTGTCAATTAATACCAGCCAGTATGTGAAAGCAGCTCTAAGCCACTGTTTGGAAGCATGAACTTTACATTCTCATCTTTGATCTCTGAGAGAGTTTCTTCTCCTTTTAGAATAAGTGTTTATATGACTGTGATATGGCTTTTTCTCATGTGTGCATTTTAGATGACATAAATCTCAGCAGCCAGGAGGTCATGTGTCAGGTGAACCCTGTACCTTTCTCCTCTAAAGGACACAAATTGTTAAGTTTATTCTGAAATGATCTGGTATGCGACACATAGAAAAAGACCAAATCAAAGACAGTTACATATTTAAGCAAACAAATATATTTCACTGCTGCATTGTTGCCTGACCATTTGGAGGAAAATAGAAAACTGCTATTTAGTGGAAATAATTAACTATAAATACACTGGTGGCAATTTTTCATAGGTGCTGCCAATTTGATTTTAACTGGATATACTGAAGTACACACTAAGCTAAATAATATCCCTTCTAACACAATATAATAAAAAAGATATCACATAATGGGTTGTATTGTATGCTGCTGTGTATCTGTGCTGGTTTGGAAATAGCATCAAGTGCTAATTAGTTTATAACACAAATGTTAGTGACTGATAATCCATGATATCATTAAAATGTATGTATATGTCAACAGCAGGCATTGTAAGTTTTGTAAAGATTTATAAGTACATCCATCAGATGTGTTAATAAAATTAACAATGCTGAAAAAGAACACAAAAAATTACAATAAACAAATTCATGTGAAAAAATATACATTCAGATAGAAGTAGTAGTTTGTAGTAACTTGAAAAATGACAAAACATTTGATGGTTAAATTCTCTATGAAAAAGTGACAATCGCTTGGCATTGGACTTTTGGATGCATCAAGAAACAATGACTAAGAAAACTTAAGCTTTTATGAAAACAGGCAATATTGGATTTCTAGAAATAGAAAACACTAAGTAACAAACATTTGTGATAGATATTTCTATTAAAAAAAACTCCAAAGAAGCAGTGTAGCTACAAAACTCATGATAGAAAACAGTAAAGGAGTTCTTAGAAAGAGAATAAATATGTTCCTTTTCTTCTGTTGTGGAGTTATTTCCACAATAGAACTTGTAGTCGGACTAAATGCGTCCTAAATGGGGTAAACGTACAGAAACGTTAGGAACTTGTAATAAAGTGTTACGCAGAGTAATCGAGTTGTGGTCGCTGAACACTTACTCCTCCCTCGACTACCTACTGACTCCTACTTATAATAGGTGGGAGAGTCTATTATCTAGACAAGGTGTCCTTCACTATAACATCTTCACGCCCACATTAAGCACCAGTTTATCTGGTCAGTACCTAGAAGGACAACTGCTTGGGAGTGCTAGGTGCTGTGTGTATGTATGGGGTTGTAATGGATAATGATAAGAATGAGAAACTGAAGAGTTGAGTTTGAATTCTAGGCACATTCACCCACATTCACTCATGCCCAAATATTATCCCTTGTTCCCTCTCAGCTATGGATTAAATAACAGGATAGACTGGGTCCTATATTCTTGGTTGGCAACCAGTCTACCACAGAACATAACAGCAGCTTACTGCAGGAATTTTTCTGCCAAGTAAATCATGAATTGAAAAGAGTACCAATCAATATGAATCCTTACACAACGTGATATCTCTTTGCCATAACCACAAATAAAGTGAAAAATGAATATGTGTATTTTTTTTATAAAGAAAAGACATTTGTAAGCATTTCCAGCTTCCACAAAGACTTTTTCATTTATCTCATATTTGCTTATTTTAGTATGTGTCTCATAACCCATCAGGGTCGTAGAGGTACCATATTTACTGCAGCCATAGCAACAGTAGTATGTCTAAGGCAAGATGAGACATAGTACATAGAAGAAGAAGAAAGTAGCCAGTGATATCAAAGTATGCTAATCAAACGTTGAGAATCATTTCCCTCAGCTTGGTTATAGTAGTCACTTTGATGTTTGACCTCCACATGATCAAAATAAAACTCATTGTATTGGCCAATTGTGTATAGTCAACTATACTTTCAAAAATGGGCATGTTGCATAATATTTTATGTACATAAAAAAAATAAAAAAATATTTTAAAAATCTTGGTGCAAAATGATTTGTATTCATCTTTCCAATTTTAGATTAGTAAATATATTTTTTACTTAATAACAATATAGCCTAACTGGATGAAAGTAATGTAGAAAATTATAAAAGATTTTGTAGGGTCAGTCATTAAAATCTGGCAAAAAGGAAAACCAGATTGAAATAATCATATATTTATGTATATATTAACATTTGATTTTACATGTAAACATTGTGTTTGTTCTGGTTGTAAAAAATCAAAGTTCAAAATTTCAAATTTTGACAAAATTTTCTATTTGTTAAAGGATAGTTCAGAAAGTTATGTCTTGGTCAATATAAAATGTGTGTATATATGTGTGTGTGTCTGAAGCTCATTTTAATGCTGACTGAATATATGTGTGTGTGTGTGTGTGTGAAGCACATTAGTAGAAACGCTGTGTCTGTGAGTGCTAATATGTGAAATCTGAATACAGTGGTTCCAAAAGGAAATGGACATACAGATAGATGATCAGACTTTTTCCCATGGCTGTGAATATATTGGGTGAATATTCCTTTGAATAGTGTATAGTTGTCGCTGACAGAAGTGTTGTCATGGTAACAAGAAAATTCTGATCGGGTGTTTACTGATCCAACTGCCTGTTATCAACAGGTGATCCATGTTCAACTGCTGACTGGGTTTTACTGTGTGTGTTTTAATTGCCTCCAAAATCGGTGTACTCTAAAATCGGTGTATATGTAGTTATCCACTAAGCATAGCAGTGACCAGTTCATTTGGAGTTCAAACATACAGACATAGTCAGAAGCATAGCATGTGATTGTATTGTCCAGTATAATTCCAGAAACACTTATTTAATTTTAAATCCTATTTTTTTTACTGATTTGTACAAAAGTTTTTGTTTTAGTGATTCTGATACTATTTATGTGTGGGTGTTTCATATTAGTGCTTCACCTATTGGTTGTAAAATATAGGATTTTATATATTATAAATAATTATAATTAAAATAAAAAAAAAATGAAAATAATTCTTGTAAAAATTCATTATTCATCAAAAATTTTTTTTTCTTAAGATAATAGTTTCCTTAATAAATCTTATTTTTAAAAGCAATTAAAAGCTTCTCTAATTAAATAATGTCATAGTTTTATTGCATTTTTTATTTTACGTTTTGGGAAATGAGTAGTAGTTTGAAAAAAAAAAATTGATTTACATTCTCCAAGGAGTCCTGCTTTTAACTAATAAAAAAAAAATTCGGATGAAAATTTAATTTCTCAATAAATAAGTAGTGGTGGTGGGGGTAACATTATTTGGACTATTGTCCTCATCTTTGTCACCATATTTATTACAACGTTTCGGCCGTTGTACAGTCCGGCCTTCTTCAGGTGGTTGGAATGTCGAACTGAACCCTTTATTTTGCTTACTGGGGTAGACTGTTCTAGTTCCATGTACCATGTTTAATGGATGTCAGTTATCAGTTATCTCCTGTTAATTTTTCCCTCTGAAAATTCTCCACTGACTTAACAGGGTATTGAACTCACACTCTTTGGGTCCTGTCACTGGATCTAACCAACGCCTTTATCCACTGTGCCATGTGTTCTTGAGGCCGAAGCATACAACGGCCGAAATGTTGTAATAAATATGGCGACAAAGATGAGGACAGTAGTTTGAATAATGTAAATAATGTACATAATACCTCATCTCAGAAATATAGACAGACGTGGGGTAACGTGTTGAAAAAATATTTTTTCAAAAAGTAATTTCATTCATTTGTGAATAAATCCTGAAAGTTTCATTAAAATCTGACAATTACTTGATTTTTGCAAGAATTTTCAAATTAATGTTTTTCACCTGAAAAAAGGCACCAAAACACTAATCATAATTTATAAATATTTACGTCGACCGCTAAGGCAAAAGAACAAAATTTTTAACAAAAATAGGAAAGGATGCTAAAAAGGATTAAAAAATTTAATAATTAAAATATTCTTTGGTCTTTCCTCTTAAATAATAAACATTTTCATGATAAAACTTTGTTTTTATTAAGTTTGGGACCTTTTTTCCTTATGCTTTTTTTTTTTTTTCAGTGAAAAAGTGAGGATACCCAATTAAGGTTATTAACAATGATTTGTTGCTTTACTGCCTCAAGCTTTCTAAAACAAAAGAAGAAAAATAAACGAAAAACACATTTCAAATGCTTTCTTTGATTTCAGTTCTGTTTGAAAGCTAATCCATTTTAAAAGAAAATTAATTTCCACATATAAATATACTTTTTAGGCATTTTAAAGTATTAGTACTTTTCGTCAATCATCGAGCCACCATTGTATACAAAAAATGTAATTGTAAACAGCAAAGATTTCTCTTTAAAATCCAATACTTGTACTAGAGATGTGTTTCAAAGTCTGTTAGCAAATTTAAGGATTAATTAACTAGATTTCCTAAAAGTAATGCTTACCATTTACATAAACAGAATGAAAATAATGTTTTATTTATGAACTGTTGACTATGAGGTTTTAAGAAAAGATAATTGATAAAGTAAATACAGTCATTCTCCCACTATCCAAAAAAGTATGGGAAAAATAAAAATAAAACTTAAAGAAGTATGGAAGACCAGCAGTGTGATAATAAAAAAAAATGCTATTTATGTTTAAAACTAAATTTTCTTTGACCAATAGCTTAAAAATATAATTTTTTTTAATTCTATATGCTTTTTTTATTAAACACATGTTTTTTTTTTTCAAACTGACTGAACGGGAGATATGAGATTTAGATTAATATCATAATACTCCTCTGTTATTGAATAGGAGTCAGTCAACGGAAGATATCAGAATAATTTAGTTTTTGTACACCCATGCCAAAAGTAATTTAACAGCTGCTAAAATGAAAAAAAATAAAATTCTTTTAAAAGCATTCACACATGAAAATGACATTAAACTATACATTTTTAAGATCTTCAAACATGCCTTTATTTAATAAACTCTTGTGATGAACATGAATGGGATCAAATTTGAAGTTGCACTGAAAAATTACAAGTAAGTTTAAAAAAAAATAAATATCAAGTTTAGACTTTTTTTTTATGGAATCTGAAAGAAAATAATCTGAAAAAAAATAATGTTTTATTAAATTATGCAAGCACTAATTCTCAAAATTATATTTTTAGTTCTATTGAATTGTTTTTGGCAAGATGTGGGCTGAATTTTTCGTATGTTCACACTCAATATTACATAAATCTTTTATTGAAATAATATCTTCAGGGGTTTCTTTTTATATAGCTGTAATTAAAAAGTATATACATGTGATATCGAAAAGGTGTGTGTGAAACATACCCCCACCAAATATTTTGCTAAAGTTTTATTAATAAAATACCATATTCAGTAAAATATCCATTCATTAATGAATAAACCCTGATAATTCCCTGACTTTTGGAAAATATTTTAAAACAAGAGGCGTTGATTTTTTACTTTCATTGCAGAAAAAAGTATCCATTTTGGTGGAACCTATTGCTTTCTTTTCTGAGTGTTAAATTCTCCAAGCCTCCTTTCTTTCTTCAGGTTCACAAAATTTAATTGGTCACTTTCTGATTGTTATCAAGTTTCTTTGCATTTCTTATTTTCCTTCAAATTTCCTTATTTGTCACATGCTCTCTTCATGATATTCTCAACATCCATTGGTAAAACTTTGTTTGCCTAAAGTTGTTTTCATTTATGACAGAATTGTGCAATTATCCATGTCATAAAAAAGGTTCCTGAAGATTATCTTTCATCATTCCTCTGTACTATGTGTTATACTTTCTATAGCCTTTTACTACAGCCCCCACCCCACAAATAGTTGAATTTTTACATTCTTAACATTTTAAACTGAGATATTGTACATTATCTTATATAAACTATACTTTCTACATTTCCATTACACAGATGTGAAATGGCCAGCTATACAAATGAACTGATTGTCAGACGTTTTGAGCATCTGACAATTGGTTACATTGAAGAACAGAGGGATTTTATTACATGCTTAGTATTACCATGAAATGTTTCTTACACATATACCTGTCATGTTTTTAATAAGATCCAACAAGCGTACATCATATGTAGCTCTATCCACAAAATATTGAGCACTGTATTCCACAATGTCAATGTTATGAAACAGTTTTCACTTTTTTGTGACTAAAACATCATAACTCACCTTTTTACAACACCCATTTGTCAAGGTAAAATAAATAAAATTAATTAAAATTCCCTAGCAGTTACATATTTTCAATTGGTTAACTTGTCACCAACACAATAAGTTGGAAAATGTTTAGCAGTAATCACAAGCTGGTCCGTACAATTTCCATGGGTGTTGACAATAGCTCTTTCATTTTTTGACTGTATCTTCACTTCCTTATCCTTTTTATTTACATGTTAAACATATTTGATTACAATATTTACATTATTCGGACTAGTGTCCTCATCTTTGTCACTATACTTATTACGTCTCGGCCGTTGTACACTCCGGCCTTCTTCTGGTGATTGGAATGTCGAACTGAACCCTTTATTTCGCTCACTGGGGTAGACTGTTCTAGTTCCACGTGCCATGTTTAATGGATGTCAGTTATCAGTTATCTCCTGTTAATTTTCCCTCTGAAAGTTCTCCACTGCCTTAACCGGGTATTGAACTCACACTCTTTGGGTCCTGTCATTGGATCTAAGAATGCCGGAGCGTACAACGGCCGAAACGTTGTAATAAACATGGCGACAAAAATGAGGACAATAGTCCGAATAATGTAACTAATGTACATAATACCTCATCTCAGAAATATTGACAGAAACATATTTGAATATGGAAAACACAAATATTTCCTATTCCTGCCTGCCTTTTGATTTTTAGCAAACAGACTCCCTCTTTTGTCTCCTTCATTCTCTATATCAATGTTTCTCAAGTTTTTTTTTCTTCATGGTGCACTTATAGAATAATTAAAACTCTGGGGTGCACATTAAATTTTAATAAGGAAAAATTAGTCAGGAAATTTGAAAATAAGAAAATAATACAGAAGTCTCATGAAATAAGTATTTATTTTTGCGACATTTCATTGCTTGGTGTCTGTAGCTTTTTAAAAATAAAGATTTTTTTTTTAATATAAAATAATTCATAAATTACTCTTCTGTTAACTTGGGGCACACCTGTCTACCTTTCAGGGCACATTAGGTCACCCAGGTGCACTGGTTGAGAAATGCTGCTCTATTTGCATAATTATTTAATTTTTATTTTTCTCATCACCTTCACTTCACTTTTTCCCCAAATACAATCTTTTCCTTTTTACCTTGATCTTCACTTAAGGTAGAGCAATCAGTTAATCTGGCTTTTGAACATTATCTTCTATCTGGCACCACCTTGTACCAGACATTAAAATAGTTGAAACTTAATTCTATAAGCTTGACCTTGTGTCATCCTACCATCAGGATGAGATAGGTAAATACTAATAATCATAAACATATTATTATATGTAATTAACCATGTCAGAAGATCGATCTGTCAAAGTCTTCTTTTTAAGTGTACCATGTCCTCCATTTTGAAAATGGCTGTCCTATCTTAAGTTGATGTTTAAAATAAATGCTCAATTGACAGGGGAGAAGGATTTACCCTAGTACAATCCATTTTAGCAAATCATCCAAAACAACTCTTGCAATGACCTGTTCATCTTACCAAAGAGTAAAAGAAAAAATATGAGTTTATTTTTGGTTGACTTAAAACTTGTAACGAATGGTGAGTTTCCAAGGTATCAGAACCTTTAGTTGGTAGTATCTCACTATACACTTGTTGTTAAAGGCTTTTTTTTTATTGTGAAACATAAACCTTTTCTATGCTTAAACCCAATACTGTAAACAGTGGAGAAGTACAAATAAATGTATTGCCATCCTGAAAATCTAAGTGTTTCCCAAACTGGGTGATATTGCTTACCAGTGGTTAATGATCAACTGAACAGAAAATGGTGGGCATTATAGGATTTTGAGTATTAAAAATGTATTTTAATGCTATCCCCCCCAAATATTCAAAGATATGCAAAGGATCTGTATAAAAAATAAAAATAAAACAAAAAATATAAACAGGATTGTTGGGAATAACTGGGTCACATTCCTAGATAAGTTATAAATATCCTTGCTAGTCATGTATATTCTTTTTAATTTTATAATTATGTACAAAAATCATAAGTAGCAAACGGTTTGGGTAGTAATAGTAAAATATCCTTGCTAGTCATGTATATTCTTTTTAATTTTATAATTATGTACAAAAATCATTCAATTTTTTGTTAACACTTGCAATGCTAACCCTAACCATAAAAGTAAATTATATATAGTTTTCAATGGTTAAATTTGCTTTTATTTGTTCTATACAGGTGGATCATGGAAAATGCCATATGAAAGTGGGCAATGACCCAGAAAAGTGTTGAGAACCTTTGCTTTATGGGAATATATAGTGATAAGCACTTTACATAATTTTCAGGGCATTTAAGTATTTATTAGAAAAAGAACAATACAAATGATTCTGTGGTTAATAAAAAAAGAATAAGTAGCAAACGGTTTGGGTAGTAATAGAATATCCCCCTTGAAGAAACTGTCACTGCTGCTACAAGCTGATGACTCCCTGTAACAAACTGGCAACTTAATATTAAAATCTTCATTTTATTATTTTCTTCTCATATTGCTTTTGTTGTGTTTTTGAGATAATGTATTTATGTGAAAACAATTTCCATTCTTAGGTTTTGTAAATAATGTAAAATTTGGAATTCCTCTGTTCTGAGATTGTTGAAATTTTCTACTGAATTTTATTAGAGAACTCACAGTTAATCTAAATGAACCTCCATCTAAATATCAACTTCTTATTTCTTTCATAACAAACAAACTGAATTGTTCGCTTCTTGACAAAAAGAACAGTTTGTGTAGTGATGTACCTAGCAATTTTTGCTGCATAGGCAGTCGTAGAATTTACCACCCATCTAAGGGTATTTATTTAAAGGCCAAAACTGGGGCAAGGGAGAAGTTGTCTTATAATAACTTAGCAATCTGAATCACTAACTCACTCATCTGATAATGCTCCATTAACCATAACGCCATATTCTTGCATACCACTCTTACTACAGTCACCAAAATACAACAATTTTTCAATGAAGTTTTAAAAAATCCCGTTTTTAACGTTTTTGTTTACAGCGGTCGGTAGGGGCAGAGAGGTATAAAAATAACAATACCTATTCCCAATGTGTATTTACAATGTGTAAAAAACATTATTTACAAAAACTGTTGGCAAGCACACTCCCCATCCCCAATCCTAATATCTGCTCACCAAATGAAAATTATATTTGACGGGGACTGTATAAATAGACAAACCTTTGCCTCCACCAACCACTTCCCCAACAAACTACCAATGGTAAGCAGTGATGTATATTTGAGGAAACTTAGTCTGTTTGAATATAGTTTCAGAATAAGAAATTGTCAGTTTATAGATTTTTTATATTACCTGGAGTTTTTGGTTGACCTTGTGGTGTTTCTGAGTCTAAAGTCATCTTTTGTTCATGTTGAAAGATGTTAATTGAATTGCTGGATCATATTTGTTCTTACTATCATACAGCTAAAGATTTGGTGGTGACTGTACAGAATTCAAAATCTATGGAAAAGACAAAACTAAGTTGAAAAAGAAAAGAAAATAAAGCAGATGAATTGACTAATAGAGACAGACAAAATGTGTTTTGTAGTAGTGTTGGAGCAAAGTGCAAGACAAAAATAACATGTACCAGTTTATGTGAGAAAAGTACCCAGAAAAGTATTAACTTGACGAAGATCAGTATAGCCTGACCCCAGATGTCTCTGTAATTATTTTTTCTATAATAAATTGAAACATTGGAAATATCATTTGGAAAAAATTACATGCAGAAAGAGATGCCACAGTGTACTTGGAACTGCTTTGATATCATTAAATGGAGACAAGGAATTATTATTTATCAAAAATAAGACATGAAAGTTTTTTGAATGTGAAAGTCAGTTCAATTTGTATTGCATGCCTTCCAATTAGAATTTTCTGTCAGCCAAATTTTGTTCAGGGGATGAAGCAAAGCAATTAACCTGTTATGAAATGTTTTGGCATATTGATTTTATTTTTTTAGCCAAATTTGAATGTGAATGAACATGGAGCCCCCACTTTAAAAGATTGTTTAGGTTTGAATATATATTTACACCTAATACGCTTCAATGGTGAAAAATCAAAATATGTACTATGGGAAGTAAAATTTTGGGAGTTATCATCCCTATGCGAAGCCAGTGCTGAAACTATTACTGATTATGTGTCCACTGTATTAAAGACATCTGGGGAAATAATTGCTGATGTTTTACTAATTGCCATGATCCTAAAAGACCTCCCATTTGATTTCAAGCCATTTACAACTGTTATTACTCAGAAAGACAAGCTAGTAATGTTTAGTGAATTCAAAGTACCATTGCAAAGCTTTGAAGAAACTGAGAAAATGATTCAGGAGGATAACAGTGAAAATACCATAATAACTTTCCAAATGCCAAGACAAAGCCACAAACTAATGTTTCTACCTGTTTCACTTTTGATAAACTTGGATATAAAAGCACTGATTGCCAAAGTAAATTTTGGAATTACCCAGTAAATAATTCCCCCTCAAAACTATAATTCCAATCCACTGAATACAAACATTATCTACCATGCTTGTTGCAAACCTGGACATAAAAGTACCGAATGCAGAAACAAAAAGAAAGCCCATTTCATAAAAAAAAGTGGAACATGCTTCAGATAATGAACATTCATTTCTGCTTTCAGTTGGACTAGATACCATTTCCAACAAAAACTGTTTACTTGTGGATGTACTACCATGCATGTTATTACAGAGGAATCTAAATTTCTTACTTTTGATAATAATTTTAATCCAGAAAATCATCATTCGAACCAGTAATATTTCTTTAAAAAGTGGCAATGCTCATATCTATAACTGATATGGAAGGAAATATGTGAGATTGCATTTTAACGAATATTCTATACATCCCTACATTCAAACAAAGTATATTCTTGGTACAAGCTGCTACCGAAAAAGGAGCTTCCATAAAATTTGGCTGTAATTATTCAGAATTTATCTACTTTAATGGTGTGAAATTTGACATAAAAAGAAATGGGTGCCTATACTATTTAAATACTGCAGTAACCTCCAAAATTGCTATGCACAGTCTAAAAAAAAATGGCGTCAAATTCTTGAACATTGCAATCTGAAAGACAAGAAGTTGTGGAAGGCATTAAAATTGTTGATAAATCAGATTTAAACTGAAATACGCATCCAAGGCAAAATGCTACGGTATAAAAACAAGTTACTCAACAAAAGGTAACTAAAATATTAGACCATATTCATTGTGATCTAGCCGGCTCAATAGAACAGATCTTTGAATGGGGTTCAAATATACACATTATTTTGTGGATGATTATTCTGGTCTAATTATGGTTTATTTTCTGAAACAAAAAAGTGATACGTTTCTTGTCACAAAGAAATATTTGGCTGATATTGTCTTGTTATGATTCAGAATGATGATGATATTTCATCATTCTAAAAAAAAAACAGTGATGATAAGGATATGTCATCATCCTGGAAATAAAGATAACTATTTCATCATTCTAAAAACAACCTTTCCACCAGTGATGTTTGATGATAAGGATATTTCAGCATTCTGGAAATAAAGATCAAATATTTCATCATTCTAAAAATCTGAAACTCCATTATTATAAAAACAACCCTTCCACAAGCAAAGACAGTAGAGTAGCAGTAGTAAAAGTAAAAAATGAATAACACAGACGTATCACCATCACTCCATGAAAATCGACAGTTGACGGGCTCAAATGCTACTCTTAAAAACAAAATTCTCGGAACAAGCAAAAACAAGTAAGCACAAACTTTTAAAGAGACAATAACACTGAGAACATTTTTAACACACAATACTAATATTGTAATTAATATCATGAAAAGAAAAATACACATTCTTGTCAGTAATGTCAACCCTTGTCTCAAAGTATTATTGTTGTTATCATTGTACATTTTATTAATTTCATTTTCAGTAAAAAATAGAGAAAAGGAATCTACTATCAATTACAAATACATATAACAATGAGGGAATTACTTTAACAGTTACAATGCATACAGCTACATATCAACCCTGTTACAGCTCTATAAAATGCCTAAGAAGTGATAATGGCACAGAATTTACTTCTGAAAACTTTGAAAATTCTACATATGATGGTTTTTTACTTCTGGCTGAAGAAAATGATGCAATACTTCCCAACTATCTGACAAAAAAATCTTTGTGGAGTGGGGACACAAGAAAGCAAAACTACACAATCATTATAAAATCTTTCTGTTGAAACAATTTTTCAGGAAAATAGGTTTCTCAAATCTACTGTTATTGCTCTTTCCAGTGCTGATGGGAGTTTTCTTCCTAAGCTTTTGTTTGAAGTAGTGTGGAACACAGACATCTTTATGATTTAATTATTTTCACTTTGAGTTACATGTGCTATCCATTTTAGTTGTTGAAAATAGGATTTCTCTTATTTGGTAGAGTTTTTTGTTAATGATTCTGTAGTGCCTTCCACAAAGTTTGAAGAAGAACATTCCTCAGGTTTCATTTGCTTTAAACCATTTTTAGCCATTGATCTTTGAGATTGGTTGTATGCAGATGACAGGTTAGACATTTCTGAACAGGTTAGAGAATCTCATTCTGATAACTCAAGTTTTTAGGTTAATAGGAGTTTGAATTATTGATTAAGGATTATCTTCCTCGGTTTTTCATCATTTTCCATTGTTGATGCTGGCCATGGTTCTTCCACTTGACTCATTTTGAATATCTCTTTTTCAGAATAGAATTTTTGAAACCACCATTGCTTTGTTCACCTTTCAACATTTCTTTTTTCTAAATATGAAATCGATATTTCTCCCTGTTTCAGCTATATTGTATTTCGATTTACGTATATGCAAAGTGAATTTATCTTAATCCACATTTTTTCATGTACAAAAAGACAGAGTTCATAATGTAATTTATGTTTATAGTTTCAAATAATTGTGAATCCCACACTACAGGGAATACAAGATATTACACAGATATTACTTATATATATAATGAGGAAAAAGTATTTATTTCACCTAACAAATATTTTTCAGTTTGATCTATTTCTTTGTCAATGCACTTAATTCACATGGGTTGAAGATTGTACAGTGAAAATTTCAGATAAAAATTCAGCTAATGATTGCATGTCAAGCTGCATATTTAATGGTTCTCTTATGTGCACATATATGTGGCTGTCTATATTGGAAAATTCTTGACTTGACCCACTCCTCAAACTTCAATGACCAAAACACTTGAATACTGATTTTAGTAAGAAGTTTGAGCTGTTAACTTTTCAGTGCATCTTGTGTGTGTGTGTGTGTGTGTGTGTGTGTGTGTGTGTGTGTGTGTGTGTGTGTGTGTGTGTGTGTGCGTGTGTGTGTGTCATGGCACAGAAATACTGGATTTTGACAGGGAGAAATAAAACCAATATTTAAATTTAAAAAAAAGAATTAGATTTTAATGAAATTGCATTTACATTTTTACTAAAGCATTCAATATTATGTGGTTTCTAATTTTTGTCACTTTAGAATTTAAATA
Source organism: Acanthosepion esculentum (assembly GCA_964036315.1). Lineage (NCBI taxonomy): Eukaryota > Metazoa > Mollusca > Cephalopoda > Sepiida > Sepiidae > Acanthosepion > Acanthosepion esculentum. The sequence goes on along the minus strand of OZ038478.1, from coordinate 123,548,759 downwards.
TCAAATTTATTTAGATAACTTTTTTTGGATAACGATTTGATGAAAATTAAAATTTAGCATTTTTCTGCTGTAAATCGTTATATATTTTTTGCTTTCTTTTTAAGCAAATCACCCCAAGCAAAGTAGGAGTGCCACTAGTATGCAAGGGGTTACAGAGAATAAGAGTAAAGAGGAGTGTTTTGGGAAAAGGATAAATAGGACAGGGATCAAGGTCAAGGCATCAGAAGATGTCAATTGATATTACATTTGAGTATTTTGAAGATTATAGCTATCAGAGAAGCAAGTAATAGGAAGGGAGTTCTACTGATGGGAGTTGTGAGACAAGAAGCTGTTGGAGTAGAATAGATGACTACATTTAGCTGTTTCAACAGTGAAAGGGTGGGACCAAGATGCCAACCTTGTAGCATGCTTAAATTCATGCAGTTTGGGAACCAGTGAAAGTAGCTCATCAGAGCAGTTGCCATGAAAGTACTTGTAGAAAGGACAAGAGCCTTGGGAAACACTGGTGTTCATGTGAAAGGAAGTGGAGGAGAATATGTTTAGGATGACCTTCATTTCACAGTTTGACAGGAATGATTTTATTAAGTCAAATAATCGTCCTGTAATGCTGTATCCCTGAATCTTACAAAGAAGGCCAGTGTGTCAGACCCTATCAAGTGCTTTAGAGATATCTAAAACTACGGCTCAAGCTTCTTTGTTATTGTCAAGTGCTTTGTATATAAATTCAGTTATGGTCGTGAGCATGTCAGTGGTGGACCAGGCAAAGCAGAAACCATATTGCTTGTCTGAGAGCAAATCATGGGATGTAAGGTGCTTAACCACTTTGGCATTGATTAAAGCCTTGAAGACTTTGCCGAAGAGTGGTAGGAGACTTATAGGATGGTAGTTAGATGCGTCAGAAGGGTCACCAGAGTTCTTAAAGACAGGCACAACAGATGAGGACTTCCAACAGGCTAGAAAGCAAGAGTCAGTGAGGCAATATTTATATAGTTTGGAGAGGACTGGTGGCAGTTCAGGAGCACATTTCTTCAGGACAATGGCTGGTATCCTGTCCCTGCCACTAGCCTTATGGGAGTCTAATTTTGAGATGATGTCCAAAAAGATTGATGGGGTTATGCTTATGTCATCAACAGAGCTTCAGTTCTAGGTGGAAAATCATGTGTGGGTACTGAGGACGAGTCAAGTGTTGAATTTGATGAGAATTTCTGAGCAAAGCATTCAGCCTTATCAGCTGAGGAAGTCAGTACCTCAAATAGATTGAATAGAGGTGGTATTGAGGAGTTGCTGTTGTTCAGCAAGCTCTTGCAGAGCCTCCAATAATCTCTAGGACCAAACTCGCAAAACGCAATACATTGTTTCATTTTTCCAGCAAATAGTAGCTTTGCTTCATTGAGGACATGCTTGCACTCATTATGGGCAGAGACAAAGAGATGTCTGTTGTGATGAGACATGTCACTTCAGTACAGATGGAAGAAGTGATTCTTGTGGGCAATAGCAGCTGAGCAAGCGGCTGTGAACCAAGGAGATGAGCGTAATTTAACTTCATATTTTCTTTGCAGGGATGAAAGCCTCGATTCCAGCTTTTACCCAGGAAGAGACCTCAGACACACATTTTTGAACAGGGAGATTAAAAACCACATTCCACGGAACATTGTGAAGGAAATCACGGAACAAGTCCCAGTCTGCACATTGATAACAAAAAGATATTCTGTTAGTAGGAGGTTCTTTGCTGGAGGAGGAGTAGAAGGAGATGTTAACAGACATCACAACATGATCAGAATTGCCAAGAGGGCAGAGCTGCATGACACAACAGAAGTCGGGGATGGAGGTAAAACAGGGATTGAGAAGGGAAGCCTTATGGCCAGGGTTACTGGGGAAATGCGTAGGAAAGTCAACCACTTGTGTGAGGGATTGAGTGGTTGAAAAGTTAAGAGTTTCTATGCCAGCAAGGTCAGTTATAGAGTTTTTAAGCCACGTAGTATGGTGGGCGTTAAAGTTAGCGAAAACGAATATATGTGCAAATAGATGTAGAGAGATGGCCTTGTTTATATTAGCGGAAATGCTTTCGAGTATACCACAATCATGAGAGGAAGGGAAATGGTAGAGAAAGAAGAGATAGTTAACAGAATTGAGGAGAGATAGACGGAGACACATATATCGATGGTCTGGAGATTCAAGAGAGAGTTCCCTAACCAGTTGGAGATGGTACTGGGTGTAAACTCCCAGGCCATGCATATGAATTTTAGAGTCCTTTCTAAAGAGATGGAGGTAACCAGGAATCAAGAAATCAGAGGAGGAGATTGATGAGTTAAGATTGGTCTTGCAGAGAGCTAGTATATCAGTGAGAAGCAGTTCAACACTGCAGAAGTTGGATCAAATGCCATGGATGTTGGAAAAGGAAATGTTAAAAGTTTTGGCGATTTTTTTTTTTTTTTTTTTTTTTTTTTTTTTATAGAGCTGGTTTAGGTTTATTTTGAGACATGTTTGTAGTGAAAAGGCCTAAAGTAATAGTAACAGAAGGTCATCTTATGTGACATGGACAGAAAGGAGCTGGTGCAGACGGCAACATAAAGTGGCTTCAGGGTTGCCCACCAGAGGTACATTCAAGAACACCCTTCCATGCGCAATATGGCATTACAAACACCCCGATATTATGCAACTCATGAGAAAGATTATGCTAAAATGTGAATAATTAAGTTTATATTGATAAGGAAAGTTTATCACAAATATTAGCAAAAGAAAAAGTACTTAATGAATTGAATCACATTTTTACCTCTTTAATAAGTTGATTACAAGTAAGAACTACGATATTTGATTGTGTAAAAAAAGCACAGGCATATTAAAAACAAACCCCATTTCATAATGGATATGTTCAGGAAAAAAGTTTAGTTTAGCAATTAATGTTTACAATAAGCTATCAGTACATTACAAAAGCACTTTAGTTGTAACAGACAACATTCTTCTGTGTGCTGTGTCACTTCAGGATGTTAGTGATCATGGCTCTCTACAATTTCCTGTCTTTTGTAGCTCTTAATTTTATCTTTGTTATTTCTCTCAAACATTGTTCTGTCATCCATTTCCTCAAGCTCACTAGGTAGGCTAGGCATTGTTTTCTTTTGTCCCTCTTATCTTCAATCTGTCCTGTGAGTATCAAATTTTCCAAGCCCTCTTTCCTCATTATGTGCTCTAGAAATTTCACCTCTTTCTGATGTTAAGTATAAGTGCTATTTTTATTTTCATTTTCTCTAAAACTTTGTCATTGTTCACATGTTCATCCCATATTATTCTCAGCATCCTTCTGTAGGGTCACATTTCTGTTGCTTCATGTCTCCTCTTTATCTGTAAGGAGATCGCCCAGCATTCACCACCATCTAGGAGGACTGATATTATATAACAGTTTAGTACTGTTTTCTTTGTTTCTACAAAAAAAAACATTACTGTATACAAAAAGCAAGCTAGCACTACAACTGAAAATGAAGCAAAAAATCAATATAACTATACCAAAAAATAAAAAATTGGACAAAAATAGTTAAGAGATTTGCATGCATGGTGAAAAGTTGTGAGTCCCTATCAAAAAACTGTTTAGAAATTATTTAAACATTTAATATTGCTGAGAAAAACAATAACCTAACTAGGGCAAATTTAAATACAATATTCATTCATGATTATCATAAACAATCTCTTTTTTAGCACAATAAATTCCAGTCATTGACTGCTGGAGACCCTACTAGGATTTATTATCAGTGAGCATAATCTTAACAATATAAGATATTCAGATGACTCTGTTGATGGCTGACTCGGAAAAGAAACTTCCGTTCCTCTTAGACTGGGTAGTAAAAGAAAGCAAAAAAAAAAAAAAATTCTAAACATCAACTGAAAGAACACAGAAATTCGGGTCATTAGCAAGAGAAAAAGTGAGTTACAAATCAGAGATGTCAACATCAAGCAAGTACATAAGGTTAAATATCTGGGGATGGAAAATGTGACATCAAGATTTGAACATGTATTAGACTAGTGAAAAATACCTTCAAATGGTAAGCAAAGTGTTGAAAAACAGAAAACTTTAATTAGAAACAAAGAAAATAATGCTGGATTGCTATGTGATATCCACCCCCTTATACAACAGTGAATGATGAACAATTTCACACAGAACTGAAAATTCTATGGACATAGTGAGTAAGCAACGAGGAAGTCTTCAAGAAAATGGCAACAAAAAGAATGCTTATGCTCAGAATCAGGAAGAGAAAAGCTGAAATTCCTTGGACACACAATGTAGGAGGAAAGCTTGGAAAACTTAACCTTTTATGGGTTATATTAAGGGCAAAATAGATAGAAGGCAGTAAGCCACTTAACTGACAAGCTGTGTGAATAGATGGCAGAACTGTGGGTAGGAACGTTAGAAAAGGGAGAAAAACTGTTAAATTTTGGACAGCCATCATTTCCCTTGTCCTGAATGGACATGGCACATAGAAAAATAAAAATGACCAGCATCAAGACATCACAGGGCATACTGAGGGCAAGTGAGCAACTTACCTGATGAGCTTGTGAGAATGGATGTTAGAACCAGGGATGTGGGAGACTTTGGTAAACTAGAAAAACTGCTCAGGGCTACAAGGGATAACACATTTTGGAGAGCCATCATTGCTCTTGTCCTGAAGGTATGTAGCACCTGGAAGAAGAAGCAGTGATGGAGTTTCTTATTTCCTGTTAATTAATGGGAAACCCACTTAACTATTTTTCTTATAATAATTAAATGAGAAATAACAATTGTAAAATTTCAAAGTTTTCAGAAAGAACTGTTTATTGCCCTCTACAGTATTTCTTAGCATGGTGGTGGTTTGATGACCCAAATTGAGTGGGCGTGTTTTAAACCCTGTGGGCATGGAATCCTGACAGTGATGGATTTTCCTTCTAATATAAGATTGAAAAATGGTTGAAGACTCTCAGTATGGTGGTAGCAATAAAAGAGAGAAGACACCTTTCCCCTCCCAGACTCCTTGGTGGGCTGTTGCTTCAGCAGTATGAGGCAGGCCAACATATGATGAGAAGCAGCTGGCCAACTTGATGAGATCCATCCTCACTGTTTCCCTTTCCCACCTTACAAGAAATTATGCTACTACTGATATGGTCCCCTCTGAAATAAAGAGAGTAAAAAGACACAAAAAAATTCAGTCATTCATTCACTCCATGATGCAGTATTGGGGCCTGAGGAAATGCTGATAGACTACAAAAAGACAGAGATGACCTACAATGCAACACTTTGGAGTAATTTTGAATATATTTTGAATAGAGTGCAATTTCTGAAACCATTGTTTTATTGTTCACTTGTTAGCAGTTCCTTCCCTCAATGCCAGATTGCATTTTTCTTTTTGCTTTAACTGCATTGTATTCCATTTTCAATTCACCCAGAGAAATTGTGCTTGTTCCACAGATAGATATTCAAAGCTGAAAAGACAAAATCATGATAAATGAATCATTTGAAAAGTGAAGTACAATACCATAAATGCTTGATTTAGTGTCCCCTCTTGAATAAGTACCCTTTACCCCCAAGGAATTTAAAATAAGCACACCTCTTGAATAAGTGTTCCTAAGGGCGAATAAACAAATATATTTGAGAAATAAAAGTGAGCACTTATTTTGATCTGGAAGTTTATAGACAAGAAGTTAATTTTGTCAAAATATGATTTCTTCAAAAAATAACCACCTGGGAGGCTAAATCTTATATAGTAGCCAGATTAAGATAAGGCAATACTTGGCTTAAATACATTTCAATTTCATCAATTCATATTGGATAAATAATGTTTTCAGATTAAGCTCCTTCTTAAGTACTAAATCTCTTCAGGACATGCAAGCACACCACAGCTTTCTTTTCTTTACCTGTAAACTGTGCATTACATCTTGGGAAAGCTGGTGGGGTGGTATCCCCATACCTTTAACATGGTTTTGAATTCAGACTTCTTCCAGATTGCCAACCAAGATGAGAAATCCCTATTTGCTTTATTATTTTACCTATAACTAGATTGGAGAAAGAAATGATTTCATGCCTTACATATCGGCATTAATGTGAGCACAAACTTTTAACCAGAATTTGAATTTGGCTTGCTTATTTTTATTTTTTTGCACTGTTCACCATTAGACTACACACAGCATCTAGCTTGTAGGACTTGCCTTAAAAGCATGCATGTTTTAATTATATTTAACAGTAATTTTTATTATGTGAACATCTGTTAAATTCTTACAGTTCTCTGCAGTTAGCTATTGGTTACAATGTCACAGTGCAATAGTATTTAGCCAATAAACAATTAACATTTAAAATGAGCAACTTTGCAGATTCACTGAAAATTCTGATATTTTATTCTGTTGGTTGGTAAATGTGTTAACATGCTAGAAGGTTTTAATCCTGTACCTATCTCCAGTTTTTATTGACCTTGTGCCAAAATACACACAATTATATGAAGCATTTTGTCAGTATCTCTGGCCTCTTCATATTTATTCCAGTCTGTTGCATGTGTTACTGCTATTATATATAGTTTTCATCTACACTGTTTTTTTTTTGCTTTTTTTCCACTTTCTTTAACAATCAGAACTTGATTTCTACCTACTAGAATATGTGTATGTGTTTGCTCAAATATTTTTTGATTTGAATAAAAAAAAGTGAAAATATTGAATTTCTAAAAGTTTTGTTGGTCAGAGATGGTGCTAGAAAATTATCTTGTCTTGAAAAATGTTTTTTTTTGTTTTACTTTTATTGGAGGAAATGGAGAAGATAAAAATGAATGATAGTCTGAGATTCTTAACTTGTTTTGATTAAATGAAAAATTATCTCGAGTAATTTAATTTAACCAAGAAATATGTTTCTTTTATGTCTTTATGTTTTTTTTTGTCAAAACTAAATGTTATAATTCGGTCTTTGGTTGTCGACAATTATTCAAACATTTCATTTTGTTTTCTGTGGAGATATTTTAGTGTGTGTATTGTTCTTTTTTTTTGACAGCTGATTTCAGCTTCAAATGAGTTTCAGATTATATAAAATATTGTATTGTTTAAGGAAATGAAAATGATATAATAATTTATTTCAAGAACTTTCTTAAACAGAAACATCACTTTCTTGTTGACTAAAGTAGTTGCTGATTTTTCCACTAATATTTGTTATTTGAGCCCAAGTAAAAGACAAGGTGTGAACAGGCAAGTATTTCCCATTTTCAAGATTGGCACAATACAATCTTTCTCACAACTTGCCTTGTTTTTGCTCGGATTATATATATATATATATATATATATATATATATATATATATATATATATATATAAATATATTAATTTCCAACAGCATATTTTTCTTTAATAAGACTTCTCAAATATTTAGGCCAGTAGACAAAAATAAACAAATATACTATTTCATAAATAAACAGAGCATCTACTTAAATATGAATATCCACTAAAAATAGCATTTAAAGTGATAAAAATCTGTCAGATTGATAAATAAAATATATATATATATATATATATATATATATATATATATATATATATATATATATATATATATACAGTATGACTCAGAGTTTCATTTCTGGATCTCATGGGAGCAATGCTACATTGTGTGTGGATCCAAAGTTCAAGATTAATATAAATTAATATAAATCAATACTCTGTCCCATGAGGCCCTGTATTCAACAATTTGTAACTTTTTGTACCTGATGATTGGCAAAGCTATGAAACTGAGTCATACTATATATTCAGATATATGTGTAATTATTAATATATACTTTATAACTCTGTTTTACTACATTTACTACCATTGATTAAATAAATAGTTATTTGCTCACCTGTACATATACATAATTGCTCATATATATATATATATATATATATATATATATATATATACACACACACACAATCCAGAGAATGGGTAAATGCTGACAACTGGCACCTCATAAACACCTGCTTCAGGTAGATGGGGCTTGTCTGCCCAGAAAGGCAGAAAAGGGGAAGGAAAACCTTGGTTTTAAACATCTGCTGCTTTGCAATCACATTCAAACGTGGAACAGGCTATGGAAGTAAATGCAAACAGAAACCTGGAGTGGAACACTATAGGTGGTTGGGTGTCAACACTGACAACTTTCCAGCAGTTCTTGCAGCATAGCTGGCATCAAATGTAATGGCCTGCTCTTTCTCATCTGTAAGGAAATCAGCTCCCTAGAAATATGCAAATACCACATTCTTGCTGCTTTATTGAGACCATACACACATTTTCTAAACTGCCAAATTTTGTCTGTATTTGCCTCAGGTGGTGGCTTCAGAAATACATTTCTGTCAAGTTCTTATCCCTGTAGGTATGCACTTTGTTCAGCAAATTGATTTTCCATCTTTTTTATGCTGGTACTGCTATTAGCACCCTCAGATTAATTTTTGAGCAGGTTGGAAAGTTTGACCTTGAAAACCTCTAGCTACTAATCTAGCTTTTATTTTATCATTCTTTTCTGTAGTCACCCATCTCTCTGAGATTAATTTCTAGTCAATGTCTTCAACTTCATTATATACAGTGTAATCTCTACATTAATCGAGCTCTTTAAACATTGCATCTAACATTTCTGGAGAATGAGAGTTGGCAGTCAAAACTTTCTCAGGCTCAATCTCCTTCCATTTTTTGACAGCTATCTCCCAATCAATATGTAAGACTTTATCTAAGGTTTTGTCATAAATATTTACTCAGTCAGCATAATTACCTGTTGTTTTACCTGCCTGGCAAATGATGGCATATTTATTCCATTCATCATTTACCATTCTTGTTAGAACATATTGGTTGCTTTTATGTAGTTGGTTTTCTGGATAGAAGGTGTCACTCGAGACTTGTGCCTCACCATGGTCCATAGAGATTTGAATTACTTCAGGTTGATTAAAAACACTGATTTCATTGGTCTCTCATCATTGATTGTCTCTTCTGCCATAAAAGCTCTTGAAAATGTTTCATCCTTGCTTAGTGAGTTCTTATTTGCATTGGTCTTGGTTTCAAATTCAGCATTCTCATGCATTAAGCAGCTTACGTACACTGATCCATGTTTCACCATCACCATTTGACATCCCACTCCAATCATACAACCAGGTCTCTTCCATGCTGGCATTCCCTATCTTTTGTAGTAAACTGTATCTCCATTTTGGTATATTTTTGATGTGAAATCTTTTGTTCTTGCTCTCAGTGCAGGTTGAATCTGTTCACTGGATTCTGCTGAGATAAAGGCTGACAAGCTGAGTGAAGTGCATTTAGGTTTTTTACAAGAACTTCAGATTTTTATGTGTCATCAAGGGCTAGTAGCTTGTCAAGGAGAAAAGATGGAAAATATATATTTTTTGCGAACACACATTGATCTGGATATTAGCTAAAGCATTTTTTTTGCTGAGACTACTCATGCCAATGTATCATTTAGGTAACATTTTGTATCTTCCTTCATTTTAATCCCCATATCTGCCCATATGGCATTATGGCACTCATTTATCACATTAATCCAGGGGGATTCAGATACTGTATTTACTAATCTGTGTATTCAGTTTCTCTCTCATTTCTTGAAAATTGTAATTGGAAAATTCTTTTCCATTGTCAATGATTATCCTATTAGGTGGACCAAAATGTGAGACCCACACAGATAATACTGCTGAAACCACAGTCTTGCTTCTTTTTGATACAATAACACATGCTGAATTGAATCTGGTGGTATGGTCAATCATATGCAAGATCAAGTTACCATCCCAAACTTTCAAATCTGTAGCAATTGATTCATTATATTCTTTAGACAGAGGATCACATACAATTGGTTTTGTGGGAAGTTTCTTATATTTTACACATATTTGGCAATTTTCATGAATTGTTTCAATTGTCTTCTGCATTGCTCTGTCATCAATGCCACCATCAATTAGAAGTTTCTTCAGTCTACTCTCATTAGCATGACTGAACAGTTTCTGCATTTTTATATATAATTTCTTTGTTCTGCATCATTTGCTTGCATAATTTTATGAAAAATAGGGAAATACACGTGCACTGGCTTATTTTCATTATCCTGATATGCTGCTCTGGAGTTTCTATTGATTAGTACCACATAATACCCTGACAATGTGAATTTGAGATTTCTTTCTTTACTGAACATAATGGCTTTGTCTTTTTGGAAGTTAATTGTGGTCTTTGTTTTTTCATTGCATCATTACTAAGAAGCAGGGGGATATCATTAGTGATAACATCAGTTTCAGTCGTTACCTCTTTGGTACCTATATTGGCTGGAATCTTCACATAAGTTAGTGAAGGGTACCACCAAAATGGAATTTCCTGTCACTGTTTTGGTAACTTATTTGTTTCTTGCTCCAGTGAATCAATATAACATTGCAACCAATTTTCAGAGGATACATTCCTAGTACAACAGCTATCCAGCACAGCACATCCAAATGTTTCACCAAGCAACCTTCTATGATGTGTTAGGTCTATACTTTGGGCAAACAACTTAATGTTCACTTCCTCCTCATAAAGTGTTCTATTTGTATGAAATTGATGAGGACAATTTTTTGCCTAGTGAAGGATGGATTTGCAAAAAAAAACATTTTGTATTTCTTCCAGCTTAATCAATTAAGTTTCTCCTGTCAATGCTACTTTTGGACGCTATATCATCTCATCTGGTTTTCTCTCAACTTCCAGCTGCCCTACTTCTCCCATGAAATATATTCTTTTGTACATAGAACATATCTGCTTGTTCCTCTTTTATGCTTTTGGTTAGGCTATAATTATTTTCTTCTTTTGAAACACCAATATTTTCTAATTTTCTAAGTTGGACTTTCATTTCCTCATATACCAATTTAGAAATTGTTGTTCTTACGAGTTCTGTTTTACTTGTTTCTAAGTCTCTGTGCTCTAATCTGATCTGGCAGGTCAATCTTGAAAGTCTTAGTTTTGTTGTAGAGTCTCTCTCTCAAAGTCATTACTATAGGTTTCAATGGACATATCAGCTGGCTTCTGGTATTCTACAAATTCAGAATATGCTATGTACATCCTCTGAAGCTCATCTTTTAGAAAGAATTCATCCAGTTTAGCAATTAGTTTATCAAGGCCATCATCTGCATTTAGCTCTTCAATTGGCAATTCCAATGCTGCCTTTCTGGCTCTGCCCTTCAAAGATAAGGTAATTGCCAGTGCTTCTTCTTTTTCTCAATTTTGGAACAAATTGCCCAAAATTTCAATTCCTTCACCTATGTTTCATATACTCGGGTGTTTAACAGTTGGGTTTTTGAAACTGGCCATTTTTAGGGGGGAGTGGGGGCGTTGGAAATTGATGGATTTAATTTGGATTTAATTGATTTCTTGATAATTGTTAAACCTTTGCCATAATCAACTGACAAAAGAAACTTGTGCAAATTAAATCTGGTTGCATATTCTTAGGATAGTGGAAATACCACAAAACATTAAAAAAAAACACAATACCAAAATTTAAGTCACAGTACCTTTTTCACATATCTAATCCCCACCTCTCGTTTTGGTGATCCGTTTCTTTTGTGTCAACCACAAATTTCCTTTTTTCTTTTGTTTTGGGTAATCTATTTCCTTTTTCTTTGTGTCAACCACAAATTTCCTTTTTTCTTTTGTTTTGGGTAATCTATTTCCTTTTTCTTTGTGTCAACCACAAATTTCCTTTTTTCTTTTGTTTTGGGTAATCTATTTCCTTTTTCTTTGTGTCAACCACAAATTTCCTTTTTTCTTTTGTTTTGGGTAATCTATTTCCTTTTTCTTTGTGTCAACCACAAATTTCCTTTTTTCTTTTGTTTTGGGTAATCTATTTCCTTTTTCTTTGTGTCAACCACAAATTTCCTTTTTTCTTTTGTTTTGGGTAATCTATTTCCTTTTTCTTTGTGTCAACCACAAATTTCCTTTTTTCTTTTGTTTTGGGTAATCTATTTCCTTTTTCTTTGTGTCAACCACAAATTTCCTTTTTTCTTTTGTTTTGGGTAATCTATTTCCTTTTTCTTTGTGTCAACCACAAATTTCCTTTTTTCTTTTGTTTTGGGTAATCTATTTCCTTTTTCTTTGTGTCAACCACAAATTTCCTTTTTTCTTTTGTTTTGGGTAATCTATTTCCTTTTTCTTTGTGTCAACCACAAATTTCCTTTTTTCTTTTGTTTTGGGTAATCTATTTCCTTTTTCTTTGTGTCAACCACAAATTTCCTTTTTTCTTTTGTTTTGGGTAATCTATTTCCTTTTTCTTTGTGTCAACCACAAATTTCCTTTTTTCTTTTGTTTTGGGTAATCTATTTCCTTTTTCTTTGTGTCAACCACAAATTTCCTTTTTTCTTTTGTTTTGGGTAATCTATTTCCTTTTTCTTTGTGTCAACCACAAATTTCCTTTTTTCTTTTGTTTTGGGTAATCTATTTCCTTTTTCTTTGTGTCAACCACAAATTTCCTTTTTTCTTTTGTTTTGGGTAATCTATTTCCTTTTTCTTTGTGTCAACCACAAATTTCCTTTTTTCTTTTGTTTTGGGTAATCTATTTCCTTTTTCTTTGTGTCAACCACAAATTTCCTTTTTTCTTTTGTTTTGGGTAATCTATTTCCTTTTTCTTTGTGTCAACCACAAATTTCCTTTTTTCTTTTGTTTTGGGTAATCTATTTCCTTTTTCTTTGTGTCAACCACAAATTTCCTTTTTTCTTTTGTTTTGGGTAATCTATTTCCTTTTTCTTTGTGTCAACCACAAATTTCCTTTTTTCTTTTGTTTTGGGTAATCTATTTCCTTTTTCTTTGTGTCAACCACAAATTTCCTTTTTTCTTTTGTTTTGGGTAATCTATTTCCTTTTTCTTTGTGTCAACCACAAATTTCCTTTTTTCTTTTGTTTTGGGTAATCTATTTCCTTTTTCTTTGTGTCAACCACAAATTTCCTTTTTTTAATCTATTTTATTTTTTTGTTTTGCTCTGCTACCATGTTAGCTGTGTACAAAAAGCTGGTGTTAACCAATATGGTGGCTACTTATATTTAATAACTCCAGATTTCTAAAGTAAAATAACTTGCAATAAAATCTCTATTTTTTTGTATATGCTTTGTTATTCAATCACTTGAATGAATGAAAATCTTTATCTCATTGTTTCATCCTGTCCATGATATCATGTTACAAAAACTTATTTTGTATATCAGACATGTGTTGCCAATTTCTGTCTGAATTTCTGGGATGAGGAGTTAACATTATTTACCTGATTTACATTTGGACTATTGTCTTCATTTTTGTTGTTGTTATCACAATGTTTTGGATGTAATAACAACACAGATGAGGACATTAGTTAAAATGTAAATGGTATAAATAATCACCAACTCTTGTTTTGAGTTAATAAACTAACTTACCCCTTTTTTGTGTCTCATTTCAGCCAACCAATCTTCATCTTAATATTACAGTCCTTGAAGCAAAGGCAAATAGTACATATAGGATCCCTGATCATGACCGTAAGTGTTATTTATTTCCTAATAATCATTTTTAATCTTTCTTTTATACTAAAGTTCACCAAATAAAAAAAAGCTTGAGAGCCACTCAAGGTAGCAGGTTACTCTCAAAATTGTTATGATGAATAAGGTGTGTGTGTGATATAAATGTAAGCAGTGGTTGTAGGAACTGAAGATTGTTATAGACTTTTTAAAAAATCATTTGACGCCAAGATATGCAATAAAATCACTAGGAAGCAAGAGGTTACAGTGTGTTAGAGAATATAAGAAAAACTACTGTTAAGGAGAGAGGACAATTAAAAAAATAAGAATTAAGAAGAGAGAAAATAATGATTGATATTGCATTTAAATTTTTGAAGACCAAAGAAGACTGGAAAGCAAGAAGCGAGAAAAGTTCCACAAATGAAAAGTGTGATAGAAGAAACTGTTAGTATAGAGCTTACAGTTACATTTAGCCATTTCAACTGTAAAATGATGAGACCTTGCCACCAATCTAGTACTGTGCTTAAATTCATAAAGTCTAAGCACCATAGAAGAAAGCTTATCATAGCAATTACCATGAAAATACTTAATAGAAAAAGCACAGGGAATCTACACTATGGCAGTGGGATAAATGGTTGCAGTTATATTATCTTGTCACACCTCACATCATGTGATACAAACAGTTCCATATAGATGAGGGTTGCTCTCTTAGCTCATCTTTCTTAATAATTAATATACTATAAGGGTTATATATGCATAGCTTAACTCAGTGGATAATGGAAATATTATGAAAGAGGAAAGTTCATCAGAACAGTTACCATGAAAGTATTTATAGAAATATTACAGGGAAGCTACATTACAGCAGTGGGAAAGGGATTGAAACTGAGATGCAAGGTTTGGACCAATAACATTGCAGATTCTTCTTCAGATATTATCAAGAATCTCTAAATCTATAGCAGGAAGACCAGGCCTGATGTGACAGCAATATTTAACGCAAGGATTTATAGATAGATTCTGATAAGAATTGTCTAGCATGCAATAGTGAACCAACTTTAGTTGCAGACTTAGCAATTGATTCAATTTAATCTTTCCACTTCATATCAGCTGAAATTGTTAGTCCAAGAAGGCACAATGAGTTGTTCACCTGGAGGTGTGTGTATGGTTGCAAGAATAAAAAATGAAAAATTAGAATGCATTGCTGTTGAGGTGGAAAGAAAGGGAGGGAAGATATGTTAAAGATAAAATTATCTGTATTACCGATGTATATATTGGATCAAAAGTAGAATGTCTCTTCTAGAAAAGTTGGTTGTATGCTGGATTTGCATTGAAGTTTGCATCAGGGCAGTTGACTGAGAGACCATTGACTGGAGAGTCCCCAAGTGAGTTCTTTTAAGCAGTCAGGGTGAATACATAGCATTTTTTCATGTTTTTGCTTTAAAATTAATGTTCCCAATTGATTCCCCAATGCAGCATGTGACTTTTTAAAAATTTTTTTTGCTTGTGACATTCACATCCGGCTGATAGGTTTTGATGTGGAGTGAATCAGAAAGAGGTTTAATTTGATGCAGCTTGAAGAAATTACATATAGGAGTATGTTCTACAAAATATCACTTCTTGGGGAAAAAGCTGAATGGAACTTTCTCTTTATATTTGAAATAAGAGGGAGATGAGGGTGATTCAACTCCATGGAAGTAGCCTTGATGTCTGATTGTATTTTTGATGCTCACAACTGATAATTCTCAGTATTCTAGTTCATATTCATCTTCTCTGAATCTCAGGTTTACTCAATTCCTCATTCAATTATCATCTCAGAATTAATTGGTAATTATAATTTGTTTGAAGGGATAAAATATAACTTAGAAAACTGATATTTCTTGAACAACATTCTGTGACTTATGCTTCAGTAATTGGATAATTTCAAATTATGGAATTGTTAATTTGTGATTGTCTTTATAATTATGTATGGATGTACAAGTTGTGTAATGGTTAGTGGTTCAGAACAAGAAATTGCAAAATTGATTTTGAATTATAGTTGAGTTTGTGACAATCAGTTTTGCATACAAATTACCTTTAGGAAAGGTATGAATCTATCTTTACTCTCTATGAGTTAAAAGTAGCACATATTCAATTCTTCAAATTTTGTTGGCAACCAGTCTAAAAGAACAACTACTCTGAATTCAAAAACAAGTTTGGCATAGGGTTAGCAATTCCATTCCATAAAAACATACTTACTACAGAAACCACAGCAGCAACACCTTGTGTGTTGAGAGTTGTGGTCATATACTACTCAGTAGAGTCCATGGGACTTATATATATATATATATATATATATTGCAGCGTGTGTGTGTGTGTATATATATATATATATATATATATATATATATATATACACACACACTACATAATAAATATGTAGTAGACAGAAACAATTTCAAGTGAAACACAGATATTTAAAAAAAGTGCTCAATACACCATTCAGAATGGAATGTGTAGAGCAGGTGTAATACCATAAAAAGAATAAAATGTTTACCTTATTCACTACCTGGGCTGGGTTTTAACCACAAGGTATCATCAGTTGGTGAGGCAAATTATATATATTGATTATTTTATGATATAAACTCTCTCTCTATTATATATATGCACACACACACACACACACACACACACACACACTGTACATCTTCAGTATAGAGTCCCTCTCTTCGATAAAATTCCTCTTGTTTTAAAATCACCTTTTTATATAGAGATGAGGATTTTTCTTACATTGTTCTAATCTCTCTCATATATAATAAAACAAATAATGGCATTATAAGAACAATGCTTGGTGTAAAATATAAAAAATATGTAAACAGAGAGCCAATATAAGAAATAAAAAAACAATAATCAAATATTATGAAACAGCCATATAACAAACTGGGATTCCCCATGAAACTTTAAGTTGCAGAAAGGCAACAATATTTGAGTATTGTTTTATGTAGATATTTCTTACATATAAGATGCACAAAAATTGGATAACAAAATATGTTTTTTGTATATTTTTGTTTTTTATTTAGTTGACATGTATTCTCCAAAAAGCTTTTTGTTATTTATTTATTTATTTTTAAATATCTTTAAGCAGTCTGTACTAATAAGAATGTAAGAAATGTGTAAGAAATTACAGTTGATGATTCTTCCCAGGTTGGTGGTTGTATTCTCACTAAGTGTAGAATTATTTTGTTTGAAATTGCAATGTTGAATGAAGAATGTAAGTTTCTTCAGTTAAATCACCTGGCTGCATTCAAACTGAATGAAAGGACATCAAGAAGCTTGATGCTCACATTTCTGTTCACTGATTTTGAGCTGGCCCTGCTTCCTTCAGCTGTGAGTTTTGGCTGACTGTCCAAATGACTGATTGGCTAAATTTCTGATATGGTTAGCCAGTCAAAAATATGTAATCACGGGAGCAAGACAGGAAATGGCAAGGAAACCAAAACAAGACAAATTATTTATTCAAGTCTGAATTCACTAAAGGATATTGGTAAAGTTAAAGTTTATTTTTCTTGCCAAGTTTTGTGAAGAAGCCACCAAATGAATAATTGGTGGATTTGATGCTTTGACATACGGGGTTATTTTTCTTTTTTAATTAAGTTCCTCATGCTTATCGTGTGTAATGTTAAAAGGTTATCTCTATGACATAACAGCAATTAACACTACTACTTACTTTTGCTACCACATTTTGTGATGCCAATAGTTGGTGGTTGATTTTGTACTTTTTGCCTTCTGTGAGTTATTTAACACTTTAGTATTCAACATAATCAGATCCACTCTGTAAATATTGGCTCTCAAAGTCTCACTGTTTGCATGACTTCCAGCATTATTTGTGATCATGTCGTCATATATTATGGTAGAGTAGACATGTGGTGGGTTACAGCGGGTTGATCATTGAGAGCCAGTATTTATAGGAGTGGGTCTGGTGTGGATTGAATGTAAACAGGTTAAAGCTGAAACATATTTTAGATTATAAGAATGATTCCTTTTTTTTGTGAGTGAGTATTGCATTAATTTTTTTTTTTTGAGAATAACAATGATTTTTCAAGATACAAGTTCTGCTGTTTAAATCATAGACAGAGAGATAAATTCATACAGATGGATGAAAGCACATTGGAACAGTAAAAGGTGCCTTTCAAGAACTAAGCAAAGCATTAAGAAACAGGAAAATTTCATTAGAAATAAAGAAAAGAGTGCTGAACTGCTATGTAATATCACTTCTCCTATATGACTGAATACTGGACAATCTTGCCACAAAGAAGAAACCTGAGTCAACAGAAATGTGTTTCTACAGAAGGATACTGAGAAAACCATAGGTTGAACATGTGAGTAACAAGGAAGTTTTAAGAAAAATAGTCAAAATGGATACTTATACTTAGAAAGAGACAATTGAATTGCCTAGGGCGTGTAATGTGAAGAGAACTTGTGGAATTTGACTCTCATGGGACATATTAAAGACAGAAGGGGCAGAGGAAAGCAGCAAGAAACCTACTTAACAAGCTTTATTAAAACTTTTTTTAAGCAGTTCACCCTAAGCAAGGTAGTAGTGCCACTAGTATGCAGAGGGTTACAGAGAGTGAAAGTAAGAGAAAAGACTGGTTATAGGTGGGGATTGAGGAAAGGATAAAAGATGAACGTGGTTCAAGACAACAGAAGATTGTGATTGATGTTGCATTTCAACAGTAAAAGGGTGGGAACTAAATGCCAATCTAGTAGCATGCTTAAATTGATGTAGTCGGCGCACCAGGAAAAAAAGCTTGTCAGAGCAGTTGCCATGAAAATATTTGTAGAAAAGACAGAGGGAAGCCACATCACTATAAGAAAGTGACTGAAGTTGAGATGCCAAGTCAGGATCGATTATATTGCAGATCTTTCTTTGGATTTTGTCAAGAACCTTGATATGAACAGCAGGGGCACCAGACCAGATATGGCAACAGTATTCAATGCCTGGACAAATAGTAGATTTGTACATGTGTAAGATGGACTCTGACAAGAAAAACCTTTTGGCACAACACAATGAACTTACTTTTCTTGTAGTAGATGCAGGAGGCCTTGGAAAATCTGATACTCACAGGACAGATTGAAGGCAAGAGGGACAGAGGAAAACGGCACATAACATTATTTAATGAGCTTAAGTAAATGGATGGCAGAACAGGGTTTAGGAGAAATAACGAAAAGACAAAATTTAATAAGTGCTACAAAGGACAGGAAATGTAGAGAGCCATGATCATCTACATCCTGAGGGGGGACAAAGCACGCAATGAAGTATAACAAAGTAATATGTTGTTGTGATAAAGTAGATGTATCCAGTGTTGAACAATATCAATTCTTCATTCCTGACTTATTTTTCTGTTACACTCAGCCTTCTAATTTACCTCTATTATTAGATCGGGTTGATTCAAAATAGGGTTATGCACCAAAAAGCTTAAATTCAATTTGTTCAGTACAATGGTATATTTTGATCACTATCCAAGAAAAAAAAAATAAATTGAAAATATTTCAAACGATAATCTTGTCCAATGGATCCATCTATTAAGAGTTGCAATTAACCAAACTGTTTTGTTCTATGAATAGAACACTGATATATATATCCAGTTTAGATCTTTAAACTGGAGATATATGGGACACTACTACAAACCATTAAGCCATCATGATAAAACAATTATCTCTATTTAAGAGATGAACATTGTACTGATAAATCATCAGTTACCTCCCCTTAAGATCTAGGAGGTATAAAAAGCACCCTGTAATATCTGTCAGTAAATAGTAGTCAGAGTAAAGTGCAATAAAGCTTTGGTATAAGTTTCTTCACTGGTTCTATTTTTACTATAATCATCTCACATTGGGACCTGTTAAAGCTTATATCTGTAAGTTTATATTTGTAACCAAAATATAAATATTCATTTTTAAGTAATTAACAGATTTTTAAAGTAACTTTCTTATTATAGACATATGTTATGGGTAGATGTATTTGAGTAGACATCCTTGTTTTTTTTGTTTTTTTTAAATAATGAAATTAATGACTACTGACCTAGAGATTGAAAATCTTACTAAAGAAAATATTTCAATTTTTGTCAGATGGCATATTTTCTTTTAATTATTAAAAACTTTTATTTTTGAAAATTATGACAGAACAAGATTTTTTTCTTTCCTTTAGAAAATTTAAGTAATCTCCCTTGAATCAGCTTAGAAATACAGGACTAATTAATTAAGAATACTCCCAACTTTCTGTAGTATACAAAATTCAAAGAAAATATTTTTCTATAACAACATAAATAACACCAAAATAAATTATCAAATAAAATAGGTGAGTATACGTCATGTGAACAAAACATTGCACAAATTCACCTAAAAACAAAATGGAGATGGCAGCACCAAATTAAATAAATAAATAATAAGAGTGCTGATTTTAGCACATAAACAAAACATTCTCATCACTTTGACATTCTATAAACTATCACCAAGATCGTTTAGTCTGATAATAATTAATTAAAGAAAATTTGATTTTAATTGATGTGAAAATTAACCAAGTCAATCTTTATGAAATATTTAGCACAACAACAATGAAACTTAATGAAAACAGCAGAAAGTACGTTGAGAAAGAACAAATGATTCAGATGTGTATGTGGTATATTATGGTATATTATGAAGAGATTAATGTAAATAGTATTTGCCAATGATTACTTGTAATCCATAGTGTACAGCTTTCTCTGCTGGATGCTTTTTCATTTGGCCAGTGCCTCTTCAAAAGGGAACTGACCTTTTGGGATTAAGGTTGATGTTTCAATGACAGCTTGTTCCACGTAAGGGGTGAGAATGAGGTTCTGAGCAGAGAACCCTCATTCACAGCCAGCTGTATGTACAGCCATGGTGGTGGCCAGTTGAGCAAGGATGCTGAGGTTAGGGAAGTCATTTGGGTGATTTTTTGTCCCCAACACCCAAAGTTTCCATATACTGTCTCTGGAGTGCCAGAGAAAAGCAATAATAACAAAAATTGCAATATGAGCTCTCGTAAAAAATGTGGTTGCTGAAGACATTAGGTTTATAATATCCAGAAATTCATACACAGATGTCCTCAAGGACACATGGCACAGTGGATAAAGGTGCTAATTAGATCCAGTGACAGGACTCAAAGAGTGTGAGTTCAATACCTGGTTAAGGCAGTGGAGAAGTTGGAGAGGGGAATTATGAAGCTAATGGGACAGAGAATCATCACATGAAACACACACAACAAAGAGGTGTTTGTATCTGGTGTTCACCCTTTTTCACTCTGGTTAATACTTTCAGGTTAGGTGATGTTATTTCCTTGATCTTTTCCAGATCCATGAGAAAAGGAAAAGTTTTAAGGAATTCTTAGAGTTAAAAAAATGTTTTTTGGTGCATATTCAGAATGAACACTACTTCCAATGAATATTGGGGATTTCCAGGAAGGTTAGTTAGTTTTGGTTAGGTTTACATTATTCGGACTATTGTCCTCATCTTTGTCGCCATATTTATTACAACGTTTTGGTTGTTGTATGCTTCGGCCTTCTTCAGTGAACACTTTATTTCGCTAACTGGGGTAGACTGTTCCAGTTCAACGTGCCATGTTTAATGGATGTCAGTTATCAGTTAACTGTTAATTCCTCTCTCCAAGTTCTCCACTGCCTTAACCAGGTATTGAACACTCTTTGGGTCCTGTCACTGGATCTAACTAATGCCTTTATCCACTGTGCCATGTGTCCTTGACATCTGTGTATGAATTTCTGGGTATTATAAACCTAATGTCTTCAGCAACCATTTTTTACCAGTCCTCATATTGCAATTTTTGCTGTTATCATTGCATATTTTACCAGAGGTCATATTGCAAGTTTTGTTATTATTGCTTTTTTCTGACACTCCTTATTACTGGTTCCCATATTGTATTCATTTGTATGCTTGGTCAGCTCAGGAGATTTTTGTGGCCTAGCAAATGTGCTGAGTCTACCCCAATGAGCGAAATAAAGGGTTCAGTTTGACATTCCAACCACCTGAAGAAGGCCGGAGCATACAACGGCCGAAATGTTGTGATAAATATAGTGAGAAAGATGAGGACAATAGTCCTAATAATGCAAATAGTGTACATAATACCTCATCTCAGAAATATAGACAGATATTGGTGAGGTTTGTATTTTTTAGGCTTAGAGCTAGTGGTAGTGTTCAGGAAATATCGAATTCGCTGGAAGTAGCATTCTGAATAAGCACTATAGTTTTTGTTTTTTGTTGCATGATAGTGTTTTTTTCCTGTAGAATATATTGTTTTAATGTCACAGAAGAAGAGGATCTTAATTTGGTAGAAAATGAAAAGAAGAAATCCCATAATGTAAAATGTAACTTTGACTTAGGTAAGTAATAATTAAACACACCGATAATTTATTTTAAAAATAAAAATTACCTTTGAAATCTTAATTTTAGTTTTAACTTCAAGATAATTTAAATTTAATAGTTCCAAAGATAAAAACATACTTTTAAGTGTATTTAAAAGCATAAACGAAATGAGACCAATATTGGAGTTTTGTAAATTTTAAATTTATTTACATTAATTCACACCAATTCTATCATAAACAAATATTAATTCACTGCACTCCTAGAAATTATCAGGGTTAGGCTTTTGAATCCAGGTAAAAATGCCATAGGAATAAGTAAGAAAAGAAACAAGACTAGCACTGTTAATTTGTGATGTGTTTATTGTTAAAAACAAAATCAGTATATAAACATGAGGTTTTTTTTATCATAAAATCAAGTTAAAATATTATTAGATGAACATGATGCAATGCAAATTTACATAGAGGTTAACCATCAGATGTATTAATAAACTGGGGAAAGGGGTAAGAAAATTAAAGCCATCTAACACCCACCTTGTACTTCATCTGGTGTAATTCATTTTTAAGAAAATACTGAATGTATATTTCATTGACCCTTATCACAAAATTAATTTTTCAGTTACAAAGAAAGCATGGGTCAACTGTCAGTTAGCATGAAATTGGGGAAGGAAAAAAAGAACAGGAGGTAAGAGATTTTCTATTAGAAAGAAAAAAAAACATAAAAAGGGCTACTTTCGCCAATTAGCAGAGAACTTATATCCCTGACAGATCTGTGTGCATTGCAATGTATTTTTTTTTATGAAAAAAATTGATGTGCATCCCTGGGATACATGGATACAGTTTTACTGCCGCTTTTTAGATTTTTATGCACCCCTGACACAGGACATGTAGCTATCAGCATCTGTGTGTGTATATATATATATATATATATATATATATGTGTGTGTGTGTGTGTGTGTGTGTGTATAATGCATTTATTTTCTCAATATTTTTGGGAAAATGTTAATCTATATTTTCCAGGGAAAATATTTGGCAAATGCATAAATGTCAAGTTGGATGGTTTCTGTGAAAAGCATCTATACCTCTTTTCCTTATTTTGGTTTTCTTCCACAGTGTTTTGGAAATAAATCCAATTTTCTTATCACTTATGATAAGTGCAATGAGTGAAATTTCATCATGGCATTAATAGAATTAATATAATCCTGTGTCAAATGTTTAGGCAAAGTAAATGTGAATCTGAACTCTTTTGCAAGTAGTACACTTTAAGGGAAATAATGTTTATGATTGGAATATTAAATATTTGCTCATAGTTTTAGTGTTGTAACAAGAAAACTACTGAAAATATTTTGAAAGAAAAAAGCATTTGTAGGGATACAGAAGGTGATTATCTCCCTTTGGTGGAGATACATCACATGGGTCACATGACAGCTGCTTAGTGATGTCACAAAAGTGGCCAATCATTAAGTCAGTAAACTTATTGGAATCAAGACACATTTGTTCATCCTACCTGGACTTTTGCCGCCAAATGATACAGCTTACAAGTCTATGGTGCCATTTCCTTTTAGGAATATATCTTCCCTAGATATAGAAAGAAACTTTGGCTTGGAGTTCTCAATTTGGGAAAACCCAAGACTTGTCATTTCACCTTCATGGAATATGTTTTCATCTGGGACATAGTAGATAAATCTGGCCCATTTAAATCTGAAGTCCTAAATATGGGTTCTCCAGAAACACAGAAGTATCTCCATACATGTAAGACTCTTTTTAATTTTTCTTTACACTCTGCTGCTGATATATTATTCTCTGCTGGGACGTGTATATATGTATATATAGATTTGTGTATGTCTTAGTGGGATAAAAGTTTCTTTGAGAACATACCTTCCTATCAACTATTCTGTCTGTGAAGTATGGTGTTATTATATCATGGATATAATAATGCTCATGATGGGGGAAATAAATGGGAGAATAAACCTTTCTACCACAGCTCTCTCCCATTATAATGGTGCAATATGAATATGCAAGCAAATATGAAATGTTCATTTCATGCTCAGCACAATGCTGATAATAGAACATAATGCATGTAACATTTCCCATGTGAAATGAGTCATGTTAATACGTTTAAAAAATGGCAATGTCATAATATGTGGGAAGTTTTCACCAGTTCTTTCTCATATAAAAACTACACAAACTGTTCACAATGTTAAAAAATAACGAAATATTAACTAACGACTTCCCCAATGTGTCAGTTAACAAAATACAGTTTCAACACATATTTTTCATCACAGTAAATGCCAGAGCAGAAAGGACAATATTATTGTTATGGGATGTTTTAGCAACTGAAAGACCTTGTATTTATCTAACATGCTAAATAATTACCATTTGCTGACATTTTAACTAGGGACTTCACAATGTTTGTATTAAATATATCTATCTAGCAACTTTCACTTTTTTCTCCATCCATGTATTCATTCAGTTGTTGAATATAAAGACAATTTCGTTTGCCTCTGTTGGTTTCATTTTGCCTCTATTTTAACGTTTGCATAACTATAGCAAAATTAAATACAACTTTCCCTAGTTGACTAACAGATTTTATGTGTTGTTTTTTATAAATTTTAATAGCATAGCTCTTTGACACATTTCCAATTTTTTTTTCCACATGTACATTTTCTGTTATTTAATAGGCCAAGTGTATCGGACACACCTTTTTATATACGGTTCTTCAGAGTGCTAATAACAAATTTCAGCTATACACTTTTTTGTAGTTACATGAATGCCAGATATTAATGGTATTTACACCATTGTATATATGTTATGACAGAAAATTGTTTCCATATATTTTCATGGTGTTGAATCTTGCATTAATATAGATATTTTCAATATGGCTGCCATTTTCCTGACCTTCAAGCTGAGGTTGATTTTGGTGTGCTTTAAAGTAGATCTTGCTGTCTTCCACCCCAGTATTTCATCTACTTCTTCCACCATGAATTGTAATACATAGTAGTAAGCATCACTTCTTTGACACAATTGGGGTCATTATGTACTTAACTACATAGCAGCACCAGGTGTAAATTTGGTTAAAATTCATTTTTTTCCATGTGTATTCACCTGGCCTTTCCCAAGTATTTTATTGTTCATTCATACTATTTTTTTCCTATATTTTCTTGCATGGCAGGATATTTAATTAAACCAACATGTGTGAGGAGAATTCTATTATGACATCATTGCACAAAATTAAATCTGTATTGTCCCATGCATTTGAATTATATCCTATTGTTTCAAGCAAGCAATTGTGTTTGGCGGTTGATGTCTCTTCTACTGGTGTAGTAAATTCACATTCAGTAGAAACCAATTTTTCTTTGACAAAAAACAATAATTCCTGCAGACAACAACATTCATGGCATTGATGATTTCCTGCTAAAGACACATGCACAGACAAAGAAAAGGACTAAAAGCTTCAAAAGTTTTTTCAGGTGTACTTAATGTCTTGAAATTATTCAAATATTCATGTCCTGAATTGGAAATAGTGCATGACAGCCAAGTCAAATACTTTGCAGCCACATTCAGAGGAGTGCTCAAGATCCAGAAGGGACATTCAAATTTTAATGCTTGCATGAATAATGCTAAACAAAATATTTGTTGGGGCAACCTAAGCCAGCCTTTCTGGATGCTACATGATTAAATGGAGACATACCAGTCACTTCACCATCTCCAGTAGCATCAAATTTACAAAGTCAAACTGTGATCAGATCTGGGCATCATTTGACTGCCCTGACATTTTTTATATCTTTGTTTTCTCTTTTTGCAGCACATAGTTTTTCATATGAACTTTTGCATTATACTAACAGGAAAAACTTTTTGTACTATTGAATGGACATTGTTTCAATTATCTAGTATTTTTAAATATACATTGCATGCATACACTTTTTTATGTTGTAGTTTGTATAAAGTATGTTCCTACATTTCTATTATATCAACAAAAAGCAGAATAAAAGTAACTCCACATGGCAGGTTCTCAAACCTGTTTAGGGGCATTGCTCTAGGGAAACAGATGGCAATTATCTTTCTTTGGTGAAAATAAGCCACATTTTTTTTTAAGCTTTTCACCCCAAGCAAGGCTGGAAGTCACTAGCACGCAAGGGGTTACAGAAGATTTGGAGCAAGAGTAGATAGGAATGTTAGAGGAAAGGATGTGGAGAAGGATAGTGGATAGATCAAGGCAAGGGGTTACAGAAGATTTGGAGTGAAAGCAGATAGGAGTGAAATAGGGAAGGATGTGGAGAAAGATAGTGGATTGATCAAAGCAACTGGAGATGTCGATTGACGTTACATTTGAATAGTTGGAGATTATAGTTGTCAGGGAAACAGGAATAAGGAAGGGAGTTTCACATGAGAGAGGTGCGAGATATGAAGCTATTGGAGTAGAAGAGACATCTACATTTAACAGTTTGAACAGTGAAAGGGTGGGAGTGGGATGCCAGCCTCGTAGGACGCTTGAATTCATGAGGCCTGGGAACCAGCAAAAGCAGCTCATCGGAGCAATTACCGTGAAAGTATTTGTAAAAAAGACAGAGTGAGGCAATGGTGTGTCTGTGAGAGAGCAACTGCAGATGAGATGACAGATCAGGACCAATTATGTTGCATACCCATTTCTGGATCTTATCAAGAACCCCGAGGCAAACAGAAGGGGCTCCAGATCATATATGGCAGCAATACTGCATGCAAGGGCGAATGGTTGATTTGTATATTTGAAGGATCGAAAAATTTCCTGGCCTGGCAGAGGGAGCCAACTTTCCTTGCGGTGGATGAAGCAATTGACTCAATGTATTTGCTCCATCTCAGGTCAGCGGACAGTGTGAGACCGAGCAGCTGCAGAGAGGAGCTCTCGAGAAGTTGGTCTTCAGACATTCTAATGGGAAGCAAGGAAGGATCCCTGTGGTGATTAATAGAGAGCAGTTTTGTTTTTGAGGCATTAAAGTTAACCAGCCAATTCCTGCCCCAGTTCACAACCGATTGGAGGTCCTTTTCAATTTGAGCTGCCAGGTTAACTTTGTCAGCCTCACTAGATTTGTGTTTGAGGCAGGAGTAAATTGTGGTGTCATCTGTGTAGATGCCAACTTGGGAATCTATGGCATCAAGAAGATCATTTATGAATATAAGGAACAGAGTAGGGCCTAAGATGGAGCCTTGAGGGACACCTGCATTTGTGGGATAGGAACTGGAGGAGAATCCGTCGAGAACGACCTTCAATTTATGGTTTGACAGGAATGATTGTATTAGGTCAAACAATTGACCTGTAATACCAAAACCCTGAAGCTTGCAAAGAAGGCTGGCATGTCAAACCCTATCAAATGGTTTGGAGATGTCTAGGCCCACGGCACGAGCTTCACCATTATTGGTAGACAAATTCAGTGATGGCCGTAAGTACATCAGCTGTAGATCGAGCAAAGTGGAAACCATATTGCTTGTCTGAGAGCAGATCATGGGGTGTAAGGTGATTAACCACTTCGGTGTTGATAAGGGCTTTGAAGACTTTGTCGAAGAGGGGTAGGAGACTGATAGGACGGTAATTAGAAGTGTCGGAGGGGTTGCCAGAGTTCTTAAAGACAGGAACAATGGATGAGGACTTCCAGCAGTCAGGAAAACAAGACTCCTTGAGGCATTAGTTGTATAATTTAGAGAGGGAAGGTGCCAATTCAGGCGTGCATTTCTTCAGGACAATGGCTGGTATCCCATCACCACCACTAACCTTGTGGGGGTCTAAATTAGAGATAATGCCCAATACTAGTGACGGGGATATGTGTAACCTGCTCAAAAGGGCCTCAGTTCTGAGAGGGAAATCGGGTATGGGTACACCGGAAGAGTCAAGCATTGAATTGGAAGAAAATTTCCAAGCAAAGCATTCAGCCTTGTCGGCAGAGGTGGTCAGGACCTCAAACTGGTTGAACAGGGGAGGTATAGAGGGTTTGCTATTGTTCAGAACACTCTTGCAAAGACGCCAATAATCTTTGGAGCCGAATTTGCAAGATGCAATACGTTCCTTCATCCGTGCAGCTAATAGTGACTTAGCTTCGTTGAGGACACGCTTACACTTGTTATGGGTGGAGGCAAAGAGACGTCTATTGCAGTCGGACATGTTGCTATTAAATAGGTGGAAGAAGTGGTTCCTATGGGCAATGGCAGCTGAGCAAGCAGCGGAGAACGAAAGGGAGGAGCACAGTTTGACCTTAAATTTCCTTGAGAGTATGAAAGCGTCAATTCCAGCTTTAACCCAGGATGGGACCTCTGAAGCATATTCTTGAATGGGGAGTTTAAATACAGCATCCCAGGGAACATCGCGGAAGAAATCACGGAACGAGTCCCAGTCAGCTTGTTGATAGCAGAACGAGGTTCTGGTGGTAGGAGGCTCTTTGCAGGGGGTGGGGTTGCAGGAAATGCTAACAGACACTACAGCATGATTGGAGCTACCAAGAGGGCAGAGCTGCGTGGCACTACAAGACTCGGGGATAGAGGTAAAACACAGGTCGAGAAGAGAGGCCTTACCGTCCCGGTTGTAAGCAAAACACGTGGGAAAATCAACTATCTGCGTGAGGGATTGAGAAATTGAAAAGTTAAGCGTATGAATGCCTGCGAGGTCAGTAGTAGCATTCTTAAGCCACTTGTTGTTATGGGCGTTAAAATCGCCAAACACAAATATGTGAGTGAACGGATGGAGAGAGAGAGCCTTGTCTGTGCTGTCAGAAATGATATCAAGTATTCCACAGTCTTGAGAGGATGGAGAGTGATACAGGAAGAAAAGATAGCTTACAACATTGAGAAGAGGTAGCCGGAGACACATGTACGAAGTGTTTGGCGATTTGAGAGAGCACTCTCTAGCCAGAGGGAGATGGTCCTTGACATAGACACCAAGGCCATGCATGTGGGTTAGAGAGTCTTTTCTGAGGAGAGGAAGGTAGCCGGGGATCAAGAGATCAGAGGAGGGGATAGATGAGTCAAGATTGGTCTCACACAGAGGCAGTATATCCGGGCAGTTTGCAGTGAGGAGAGATTCCACACTGCTGAAATTGGTTCTAATGCCACGGATGTTGGAGAACGAAATGTTGAGGGGTTTAAGTGATTTTTGGAGGGCTGGTTTAGGTTTACTTTTTCAATCTTTGTAAGTCATCATGTGGAATTATGGTTGGAAGATGAGAAGGCCTGAGGTAAATGTGACAGCTGCTTAGTGATGTCATTTCATATAGTGACAAAAGTGGCCAATCATCCAGTCAGTAAGCTGATTTGTGTCAAGACACATACTTGTTCGTCTTGCCTGGGCTTCAACCTGGGGCAGCCAGCTGTCAAACACTAGACCTTACAAGTCTATGGTGCCGTTTCCTTTTGGTAATATATCTTCCCATGTATATATAGATTTGTGTATGTCTTAGTGGGATAAAAGTCTCTCTGAGAACAAAGCATATTTGTCATTCCTTTTCCTTTCAGCCATTCTGTTCTATCTATGAAGTATGGTGTTATTACATCATTGATATAATAATGCACATAATGGGGGAAATACAAATGAGAAAATAAACCTTTCTACTATATCTCTCTCTTGTTATAGTGGTGACCATGGCACAAACTTATTTACCTGACATGTGATATTATCATCCATTAACTGTTGAACATAATGTTTTTACTTATATTACATTTTTAAAATTTTCAATTTTCATGATGACACAAAATAGTAGTTAACATTTCAATGGTAATATTTTTGGCATGGGATGAACAATGAAAATCATGGATGTCTTCAGGTTAGTTCTGATTTTAGTTAAAAACAGAAAACTGCATCTCTTGCTAATTTTTTCCACTGATAATGACTAGGTTTGCTACTAGGAAAATTGGTCACTGTTCTAAACAATTTTTTCACCAGAATCTATCTTACACCTTTATAAGTCTACTATGCATTGAATATTGCTGCTACATATGGTTGGGTGTTTCTGTTATATATCTAGATATTTTTGACAAAATCCAAAGAAGAATTTGCAATATTATCATCCCAAACTGGCATACCAACTTCAGTCACTTTCCTGACAATGTAAAATAGCTTTCCTGTGCCTTTTCTATATTTTCATGCTAATTGTCTTGATAAACTTTCTTCTTTGTTACCTAAACTTTACTAATTTAAGTGAAGTAATAAATTGGAAGCTAGGTTCCATTTTGCTGTTCAAATTGCAAGATGTAACCATAAGTTCTATGCTAACAGTTTTTCTCTTGCACTTCTCACATATGGAACTATCTTCTAGCTTCATGTTTTCCAGTCTACTTTGATCTTCAAAAATTTAAATGCAATGTCAATTGTCATCTTCTGTCACCTTCAATCCTGTTTTTTTTTATTCTCCTCTCTCTTTAATAATGATTTTTCTCATATTATTTCACTGTCAGTAACACCTTATGTCTTAGTGGCTTTCTCACCTTACTTGGGGTGAAATTATTTAAAAAAAATAAAGCTCATATTATTTGGTTGCTAAAATTCCTTTTTTTATATATTTGCAGTTATTATATTTTGGCTGGTCTATTCTTCAGCCCTCTTCATGACAGTAGCAAATATAAAGAGTTTAATGTCCATATCAGTATTGTTGATGACTTCTCTAGCGAAGTCAACTTGTTTAGACGGCAACTATCTTTGCTGGTACATTATTTTTAGCCCAAAATGAAAGAAGCAAAGATTGGAATGAGCCATTGTTTTCTATGGATTACAACTTAAAACCTCTTATGTTCTGACATTAATTTAGGTTACTTACTGTTTCCCCTTTGTTCCTCTTGCCTTCAATATATCCTGTGAGTGTCAGATTTTCCAAGCTTTCCCGCATTATATATTCTAAAATGTCAACTCTCTGATTCTAAGTATGTGTCCTCTTTGTTTCCATTTTTCCTTAAAACTTTCTCATTGCTTACATGCTCAGTCCGTGGCATTCTCAACGTCCTTCTGTAGAACCATATCTCTGTTGCCTCAAATTTCCTCTTTGAAAGGAAATTATCCAGCATTCACTGCTATATAAGGAGACTGATATTACATAGCAGTTCAGTACTCTTTTCTCTATTTCTAATGAAATTTTCCTGTTTTTTAATACATTGTTAAACTATTGGATGGTATGTTTTGCTATTCCAATGCACCATCAATTTCTGTGTCACACTTTTGTTATGACTTAAAACACTTCCCACTTTCTGTGTCTACTAACTGTGTGTCTTACGTTGCTAAAATTGTGCCTACCAATAATAAATCCTGACAGGACTTCTAGTTCTCTAAGGATTGCTTTGCTGTAAAGATTGAATGAATCCATTGTGAAGATATATCCTTGTTTAATACCATTTTTTTTGTGTACTGAATTCATTTTCTCTCCATGTACTAGTCATTTGCACCCAATATAAGTTCTGAATTAAAACCTTAGATACAAGATGAATAACTTCTAACCTTGCTGCTATATTAGTTTTAACAATGGAAAAGAACAAAGCCTCTTAGCTATGTGATAAAACATTAAATTTTTTTTTTTTTTTGGTGTATCATGACATTTTCATCTGTCAGTACTTTGAACATCTTTTCTGTTTTAATGTATGTTTATTAGACAAGAAAAATCATAAAAACCTGGTGTACCACTGCAGGGAAATGTTTGATGACATAAGTTATAGTCCTATCTTAACATATGAATATTAATATTTAAATTTTGCAATGGTCAATTTTCAATCCATGCCTGATGCATGCCATATTCACCTCCAAACATTTTGTAATAAAGTGCATGCCATGATAAAAAAAGATATCAAATTGAATAAAAACAAAGTTTTATCAAAATATTTGTTATTATTAAGAGGAAATACCAAGGTATTTTTGATTATTTTATTAAGATTTTTTTTATAATTTCTAGCACATTATAACATTTTGGTTAAAATTTTGTTCTCTTTGCACCAGTGGGTGGGCCAAAGATTAGTATAAGGATTTTTAGCGTTTTTTTTTTAGGGGGGGGGGGGTGTGCTAAAACACATTGTTTTGCAAACTCTTGCAAAAATCAAATAATTGTTGGATTTTAATTACATTTTCACGTCTTATTCGCAAATGAATGAAACTATTTTCAAATTTTTTTTTTAGAAAATCTTGATAAAAATATATATATATATGTTTTTTTTACATCTGTTACCCCCACTTACTTAATTTTATGAAATTTTGAGTAATTAATATTATAGCTTATTCATATTTATAATAGTTAAAAGCAGGACTCCTTGGTAAATTCAAATCAACTTGTTTTTGTCATACCAAAACATCATTTATTGAAAATCTGCTCCGAATCATAAAATAAAAAATGCAATAAAACTTTGACACTATTCAATTAGAAAAGCTTTTAATTGCTTTTATAAATAAGATATATTAAGGAAATTATTGTCTTAAGAAAAAATCTTTTTTCATTGAATAATGAATTTTTACAAGAATTGTTTTCATTTTATTAAAATTTTAATAAGAAAAATTTATAAAGTTTTAAATCTTTGAAAATTCTGTAATAATTTCAGCCTTTTAGATGATATTATTTTAAGTGAAAACTAAATTCACTAATAAATGGAAAAGCTTAATACAAATCATCAGATACCAATATTTTAAAGAACTTTGAATTTTTTTTTGTATGTGTATAAATGTTCTGACTTTTGAAAGTATGGGCAACCATACACAACATTATCAGAAAATAAGAGTGATAACTATAATAAATTTTAGGCCAACATTTCTAAAATTCAATAAAACATCAAATTATGGAGAATATTTTACTAATTTTTTAAGATAACTGAGTACTTAAAAATTATATAAAAAAAGACACTCATGTCATTTTCTTAAATTATGTTTACAGATAAAGTCTCTATAAAACAACATTAGATCTGTCATCAGGCTATGGACATGGTAAAACAGCTACTGTTGGATTAAAAAATGCATTTCTGTGACTTTTTAAACTTAAAGTAAATAATATTTGTTTCAAATCAGATTTATTATACTTTAAATTAGCTAATATTCCTCAAATAATATTTCAGGAAAGTATATTTTATCTTTAGAAGACTTTTTTAGTATCGAAAATGACATTGCAATGTAAGACAACTAAAAACAGGCATTAATCAGCTGTTTTAGCCAAAATAAATCCAAACAAATAAAACTCTTTTTAGTCAATTAGTTTTTGAAGTACAGCAATGTATTTTGATTATTGGAAATATTAAATTTAATCTATTAGTTTGAAATTAAAACTAAAATAAAATCTTCAAGAAAGATTTTTAATTTTAAAATCGTTAGGTATCTCATTTTTTTGTGGAAAGTCCCTATATAGTTAGCTCTGCTATTATGAGCACTGTTTTAAGCTAAGCACTGTGAACTAATATATATATATATATATATATATATATATATAGTCATCCTAAGACAAACTGTTTTGCTGTACCACATCTCTTCAGTGTGGCTAGATATCTGATTGCTTCAAGCCGGGATCAGAGAGAGGGAGAGAAAGAGAAAAAAAAGGAAGATTGAATCTTTAGTGGTACTTATATTGAAGCTACACCTCCTAAATCCTATGTTTAGGAGATCTGGCTGCAATTTTGGGAAAATTTGAACCTTGCACTCATCTCTTCATGAGTGGAAAGTTGAAATTTTTGGGAAATAACCTTGTTTTCTATCATTATTTTTCTTTCTCTGAGGAAGTCTTTGTAATTTAAGTTCTTTGAACTTTTGGGTAGCAATTTCTCAGCAAAGGATTTTAAAGAAACCAGTTTGTTTTATTTAGGTCTTCTACCATCACAGATTCCATCTAGAATGACTTTAATTCCTTTCAGACTTACTACCCAGAAGTGACAGTTATTAAATTCATTTATTACTTCATCTCAATGCTTCTGAAGTTCCCTTAAGTCATTCTGATTGTTGTATTGGATAAAATTCTCAATTATTGAATTTACCAGCCAATAAGATATGTTGTCAAGTGTGTGTTTCTCAAACAACTCTTGTTACAAACTGTTTCAACCCAGAACCAGAAGCTGGTATAACACAAAACTTCCATTATATACTTTTCCTATGTGTTCTTAATTGCATAAAAAAGAATTAATTTCAAAGTCTGCATTGATCTTGATATTTATGTAAATTTATTTTGCATTTTCCAGGAAAATCCAGGAAAAACTATTCAGAGATATTTTACAATACAGTATTTATTTAAGCAATGTTATACTATTTGAAAGTTTGTGGAATTTGATCCATGTATACAAAATGTGTTAAGGCCATTAATTATTGATTTCCAGAATAGTGTTGCATGTTGAATCTAGACTGATAACTCTTTTCACAAGGAATAGCAGTTTACTTGACTTCAGGTCATTATGGTGAACATGATGGGATTACCTAAACCAAATATACATCAAAGTTAGCTGCAGAGTGTAGCTGAAAGCATACTGGCCATAAACCAGATGTCTGTTGTTATGGAGTGGATTTAAAAAAGTAATGTAATTATGAGCCAGAAGTTTGTAACATTGGTGATAGGATGAAGCTCTGGTGGGGTGACAATGAGAGAATATCCTTGACAAATAATACACTGGGCAGCTGGATATAAAAGAAGTGAGAATTTTGTCTAGGGCTGGTAAAGCTTCTACTAATAAGAAAAAATTGGTATAATATAGAGTACAATCAACCTGAAGAAATAAGGAAAACAAATTTCTGTTGAGATTAGGATCTTAATACAAGTGATTTTGAGTTGGTGACTGAATTTAATGGTACAGTGGAAAACAAGTACTTGGATTGTGATGAGGCTGAAAATAAAGCAGGAGTTACTGATGAAATCCATGTTAATAAAATTACTTTTGGTGCAAAGAAGCAGTTGGAACTGGAAAATTGGAAAAAAATCATGTCGTATATAAAGAAGTGGAGGACTTTGGGTTAGAAATATATTTCTACCAAATGTATTTATACAATCAAGGAAGTAGATAGTAATATTCAAAGAAAAGCCAGGCATGTGGTCAAAAGATTTGAATAAGAATGTTTAGATGAAATCCAGAAAACTTCAACTTGTGAAAAACAGTTCTCTCAGACTTATTTTACTTATTATAGCACAAAGAAAATGAAAAATTCCTGCTATAGATATTAAAGCAGGATTTTTGCAGGGGGGGGGGAACAAATTCAAAAAAGAAGTTTGGCTTTGAAAAAAAAAAGAAGAAAATAAAGAAGTTTTGGTTTGACTACCAAAAATGCCAAATATGGATAAAAAAAGATTGGCTTTTGAATAAATGCCTTTATGAACTGGCAGATGCATCTTTGAAGTGGTATAAAAAGGTGAAGGATGCATTTGTGAAGACCTTCAGTGGTACCGTTTGTAAGGTGGATCCAGCTGTACTTTTTGGCATGATTCACAAGATTTAATAGGAATTTTGGTTGTACATGTGGATAATTTACTCTGGGTAGGGATGGAGTTCTTTGAGAAAATGGCTGTCAGATTAAAGGGAATTCTCAAATAGATAGGCATAAATTTGAGAGATTCACCTTTATCTGCTACAAAGAAATCCATACTATGGTCAAAAGTTGGACAATTTCTTTGGCTTGCTAAGGATATTGCTTTTAATGTAGCTACTATCACATACCAAATCAAGAATAGCAGAGTTGGGGGATTTTAAAAAGAGTAAATAAAATAATATGGTTCGGTTTGTTTTACAGCATATCAACCACAATGGGTTATTTAATGCTGACAAAATTTTTTTTTTTTTTTCAAAAATGTATAGCTGGTAATATTTTTTTTTTAAATGTATACTTTGTTTTGTTTTGTGGCATATTAACCTCAATGGGTTATTTAATGCCGACAAGATTTTTATTTCTGGTAATATTGTCTTTTTTCAAATATTTATTACTGATACTAATTTTTTAAAAAGTATTTCTGAAATTTAAAATTTAGTTTTACACCTTCATAGTGTTTTGAGTCAGGTTGTGGGGTCAACTATTTGCCCATACCTGGGTCCCTAACAGGTGCTACCACCCCAGGTCAGGGTAGACCTGGGAACACCAGCAATTAGGAGGTGGTTCCACATTCCTCAAAACCTACTGTTCAGAGGTCTTGCTGCTGGACATAGTTTATCGTCTTACCCAGGGTGCGGATGTAATTTATCGTCATACCCAGGATGGTAAAATAATATGGATAATCCAAGGTGAAGAGATTAAAGTAAATTATTAAGATCTGGGAAAGCAAGTAGAATTTGTGTTGGATGAGGTCAAGGAGGTTTTATCATATTTTGATGGGAGTGAATGGTAGGATTAATCTCATCACTTGGCAGTGAAAGAAAATAAGAATGATTAAAAGTATATTAGCTAGTGAAACCCTATCTCTGGTTGTGGGGTTGACCATGTCATTTGGTTTGGTTACCTTATACTAGGAATTGATTCACAATGGTAATAATGAAGAACGTGTCCCCTAATTAAATGTTTTGTGTATAATGAGGATTTGTATCACACTGTTGACTCCAAGAGATAAATAACCAAGAAGAGTTTGAGAGCAGAAATTAATACCCTGAAAGAAATATTTGAAGAGAATGAAATTACAGCAATTAACTGATTGCAAACATAAATACAAAGCATAATATCCACAGACAACCTAAACTATCTCTTGAAAAAAAGTTCGTTTTTATTTCCAAACTGACATTATTAATGATCTATGATTGAATTTTATTACCATTGCTGGTACAGTCAAAAATTTATTTTCTGTACCATTTTATAATTAAGTGATAAAAGCAAAAAGAAATATATATATATACAATTATTAAGATCATTAATTATTGAATACCAGAAGGAGATCATTGCTGCAGATTGAATCTGTACTGATAAATAGAATGATTCTCACAAGGAGGTGGATTTTTGACTTCAGGACATTATGGTGGACATGATGGAATTACCTAAGCTAAATATACATCAACAAAATGTATCTTATAAAGACTCTTTCCATTATTTTTTGTGTGCAAGTGTATATATACTCAAAAGAATATTATGAGGGAGACTGTAGAAACTAGGTATTTATTGTTTAGAATTTGTTATATTTTCTCAAGGGAATAGTGTGTAATATTGAAGAGAGTGTTTGTTGACATAGGCCATATAGATATAGCAATCAACACTGCATGGTGATTGCTAATTTCAATCCTGAAGCAATCTTTAGACCATGTGTTATGCGATTTTTGTGGTAGGGTGGTTAGGTGTCTATCTTGTTCTGAAAAGGTAATTACCTTTCCTGAACAGGATATATTACTAAACAAGAGATCAAAACTCATTTCTAAATGCTTACATGAAAACAAATTTCTACTATGTTACCAACAACCACATTATAACTCAAAAGTCTAAATAATATCCTGCAACCTAAATCTAATAAAAATTATTTCAAATACTAAAATTTAGAACTAAAAAAAGGAAAATATACAAAAAAAATAAATAAATGAAATATAAAATAGGTAAATTAAAGATCATAATTCTAACTCGAAACCTTATAATTAAATGGACAGGTTTTCTCATTCCCCAACTTTCTTTAATCTTCCTTTGGCCTCTAATATGGAGTCAGAGAAAGTAGTGACACATAGTCTGGAGATTAGTTGAGCTGTGAATCTGACCATCATCATGTAGTGTTGATTCCTATGTCCACACTGTTGTGTACATATATGCATATTTTAAGTTTGGTTAAAGACCAAAGAAAGTTCTTTGTTAAGGTTTTTTTTAGTTTATTTTTTTCTATATTATGGACAATTTTCCTACTTTCTTGTGAAAAGTTGAATCTAAATTGTCCAATGTTTGAATAGTTTCAGCATTCATAAGTATTTATTAAAGATAATGTTATAACTATAGGTAAATATTGTGTTTTTTGCTGTGTCAATTTCAGCAGAAAATGTTTGATAATGGCTTATGAAAGTAGATATTGAACAATTTATTTTCAAATTTTCACTGGAAACTATGTAAATAATCTGAAATTATAGAAAAAATCTTCAAGAACTTTCATTAGTCTTTAAGCAAATTTATATAAAAACATATTATTTTTCATTTTTTATGATCAAAATTTTCAAATGTTTTTGTAGTATATCATACAGCCCAGGAATATATGTATTGATCTAAGCAACGTATATTTATATATTTGTAAGTTACATACTGTTTAGTAAACAAACATACTGTATTGTTGATATTAGTAAACAAACATTGTTAAAATATTGCAGACATGTACATTGGGGACACCCACCCTTACAGTGTGGTATTTATTGAAATGCAAAATTTCTTTAAATTGTCATATTTGTTTACAATTAAAATGAGTCAGTCACTAGTACATTTTTTCTGACACTATTTAGATTAATAATTATGCATTTTTTAGCATTTGTTTTATGCCATGTCTCTTTACAACATGGGTGATCATGACTCACCATATTACTTTTGTTTGTTATCTCTGAATTGCCATACATTCTTGGGAATATAGTAGATTGGTTTCCCATTGCATTCTCTATGGTTTTGAATTCAGAGTTTTCTTTCTCTTGGACTCATTGCTACTCAAGGTAAGACAGTGTCAGTTGTCCAGAAATTGATGTCGCTTTCTTTCAGCAATACGTCTAGTCTCACCGAAGCCTAGAAGAGCAGTGGTCTGCCACAACCACTCGCCTGTTTTTTTGACAGGTAGCGTTGTTCTCTTATGCAAATAAGCCTGCTACAAAAAAATGGCAGTAGGCGTACGCACGTGCGACCGACTCTCAGACAATGGTTCAACACGCGAGGCAGCGAATTCATTTTGTTCCTGGTAAGTCACTGTCACATCTATTACACTCCCCGCTGATCGTATGATCACGTAAGTGACAGTGAGGGGCTGGTCGTTTCACCCTTGCACTCCTTCGTGGTGGTATAGCCATGTCTTCCTCCCTGGCTGAATCGTCAGATGTGTCCTGGTCTGAATCATATTCCGGGGAATCAATATGGGTCAAGTCTACTTCTTCCTCGCTCTCAGACGGGGCGTCGCTGCTGCATGCACTGGTTCTTGGTTTTTGCCATTCATGACTCCCTGACGTTGTGTCACCACCATCATCCGCTGGTAACAATGAAGTGGGCCATGGACGTACATCTCCCACGAGCCGCGGTATCCCGTCGATGACTACCGATTGTGGACTGTTTATCCCCGTGACACAACCTTTCAAAAACTTTGACATGCAGCCCTCGCATGGATTTTTTACCCAGACTGCGTCTCCTTCTTTATACCGAGTTGAAGTCGCCCGGTTAGGTGAGGGCACAACGTCAATTCCTTTTATTCGAATTTTGCACGAATGCAGCAGATTGGCGGGCACAGAAGAGAGGCAGACACGTCATCCCTGGGTGTGATGTTATACCAATACACGGCCTCCATGATAGGGCAGCTCTTTCGCGCAGCAATCCGTTTGATTGTCCGATGACACCTCTCTACAATACCATTTCCAGATGGTTTGTACGCGCAGCGCGGTCGGAATCGGACACCCCATTCTTCCGTGAATTGTTTGAATTGCTGACTGTGGAATGCAGTGTCATTATCAGCCAGGATCTCCACTGGGGCACCATGTTTGAAAAACACTGACTCCAATTGCCGGATTATGTGTGCAGCGTCTTGCCGAACTAGCAGCCGCCAGATCGAAAACCGTGTGGGGCCGCAATCGATCAGAGTCAAAAAATGGCGACCGTTATAGTGCTAGACGGCTTCATGTTTCACGCACACTGAGCTCTCCCTTCTGCCATCGCACAGAAGCTGGATCTATTGATTGACACTGTTCGCAACTCCGAACGACCGATCTCACTGCTGATTTTGACATGGATGTGTTGATCCTACGTGCAAAATATAGTGTCCGTTTAACTCCAGGGTGCCCGCTGTGTCGATGAATCTCAGTTAACTGGGCAGGGCTCGGGTTTCCTACGGCAAAAGCACATACTGGTTGAGCTGGTTCGAGTTCCTTCACATTGTTGAACCACCTCTGGGGAACTCTAGTCAGCAAGTTAGCTCGGTTCTGGTCGGATCTAACTAGCGCTATGTCAACTGAAAGGTTGTACTCTTTCACAAGGGAAGTTAGCGTTTCAAGTCGTCGCCTTATGAGCATCTCGCTAGCAGCCATGGTGTTCAGCCGAGACTTTCCCATAAGGGCATTAGTCACCCAATGGTACATGCAGAGGGAGTCTGTGTTCACGTGTAACATGTAGCCTGCCATTTTAGTGCGAGGTTGATTCCTTTTAGCACGGCTTCTAGTTCAGCCACATTGATATGTTGGGTGTTTTTTATCGGCTGTAGCCAGTATGCGTCCTTGATGATGGCTCCCTTAGCCTTGAGCGCTACTCCTACAGCCAGCAAACTCACGTCCACCCATACGTCTAGCTCCTTCGTATTCACGCACCATTCTCCCTGTGCAGGATCCAGTTGCTGTGTCCATTATCATACGTTCCAGGGGAGCATCACAAATTTTGTCATCCCAGTTTTGCGTTACGGCAGTGGCTCGACGTTTGATGAAGCCTGTCGCCACTCACAGCCATCCACACACTGGGAAGTGTCCCACCAGCTGGCCACACATGGACAAAAAACCTCTCTGTGTCATAGTCTTAGGGCCGTTTACCATTCTACTTCCTTGTCGCCATTGCAATCGATCCTGTTCCTTCCATACTTCTAGCCCCAGCACTCTGGCTCCGTCCTGTAACTTCTCTGGATCCTTGCTCGTCAGTCCATAGAGCTCGAGATGTTTCCTCACAGATTCCGCCGACACCACATCCTCGTTGATATATATATCATCAATATATGTCGATGTTGATCTATTTACAGTTTCATTCTGTGCTAACACCGCCTTGAGCACAGCTCGCATTATCAGGGGCGCTACATTCAGGCCGAACCCCAGCCTGGTCAAACAATATCGCTTCCCTTTAAACATAACTGTTTGGTATGGCCACAGAGATTTTTCAACATGGATCTGTAGGTATGCTTTCCTGGAGTCCAGAATGGACACGTTCGCACCCTGCTGTCCCCAGTCTCACAGTTTTTCTGTGCAAACATTCGCGGCACCTG
Organism: Acanthosepion esculentum; assembly: GCA_964036315.1. Classification (NCBI taxonomy): domain Eukaryota; kingdom Metazoa; phylum Mollusca; class Cephalopoda; order Sepiida; family Sepiidae; genus Acanthosepion; species Acanthosepion esculentum. The sequence continues at coordinate 123,507,910 of OZ038478.1, read as the reverse complement.
TGAATGTGTTAACGTAGGTATTCAGTTCCCGATAGTCCATCACAGGACGCACCTTATGCTTGTTGGTCTGCAGCACGGCCATCAGCAGTATCAGTTCCTTGGGTGGGCCAAACTCCTTGTCACTGTACGGCACCAACCAACCATTGTCCATCCATGTTTGCAATTCATGCTCATACTTCTCTCTCATCTCACTGGATACCGGATATTCAGAGATCCGATTCTGAAGTTTCCCTGGTGCATGACCTGCCGACCACTTCCAAGCTGCGACCCAAACTCCCTGCCATTCATTGAATTTCACACTGAAATTGGCTTCGCTAATACGAATCGCAGCACAGACGGACCATGGTTTTTCAAACTCCACGCTTCCATGCTGCGTGATGCGAACTCCACCGAGTGCTTTAATGGCATCGATGCCAAGCAACAGGTCGAAATCCAGGGGCTTCCCTCGCATAACCAGCACATCGATTGTAGCAGTGGTTGCTGTGCGAATTTTGACGTTGCCTCTTCCACAGCAAGCCTGTGTAGCTCCGGTTAATGTAGATACCGCCATACCCTCCTTCGACCAAGACCAACATAAACTCGCGCTCAAGATTGACCGTGAGCAACCAGAGTCAAGGAGAGCCAAGCATGGTGTGCCATCAACACACACAGTAATGATGGGTAGCACCGATTTTACTTGCTGTTTGGAGAGTGAACCGGCGCTGAAGTCTCGTCCCCACCTTTTTGGCCACATGACCGGTCTTGTTGCATCGATAGCAATGCACGTTAGTTGCCCTTCGCCTCTTCACGCAGTCCCTCGCGAAGTGATTGGGCCCATTACATTCATAGCATGTGACAAGTGGGCCTATATCTGGAAAATATCGAGGAGTCTGGCAGGGCTGCACTGCAGCTATGACTGGTTCCCTCTCTGCTGTTTCGTCCTTTATGATTGCCTGAGCTCGAGCCAATAGCTCCTTGAGAGACATATCCGCCCTGGCCGAGGACCGCAGGAGCCTTTTCACAGGACCAGGAAGCCCCCGCACGAACACGCATGCCCTCACACTGTCTGGTACTCCTCCAAAAAGGACGGACAACTTCCGTAGATCTGCCAAATATACATCCACGGTCTCACCTGGACGCAATACACATGCCTTGAATTGTTCGTAAGCCGTGAATTTATCAGGGGCAAATGCTGTCATCAATGCTCCCTTGATTCGAGCCGCGTCTGATTTCTCTTCCGCAGATAGTTGCTGGTAAACTGTGAATGCTCCCCCGGTTAGGCGAAGAGGGATGACACGATCACGCCGCTTCACTCCTGATAGGTCGCACACTAATTCCATCTTCTCAAGCCATTCAACCACAGATCCAATCCTGTCAAACTCGGAATAATTTTTAAATCAAAACGGCCGTCCATATTGGGCGAAATAGCTTTTCGGTTGTCCAGAAATTGATGTCGCTTTCTTTCAGCAATACGTCTAGTCTCACCGAAGCCTAGAAGAGCTGTGGTCCGCCACGACCACTCGCCTGGTTTTTTAACAGGTAGCGTTGTTCTCTTATGTAAATAAGCCTGCTGCAAAAGAAATGGCAGTAGGCATATGCACGCTCCACCGACTATTAGAGAATGGTTCAACATGCGAGCCAACGAATTCATTTTGTTCCTGGTAAGTCACTGTCACGTCTATTACAGACAGCTCAGTTTTACTTTGCTATTTAACCCATAGCTGGAAGGGAGAAGAGACAGATTCATGTTTTCCCAAAGACATTAGTGTAAAATGAATGCAACAGACTAGCCAGGAGTTTGTATTGTCTCTCCAATTCCATTTTTAACACCAGTATACATTACAATACCTACATATACTTACATAGATTAAAACTGGCAATGTTTAACCTTAGTGCCCACCAAAATATGTTGTGTCAAAAGGATGGTTATTACCTTGACATCGCTAACTTTTGAATCCCTCAGAAATCTTTATTTACAAAATTATAAACATGTAAACGAAGCCCAATGAATATTTATTATTTATCTTTTATAACAATTATCATTTTATAAAGAAATAAATTTGAAGAGGAATCTTTTTATTCAAATCATTATAAAATTATCAAAATATATGAACCAACTATGCAAATAAAAAATTACAGACATTCTCAAATTATCTGTCTATATTTCTGAGAAGAGGTATTATGTACATTATTTACATTATTTGGACTATTGTCCTCATCTTTGTCGCCATATTTATTACAATGTTTCGGCTGTTGTATGCTCCAGCCTTCTTCAGGTGGTTGGAATGTCAAACTGAACCCTTTATTTCACTCACTGGGGTAGACTGTTATAGTTCCACATGCCATGTTTTAATGGATGCCACTGTGCCATGTGTCGTCAAGGACACATGGCACAGTGGATAAAGGTGTTAGTTAGATTCAGTGACAGTACCTAAAGAGTGTGAGTTCAGTAACCGGCTAAGGCAGTAGAGAACTTTCCGAGGGAAATTAACAGGTGATAACTGACATCCATTAAACATGGCACTTAAACATGGCACGTGGAACTAGAACAGTCTCCTCCAGTGAGCGAAATAAAGGGTTCAGTTTGACATTCCAACCACCTGAAGAAGGCCAGAGCATACAACGTCTGAAGCGTCGTAATAAATATGGCGACAAAGATGAGGACACTAGTCCGAATAATGTAAATAATGTATCCTCAAATTATATACAAAGTAAAATTTGTCCAGCAAATGAATAGGGAGATACACACTCAAAATATTGAGTGTTTATGGTTTTGTCTAAAATCTAAAATTAAAAGTAGGTTTGGTTTGGAGGAAGACATGATCTCAACCTATTTTAGTGAATTTATGTGGTGAGAGAAAATGAAAGAAATCCCTGGAAAATATAATTTTCTTGTTCATAGACATTCTTATATATTTATGAATGAAAACATTACCTTTCATATTTATTTCTTTATAAAATGGTAAATAAATATTTCATGATAGTTGCTTATAAACAAGCAATTTAATAAATAATGTTTAACAACTTTGTTGTCATTCTCAAGAATAAAGAAAATGTATAGATCCACTTTCATATGTTTGGGTTTTATTAAAATTCTAATCATTGCTTTTTAAAAACAGTCAACATTGCTAAGGGAGTCAAGAGTGTATACAGTAATAGTGGCGTCAAGAAAAAAAAATCTTTTGGCACAACATTTTTTTTTGTAGGCATGAATGTTAAACATTGCCAAGAACACATAGCAAAAAAATTGCTTACCATTATATTACTGATAATGTTTGAATTTGGCAACAAAGCAAGAGTATCTATCTGATTTTCTTGTATGAGGAGCTATCATCATTTACACTACTTTCATATGCCTTCATCTTTGTTGTTGTTATCCCAGTGTTTCAGCTATTGTGCCCTTCAGCCTTTATCAGGTGTATGTTGATCTGGGTAATCTCAAGAGAATTTCATTTATTTAATTTATGGGGTTAGATTGTTCTTATTCCACTGCCCATGTCTAGGGATATCATGTCTAGTTCTTATTTTTAATACTACTCAGTTATTACTCGCCATGTTTCCATTGAGTCCAAGTACATAGTGCCTGGTCCTGGGATTGAGCTAACAATTACTAGATCACCAAATTAAGGAACCAATGCTCTATTCCACTAGACTATTGACCCATGTAGGTTACCTGGATCGACATACACCTGATGAAGGCCAGAAGGCACAATGGCTGAAATATGATAGCAACAACAAAATGAGTACAATAGTCTGCATTTGAATAGTATAAATAAAGCAACAGTAATTTGAAAGAGTAAAGAGAAGAGCCAACTTCTTTTAATGTGAGACTCCTTGCCCGATGCACACTAACAATATTTGTCTGGTCTACTTCATTAAAGTATGCATTGATCAATCTAACTTTATTGAAAACAGACCAAATTTAATCTATACTGAAGAAGCCTTGCCATCTAAATAGTTAAGAGCATTTTGGTTATTTTTCTCAAGTTTAATGCAAAGAAGGAAAAAATTTAATAATGACTAAAAGGGTAATGTCTATTCACAGAAATCAAAAGTTAAATGCTGAACAATTAAAAGCAATTGTTTCCTTTAGATAAACTTTAAAACTTGGTAGAAAACTTTACAATTCACTGTAAAGGTATTTTTTAACTACTGTTAGTAAATTGCGAATCTGACAATTTTATTATGGAAGATTATCTCGAAAGTGTGAAGTAATGTTATGATGATAAGAGTGGCAAACAGACCTTGGAAACATTTTGAAATTTAGCTGAGGTTGTTCATGTTTCTTTTCTTTTATGTGGCAAGTCCTTTCAGGACGTGAACAATCACAGCTCTCCACAAATACCAATCTTTTGCTGTTTTAAATAATTTTTACCCATTATTATTCTTCTTTGTCCCTGTTCTGCTATCCTTCACACAAACTCAAGTAGGTGATCATGGCTCTCCACAACTTCCTGTGTTTTATTGCTCTCAATAACTTTTGATTCTTTACCATCCCTCTTTGTCCCTGTTCTGACATCCATTCACACAAACTCGTTAAATACATTACTTGCTATTTATCTCTGTTTCTCTTGTCTTCAGTCTGTACAGTGAGTGATGAAATTACTTGATTTGCATACCTTTGAGTCAAGTAGTATGTAAGGGAGTTATAACCCTGAGTAAATAATTATAAACTGTCTAACATTTATATGTACAAAATGATACTTGTAAAAATGAGAAACAGCAAGACATGGAAACAATAAAATGAGTATTACTTATTATCTGATTGTTATGAGTGACAATAATGCTTCATAAAATTGTAAGTTTGGGGTCAAATGTAGATCAAATAGGGATCAGAATTTAACAGAAGGATAAAATAAAAAGAATAAGCAAAGTGTATACAGTCTTTCTCGTATGTTTGTTTTATAGATGTGTCTAATGAGTGTCCAGATAATTTAGCTGGAAAAAAAAAAGTGTTTGGGGTTTTCTTACTTCAAATTTTTGTTGAGTGCTACAAGGTAAATGTTACTGTTATGGCCTGAAAAAGGAAAACGAGATGAAATTTTTGTTGATGCATGTGTTAACAACCTGTTAGTATGAATTGCTTGTCCAAAAGTGAGAATATAACATGTTTGTGTGTATGTGTGTGTAGAGGAGAATAGTGGGATCAATTCTCATTGAATGAATTAATAATAACTATAATTATTATAATTATTTTTGATGCCATAATAAATTTTATTTTTTTTATCAATAGGACAAAGTGACAGTATAATTAATTTTTTATTTATGTATTTCTTATGAACACGACAAATATAACAAAAATATTCCTTCAATGTAAAAAAAAGGCAAAAAAGCCACTAAGACGTAAGGTGTTATTGAGTGTTGAAAGAATATGAAAAAAGAAAAAGGAGTCTGGCAAGGGGCTGTAATTGACCCCAAAACTGACTATTACTGGAAAATGTGAATGATTGAGTTAACTCCTCCAGAAAATTTGTGGAATAATGGAAGCACTGAATTTTCAATTATACAATAACTTTATGGAGGAGATTCCTGCCTGTCAAAATATTTTGGGCTGTATACTATTTTTCCTGTATTTGAAGTTATCGACAGTGGATAATTACAGTTTTATAAAAACAACACCCTTTCACTGATTAGCCAAAAAATTATATTGGACATCTAATGTTGCATTGTTATCTATTGTGTGATGCTTTCTTGAATTTTTCATTATCATGTTTTCATTTTCCATTTAGAAGTAAAAGAAACTCTTACAGATATTATGTGAATTGGAGTACTAGTAAAACAATCAAAAGATTTTCTCCTATATATGTGTTTATGTGTGTTTATAAGAGGGCCCTAAAAAGGCCTCAGCCTGAGCAAGAAGACCTTCCAAACGAAAATCTGATAACTGACCATTTGATGAGATTTTGGAAAATGGGTTAGGCTGATAACTTTTCAGCAACTCCTTGTATATGTGAACTGACTTTGCTAGAAATTCTAGAATCTATAAATGCATCATTGTTTATAGACATATTCCATTATCACTGTAAGTGTTATTTTTCATGGATATTCATATTTGAGTAGATGCTATGTTTATTTATTAAAAAGTATATTTGTTTTCATCTACCAGTCTGAATATTTGAGACATCTTATTAAAGGAAAATATACACACTGGCTGGATTTGAACCTGTGTTCCCGTGGGCATGGAGAAACCATCATTAGATCCAATAAAAATGATAAAAATCTGTCAGATTAATAAATAAAAAAAATATTACTTCTTTAAAAAATTACTTTGCGTTTGGATACGAAACTGAAGGAGATAAAATAATTTTGAGAAATCCATGATGAGAAGGATTTCACTTAAAGGCACTGTTCAGACCTTGCTTGATCAGCAAAACTTCTTTGTGGCCAAGTTGGTTATGGCACATCAAATCTCTCATTTCTTGCTTTGCTGCCACCTGCAGTCTCCAAAAATTTTAATGCAACGTCAATTGCCATCTTCTGTTTTCCTGAACCCTGTTACTTTATTGTCCTTTCCACACTCCTCCTCACTAAAGTCCCCTCTTTCTCTTTCACACCCTTTCACCTCCTGTGCCCTAGTGGCATTGTCACCTTGCTTGGAGTGAAATGATTAAAAAAATATAAAATTTATTTTTAACCTATTAATGTTTACTGTACTATTAAGAGGCTATAGGTAGAAACTTATGTTTAATAGAGAATTTTTTTTACCTGTAACTAATAATGGATTTTTTTTTTTTATAAACCTCTAATTAATAACAGATTTTATTTTTTAGAAGCAAGTAGAAAAGAGGACTTGGAAAAGTTGATACTCACAGAGCAGATTGTAGGCAAGAGGGACAGAGGAAAACAACACATAACCTACCTGGTGAGCATAGGTAAATGAATGGTAGAACAAAGTGGCAGAACAAGGTTTAGGAGAGATAACAAAAAGACAAACATTCTTAAGAGCTACAAAGGACAGGAATCTCTGAAGAGCCATGATTGTCAACATCTTGAAGGGACACAACACATCAAACAAGATTTAATACGAGATTATCTTTCTTTAAAGAAACCTACAATTAATACAGGATTTTATTTTAATTTTTTATAATTAAAACCAGAATTTACAGTAGGCATAAATAAGTTAATACAATCAATTTAAAAACAGAAGCAAATGTAAATAATCTTATTTTATTATTTAAAATATATAATTCTATTTTTCTAAAGAGTGAATTTCTGTTTACTGGAATTTGATGTAGTTCAGCAATGACCAGAAGACAGAGTTGCAAAAGTGAAGAGGTACAATCAGTAATAGTTTAGTATTTTTCTCACATTTGAAGAGGACGAAAAATGTGACACTGAAACCTGAAGACACATTGAGATAGTCAAAGATGCCTTCCCAAAGCTAAGCAAAGTATTAAGAAATAGAAAAACTTTGTTAGAAACAAAGAAAAGAGTACTGAAGTGTTACGCAATATCTGTCCTATTGTATGGTAGTGAATGCTGTACAGTCTCCTCAAAGATGAAGAAGAGACTTGAAGCAACAGAAATGTGGTTCTACAGAAAGATGCTGAGGATACCATGCGGCAAATATGTGAGTAACAACAAAGTTTTAGAGAAATTGGAAATAAAAAGTAAACTTATATTTATCATCAGGAAAAGATAGTTGAAATTTCTGGGACACATAATGAGGGAGGAGGGCTTGGAAAATCTGTTACTCACAGTATGAATTGAGGGCAAGAAGAACGGAAGAAAATAATGCATAACATAGTTGGTGAGCTTGAAAAAATGGATGGTGGAACAGGGTTTAGAAATAAGAAAAAGACAATTTATTTAGACAAGAGACAGGAAATTATGGAGAGCCATGATTGCTTATTCCTGAGGAGACACAGCACACAGAGAGTGAGAGAGAGTAGATTGGTGGCAACATCTCCTCATTCTACAGTTGAAATGGCTAGAGGTAACCGCAAGTTCTATGCTAACAGTTTCTTCTCTCACACTTCCTGCTTGTGGAAATCTCTTCCTGATCCTTGCTTCCCTGTCAACTTTGATCTTCAAAAATTTAAATGCAATGTCATTCGTTGTCTTCTGTCTTAGTTTTTGTTCTTTTATTGTCTTCTCTCCTTAATAGTATATTTTTCTCATATTCTCCAATACTCAGTAACCCCTTGCATCTTAGTGGCTTTATTGCTTTGTTGTGGCAAAATGAAAAAAAACTGTAGGAGTTGGCAGATATTAAGTGATCTTTTTGAGAAATTGGAGAAGAAAAAATAATAAAAGCAAATCAAACTACTATTTTAACTCATCAACTAACCTTTATAGATATAGCAATGTTTGAATGGTTTCCAACTACTTTAACTGTGAACAATAAAAGTTATGCACAGTAATCTGACAGAAGTAAGGAGTATTAGATATGTGGGTGATATCAAGAGAATGCTGTCATCTCTCTTTAATACTTTTATACTTTGGTTTCTTCTGTCATGTAAACACACACTTCTGATTGGCTCCTTAAACTTTGAGGTATCATTTAGAATTTTTGGTTAAAAAGTAATAGGAAATCTTTATTGCTACCTTTGCAGACCATCCACACAATGTTAGAACATTAATGTTTTTTCTTTTAATGTTTAATGTCAATTTTATGAGATTTCTTTTGAATGGAGCCATATATACAACCTATGAAAGTGGATCAATAAAACTGTAGCCTGGCAAATTTATTACCAGAATTTTGATCTGAAATTTTCACTACATTATACTGTGATAATGGAGATATGTTGGGTTAAGTGCACTAACAAGGAAGAATAGTGCTGAAAATTTTATATATATATATATATATAATCCAAACACATGGTCTGATAATTGCTTAAGGGATAAAACTGCCAGTTGATTTTTTTTTCCATATTGTTTATATTGATAAGCTCTGTATCCTCAACTATGCTGAGTGAACCTTAGTTACACTTTCTGGGAGGGAGCACAGGATCTGGTCCGATCAGCAGTAAGCTCAAAACTTCAGTAATGATAACTTGTGACTTCATGCATTGATGACTTTCAAACAGTTCTGTCTACCTAATTTCATGGACAAAGCTTGGGTCAACCTGAGTTATGGCTTTCAGGCACTTCACATGTACTGCCGAAGAAATACAATACTTAATATTTAAAATGAATTTTACTATCTGGAATATCCACCCATTGGATAAGTTGCTCCAGTTTCATAGATTAAGGACAGAGGTAAAAAATCCTGAAACTTGATGAGTTTCTGGGGCAACCCTTGCAAAGAATGCTACAATCCTAAAAAAAAGAATTAAGTGAAAGTGGCAAAACCTACATAAAAGTAGCACCATAGCCTTCTAAAATAATGAAATAAGAAGTGAGCATAAATAAAATCCAAAATGTTTGAATATTCATTCTATGTTTCTTTCCATGTTAGAGACATAAGAAAAAATAACTTTGTAAACTTAGTCAAATAAAATTGTAAGCACAATGAAAAAGTTTCTATATTGGAAGGTAAGTCCAATCATAAGAGTATTGTCCCTTTTTGGATTCCAATTACCTCAAATAACCTTAGTGTGAAAGTGACCCATTGAATCTATTTTATGTTCTCAAGTCTCACTCATGTACTTCTAATTTCAGATTTCAGGGTAAAATTATCCTCCACAGAGGAAAGAGCAACAAATACTCAAACATGATGGCTAGCTTATTAATATATATTACATGTAAACAAAAATATTAATAAAAACAAATGGAAATAAATTCAAACCAAGGAACAAAAGCATTTAAATGCAAAAAAATTTAATCTGTGTACATCAAAAGGTATCGGAATGTTGTATTGCAAGATTACGTGATAATGTTGTGTATATATTGGGAAAAATAATCATTCCCAAAGAAAGGACTCTGATCAGATTTAGTATCTTAACTGATTTATATATAATACATAAATAACCCTAGTTAAAATTAGCCAAAATTGACCCGTATAACCCCAAACCACTATAAACAATTGCTCATTAGTGTATTATTTAACTTTAAATTATTGATAAATTATATTTAAAAAATTAAATCTTATTTAAAACAAGTCAACAGGTGTGATATGTAGAATATCCAAATGAGCAAATTTAAAATAAACATTATTTAATGACTGCAAAAATATATTAATAAATAAGTTCAATTCTTTTTTTTAAGTAAAAGTATCAACTGCTCAGTTTTTTTCTTTCACACCCAAAACATAAACCTGTAGAGGTAGTGATATAAATTAAAATTACTGAATTATTGTATGAAAAAATAAAATCACATTGAAATCAGCTAGGTTTAAATTATTCTAATTAAAATTTTAAAAGAATGAAAACAATTCTAGGAAAAATTCATTATTCATTAAAAAATGAATTTTTCTTAAGACAATAGTGCTTATAATATATCTTGTTCATAAAAGCAATTAAAAGCTTTTCTAATTAATGCCTGAGTTTTATTACATTTCTTATTTTACAATTCAGAGCAAATTTTTGGTACTTGGGGTCCTGTTTGACATAAAAAAAATTGATCTTTTAAATTCCCCAAGGCACCTTCACAAACATTAAACTGTACAAAAATGAATTTCTTGAAATTTCATGAGGGGGGGGGGGGCAACCAACGTAACAAAAACAAATGTTTGTACTAAGATTTTCTAAAAAGAAACATTTTCAAAATAATTTCATTCATTTGTGAATATTCCTGAAAATTTCATCAAAATCTAACAATTATTTGATATTTTTGCAAGAATTTCTAAATCAGTGTTTTACACCACAAAAAAATAATACTTTAATATATGGTCCCTGTTAATGCAAGAAAAGCAATATTTTTAACCAAAATTTGGAATATTCTAAAAAAAGATAAAAAATATAATTTAATAATAAAAAATAACTCCTTTGGTCTTTTATAATAACAAAAATTTTCACAATAAAACTTTTTTTTTATTAAGATTGGAGCATTTGTTTCATCATGTATGCTCATTTTTTAGTGAATCTTTGAGGATATAGAAAGAAAGAGAGAGAAGCAGAGTGGAGTAATGAATATTGGTTGGGATTGGGTGGCGACTGGTGTAGGCAGAGGACAACTCTGAATTCAAAACCTGAGACTGGTCATTTGAGGACCTTGTGGCACACTGTTCTCTGTATTCATCTCTTCCAAAAAGTATGGTTGGTTCTGCACTATAATGGAATCATATTTATGAGTTGTCTGGCTGTTTGGTTCTAAGAACTGAGTTCTTGTACACACTCATACATTGAAAGCAATGGGAGAGTCCAGTATACATAGGAATAGAAGAAGTTCTCTCTCTGGAAATAAAGAAGCTAGTCATACAAATATTTATGTTAGATAGCAGTCCTACTCAGAGGGACACCTTTTTTTTTTATAAGAAGCTTGTATTGGTGACAAGGGGAGGTCATAAGGTATCTCTTTAAGGAGAAGTGGTCTGGGGTTGGAGTTTATTTATGGCCCTCGCATTTAATTGTATGTAAATAGATTTCAGTTCCTGCTATGGGATGCTACTCTATGCCAACAACAAGTCTGTTTTACTAGAATTTACAATAAGTGGTATTTAGACAATAAGGGTTTAATATTATTAATATGATTGGGGTAATTTAAACATAAAACAAATGAAAATTAATATAAATTAGTTGGGTGATAGATTCATAATTCTGTGAGTAACACCGAAACATCCAATGAAACACACATTCATATACTCACACACACATGTATGTTTACATACTTCTACAAATATGTACCATATGCACATATATACCCACACATAGATACACATACACATACGAGCCATTCAGTTACACCATTCGGGATGGGTTAAAATATTAGGAATACTAAGCAGCACCTGGAATTCTGTAAGAGGAAGGTATTCAAATTTAATCACAGGGGGGTTACATCAGTTTAGTGACTGTATTTTGGCGAGAGGAACTTAGTAAATAATAAGGTAAGATGTATATTCTTTTATAAGTTTCAACCTGCTCCTGAGCCTACATTTCATAATTAGCTCTTTCCGTTGATTTAATAGTTTGCATTGATTATTGTATTTTATTATTCGGATTTTCTCCTCTAAACATAGTTTGCATCTATCTCTGAAACTATTAGGGGTGTTCGTAAAACTTAAAATTTCCCAATTTATCTGAGGATTCAGACCCTTTTCCTTCAATTCCAAAAATTTCTTTGAAAGTACTGGTTAGTATTTTAAATTTGGATTGGTAAATGAGTGTCTATGTGTGGAAATTCTCTGTTTCAATTCTCCTGTGGAAATGCCAATGTAAGTATTATAATTTGTCTTATTTTCTTTAGGGGTGATGGTTGTTCGGTATATTACACTCAACTGGGCAGTTTTCTCCATTTCTACAATTACATGGGTATTCCATGCTGGATTTAGTTTTTTCCCCATAGAATTTATGTAAGATGTAATTGTAATGGGAATTAATAATTTGGTACATATTGTTAGTGCAGGAGTAGCTAATTTTTATTGAATTCTTGTTGAATATCTTATTTAGAGGATTGTTTTTATGGAAGTGTTTAGTTATTAATTTTAGGAAGTACTGTTCAATATTAATACTTGGCCGTTTACAGAAGTGGGGGTTGGTTGGTTGAACCAAATGATTTTTCTTTTTCTATTTCTACACCTCCATCCCACTTTCAGTGTTTCAGTACTACCTCTAGGAGTTAAGTAAGAAAGATTATTTTTGAAACCACTTTTTTGGAGAGCCTTTTCATATGGTTCTTTGTTTTTATTAAAGATTTTTTTCATTGGACAATAATTTACTAATCCTAGTGCAAACAGTAGTGAGTATTTGTCTTAGGATTGCATTGGAGTGATTTGAACCAATATTAATGTAGTTGGGGGTTTTGTTTTCCTTATGGTAGAGTTTAAAGGTTTTATCATTAAGATTAAGGTCTAGGTAGTTAACTATTTTATGGTTAGAGAAAATCTCAACCTTAAACCCTAGAAATTTAAAGGCCCTAATAATTTTCTTTTGTAACTTTGCTGTTGGTGGACCATTGCTATTTGAGATGAAGATTAGTCCATCATCTCTATATAGCCCTACTAGTTCCGGTTTTATTATTCTACTAAGCACATTTAAAATATAAAAGCATACTAAATCAGCAACCTGGGTTGAATCATATGCTCCCATGGGGACATCAGATTCGTTATTGTGGAACTTAGGTCAGGTGGAATTATTCAGTGTTAGGAGTGATTTTCTAGCCTTTAAGGTGATATTAGTTTCATTGTCTGTTATCTCCATATAGTTTTTTGAAAAGTTAATACTATTAACTAGGAGGTCTCTGGATATAGAGGAATAGAAATCTATTATATCAAACTTAGTGAATGTCGCTTTATCCATTTGATAGTATCTGATGAATCCTTTCAAAGGTTGGCACCAGTTGGGATTAATAGTTTATCGGTTATTTTTTTAGATTAGACCTAGTTCAGTTTTAGCTGGGTTTATTAGTCTAGATTGTGTACTGCTAGTGAAGTTCAGTTTATGGTCCTTAAATAAAATGCAGGCATCTTCAGTATGGATCTTTTCTACTATATCTGCAATATTTAACTTATTGGCTATTTTGGTGTATATATATATATATATATATATATATATATATATATATATGTATGTATGTATGTATATATAAAACCATCTGGATAGTTGATTTAGTTGAAGTACATGCACACACTTGTTCCAGGCACCCAACCAGTATAGTAATAATTAACCTTGATATCTCAGCACTAGCCCTAAACAAAAGAACTTGAATAAGATGAGATTCCTCTTCCACCCTTTCCCTTCAGGACCTATATACACAACCCCACTATATATACAGCCTACCAAAGGAGTAGTGGCATTTGGTCTGAAGATCACATTGAAGCATGAAATGGATGGTCACCAGATTTATGTCCAGATTTTCTGTATTTATAAGTGTTCTCCCTGATACTGACCACTTTTCTCCTATGAATATAGCAAAGTTTAAGCAATATATATATATATATATATATATATATATATATATATATATATATATATATATATATATATATGTAAATAAGAAAAAGAAATTGAAAATGCAACTGGAGTCTTTAAGAATATAGTTTCATAGTTCTGATTTTCAAAAGATAAATTGAGTTGGAGAGATGTGTGGCTATGGCATGATCTGTTTTGCAGCTGATATATATATATATATATATATATATATATATATATATATATATATAAAATTTTAAATTACTCTCATTCAATGTGGTTAGACATACAGCTTAGTCAACTCAATTCAGTTTGTTTTGTTTTGTTTTTCTTGTTGTTGTTTTCAAATATCTCCCATTGTGGTGGCAGTAGATTTAAGAAAAGTGAAATGTGGTATGAACCTGGACACAAATTTACAGTTAATGACTCAGATATCAGTTCACTTTCTATATATTTTCAACTTAGTAAATTATCTTCTCCTTTAATTAAAAGTGTATTGTTTAAGGAAAAATTATGGTGAGATTCATTATATGGAACAATTAATGCATTGAGTATGTTATAAAAGATCCGTTTTGTGTTCATATATTGAAGGATGAAATGCCAGTTTTTTTTTTCTTCCATTTTTTCCATATCACACGAATGGTAGCCTACCATTCATGTGATATGTAGAGTTATATTACTCCCATATATACACATGCATACTTGCACCCCTGATCTCAAGTGATCTGATATACAATTCATCGCTAAAGATGCTAGAAAAGTGGTTGACTCTTTATACTGCTCCAGAAAGTACCTGACTCCACCTGACATACTCTATCTTGACAAGAGTCAGATCAGACCAAAAATAGAGGTATTGCTGCCATATCTGAGCTGGAGCTGCCCAGTTGTCACTTTCCAGCTTTGACTGAGTTCAAAAGTGTTTATACACACTTGTGGGTAATGAATTTTAATCTCAAACCTGCAGCTCCTTTCCCACAGATGAAGCATTGCAAGCCTATCACCACTCTGTCACTATTTCTATGGCAAATGTTTAGACAAGCTACATTCCACCAAGTCAGACTTTTACAGCTAAAACCTGCCATACCATATACATATGGGGGAAGGGTGAATCATTTTCATTCCCTTCATATTCCATTGATAAAGAGGAAGTTCCACTCAGACAGCTTCTTCCTGAGAATGACTACTTATTAGTGGAACAGACTCCTGAGAGGATACTTCCCTAATTACTACAATCTTAATCTCTTCAAGTCTAGGGTCAACTGTTATCTATTCATATATCCATATAACCTGTACTTACTTCTTACATTCATACAACAACGTCATTCAATAAATCTTTACTCTGAGTGGCTCTTTGTGTGCAGAGTTGTGCTCAATGTATTTTGCATTAATGCAGCTGCAAACTTGTTAGAAAATATTTAACTTTCAACTTGTTTTATCGTATTCTCTGAATCTTTTTTTTTTTTGTGCGAGTCATTAAATAAAAAAGCAATAACTATTTCCAGACTCCTTTCCTGTCAAGTTGCATTTGTTAAACATATTTCTTTGTTTTGATCTTTTCTTTGTTAATGTTTGATAACATTACTTTCATTTTCTTTATATTCCACAAATGTTTCTTTTCTTTTTTCATATGCTTAGCCAATTTCATCTTTGCCTTTTGCAAGAAGACAATTTTCAGTGATCAAATTTTCTTATTCAAACAGGATCTTGTTGTGTTAAATTCGCACCGTCCTTAGAAACAGATGTTGTTCCTTTTAAGATAAGAAATTATATACTAGCTGCTTTAATCAAGCTCCAGTGTAAGATTTATTAAACAAAAATATAGAATCTTTCTTTTTATGTTCTGTGTCCTTTCCAGATATGGCATCATGAATTTCCACAACTTCCTATCCTTTGTAGCTCTTAACAATATTTGTCTTTTTACTCTCTCCCAATATCTGTTCTGCCGTCCATTTATACGCACTCATTTCAGAGCATACAACAGCTGAAATATTGTGAATATGGCAATAAAGATGAAGACAAAAGTTTGTTCAATGTAAATAGTGTAAACAATTCGAATACCTCATCTTGGAAATATAGACAAGTGTTAAAATGTCCTTGTTGCTCACATGCTCAATTTGTGGTATTCTCAGTCAACTTATGCATATCTGCTGATTCATATCTCCTCTTCATCTATGAGGAAATTGTTCAGCATTTACTGTCATAAAGATGATTGATATTATTGTTCTTTGTTTCTAATGAAATTTGCCTGTTTCTTGATACTTTGTCTAACTTTTGTGAGGCTTGTTTCATTATTCCAATGCATCTTTGGATTTTAGTGTGACATTTTCTTTTGTTTATATCATAACACTTCTCAGTTAAATTTCTGTACTTGATGGATTTTCAATTCATAGCTCACATCTTAGGGGCCATCTTTCTTGCTAACAACTATACATTCAGTTTTATTCCAATTGATGGTTAGTCTTTTCTTCTCTCTTTCCTTCACTAGCTTGGTTAGGAGTTTCTGCAGTTTTCTGTCTTGTCTTTCATCAAACCTTAATAATTATATATGGCCTATTTAATCATTTTGAATATCTTGAGAATTGCTTATGTGACTTTGTAACTTGGCAACCAGTCAGAGGTGACATTACTGCATATGTGCAGTAAATGCTTTCCTATTGGGTTAATCTGTCAATTGTTAAATTCTGTTTACTGAGCATGTGTATTGTGTGACCATCAAATTCACAGCCAATATGCAGCAAAATTGGTTTCAAACCTGGATATTTATTGGCAAAAACCTTTCAGTGATTAAAAATAACTTTTTGAATGGTGTCACTGCTTTATGTTTGGCTGAGAATATATTGAAAGCAATCCTTCAATTTGGAAAGCCTTCACTCAGGTGAACACTGAAAGATTTTGAATGTGTATTGGTTTCAATGAAAGTATCTGGGGATAGGCTGTTTGCTAAAGTGGTAATGCCTAGAGAGGCCTGTCCCTCAGGAAATCATTTGACCCCCACTATTTGAATTTGATGGGAAATTCATGTTCAAATTCTTATTTGTGAACTCTCCTGACTTAGTCCTACTTCATTCTAAATACTCTGGCAATGGAACTGTCTGAGGATTCTTTCAAATCTTTGGAAAATATCTGGTCATTCTGAATATCTCAATTGACTATTCTTAGGTAAAATAATAGAAAAGTCTGGACTCTCTAACCATAACTGATAACTATTCAAGGAGAAGGAAAACTCTGAATACATGGATGAGCAACTCCAGTAAAATCTATGCAAGTCTGGATTATTAATTTTATTGTCCTACTTTATATAAAGTACTTTATTTCACAATTCATTTTTTTTATTCTTAGCTCCGTGGAATGCTTACTGTGCTATTAAAATCATCAATACTAGTCGTGCAAGGATGTCTCCAGCCACGTCACCCAAATCTTCCCCCAAAAGCAGAAGAGCTAGAACTGAACAGATGTCAGGATTGAACACCCAAATGGCTAAATCCATATCAGGCCTGCAGTGGGATGAAAAGTTTGAACTGTGAGTTATCTCCCTTATTTACTTTTCACACTTTGAAAATTTAAAAAGTAAATCATGTTTTGAGTCATCAGAATTTTATATTGAAAACTTATCAATCTGACACACTTCCTAAAATCTGATGGAATATCAGAAATTGTTTTTATAGTTCTTGTTTGGTTATATTGAGAACTTTTCAGCATCTCCCCATAGAATGACAGTTGTTCAGGCATAAATTTTGCTTTCTCAACATGAACTAATTACCTGAATTCTTAAGATGAAACATTGTCATTATCAATTTTTTTTTATTAGATTTTCTTTCATCGTATTTTTTCTTTTATTTTTTTTACCACAACTTTTGAGACAATTTAACATTATTCAACCATTAATCATTAGCATGAATTGTATCTAAACCTGATGCCAAGATTTGAACTCATTTTCACAAGCCTGTCAGACTGACAGCCCCATGCTGATTAAGCTATATTTGTTAACCAGCAGATTTCATTAAAATTTAGTCATGTTTGCATTTGGTTTGATTACTTCTTATTCTGTTAGGTCAAACTTAACAATTATTGTTTTAGTAGTATTAGTAATTACAATAGTTCTAAACAACAAAAATAAGATGTATGACAAAGTAAATGTGCAGATTGGTGGTTGTTTTGTTGTTTCTTTCTCATTTCTTTGGAATGGCTCCATGGCAATTTCTGGGATCACCAATTTATTGCATAAATATTTCATTGGAGATCTAGATGTGTTATGTGAGGATCATGTATGATATTAATTGAAATTCCAAACACTATTGCAGCTATAACAACATTTTACCGCCTTAGAAAAAATAATTAGGAAGGATATAGAAAGAGTTACTTGGAAGTGTATATATAAAGATCTTATGCGTATGCAAGGTGTGTGTGAAAAATCCTATTAAAGTTGTTGAAAGATTTACATTGGAGAAGAATTTCTTGTTGGTTTGTTAGAATTACTATGTTAAGCCATTTGTATGCTGTAGTGTTTTCATGCAACATGACTAGTTTGGGACAAAGAAGTGTCACAGAGCAGAAACGAGATACATCTTGTCCCTACTTCATCCTGTGGGAAAGAAGAAAATGAAAAGAGAAGTTTGGTTATACTCATTCTCTGAATGGCCAATTCACACAACCCTCAGCCAATCAAATGATTCCCAGTTTCAATCAACTCTCTCTGCTACTCCATATTTGCAATCAGCAGAAATCTGCAGCTGAACTCAAGTGCAGGTGGTTGACCCTCCTACTTGATTCGCACTGTCAAAAGTGCAGTAAGGTCTACAGTGACAGTGCTACAAAATTGCATTGATGTTTTCCCTTTCCAGGGGCCAATCAGATGAAAGGAAAAATTTATTCCAAAATTAGAAATCGATATATTTTGTTACAAAGTGATAGGCAAATGGGTCAGTAGAAGAAAATGAAAATGTTGAGATTTAAGTCAAAATCAATAAATATTTGTTTATGTGTGTATGTATTTCTGTATGCATTTTGTTTCTGATTTAATCTTAACCTCTCTTTGGTAACACACAAATACATACATCAAATGCTGCCCAAAAGTTTGCCCAATTTGAACATTAAAAAATGACTTATCTTAACCTTTTTCAATTAATCTTTTTGAGTATGTACACAATACAAAAAAGCACTGCCCCATAGGAAAGTTGCAAAAATGCATACAGAAATGTTAGAAATGTATATTAAAATCTACTCTAGTCTCATTTGGAGTATCTCTGCCTAAGTTCCCACTTAGAACTGATCCTTTGTTGAGTGATATGCATATTACCCCTTCTATGATTTTTGCTATCATCTCTAACCTAGATCCCCATAAAACATGTGGACCCAATAGTATCCCTGTAATAGTTATTAAGTGTGCTTCCGAACTGACTCCTGTTCTCTCTAAACTGTATAGTAAATACCTTGCTTCCTCCTGCTTTCCTTCTTGCTGGAAGTTATCATCTACTGTTCCAGTTTTCAAGAACTTTGGTGAGCTGTCCAATCCTACCAACTATCAGTCTATTAACCTCTTACCTCTTTTTGGGAAACTCCTAGAGGCCCTAATCAATGCAAAATTGGTTCATCATCTCTCATCACAGGGCCATTTTTTAGACAAGAAATGTGCTTTTGTTTCTCCATATCAACTGCTGAAGTACTGATCTTAATTGTTGAAAGAATATGTCATCCTCTAGATAAAAACGGTGAAGCTTGGGCTGTAGCATTAGACATTTTGAAAGCCTTTGATAAGGTTTGGCATACAGGTCATCTCCACAAGCTGAAAAGTTACTGTCTCTGGGTACATTTTTGAACTGATCCAGTCTTCCCTATCAGATTGTGAAATGAAGGTTATTCTGAATGGGCACTCATCTAGATCCTTTTTTTTTTTACTAAGGTGGGTGTCCCCCAGGGTTTCATCCTTGGTCCTACCATGTTCTTAATTTTCATTAATGACTTTCCCCAATGACATCAGCTCTCAACTTGGTATTTATGCTGATGACAACCATTTACCTCAAGTTCTTCTTTAACTCGGAGAAAAGATGGCTAGTTAATTTTAATATCTCCAAAACTAAACATCTCTCCATTAATCATCTGAGACCCCCCCGGCCTTCCATCAGCATGGCTGATGCTAACTTCCAGAAAAGTGACTCTTTGTACTTTGGGCTAACGTACTCAGCTGCCATGGAAAGACTATATTGAACCCATTCCTAAGTCAGCTGCTAAGAAAGTTGGTTCACTGTGTTGTGTGTGATAATTTTTCTCTCCAGAATCTATCTTGCATATCTATGTCTACCATTTGTCTATGCTTAGAATATTGTTGCCACATATGGTCCAGTGCCCCTGCTATTTACCTTGAGCTCCTTGATAAAATCCAAAGAAGAATCAGCAATATTATTCATCCTGATCTGGTGGCTCAGCTTTAGTCACTTTCCCACCACCATAAGGTTGCCTCTCTGTGTCTTTTCTATAAATACTTTCATGGTAATTGTTTGGTTGAGCTCTTTGCTATGGTACCTAGACTTTTTGAATTTAAATGCAGTACTAGACTCATCAATTTACAGTTGAGCTGGTTAGATGTAACTGTAAATTCTATGCTAACATTTTTTTCTTGCACTTCTTGCTGGTGGAACTCACTTCCAGTTCTATACTTTCTAGCCAACTTTAATCTGAAAAAATTTAAATGCAATGTCAGTTGCTATCTACTGACCTCCTGATTACTCTTTCCTCTTCCTGCTCATTATTAATTTTTCTTTTCCTAATTCTTCCACACATTGTAGCCTCTTGTGTCTTAGTGGCTTTGCTGCCTTGCATAAGGTGATACTGATTAAAAAAAAATAACTATTAAACACAATGCCACTTGTGACTACTTGGGGAATTAGTCAGGCAATTGTGTGAAATTTAAATGCTTGCTTTTAAATTTGTCTGGATTTAAAGGTGTGGATGATCAGTTACTGGAAAATCAGTGATGAACCCATGTTAGATTACATTGTACATCATTAAAATTCTTTGAACTTTCAGGTAGCTCTTTTAAATTACATATATTGAGGGGGTAAAAGTTCTCGGCTTTATTCTAACCTTATGACAATTTTTTTTTTTTTTAAGAACTTTTTGGCTGGTCTAGGAACTTTTCAACACAGATCTATCTATCTATCTATCTCTCTCTCTCTCTCTCTCTCTCTCTCTCTCTATATATATATATATATATATATATATATATATATATATATATATATACATACATATCTGGGGCTGAGGAAATGTTCTCAGTAGTCTCAAGTGGATAGATAGAAAATTTAAAGTTTTATCCCTCGTTTCCTGTTTAGGGTTGGGCTCCTGGTTCCATCTAAAGTCTTTTCATTCACTTTCATTTCCAGTAGTCCCAGTAGTGGTGTTATCTTGGGGTGAATTGATCAGTCAACATTTAAGTATATCTATTTCAAAGCAACAAAACTTTTGTAGTGTGTTGTTTTCATTTTTGACTTCAGCTGAATCCAAAATTAATTGTATACACAGCTACACAGGATTTTTAGGATTTTATGATGTAAATAATGATAAAAGCGCTTTAAATGTTAGCTGATGTAATAGAAACTGCTTTAAACTCCTTATGTTAAAAGTAAACTGATTTGCTAAACATATGATGGAGCAACCATAATGGAAATGGTATACAAATAAAAAGAAGAGAAAAAGGGTTTAAATATAGCAACTTCATTCATTGTTATGCACATAAGCTTAATTTGATTTTACATCAAAGTGCTGACAAGGTTAATGTAGTTAAAATATTTTTTCTCATTTATGCAGCTTTAATAAATTTTCATTTTATAGTACAAAGAGAAAGTCGATATTCCATTACTCTGTGACACAAGGCGGTGTTAAAGATCCAGAACTGTGTCAGCTGTAAAAGATTAATGTGAAAACTTGAAAAGTGTATTTCCAAATATTTTAGACCAAAATGGAAATTGGAATGAAGATACACTCAGTGAAGTTGATAATCTCTTGACTAAATTGAATGAATTCGATTTCATATTTTTTATAAACTGCTTTTATACAATAATATCATTTGCTGAGAAATTTTTTACAATGTAATCAGCTTGATTTAAAAAATGTTCAGGATAAATGATTTTATTCAGTATATTGAAAATCAGTGCAATGAGGATCACTATAAAAATATAATCAAAACAACAGTGCTTGTCATTGAACATTTAAATGATTCTGACTCCCCACCTTTCAAAAATAACCAGAGGAAAGCAAATGTATGATAAAGTGATTTATCTGGAAATATTTCAGAGTATTTAAATATCATTAAGAGAGCAATTTGCTCACATTGAAGAATTTCAATATTTTAAACTATTCGATGTGTAGAAGTTTGAAATGTTTGCAGATAATTTTCCAGTGAAGCCATATAACAACTTTGCAATGCAAATACTCAAATTTATTTGAATTTAAATCTTTAGCAAAGGAACTGAAATATTTGTACCATGACAATGACTTTAAAAAATGTGAGTCAAGTCATGTCATTTTGGAATGACTTCATAAACCGGGTTTCTTATCTGTAATGCCAGAGACTGTAAAATTGATTCAACTTTTTCTAACAATCCCTGCCATGTCTATTGCAAATGAAAGAAGTTTTGCAATCTTAGACAGAATTTGGTCATTTTTAAGATACACAATGGCTAAAGAACGCTTCTCTTCACTGGCTGGTATTTCAATTGAGAAGAAAATTCTTATTGATTTAGAATGGCAAAAAAATTACATGACAAGATATACGAGGAGTTTGCCACAAAACCAAGGCACTTTTATGTTTAGATAAAGTAAGTGCTATTTTTTTTTTTTTTTAAATTAAATTGTGTATGTCTATGTTTTAATATATGAGTGAAGTGTGAATTAAAAATGTACTGCTGATTTTACCAGGACTGGGGAGTTGGATACAAAACATCTGACTTCAACTCCAAATTTCCTTATACCAATAACTGACTCTGGATTTATTTTAAAATGTTATCATCCATGAAATTGTCATTGATTATTAAAACTACACTTATTGTTTAGTGTAGTGTTTACTAATCATGTTTTTAAAAAAACAAAAAGGACCATATATTTTTGTTGCAGTTTGAATTGAAATGTATAGATTTTAAATTCAGAAAGCAATATGTGATGAATGAAGGGAAAATGTCTCAGATTTTGATAGAGTTGAATCTATTTTATAATTTGAGTGGTGTATGTGAATGGTCTATTAGGTTTATTTATGCACCCACATACACGCTGACAGTGACCCACACACAATGCTTTGGACTTTAAAAAAAGAAAGACTCCAGTCACATGGCTGCCAGGCCTGTTATAGGTATTGGAGTCCATGACTGGAAGTGGTCATATATGATAGAAATAGGGACCTAAATTCTTTCTTTTTATGTACCATATCCTTTCAGGATGTAGGCGATCATGGCTCTCCACCTCCCTCTATCCCTTGCAGCTCTCAACAAGTTCCTTCCCTTTGTTTCCTCCCCCAGACCACGTTCTGTCATCCACCAGTTATGTCACGCATTGTTTTCCCTTATCTCTCTATTCGACCTGTGAGTATCAGATTCTCCAGGCCCTCCTTCCTCATTATGTGTCGCAGAAACTTCAGCTATTAAGCATTAGCCTTCTCATTGTTTGCAACCTCTCTAAGATCTCATCATTGCTCACACGCAACTATCCTTAGCATCCTTCTGTAGAACCACATCTCTGTCGCCTTGAGTCTCTTCTTTTTTTTGTCTGTTTATTTGTTTCCAAATTACTAATTTAGTTAAGTATTAATCTGTTCTTTCATTACTACTAATTATTTTAGTTTAGTTTCCATAACTGTCCTATTTCTAATGGGACTGAATTTAATTCACCTCATTTTAAGTTTTCTAAGCTTGAATATAAGTTGGCTGAAAAGAAAGGTCTGGACACAGTTGTTAAGTGATTTTTTAAATTTTTTTTTTATTTAAACAGTCAGATTACTCCACCCACTTGGCCTTGGGTTCAAATACAGGAAACTTTTCCTCATCTTTCTCTTCCCTTTAGTTTTATTTATCTGCTGCTACTATTTATTTTACTTTTCTTGTTTCTCAAATTTATTTTTCTCTAAGTGAAGTGAATTTAATGTCCCCCCCATCTTTGTTAGCATTTTAGTAAGGGGCATCAGGACTTTAACTAAATTAAAACTTAAATTGTTTTTCTTTTAAAACTTAAATTATTTTCCCCCCTCTCACCTTTCGGTAAGTATTCCAGTCGAAATGTCAGCGACTAAACCAATTACTCCACTCCAAGTTCCGAGTGAGGCGGCTCATTAGCAAGTCACTAGGACGAAAAACAAGACCTAACAAAGGGCAGAGGAACTCACTGAGTCAATGGCCAGCTAACTAGAGGTGGTGTCTCCATAAACCACTGTGGAGAAGGCAACGGGAAACCACTTTACTATCACTCCTGAGACAAATCATGGTTAATAACTCAGATAATGTGAAACCGAATGGCGTGAAGGGGGTTATGTCTATGGACTTAAATTACTAATAACAATTTCTTAGAACATTTTTAGCAAGAAACTTGTTACTAATATCCAGTAATTAGTTAATTAGTAACTATACCTATTATTAGGAAGCACCTTACAACTATAACAATTATTGACTTATTTCCCTAAATGCAAAAAGTACAAAAATATAACAACCTATACTGACTCAATGCACAAAATATCACTTTATTGACCAAAAATTAGGAATATTTTACTATTGCATTGTTATGAATTCATTCATGTCTCACAGAAAGAATAAAATTATATTTAAATATATATATTTTAACTTTTATATATTTTATATATTTTAACAGTGAAATAGAAAGCCTGCTAACTGATGAATTACATATAAGTGTTTATCTCCAAGACAGCAATTCCAAAACTGAATCTTCCAATAAATTTGCTCAGGAAAAAATTCGAGCTCTTAAAAGGTAAGTATTTTTTTTACAACTACTATCTCTGTCTCATAATAGTTGTTACATGTAGTATAGGAAATATACATGCAAATGTAAAATTCATTATGAGACAGGGTTAGATATTTTTTTCTTTTTCTTTTTCTTTTATAATCTATAGATAATATTTATTATAAATATCAGTTTCTGAAAACCTATAGGAATTAATATGAAATTGAGGGATAAAAATAAAATTGTTCAATTATTTTTTTTCATTGGTTTTATTTTATTTTATGAATAAATGTAATGTTTGATTTTTCTTATTAAGATTTAATTTCTTATAAAGTGTAAGTTTTATTCATATTGTTATCTTTAAAGTGTCTGGGTTTAAAAAAAAACTTGTAACATTCCAATTCTTTTAGGTGATAAATATAATGAATAATATATAATGAATTAATATATTTGCCATAAAAATGTGTGAAATTTTATATTTCTGGCTGAATTTCTATGATGAGAAGTTATCATTATTTACATTTAGACTAATGTCCCTATCTTTGTTGTTGTTGCTATCACATCATTTCAGCTGTTGTAGCCCCACCCAGCCTTCTTCAGGTGTCTGTCAATCCAGGTAGCCTTAAGGAAATTTTGAACTTCCATCAGTCCAACCCTTTACAGTTGAGACCTGCTATGCCATGCAACCAGGGACAAACAATCCTTGTTCCCTTTGTATTCCATTGTTGAGAAGGAAGTTCTATTTGAACATCTTCTTCCCAAGAGCTGCTGCTTTGTGGAACAGCTCCAATCTTAACCTCTTCAAGTCCAACTTCAACTGTTATCAATTCTACATATCCTCATAATCTTCATTTGCTACTCCTTCCTCTTGCATCCATAAAACAATCTCGTTCAATAACCCTCTACCTTGAGAGGCTCTTGGGCCTTGTATTGTGTGAACGATATCATTAAAAAGATGCTCTTGTTCTGCTGTCCATTTATAGGGGTATATCATCTTGTTCTTTTTAGTACTAATCAGTTATTTCTAGCTCTGTTTCTACAGGACAACTGCTTAGAGGGTTAAAGCATTGATTCATGAATTGGGAGGCATAGTAATTGAGTTCAATCCTTCGGTCAGGTGGTTCATATTCAGTGGAAACAGGACTCGCAACAATAGAGCAGTATAAAAACAATAAAATATCCTTAGACATGTACAGGTGAATGAAAACACTCTATCTACATAGACTAAGTAAATGGTTCAGTTTGACATGTCTTGAAAATTACCTGGATTGACAAAACTGAGGAAGGCCAGAGGGCACAGCAACTGAAACATTGTAATAATAATGACAAAGATGAGGACCTTAGTTCAATGTCTATAAATGTATAAAATCCAAAAGAAATCTATCTGATTTTTTAAATTTTTTTTATATATTCTAAAAGGTTGAAGTTTAAAGTCTTAGAACTGTAGTGTTGATGTACTTGTGTTGTTAATGAGTAATGTTTACAAAATCTGTTATTTTGTGCAACATTGCTATTATCAATTGTTGTAGGTGAAAGTTTCTTGAGAGGTGATGATGTTTTTATATGTTCACAATCTAAAAGTATTCAAGCATGGATATCTTCAAAGTGTTTTAACAGAAAATGTGACACTGAAATCCCAAAGCACATTTGATTAGTGAAAGATGCCTTTTAAAAAATAAACAAAGTATAAAGAAACAGGAAAAATTCATTAAAAACAAAGGAAAGAGTGCTGAACTGTTTTGTATATCAATCCTTGTATATGGCTGTGATTGCTGGACAATTTTCTTACAGCAACAGTGATATGGTTCTACAAATGGATGCTGACAATAGCTTGGATGGAGTGTGGATGCAAAGAGGAAATTTTAAGGAAAATGGAAACAAAAAGGAGAATTATACTTAAAATCATAAAGAGTTTATTTTTCTAAGACATATAGTGAGGAAAGAAGGCTTGGAGAATTTGGCACTCACAGGACATACTGAAGGCAAGGGCAACAGATGCAAACAGCAAGAAACCTACCTAATAAGTTTGTGGTAGAACAAGGAGGGAGAAAAAAAAGATAACTTGCTAAGAACTACAAAGGATAGGAAGTTGTGGAGAACCATGATCACTAATGTCATGAAGAGACATGACATAGAAGATTTGCTGAAGAGAGATTTTTTCAAAAATTAAATCATTAAACCTGAAATTGTCTATCACCACAAATGATTTATGAAACCATTCAATTTCAAACACTGTTTTGTTTTTTGTTTTTTAATTCTGTACAAGTTAGATTAAATGTCTTGATCTCTTTTGTCTGTTTTCTATCATTTAATAAAACATTTTTTCTACCTTTAAGTGTAATTTCTTCTTTGTTCAATTTCCCAGTGTTACTCTTTTTTCATCACTCTTTCTTGTTGTCTCAACATTCTTTTGGTTTCACTCTGGAGTTTTTATTATCATTCTTTCATTTTCTGTTCCTCGTTTACTCTTCGAGAAGACACGGAAAAATTCTCAGACTGACCTATTTCTCCAAATCAGTATTCTGATATTTATCAGCAGCCCTTTGTATATATTGTTTTCCTTATGAATTTCTTCCTTCCATTTGTTCCAACTTCATGATTTCATTAATTTTTCTTTTAATTACATTATTAACACTCTGACTATTGTCCTCATTTTTGTTGTTATTATCACAATATTTTGGCCAGAGCAGTAAGAAAAGAGAAGCCTTAATGAATGCAGTCAAGTGTGAAAAACAACAGCAATGTCAGCTGCAGTACAATAGGTTTAAGCCTCTAAGTCCTAAACTCAGGATTGATCTGTGAATTTGGTGACATAGTAATTGAGATTTCAATATCTGGACCATGTAGTGCAGATTTAGACAGTGAAAACAGGGTGAGCAATAACTGAGCTGTACTAAATAAGAACAAGATATCCCAAGACAGTGGAATGAGAAAATTCTGCCCTCATAGATTAAATAAAGGGATAAATGCAAAATTCCCTGAAGGTTACCTGACTAGCATCTGATGAAGGCCAGGGTGAGGACAACAGTCAAAATGTTGTAATAATAACTATAAAGGTGAGGACAATAGTCCAATGTAAATAATGATAACTCCTCATCTCAGGAATTCAGACAATCTTTATTTCAAGTTTTGCCTTTATTCTCATTTTCCTACTGCCATGTCTCTTACTCTCTCTTCATTTATTTCATTTTTCTTTTTTGTAGTTTTATTTAAACCTAGAAGTAAGTTCCACTTGAACAGCTTCTTCCCATGAGTTTCTGTGAAACTGATTCCCAAGAGGATGTTTCCCTGATCACTACAATCTTAACCTGTTCAAGTCTAGATTTAACTGTTAATTTCCCCTCCTATAAGCATAAACTATACTTATCATAACCCTCTACCTTAAGTGCCCCCCCCCCCCCCGACTCTGGTCTTGTACAGGGTGAACCTTACTGTAAAAACAAAAAATGAATAAAAAAATGCCTTTTCTTTCTTCCTTTTTGCATCTTTGTTTCAGTTTCTTTTCTCCTTGCATTTTATCTTATGTTTGTTTTATTTCTTGTGTGTTTCTGCTGCCTCTTGCCCTTTTATCCACTTTTGTCATGTCTTGCCCCTTTGTCTGTTTTCATTACCTCTTGCCCTATTATTTTCTTCGTAATCTCTTGCCCCTTTGTTCACTTTCATTTCACCCTTATGGCCTATTGCATTTCATCTTTCTTTTACCTCTTACCTATATCTTCCTTTTTATCTTTTAATTTTGGTCCCTATCTTTCTTCATTATCTTCCTACCTTTTTTCTTCCTTTCTTTCTAGATTTTATCTTTTTTTTTTATCAAATTTACTTTCCTTTTATCTTTCTATAATCTCTTCTTTCTCTCGAGTAGGCAGTTTTTTTATTTCATGTCTCAATAAATTTTGACACAAAATCCACTTTTCTAACAACCAAGTGAATTAAATTCCTCCACTTTCCCACCTAAAACCAAACTTTCTTCTTTATTTCATTTAAACTGATCTATTCTTTTACAGTTTTGCATTTTGTGGAAAGGAAATCAAAGATAATGAGACAATGCAATGAGATGTTTTTAATCACACTTAAATTCTTGCTGGTTGGGTTTTTATTTTTTTTTGTTTTCAGTTTGGTAAATCTTATAAAAGTTTTTTTGCTTTTTTAAATTCTCTTTTTAAAACCTTTCACTTTTAACCGATTTCTTTCTCAGTAATCATGAAACCCATTTTACTGAATAAGTCAAGTTTTATTCAGACAGAACAATATTAAATTTCTTAGATCTCATCTGACCCAGTATAAATTATTTTACAAAACCTGAATGAGATTATAAAAATGAATACATTATTAAGTTAAATTTTCTTTATAAAAATCTTGGTGTGTACTATGTTTGATACAGGCATCTCTCAATCAAGGAATTTTTGATTAGTGCTCAAAAGTTTTTAGATACAAAAATGTGATTAGTGTATACATAATACTCAATTAGTGTGGTATAACATTCTTCAGTTTAACCAAAGTAATTCAAAATTGATTTTTTATAGTTATCAATATACACACTAATTGAGGGATTCCTGTACTTTTATATTGTGAAAAGGAATTTATTTTTTGAAATATTTATTTGTGGGCAGATCAAAATAGAAATGAAAAAAGAATCAAGTTTGAGCATATAAACATTTATGAACAGTAACAAGTGGTAAGAATGAGAGTTACTCTCTCACAGCAACTTCAAATATCAGGGTCTGAATTCCAGAATTATGGGTATGAAGGAAGATTCAAGTGACTTTGATAAAGATCAAGGATGTGTGGGTAGTGTAACAGTTATTGGCATGCCGAATTCAAATTCTAAACAAGTCTTTCCTCCAGCTATTTATTAAACAAAGGACAAAGTGGGCTCTTTAAATTTAGTAGAGCAACCAATCTAAGAGGACAACTCTTAATTTGAAACTAGCCTGAAGAGTGATGGGTTCCATTAGGATATCTTAATCAAGACACACCCACTACTGCTACAGCTGCAGTATATGGTGTACTCTTATGCCCCTAATGAATTATGAGACTCATGATAAGAGTTAAATAATTTTCTTTTATACTGTTATTATAGTAATATATTTAATATCAAACTATTTTTATTTTATTTACATTTAAAAGATTAAATAGACTGTAAGACAATTACTGAGTTGGGGTGTATAGTGCCCTCATCATTATACAATGTTGCATGAAAGTAAGTGAACCTCTAAGATAATATTAAAAGAAATTCTCTTTTTTCCAGATAATCAACAAAACTTAAACTATATATTATTTAAGAAAAACTTTTATTAAACAAATTACAAAAACTGAAAATTTTTTATCAATTTTTATCAATCTGGAATATAAATATTAATTCAAAATTAAGATGTGCAAAAGTAAGTAACCCCCTTACATTTACACTCTGTATTTTTGTTTTACATGGTTTCCAATGCAAATAGTTTTTTGTGCATGTGTAAAAATCAAAATAACATGTTTTCATTTTTTTGTAAACTGTGCAGTCAACTAATATAACTCATTGTGTATGCAATTAGGTGACATTAGAGAATAAATTGAAAAAATATGCTAAGATCAAAAGAATTTCCTGCAGTTTTAAAAAAAATTGTGTAGTTGAAGCCTATAATGATGAAGGCTTCAAAAAGCTATCAAAATCATTTGGAGTTCATGTATCCACCATGTAACAACTTATTTATAAATAGAGGGCTTTTGGTATGATGGCACTGCAATAAGTATCTGACCACAAAAAATAACTGCAAGAGCAAGTAGACATATAGCAAGCCCAGATGAATGCTACTGTGACCCTGTGGTTCTGTAAGGCTCCCTGGCTAATGTCAGAATCAATGTGCATATGTCTACAGTGTGATAAAATATGAATAATGTTGGTCTTCATGGCAGAAAGCCTATAAGAAAGCCACTACTTATGAAAAAGCACAAACATGCTGAGCTCAACTATGCTAGAGCTTATAATAATAAGCTAGAAACGTTCTGGCAAAAGGTTTTATGGTCAGATGAGACCAAACTAGAGCTTTTTGGGAGGAACAAAAGAGGATATTTCTGGCAAGCTCCTAATATGGCTTTTGAAGAGAAGAATTTGGTGCAAACAGTTAAACATGGCAGTGGTAGCATTATGATTTGGGGATGCTTTGATGCAGCTGGGACAGGCAAAATAGAATGCATTGATGGCACAATAGACTCTGCAAGATACCAAGAAATTTTGAATGAAAATGTCTTCCCCTAGGTTTGAAAGCTGAAGTTTCCAACAGGACAATGATTCAAAACATCAAACCAAATCCACTAAAAAGTTGGTTCAAAAACAGAAATTTCAAGTCTTGGAATGACTTAGTCAAAGTCATGATCTAAATCCAATTGAAAATCTGTAGTTCAAGTTAATGAAGGCAGTACATGCAAGAAACCCAGGTAATAGTGAGCAATGTGGGAGTTTTGCCAAGAAGAATGGTAAAAAAATTGATGCTCACTACTGCCAGAAATTTAAAAATTATAGTAAAAGACTGGCCATCATCAAATATTAAATGTAAGGGTTCATTTACTTTTGCACATTTTAATTTTTAATTAATATTTTTATTCCAGCTTGATAAGTCTCTGAAAGTGGTTGTAATTCATTTAATATGAGTTTTTCTTAATGAATATCGAGTTTAATTAAGATTTGTTGATTATCTGGAAATAAGAGACAATTTTTTCAATATTATCTTAGGGTTTCACTTACTTTTGTGCTGATGTCTTTTATTTTTAAAATTCTTTTATAAAAGCAAATATAAACTCATAATGGCATTCTTTTTTTCCTTGATTTTGCTTGATTGTATTTATTCTAAAGTATTAGGAAAACTAATGAGAAAGTGGAAAATTTTCCTGTGACAAATTTTGTCCTTTAGGACATCATCGGGCTAAAATGATGTTTATATTGATGTAATTACACATGTACATGAAGGTGATGGGATACTGAAATTTTAAACTTTTAAATTTAAATTTTTTTTATTTTTATAGATGTGTCTTAGTATATAGTCTAACCAATTTTATTTAGTTTCTTTCCTTTGTTTTTATTGCTTTTGTTATTACGTATCCCACATTGTGATAAAAAAGAAATTGTGAAATGTAAGAAACTGGACAT
Organism: Acanthosepion esculentum; assembly: GCA_964036315.1. Taxonomy (NCBI): domain Eukaryota; kingdom Metazoa; phylum Mollusca; class Cephalopoda; order Sepiida; family Sepiidae; genus Acanthosepion; species Acanthosepion esculentum. The sequence continues at coordinate 123,475,918 of OZ038478.1, read as the reverse complement.
GAATTTACTGTGGATAATCTAGCAATTAAAAGCACTTTACATTTTCATCTCAGTAAGTTGCTTTCTCTTTTAATTAAAGTAGCATCTTTTAAATAAAAATCATGGTCAGACTCATTACTATGAGCGATAATGCATTTAAGGTGTTGTTTTGTAAAAGATGTTTTCTGTTCATATAATCTTTCATTTAAATTCCTTGAGGCTTCTCTGATATATTTCTTGTGGAAATTATTACAGGTGATAAAATAAATTCCTTCAAGCTTATTATTTTGTTTTGTATTAATTCTTTTGTTTTAGAAGTAATTGTAACAAAATTTATGTTAAGCTTAGATAAATTCTTTTCAATTGTAATTGTGAGAGTAAATAGAATAATATATTTTGATTTTTTGAATTTGTTAGTATGGTCCAGTCTTCTGTTTTGAAATATCTTATGAGCCTTTTGTTTTGTATTGAATATGAATTAATTAGGGTGTTGGAAGAGCTTAAAAGTATTTTCAATATATTTCTTTTCTTCATATAAGTACTGAAGACTACAAATTCTGAGTGCTCTTCAATAGAATCTGATAATTATAATAATTTTATTTTGTTATGGTGAGAATAGAAATTTGTGAGATCATTTTTATTAGTTGATTTGTGATGGACAATTAGTTTTATGTCATTGCCAGTATGGTGTAACATATCTAACATTGTTCTGGTTTATAAAGATTTATATATCATTTTATCCCTTTCTGAAGTATTCTTTAGTTATTTTCTTTCACTTTGATTGTATTTCTGTTGGCAACAGATAAAATTTTGGTAAAATGTTTTTTTTCAAATCTTTGGATTAATGTATAGAATCTGTTTAAAAACTCTTTCTGCTGAAAGAGCAAGTGTTTACAGAAAATAAACTTTTTACAATATAAAAATGATATTCAAAAACTTTGTCAAGGAAAATACAGAAAATAGGAATATGACATTTTCTTTTCACATATGCATATAAAACATTTTGTATGCTCTTTAATTGTAGTCTTGTACCAGATGTAGTTAATATCAGGGTTGGCAAGTTTGTTTGGTAGACCATTGCTTATGTAGAGTTTGATTTCTATTGAGTGCTCTTCAGTTATGCCCTTGTGCCAGATTAAGCTAAGTAGTAAATATCAGTGTGCCCACTGCAAAGTGAGATTTTGGTAAACCATTGCTAATGTCATGTGTTTGATTTTCATTGGGTGCTCAACATTTGTGACTTTGTGTAATAAGTATTTAAATGTTGACTTGCAGCTAAGACCTGCCATACCCTATACATGAGGTTGGATCATCCTTATTCCTATTGTATTCTATTGATAAGAAAGAAGTTCTCTTTGAACAGCTTCTTTGAAGCATTGCTGATCTACGGAACAGAATCCAGTGAAAATGTTTCCTCACCAACTACAAGCTTGACCTCTTCATGTCTCAAGTTAACTATTGGCTATCCTACATATCTTCATTAACTGCACTTTTTATACCCCTTTTATTACATCTATAAACGTTTTATACCTCTTTCTATTACATCTATAAAACAAGAATTGAGTGGCTCTTGGGCCTTTGTATTTGGTGAAAAATAGTGTTAAAAATATGGTTTACATTGTTATATACCAATGTCATATATCAATATTGTGCATTGGCTGGTAATTTACCACTGTTAGGGTAAGTAGAAAAAATACATGACTCTTCTGTAGTTGTGTATGATCACTTTATTTGGACATAGAAAAAAGGAACCACACTTTCTTATTTCAAATCATATGGGACAAGGTTTTATTTCAAATTGTCTGATCAGGTCTTAAAAAAATTGCTTTTCACTGAGGCACTGGTAGGAGAAAAAGGATCTTGTATAAAGGCTCTCTGAAAAATATTATTTTTCTATAGTAATGTTCACTTAATATAAGGCCCAAAGAGCCACTCAAGTTAGAGGATTCCTGTGTGGTTTTGTATGAGTGTCAGAAAGAGCAAGAAGTGAAGTTCATGACGCTATGCATGACTTATCTTTTTAGTTTGCTGCCATTTTCCCGTCTTTCTGACCAAGGAAAAGGAATCATGAGCCTGGGTTCTGCAGTTTTGCCTGTCAAGGTAGGTCCTATGGTTATTCACCATTCTTTTTCTTTTTTTTCTAATAATTTCACTCCAGGCAAAGCAATAATGCCACTAAGGTACAAGGGGTTTCTGAGAGTGAAAGAAAATAAGAAGGCATTAGTGAGGAGAAAGGACAATAAAAAAACAGTCTTCAGGAAAACAGAAAACTGACATTGTATTTAAATTTTTTGCCCTAGTTAACAACTGATTGGAGATAATTATTGAGATCACATATCCAAGTGTTTTCAATTGCCTTACAATACTTATATAAGCTATGTGGAGTATCTCTGCCTTGTCTTATGCTGTATGTCTGTGATTATTTTCAGTCAGTATTTTGATTTGGATATTATCAATGTCTGCAGGCATGCCAAAATATCCTGTCTTCCAAATTAAAATTTCCACTTCTGCACCTAGCAAACCATTTATAAACAGTACTCTTAGTTATTGCACCATTTTCATCAACAGCACATATTTTTTTGCTGTTTTTTTCCTTTCCAGTAATAAAAGGGAATGAAATGATGAAAATGCATCTCATTTTCTTCCATTTTCACAGTTCAAAAACATTTAAAATTCACAATTTATACAGGAATCGTATATAAAAGTGTTATATTCTGTGCTAAGGGAATAAATACGTAACACCAGGTGGATAATAGAAGAAAGGTTTATTGTATACAGCCAATACAATATGAAGACGGTACAGTTATACACACAGGTCAATTTAGTAGTGAGTGCCACTAATTGTAAAGTCGGACGTGCATGTGTCGTCTCACTCTTCCTCCAGTCTCTCGTAGATAGTTGACTTTATAGGTACTTACTACTTATAGTGTAATCATTCATGGATGTGACTGGTTATTCCATTACATCAAAAAGAATTCATTTAAATGTTACCTTTCAAAATATGGATGTTATAAATTTTTATTATGAGTAAAATGAAATCATGTATTTAAATGCCACTTATTGAAAACTTTTGTTCTAATCCAATACATCTAACAAAAGCTGAAGAATATCAATTAACTGAACAAAATGTGGAATGCTAACAACTTTCAAATTTGTGCCAGTTAGCTATATTCTCTAAGTAAATTTATAAAATGTAATTAATTGTTTTTTAATGTTTTAAAAATGTTAATTTCTAAGTTTTCAAAATATTTCTCTTGAAAGGACATTTTGAATGTTGGTGAGGATCGTTGGGTTGACTTGAGTATCAGTGCTGGGAGATTATCCAAGGCTACTCGAGTTGTGGGAAAAATACGACTGCAGCTTAGTATTTCTTTGAAGAAGGTATGTATGTTTAAATTGTACATGTATATAATCAGGGGATGCAGAGAGAATGAACTAAGCTTAGACTGACACATGGCCTAAATACCCAGAGAGGACTAAACTAATTATACAAAAATATCATCTCTGAAACTAGTCTATTAGCTATCATATTACAGCAAGTTTATTTTAATTTTTTTTTAAGTATTAAGTTCATAAATATATTTGTATAATCCCTGATATCCTATGCAGGATTTATATAATCCCTGATATGATGGGCAGGATTTAACAAGCCTGTGTAAATTATTTGCACAACAGGGATTAGAAGAGATAGCAAAAAGACAAACCATACTAAGAGCTACAAAGAACAGGAAGTTGTGGAGAGCCATGATCGCCTACATCATGAAGGGACATGCCATACAGAAGAAGAATACCATGGGCAGGATTTGTATAACTAATATATATTATGGGTAAATAAAAATGCCACACCCCTTCAGGATGCAGGTGATCATGGCTCTCCATAAATTCCTTTCTTTTATAATCTGTGAATTATTTGTTCTTGCAGGGTGGGAATAGTGGTTTGGTTTCCTGTAGCCTTCTTAACAACTTTTGAATTGAGAATTTTCCTTTTCTTAAACTGGTTGCCACCCATGGCTAAGGCTATTTAACACATGGGTGAGAAAAAAGATGGATTCATACCTTTCCCAAGAGTATTCTACACTATACATACATCCAATATCATGGGTAGGTTGTAAAGCAATATCTTCAAAGTTTCTTTCATACTAATAATAGCTTAACCAGGAAATGCTAAAAATATATATAGCAAGTCATGTGATACTAAAATGTTCATTGTACATTTAACATGCGAATAAATCATTTTAGTGCTCTCTTATATATAATAACTTATCTGAAAATATCATAAAACTCTCTAATTTTATTCTTCATGTAAAGGTACTTCAGCAACCTTTGCGCCTACAAAAAATGGTGTGTCAAAAGGATGATTTTTCCCTTGACACTGCTATTATTTTAACTACCTTCACTCCTTGGCTGTGTTTAATGTTTTAAAAAGCTATGATTAGAATTTTAATAAAACTTAAATATATGAAAGTGAATTTTATTTGTTCTTGAGAATATACAAGAATCATCCTTTTGACACATTGTTTTTTTGCAGGCATGAAGGATAAAGATTGTTGGTAGTCCTTTTGTCAAAGATTGTATAATGGTAAATACTACCAGATAAATGCCCATGTACTTTATTTAGCAGACAATACTTGTATTCAGGTTTATAATCAATGATTCCTGTATTCAGGTATGATGTGTGTACCACTGTTTCAAAATTTGAATAATTATTAGCGATGAAATATATTTGGTCCCAAAGACTGACATATGAGCATATGTATCTGCATTATTTTTAATTTTATATGATTGTCATAAGTTTCTGTGATATAATTTTATATGATTGTCATAAGTTTCCAATGATATAATTTGCATAATGCTAGATAAATCTTAGAGGTGTCTTTGAAATTTACTCAGGTCATTATTAATTGTGCAACTTCTATGTGCTGTGCTGTGTTCATGTTCATGTTATGGCTCTCCACAAATTCCTATCACTTATAGCTATATTAGTAGTGTTTGTTTTTTAATATCCCTTTCTGTTCTGCCATCCATATACACAAGATTCCTTGTTGTTTTTCTCTGTTGCACATGTCTGCAATTTCCTGTGAGTGTAAAATGTTCCAAGCCTTCTTTTGTCATTATGTATCATAGGAATTTAAAATGTTGCTCTCTTATTCAAAGTATCATTTTTGTTTCCATTTTCCTTAAAACCTCCTTGTTATTTGCATGCACCATCTATGGTATTCCCAGCATCCTTCAGTAGAACCATATTTCTTTTGCCTGAAATCTCCTCATCTGTGAGGAAATTCTCCAGCATTCAATACTATATAGGAAGATTGACATTACATAGCACTCTTCTTTGTTTCTAATGAAATTTTTCTGTTTGTTAATGTTTTGTTTAGCTTTTAGAAGCCATTTTTTTGCTGTTCTGATGTGCCTTCAGATTTTGGTGACACAGTTTCCATTCTCTGTTAAAACATTTTCCAGAAATTTAAGAAAGTAAGGAATAAGGTATCAGTCGACATGGAGGCTGAACTTTTGAAAATAGCTTACTTTCTCCCCAAATTCAATAAATTTCTTTATTTTATGAAAGAAGTCTGGAATCAGAAAGGCATCGCCAAAAAGTGGGTTTATGAAGCATTAATACACTATGGAAAAGGCAGCCCTCTAAGACCCTTACACATACAGAGCTATGTGAATTGGATCAATCATGGTGAAAATATTAATGAACATTATATTAACTAGGCTCTCATTGTTTTATGAAAGTCAATATGGTACTTATATATATATATATATATATATATATATATAATGTTTATGCAATATGTTATTATATATGTATGTATATATATATATATATATATATATAATGTTTATGCAATATGTTATTATATATGTATGTATATATATATATATATATATATAATGTTTATGCAATATGTTATTATATATGTATGTATATATATATATAATATCTGGATAAAATGAATGAAACAAAATTGGGTGTTTTTTTTATGAAAGTATTTATTTCTGTGTTTTTGTATATATTTATTTATTTAATATTTCAGACCACCTAGGTCTTTCCTCAGAAATCAAATTAGAAACTGTGTTTGTGTGTTTGTTTACATTATGCTATGTATATATATATATATATATATATAATGTTTATACTATATAATATATGTATGTATATATATGTAATATATACAATATGGTATTATATATATATATATATTTTGGGCAATTGCCCAAAGATTAGACCTAGATGACCAAATAAGTTGCATCAGCAAGGTGCAAGCCTTTATCACACAAAAAGACCACAAAGAAAATCTCAAAAGCAACCCTGCATGCAGACTCATAAACCCAGCCAAAAGCGAACTAGGTAAAATAAGTAAAACGATACTAGAAAGAATTAATTCTGAACTTAGGAAGAAGTTAGGAGTAAACCAGTGGAAAAACACAAAAACAACTATTGACTGATTCCACAGCATAAATAACAAACAAAATTGCCATATCCTACAATTAGACATAAAAGAATTTTACCCATCCATAACAGAACGCATGTTAGATAAGGCCATCAACTTAGCTCAGGAACAAATAATAATAAAACCAAACGAAATCAACATCATTAAGCACTCCCGTAAATTATTACTATTTCACAATAAAGAAGCATGTATAAAGAAAGATGGGATATTTGACACTACAATGGGAAGCTTTGATGGAGCAGAGACATGCAAAATTATAGGTATTTACTTACTGCATGAACTAAGCAAAATAATAGATAGAAATGACACAGAACTCTACAGGGATGATGGTCTCATAATCTTAAGAAACTGTAACAAACAAAACACAGAGAAAAATGGAAAAGCAATAATAAAGATTTTCAAAAATAACGGATTCGACATAGATATAAAAACTAACCTAAACGAAGTAGATTTTCTAGATGTTACCTTCAACCTGAGAAAAGGCACATATAAACCATACAGAAAACCAAATGATAAACCACTCTATATACACAAATCTTCCAACCACCTGCCTTCTATAATCAAACAGATACCAAAATCGATTAGCCGCAGGCTTTCTGACAATTCCTCCAATGAATCCATATTTAACAAAGCTAAGAAAGCCTACGAAACGGTCCTAAAAGATATCGAATTTTCAGCAACACTCACATACCACAAAACACAAAAAAGGCCAACAGGAAAAGAAATATCATATGGTTCAACCCACCGTACAGTAAAAACAAACGTAGGAAAAATATTCTTCAAACTCTTAAACAAACACTTCCCGGAATCAAGCACCCTACACAAAATATTCAGCAAAAACACAGTAAAATTCAGTTACAGTTGCACTGAGAACATGGCATAAATAATAAAAAAGCACAACAGAAAAATTATCAACAAACCACACGAACAAATTAAACCCATGTGCAACTGCAGAATAAAGAACGAATGTCCATTAAAAGGTAAGTGTTTACAAAACAACAAAATATACCAAACCATGATAAAATCACCAGATAATGAAGGATCCTGGAAACAAAGAAATTATGTACCCAAAACATCTTTCACAAATAGTAAATATGTGAACAGCATAATGCTTTCTAAGTATATCTGGTAAATAAAAAACAAAATTCTCACCACACCAAAAATATCTTGGAAAATAAGGAAAAGATCATTAGCCTACAACAACCAACCAAAAACTTGCAAACTTTGCTTGGAGGAAAAAATAGTTATCAATACCTGCCCAGACCAAAATAAATTATTAAATAAAAGATCCAAGCTCATCTCAAAATGCAGACTGAAAACAAATTTTTACTACATTACTTAAAAATTGAAAATGGAAAAAATAAAATAAAATAAAAATAAAAAATAAATAAATAAACAAAATGACAATAAAATAAGCAAAATAAATTAACCCAAATTACCAAATCACACCTGTTAGAATAGACGAAATAGAATAAAAAATAAGAAAATCAATGAACCCAAATAAGTAAAGTAAATAATAAACCAATTAACAAACCATTATGACCAAAATATTAGTTAGACTATAAAAATAAAACCAAAAATCAGACAAAAAAAATAGCTATAACTGTTATATAATGATAAAAAAAAATACTAGGTTACTTAAAAATCGAAAACTGAAAAGAGAAAATATACAGTATAACAAATAAATAATATCAAATAAAATAAATTGATCTAAAGTCATCCAAATAAATAAACTAACAAGCTGATTTCAATATTCAATCCAAATAAATACATGAAGTAATAAACAAATTAAAAACTGTTCCCGCCAAAATAATAGTTAGAATAAACTACAACAATCAACCCCAAAATTGAATAAATAGCTTTATCTTCCCAAACCAAAACAAAACTATTAAATAAGTGATATAAACAAATTTTTACTATGTTAATAAAAGATCAATTAAAAAAAAATAGAATAAGATAAGAAATAAAAATAAAAATAAATAAAAACAAGCAAAATAATTTAACCCAAAGAAATAAATAAACGGCTTCCAGTGAAATAACTGCCAAAATAGACTACCCACAATGCACCAATGACCTGTATATATAAATAGCTGAGAAAAATAACAGCACTCGTGGCATGATGATTGCATCTAGCAGGAAACAGACTGTCACCTCTAAGTGTTTACTTCTATGTTCACTTTAATATTTACACACACTCTATTTCTGATATTGAGCACTTTATCCCATAAATATAGCACATCTTAAGACTATATATATATATATATATATATATATATATATATATAATGTTTTTATAGTATGGAATTATATATGTAATGTTTATATAGTATGGAATTATATATGTAATGTTTATATAGTATGGAATTATATAATGCTTATATAGTATGGTATCATAGTATTTGTATATATATATATATATCTATATATGGTATGTTATTATATATATATATATATAGTATGTTATTATATATATATATATAGTATGTTATTATATATATATATATAGTATGTTTTATATATATATATATAGTATGTTATATATATAGTATGTTATTATATATGTGTTTATATATATATAGTATGTTGTTATATATATATATAGTATGTTATTATATATATATATATATATATATATAGTATGTTATTATATATATACATATATATATATATATATATATATATATATATATATACATATACATGCATAGAAAACATTCAAAAACCTACAATACCCATCATTTCATCCACAAGAAGAAAGGCATACAAAATATAAAACTGAAACAAAAATAACATAATTCGTATGTCCGTATGTTTGCTTTAATTTCAGGTGAAAATAAAGACAAAAGTTGTCCAACATTTGAATATTTTCTTATTAAGTTGGTTCTTGATCTAAGCTTTTGGCTCACATGAGCCATCTTCAGAGTGCTTATATAGACATTTTAACAAAGATATTCACTATCAAAGATAATATTTTGTCATGTTGAAATTGAAGATTGCTATGCGATGATAACAGCCATGGAATAGCAGACACATTTCATAATTCCAAGATGCAGTTCTATGACATCATACCATGCAAGAGGCCAAAAAAATAACAACAGAAGCATATGTCTAGATGCAATCTAATGTGTTGTGACTAGTTTGAAATGTAATTTTGTTGAGTGTAGATTGCTTTGTTTTAATGTGGATAGCCTCTAATATCTGAATGTTCTTTTTAATGTGTGTACATGTGAGTATTATTGTGTTATCAACTAATATCTGTCTAATATTATGTACATGGCTATGTTTTTCTAAGAAATGTTGTTTAATAGAACTAAGATCAGAAAGGTGACAGATAAGTCTATGCTCTCCCGTAAAGTTACCTGTTTATACTAGATTATAAATTCTAATGAAGAGATATTCTATCAACATTGTAATTTTTATAATAATGCTTTAAAGAATAGTGGCTATAAATGCCCTGAAATTAAATATAAAAATGATAATAAAAATAACCAGAGAAGAAATAGAAATAAAAAAATCATTTGGTACACACACCCATTCAACCAAATGGTTAGTAGTAAGTTAGGACAAAAATTTCTTGCTTTGATTGAAAAACATTTTCCAAGAAATAATCCTCTTAGTAAGATTCTAAATAAAAATACCCTAAAATTAGGTTATAGTTGTACTGAAAATTTAGAAAACATTGTAAGAAAAAACAATAATAAAATTTTAAATAAATACTTAAACCAGAATAAAAAAAATAGTGGTTCAGAAATAATAGTAATGAGTAACTGTAGGAATCCCATAAATTGTCTATTGGATAATAAATGTCTTACAGAATCTATAGTTTACCAGTGCACTATTTCATCTATTGAAAATCCAGATATTAAAAAATTTTATATTGATAGCACTAAAAATGATTTTAAATTAAGATGGTACCAGCACCTGTCTTCCTTCAAAAACAATGGGTATCATAACCAAACATTCTTATCTAAATATTTTTGGCATTTAAAAGAAACAAATAAAACCCCCGCAGTAAAATGGAAATTATTAAAAATAACAAGAACTTGTAGGTCTTTAAATAACCAATTTCCTTTGAGCCTACATGAAAAGTTATATATTATTAAGTTTCTTAAAAATAAAGATTTATTAAATCAATGAAAAGAAATAACTGTATTTTGTAGACATTGCATTATGTCCACTTTAAAACATAATTAATAAAACTTTCATAATTATATATCTAGTATTTGATTATAAATGTGTACTTAATTCCAAAATTTTAAATTTTAATTTTAACAATGGCATATCTAATGTACTATTAAATATAATAAATATAGCATTTTAGATCTTTATAATTAAAAATATAAATATATAAAGTATGATATAATCATATTTGAAGTCCCTTTAAGAAAGCCCCAAATGTATTTGAAAAAAATATATCAAAAAAATAAAAATGCCAAAATTAACCCATGGTTCGATACAAATAACTACTTGTATTTTAATGTATCTTATGTATGTTCTGACAGGATGACATGTTTCATACAGAAGAGCCTGTATCGGCAAACAGAAATTACATACCCACACCAAACCGTTAACCCACATTTTTCACTTTTCCATCTTAGATTAGACCTGTTCCCTGATTTGTCAAAATAGA